>JAWRVZ010000018.1:2087500-2687500 GCA_037043235.1 Rhodeus uyekii | reverse complement strand
TTTTATGATTATTTTTTATGATTATTTTTTTAACTGATCATAACTAGAAAAGCTATTTGCATATGACCACAATAAAAATTATATACACAACAATAATATAATATCTCAAAATATTAAATTGCATATACAGTAATACTTCGGTTTATGAGTGACTTTGTATACGAGCAAATCGGTGTACGAGCATTGTATCGGAGTGTGAGAATTTTCCCTCGCCCACGCGCATTTTTGTGTGGAAAAGTCCTGACGCTCAGCATCGTCGCGCACATTTTTACTGGAAATATCCTAACGACAGCCTCTCACAAAGCCTATCACCCCTTAACTTGTTCATTCTCTTATTGTCGCTCGGTTTGTTTGCATCATTCACCACAGTGATACTTTTATAAGTGATTTACAGCGGTTTTACCTCATGTTGTTAACATTAATTGTGATCGTTATTGTTCACGTAGTGAAATATATACGTACAGTACAGCATATAGACAATGGCCTTCAAAATGAGTAAGAAAGAAGGTATGAAATTCTCCCTCTAAGCAGTAAAACCCTCCTCTCATCTCCTTCACACCAGCAGCGACGCTATTCAAGTGTGCGTTACAGTAAATTGTCAAGTATTTTTAGTTTTTATTAATTAGTATTTATATGAGATCTTAATGGTTATAATTTTAACTGTAATTAATAGGGTAAAACCATTTTTTTTTTTTTAAATGGGCATTTATGGTCGTGTGGAACGAATAGAGTGATTTTCATTGCATTCTTATGGGGAAAATTGTTTTGGTATACGAGCTCTTGGAACGAATTAAACTCTTAAACCAAGGTATTACTTACTGTATTTGTATCTTTATCTGGATAAACTTTAAATTTTATAACTATAGAAATTTCCATAACATCTTCAAGATTTAGGGACTGTTCACAACCAGAGCAATAACTATAATGATAATTATATTAGCACCCAAATCAGCGAATTATACCACTCTGTCTCTTCTAAGATAACGCTGCAATTATGTCGTCTGCTGCTTTAAAAGCTCAAGCCCTTTAAAGCAGAATAGATTCTGATTGGCCGTCTGTGTTTTTATCGTTCATAAGCTGAAAAAACTGAACATGATTACAATATTGTTTCTCAGTGCTATTTTTATTATAGTTGTGGTGTGGATACAGCTATACTTTTAAGATTTTTAAAACTATATCCATGATGTGAACGTGCCTTTAAGTGCCATTTTATTAAAAGGACTAGAAACAAAAATAATCTAGCATTTCCATGCTGCATAAGGGTTTATAACTTACTTATTCATGGGCATGGGCCCCTGTCCCCAGCCTTTCATCTCTGCTGATTGGTACATGGGATTGCTCTGTGGGTGCTGTTGCATCATGGGATTCTGAGGGCCAACCATACGACCAGGCATCATATTATTAGGGGGGCTGCTGCCTGTTCCCACAAATGAAGGGTCCCCCTGCTGGCCCATACCTGCAATCAAAATACAGAGACGTTTACCTCCATTTATAATTTATCAAAGCTTTTCCATATGCTATTCCAATACTGTTAACCACCATGCTTTTCTAGCTTTACATTAGTACTCATATATGGACATACATACTCTTTCCTTGCAGTAATGAGTGGTTCGCAATCTGCAAGCAATCTGCCTGCTTTATTAAACCTGTTACTCAAAAGAGATCGCAGCAATAGCAAACCACAATCATCAATCAATTCCCTAAAGGACAAAATCAATCAACGGATTTCACTCTAAAAAGACTATTTTCAAGTTTTATGTTGACTTTAAGCAATGAGATCCCGATCTGATAAAAGGCCTACCATAGTTTCCTCCATAATTGAAGGCCTGCTGGCCGGGCTGGTTCATCGGGGGTCCTCCCATAGGATTGTCCATTCCTGTGGGAGCTGTGACATTAGGAGGGGGACTGAAGCCTCCGGCTGCAACCTGCTGCTGTTGCTGCTGCTGCTGTTGCATTATCATCATCATCCTTTGTCTTCTCATCTGCAGAAGAGAAGCAAACAATGGTAAAATCTTCAGTCTCACACAAAATCGAATACACTACATAAATTGTCATTAGGGGTCAAGTATGATCTATGCAAGTTGCATATTTTGAAAATGGTACATTTGTACCTCTGTTTGAAGATTCATCATTTCTCTGCTCCGCTGGGCCATCATCTGAGCGTTGAGAAAACCAGGCTGAAAGGTGAGGAAAGATGATATTAGAGAGAAAATGAACATTTGAATGAACAAATGAACAAGGTTTCAGATTTCAAAAGGAAGAGAAATACCTGTCCACCCATGCCTGGCTGCATGCTAGGTCTCATGCCAGGGTTTCCGGCAGGGTTATCGGGCCTCATCCCCATGCCCTGTCTGCTCTGGTTCAAAAACTGCAGTAAATAGACATTCGAATGTTACAAGATTTGATCAAGAAACATCATTCATTATACCAGGGCTGCAACTTGTAACTATTCTGTTTATGAATTCATCTGCTGAAAGGATAAAATCAAGTAAATATCAAGAGTCGTGTTGAATATAGCATTTCAATTGTCAATTATGGTTTATTTAGAACCTAAAATTACAATCTTAAATTGTAAAATTACAATCCTAAATCTTAATCTTAAATTTATAAATCAATAATCTGAAGTTATTCGACAAAATCACTGTTTTGCTGTTTTGAATGTTCTGTTCTAGAAGTATATTAATGTAGATTGTTCTTGACAATACAAAAAGCACTGCTCTTCCTGCAAAAAATCTTTCCCAGATGTGTTTGAAATTGTGGTTGAATTTGAACCACTGAAATTGAGAAGCCAAATTTATAAAGTTACAGATTATTTAAAATATATTTAAAAATAAATATATTTTATACAATATATTTTTTAATAAAAAACTTTTTGAATTGCAGATATACATTATTAAAATGACAATATTGTGTGTAAAATGTTTTCAATTGAAATATACACTGTTTAAATATACATAAATGTTCAACCGCAGACCTAAAAAATGCAAGCTTATTAATATCTTAATCCTAAAAGTTTATTTAATATTATATTATAAAGATATTCTTCCATATGTGGTAAAGCTACATAAATGTAATTGTTTTTAAAGTGAATATGCAATATATACACAAATATTAGAAGTAAATGTTTAATATAAAATGGTGTCCCAGTTGTTTGTGACTACTCGATTTGATAATGATTTTTTTCCACCATTCATTATTATGGTAACACTTTACAATAAGGTTTCATTAGTTAACATGAACTTACAATGAACTGCACTTCTACAGTATTTATTAATGTTATTTAACGTTAATTTCAACATTTACTAGGACATTATTAGTCAAAAGTTGAATTAAGATTAATGTATTGTGAACAAACAATGAACAGCTGTTTCATTGTTATTCTGATTAATAAATACTGTTACAACAAACAAATATATTGCTTATTGTTAGTTAATGTTAACAAATGAGACCTAATTGTAAAGTGCTGCCATTATTATTAATTAGTAGTCACAGCACTATAATACACAAAATAATATAGCCAAATATATTCTGGGAAACTAGAAAGCATTTTAATCCGTTACATTTTCTCGTATTTGTCAATTGAGTGCTATTGGAGTGCAGCAGCTCACCTGCTGTCCCTGCAGTCTCTGCTGGAGCTGCAGTCTGAGCGGCTTGGTCGTGTTCACCATCCGAGGTCTCATCATGTTAGCACGAGGATGCATAGCGCCCATACCACCCATTCCGGGAAAACCACCCTGCTGGCTCATCTGACTCATCATAGGGTTAAACCCTGGTCCAGACTGACCCTGTAGGGGACCAGGTCCAGGACCAGAATTGGGACCAGGGCCATATCCGCCCTGCATCCCCATGGATGGGGGGCCTGGGTAGCCTTGCCCATACATACCCTTGGGCTCCATACCCATAGAGGAGTCAGGCCCCGAACAAGGACCAGAGAAGGGATCTGTCGGAGGGGGCTGGTCTGAACTGTGACCCTAAAGTGAGAAAAGAGCAAGTGTAACAGGTTAAATAAAGGTATTTCACTTCACTTAATGCAAGTCAGTAAGAGATAAAAATGATTAAAAGAAAAAAATATATATATGCAAATTATTCTAGGTTAATGCGCGGCAATTGACCAATAAGAGCTCTCTATCATTTTGCACCGTCCGTGTTAACGAGCATGCGCAATGACAGATGAGACGAGGAAGAAGAGCAGACATGATCGATCGTGGTGATACAAATTGATTCATTCAAAGAACAAAACATCAAAAAAGTTGATATTTTGATAAATTGAACAAGAAGTTAGCTGCATATTGTAATACACTCCAGTAAGTGAGTCAGTGTCATATAATTAATGATAAATAGGCTCTATAATTACTGCTATTAAACGGTAATCTAGTTGCTGTAAATGAGTTGTTTTCTCTTTGAATTGTGAATTTTGATTAGAATAGTTTGTACATTGCAGTTCGCGTCGCCATTTCACGGTCGAGCGCGCCTGTGTGAGGGGAAAAAAAAATAAAAATCAACCAAAAGGTAAATAACTGTTTCAACAATTTTGTGAAAATGGGTTGTTACGGGTTATGTGATTTACTTCAGTGTGAGCGGTTATTTGTTCATTTCAGAGTTTCAGCGTCGCCATTGTTGGCCAGATGTTCGTATAACCCTCGTATATTCCCTCTTTCTCTTATTTGACTTTTGGAAACGTGACACTCGAATGACCTTCTGTGACACCCTGAGAACTTCACATTCAATGGCGAGCCAACCAAACCAGCAGAAGAGAAGAAAATGCGTTGTGGAGAGGACAACGATATCCTTTCTTTGAGTCATCCCAACGCCAGATCAAGAGGCATTGTAACCTCATGAGAACACTTGAGATTTTTTATCCTTTTTTAATTCTATTTATTTTTTGGGTATTGAATTGACCGGTCTGTAAATATATGTATATAGAAGAAAAACTAGTGCACTCAAAGGAAATTGTCATATTTTATTTGTTGTGATATTGTAATTTACTTTTTCTGTTCTATTGACTTTTTTTGTTTTTTTTGTTTCAAGTGAACCAAATATATTTCTATTCCTAATTTAACCTTGTGTTTGTGTTTGTCTGTTTTTCTCATAGATCTTCTGATTAGCCCAAATTTCACATGTATTGCATTTAACGCATTATTATTAATTATTAGTGTAACACGTAAGCAGGAGAATTTGCTACACAAGACTGGTGTTCAGAGAATATGACTGGACTCTTGCTCTAACATCTCTCACACCACAGCATTGACGATTTGGTGCGATTTATAAACTGCACACATTTGTTCCATGAGTACCTGGTTGATGAGATCCGGTATGCCAAGGGCACGGTCGATCTCCTCTAGAGCAATGACATCAGTGTTGTTGAGTAGAGAGTCCAGCTGGTCCAGCAGAGCTCGCTCATCACTTTGACCCTCAGTGGTGGATGGAGGGACCAGAAGATCATCCAGAGAGTTATTAAATGGCAGCCTGATGGATAAAAAGCAGAGAGCAAAAAGAGGAACGCTATTGAGATTTGGGTGTACAAACCATCTAAACTTTAAATTGACTTGAAAAGCAATAACATGCCCACGCTTGTTTTCTAGTACTTTGGGGTTTTTAAGAGGGTTAGTGCTTAAAAAAGAGGGAAACATTTATATAATTGGTTAAAAAAATTTGACATTTCTATTGGGTACAAAAATGTATTAAGAAAAAGATTCAGTGCTGCCTTCTATTTGGGGAGATGATGTATGGTTTGCATGCAAGGATATGGTCCATTTTAGTCAATAAGCATTTGGCATAATTGAAAGCAGGCAAATGAACTAAAACTGTGAATCCAGCGCAGCATCAATTCATTTACCTGTTTGCATTCTGTGGTCCCTCCATTCCCATCGCACTGTCTGGCCATGAAGGGGACTGTGGTGGAGGTGCTTGCCCTCTGAACGAATTCATACCCATTCCTACATCATAAGGCCCTGCAAAACAAACATCATGCAGATTGAAAGACCCATTTTATGACCCATTTTAATACACTGCTGGTTTTTAGTTATTCTGATTTAACCCCACTTACCAATATCCATCAACTGCTGCTGCAACATGGATCTGGTTGCAGGAACGCTGTTAGATCGGTTAACCATGGGTCCTCCCATCATGCTCTTAGGATTGTGGTCCATTCCTGCACGACCCATGCCAGGGTGTCCGACAGGGCTGCCGGCGGAACCAGACATTCCCCAATCTCCCGCCCCTGCCATTGGGGGCCGATTGGGCATTCCCATTGGCCTGTTTGGACCACCTGTGAACAACATGGTGGGGATGTTAAAATCCAGCTACAGAATGAATGCATGGCTGGTTTTACAGTTACATTTATATGAGTAATGTTTCAAATTGAAAATATGAGACGCACCCATGACCATATGGTTGTCAGCGTGCTCCTGTTTGACAAGAGAGGAAGGGGCGCTCCTCCTACCCGTCATGCCCGGCCCGCTCAAGGGTTTACCATCGACAGACACTGCCCTCTGGAATGGCACACGTTGACCAGAGCCCATACTAACAACTTCCCGGTCTGGAACACACAATCATGCACACAATTTGCACTGAGATGAACACAACGGGCAGCACTTTTGGTAATCTACGTGGTCATCTGCAGTTACCTTTAAAATATTTGTCCAGTTCATTTTCTGTTGAAGTTTATATGTTGTCATCTAGTCAGATAAAAATGTCAAAATCCCCTTCTGGCTTTGAGGCCCTCAAGGTGTTGTGACTCACCATGTGCTGTGCTGTTGGGTCCATTGCCTTGCTTATTGCCCCCTTCCATCCCTCCATTTCCAGAATCAGCAAACATTCCGGAACCAGAATTCCCCAGCCCTCCAAGAATACTCTCCAAGTTATCCAGCTGGAAAAACAAAACAGGATAGACGATAGAACAATAAACAAATAAATATGAATTAGATCCGAGTTTTGCATCCCGACAAAGCATCATTTAGTAACTGTCATAATGTGCAAAGATGCTTACAAATGATTGATTCAAAATTGATTTACAAGGGTTTTTAAATATCACAGTATATTTATTTTGACAGATAGTTATACAGCCAAATATTATTAAAATTCAAATGCTCCATTTTGCTATTTAATACGCTTCAAAATGTAATGGCAAAGCTGATTTTCAGCTTATGCAACTTAATTGCATAATGGGCTTAAATATTTGGGAAAAGCTCAATAAATTGTTTTTCAGGATTCTCTGATAAATAGATAAATAGTTAAAAATGACTAAATTAAATAAATTCCAATATATAGGATGGATGTGATCTTGAGAAGCATATTAGCCCCTACTAAAAATAAATAAATAAACCCTGAATACCTCATCAGGTGGTTCGATCTTGACTTTGCCCTCCTGGTTGTTAGAGTTGGAGATTGTTACTCCTGACCCCTGCCCTCCCGAGGCCCCTCTCCCTTCCAGCTCCTCCAGCTTTGGCTTGACCTCTGTGGCATTGGGCTCTTTGGAGTCATCCTTATTCAGAAGGTAGTGAAGAAGGGCTTGGGGCTTCTTTCCTTCTTTCGGACTGTGCTGCTCCTGTTTGAGATCCAGATTCCTCCCTTCAGCGCCTGCGTGCTCCAGACCAAGAGAGGACTTACCAGTGGCCTCAGCTGTGATGCGAGCTACCTCATCAGGTGTGTTTCCATTTTGAAGAAGCTTGTGGAGTATTTTGTGTTTTTCCTGTAAGGTGTGAGAACTGTGATGTCCACTGGGACAAGCCGTGGACGACACTCCTCCCGAGCCTTGCTGATTTAGGTTATTCCCTGATGAAGAACCGGATGAGGAGGACACCCCCGTCGATGAAGGACTCATCATGCCATTTCCTGCCTCCTTGGAGTCGGAACACATCGGAGTGGAGGCACGACCTGGGACAGGTCCACCAGTCGCCGTCCCAATCCCAATCTCTTCAGTTGGGGATGTGAGCAACTGAAGTAATTTCTTGTGGCCCTTTCCATCAGGGACTCTCCGGTTGACTTCCGCCCCAGTGGAACCGTCCTTGTTGGACTGACTATCCGGCTTATCCGTGGTCACTGATGAGGAGGCCTGTTGTTGATCCAACCCTGTGCTGTGAGCACTTGACGGGCTCTTAGAGTCACCAGCGCTGGGTTTGTTGTTGCCAGTCTGACCTTGCTGACTGGACTGAGTAGAGTTGATACTGGGAGAGCTGTCAGATTTGTGAGCAGGTGAGTTGAGAGCTGAAGGTAGAGAAGAGCCAACACCTTCACTTATAGCCTGGAGGGCATTCAGTGAGCTGCTAGAGAAGGTGTTCCCAACTGAAGGACCAGAAGATCCACCACTGCCTCCCATACCCACAGGACCCATGGGAGAGTGCATGCCTGTGACATCAACAAAGTAAAGGTTTGTTTTCAAATGCAGCACTAAAGCCCACAGTTCACTTAAGGTTTTTACGCATACGCTAAGGTCCATGTACATGATGAATATTTAATCATCAGCATAGTATGGGTGTACTGAATGAATTAGAAATGTACGCTCAAGCTCGCACATGCACCTTGTATCAAACTTTCATATATTTTCTGTGACAACATGGTAAAAAGCAAAATTGATTTACATACAATTAAATTTATTAACATACCAATATAAAAATGAAATTAGATACTCATTCCTATATGAGAGCATTATAAAATTTGCCAAAATATTTAATAAACAAATACACAAGGTGCGTGCTGCCATGTAGTTGACCATGTAGTTCAACTTTTGAAATAACGTGTTCGAATGAGCAGAGCTTAGGTTAGAGCCAAGGCCTAATATCCCATCCATTTAATCTAATATGTAAAAACAGGACACATACCTCCAGGTGAGAAAGCACTTGCACCCATTTTAGGACTCCCTCGTATCCGTGGCGACCCTATGAGGTTCTGTTGAGCAGGATTCATACCAGGGCTTCCTTGTGAAGGACTTGTCATGCCCATTCCATAGCCACCACCATGAAACTGACCTTGTTGGTGTGGATTCATGCCAGGATGGCCCATCTGGTTCATAGAGTTCATCTGATTCATAGAGTTAATTTGATTCATAGTGTTCATTTGATTCATGCAATTCATCTGATTCATATTCATTGAATTCATCTGGTTCATTTGATTCATCTGATGCATCGGGTTCATTTGATTCATCCTGTTGCCTGGGCCGTACATAGGTCCTCCTCTGGGTCCCATGTGACCTTGCTCGTTTATGCTGTAGCCCCTGGTGTTGCCCATGCCCATCTGGGCATTCGGATTTGCATTGCCCATAACTGATCGCATTACACCACCCTGGTTGGGTCTGTATCCGTTTTGCTCCCTGTGTGAAAGATATTTAGATGAGGGTGAGGACAGCACAGATGTGTTTTTGTGTAAAATCAGAGTCGTGTGTAACTGTTGGCAAACCTCTGGAGAACATGGGTAGAGAGGAATGTGACCGGGTCGTTGGTGACTGGGTTTCGGCATAGCTCACTACGCGTTTGTGCCGTTACTGGAGTGCCATCGGACAAAGAGAACCGATAGGGTGGAGTCTCTGCTCTGCCATGAACATATGCTGAAAAGAAGAAAAAAAACACATCAATAATATAATCTCAACCTGGTAATTTTTTTACATTTTTCCAACAAGTTACAGAATTCCCTCTACCATTTTGTTTTTCAACATCTTTTCTTGTACATGGAGTCATTTATTTAATTTAAACCCCAAACTATGCAATCAACCCTTTTCACAAACTATGGAGCGTCATCACAGTCTGTGAAAAGGGTCCATAAATCTTACATTTTCATTTTTATAAAAATGATGTATATTACACTATACTCTGTTATTTTACCTTAGCATTAAATTACAGAAAACTAGTTAAAGGGTTAGTTCACCCAAAAATTACTCAACCTCATATCGTTCCAAACCCGTAAAACGTTTGTTCATCTTTAAAACACAAATTAAGATATTTTAATGAAATCAGAGAGCTTTCTGTCCTTCTGTTTGAAGCTTCCACTTTGAAGCTTCAAAAACTTCATAAAGAACTTGATCGTCTTAAGATAATTCATTCATAATTATAAATTGATCAGCGAACATAAACAGAAGCTCAGAACCTCATTGATTCTTGCACGTCAAGTGAAGATACTTGAGCTTCCATTTACCAACTGACTTATGCAGAGATACATTTTTATATGTGAATAAAAGCCTAAATTAAATCTGTTCATCAAATAAAGCAATTGTCTTTTCAGAACATTTGGACTAAACCGCTCAATTCATATGGATTCGTTTTACGATTTCTTTATGAACTTATTGAAGCATCAAAGTTGCGTGGTAGTTGCGTAGCTGACAATGGAAGGACAGAAATCACTTAATTTACGTTCCGAAGATGTACAAAAGGGTTTGGAATTACCTGAGGGTGAGAAATTAGTGACAGTTTTAATTTTGGGGTGAACTAACCCTTTAATGCTGCTGTGTGGGTGTTTGTAACGCAACAGTTAATGGAGTTTTATCACCACCACTACAGAAATTGCCCCAGTTAGGACACCTCTGAGAACCCCAGAATTGTAAAAGGGTTCATACTGGAAAAGAAAAGATCCAAACCTTCATGATAGTGTCTCTTGTAGGACCAGGGCTGACCCTCACTGCGATGAAGGAACATCTGCATACACCTGCGCACTAAATCCTCCCAGCCAGGACGCATGGTGGTGTTTAACAGGCTCTGCTGCTCGATCTCGATCAGTTTACCTGTGGTCAAACGCACGCGGTCACATCTACTATTTTTGCTCATTTCACTGTCCAACAATCTAATATCATATGATATTAATAGCATACTTCCTTACCTTTTTCCATTGTGGTCATATACATTTTATATTTATGCATTTGACAGACGCTTTCATTCAAAGCGACTTACATTGTATTCAAGGAACACATTGATATTCTGATCAGTTCTTGCTTTGCTGGGAATCGAACTCATGACCTTGGCGTTGCAAGCGTTGCTAACACAACTGTTTGAGCTATAGAAAAGCTATACGTTTTTTGTTCTGCAAAAAAGTGTCTTTTACACTTAATATATATATATAAAGATATATCTCATATGCGTGTACGTGTGTTTAAAAGAGCCTATTAACCTACTAATTCAGTTGAATGCAATTCATCTATTTCAGCTCATAACTGCAATATTCACATAAATTATTTGTGCATTCACATTGTAAAGATGTTTATCAACTTTTGAATGTCATGCAGTGTTATATTATGTTTTTATTAATAATAAACACATTGACATTCTAATCAGTTCTTACTTTTCCTGGGAATCGAACCCATGACCTTTGGAATTGCTAGTGCCAATGCTCTACTGTTTGAGTTACAGGAAAGCTATTACCGTAATCAATTTTACCTGATAGTTCGTGTCTAGTGCTGAATCGTTCCGTCCTCTCCACTGCTGTCACTCTTCGTGCTACACAAATCATACACGACTGCAGGTCTGAAAGGCAGAAATAAGAAAACACTATTTATACTTAAACTGCACTGCAAAAAAGTGTATAGACTTCAATCCGAATAAAAGTTTTGAGATGTATAACTGTACAGCTGACCTTCCCCTTCCTCCATCATTGCTTTAGGCTGCGTGAGAGCGAAGCATTGCATAGTCTCGTAGCGTGGCCCACCGGCCCCTTCTTCACCTCCAGGACCACCATGGCCAAATTTCACCAGCATGCGGCAGTTAAACGTGTGACTCTTCTGACGGGAAGCATCACCACCCCATGACACACTGTTGGAACCTTAGCATACACACAGAAATGTCTTGCTTTAAACATTTAAACATCAAGAAGAATCTCATGAATTTATGCATGTATACTTCTGGTTTCTTTAAACAGTCAAAGAGCAAGACATTGCTTTATATATATAGAGCAGCATTCGTACCATTGCTTTTGGGCAGGTTTTTATGCAATTCTTCTCGGTCTTCCTCATGCAGTATGTTGTAGATACTGGTGTTGATTAGCTCTTCCTGTTTATACTGCAGGTACTGAGTGACATTATCTGAGACAAACACAATGCTGCCTTCACGGCTCACCACAAACAAAAACCCATCCAGAGCCTGATTGAGAGAAAAAGATGCAAAATTAATATTGTTAATACTAATATATATATAGAAATATATATGTGTGTGTATTTTAGGTCTCTAATCTAACCTGCAGCAACAGAGGACCCAGGTGGTCCTTGTCGATGACTCCTGGACCAGTTGAGGAGACATCTGCTTTCTGGACATCATCATCACCGCATGAGCTTTTACCTGTGTGACGTGTGATAACAAAACCACTTCTTAGAACATTTTATTTAAAAAAAAAATACATAAAGTTGTAAACATATAGATTACTTTTCAAAGGTCACCTTTTGAACAAGGGTAAATCTTCATAGATTTTTTTAAAAAGACATTGATACATTTATTCAGTGAAGATGCATTAAATTGATCTAAAGTGATAGTAAATCATTTATAAAGTTAGAAAATTATTCAAATAAATACTGTTTTTTTAATGTTCTACTTATCAAAGAAACCTAAAAAAAAAATGTTTAAACAAAAACACTAAGCACAGTTTTTAACTTTAATAAGAAATATGTCTTGATCACCAAATCAGCATATTGAAATCAAAGTTTTTTTAAGGATCACGTGAACAAAATTCAGCTTTACCGTCATTGAGGAATAAAATGGCATTTTAAAATTGTAATAATCTCTCACAATATGATCGTTCAAAAAACAAACAAAAAATGTTTTATGTGGAATATTACAGCAACAGAACAGCTTAAAATAAGAACATTTGATCTGTAGATTTCTAGGTTTCATTCCTGTATGACGAGATTAACTGAGAGAATGTGAAATAAGGTAGAATGAACAGCAACGCCTATTCATAGCTTCGTTGTGTGAACACCGGGTTATATAGCCCAAATGAAAACATGTATAGGCCTGTTTCACACAACAGGCTTGTGGAGAATACTGTTTTGAATGGGCATAAAATCAATGATTTGCTAAGTTTTGCTGCCTGATAATCCAGTCTCATTCATTTACATCCACAGGTAATGCCATGATTGCACAATACTAAAAAGAGAAAATTATTTTTATGTAACTTAGCCAATATGTTAAAGATGCACTCAATGCCGAGACTGCAGTAACACGTCATTCTACTTGCCACCAGATGGCAGCGTTTTATAAAACTGAGCAAATTCACCTCCACACACTGTGGGCTTAGTAAATATTTTCACAGTCTGATATGTAAAAGAGAAGGGAACAGATGTGTACCTTGCTCTTTAATCTGTCGTATCTGGCGCACTGTCTCTTTAAGGATGGCACATTTGTCGGGTTTGACATTGAAGCTGTCGATGTCACTAAGGTTGGCTGAAATCAGTTCGGCCAGCTCCTCGATATACTTGCTCTCCTGTTCCCTCCTGCGCTTATCACATCTGTAATAAAAACACACACATATGCAATTTTAGTGTGGAAAAAAAAACATGTAATATGTTGCTTGTTGCGCATTTCCATTCACCCTAAACAAAAACAAAAAAAAGTCTCACCCTTGTCCTGGTGTGTCACACGTGGAGAGTTTGCGCTTCCGGTCCGAGCACAACGGCTCAAGTGAGTTCTCACCCACTCCACTCATGTTTAAAACATATCAGCACCTAAGAAACACACCGAACATTTGGATTTAGTGCAGAAAACACACATGCAAAGGAATATTGTGATCTCAAAATGATATCAAGACAAAAAAATAATAAAATCAAGTGTACTACAAATAATGAACTGACTTTGGCACTTCTACACAATGCACTTGAAGGCTTCATTTTTCCAATTGGTTTAGTAAAAAACTGTGAGTGTGTATGTATGGCTTATTTTTAAGTGTTCCCACATACAGCTGAATGCGCGGAATGTTCCAGGCCTCAGCAGCGGTGCTGCGTGTGTGTGTGTGTGTGTGTGTGTTTGTGTGTGACAGTGTGTCTGAGAAGAGACACTGATTATGATGGAGTGAAACGGGGCCCCAGGGGAAATGGATCAACCCTCAGTGTGTTTGTGTGTGTGTGTGTGTGTATTTCTGTAGCAGGGACTGGGTCAATTATCTCAATCCGTGAAGCTATATGCTCCACAACATATAAATGAAATGTATAAATGATCTAATTAAAAAGCAGACTAATGAATCTGAATTACTCTAATACAGAATTAAAGACAATGTGATCGCAAAACACTCCCAAAATGCATTTAGAAGATAATGTCCTTCCTCCACACGTTTCATTTTGACACACAACCGCACCATTTCTTCCTACTTTTACCGTCATTGCTCCGCCCACTTCACTAACGACAACACTTCCTCCTCTTTAGTGACACTTCTCACTTTTTTTGTTGTTGTTGTTGTTACTGGCACTGCCCTTTCTGATGCCAGTCTTGTTATGCATGGAAAGTCATAGAGTGGCCCCAAAATATTAAATCGCACTTAATCCACAGACAAAATGTGTCAATGTTAGTGCATTAGACATAACGCATCAAATCAAGCAGCATTTATTTAAAAGGTGAAGTGTGTGAATTCAGTGCAGAAACAATGATTTTCTTATTTTGAACATATTGATTGACCCGTTTTACTTGTCAAATCAAGCAGCATTTATTTAAAAGTTAACGTGTTTGTGCAAAACAAAATTTCTATTTTTTTTTTTACATATTGATACCGTCTCAGTATTGATTCCTATTATGAGCCGGTTCTTTTTCCCAAATAGAATAACTCTTATGAATATGTTCTTGTCAATCAGATAATAATGATTTTTTTTTTTAAGTCCTAGCAATGTAATGTGATTCCCAAAATGATTGACTCTTATGAATCAGTTCTTGTTAGCGAATCAAAAAACAAACTGGCCAACCAGCGTAGCTCGATCCCAAATTGAAAGGAGCTTGTGAATCGGCTCCAATGTCACGAACTGAAACACAATGACTGTTTTCCTGAACATTGTGCCTGTCTGCCATTTATAGTCCCGCCCCGAACCTACAGCACTGACTGTGCCAAAGTTATTGTGTCAGTCTGTGCAGATTTGAATGTGTTTTTATTTGTGATGTATTTATTAAAAAAAGAAGTGACATCACACGCTGTCGATATTTACTGCGGTGTTTGAAGCTATTTTGCATACTCAAAGCAATGACCACACCTTTATATGAAATATATCCATGGTTAATATGACGAACTACACTTATGCGTTTACTCCGCTAAGACATGTGTAAACTTGAGTGAAAATTAAGTCATACATTCACTAAAACTGAGGCCAGTTGGTTAAAAGTAAAAATCACACACGGCTGTCTTTCAGTCTCCGTTCTTTTTGGTTCTCTCTGGCTTCTTCTTCTGTTATCAGTATCTGTCACACTGGTCATAGACCCTCTGGTGTATGCGTGCATGTGCGAGAGTGTGTTTGTTTAGAGCTCTGACCTTGCCCTGCGCCTGACCCCTCCCAGAGTTCAGCGGAAATCTCAGAGCACAGACCATCGGCTTGCAGTCTTTTCCCCTTCCCTCACTGAACACACACATGCAAACAGCCGTTTCTCCTCACTTAAAGGTATAGTTCACCCCTAAATTATCATTATCATCGTCATGTTGTTCCAAACTCATAACTCTTTTCTTCATCCTCAGAAGACAAATGTATTTTTGTTTTTTCAAGTCGTATTAAAACTTGTTGTGATAGTCTTTTCTGCTCTGTTGTGACGTATATACTTAGATATATCTAAGTGAAAGATTTTTTTTAAAGTGAGTGACTTGATGGTCCATTTAGTTTTTTTATATCCCCCCAAAAAAACAAGAATTTTCCATTTAGATTTCATGACTTTAAACTCAAACATTTTGATGTTTCAAAAAGTTCATAAAGACATAAAATAATCCATATAAATCAAGCTATTTAAGCCAAGCCTTTTAAACAGACAAAATAGCTTTATTTGATATAATTTAGGCTTTTATTCACATATAAAAGCTTCTATTTACTATAACCAAATCTTCTGGATTACTATTACGATGCGTTTATGTACATTTTGAATCATAAGCATATTGATTTCCTAGACTTTCAATGAATGGACAAAACGTCATACAGGGTTGGACAATTTTAATTTCTGGAAGAACTATCCCTTTAAGGAAAACAAACAAAGTTTGCCCTCTGTCACCTTAAAACTGAGTGTGAGCTCATCATTCCTGAGTCAGACTGAGAGACATTACACAACTGTACCCATACTGCA
This sequence comes from Rhodeus uyekii, assembly GCA_037043235.1. NCBI lineage: Eukaryota > Metazoa > Chordata > Actinopteri > Cypriniformes > Acheilognathidae > Rhodeus > Rhodeus uyekii. The sequence continues at coordinate 2,671,295 of JAWRVZ010000018.1, read as the reverse complement.
CTGCCTGTGCTGACATGTACAGCTGTCTGTCACAAACCTACAACACAACAAAAAACTGCTGCAGAAGCGTTTGCATCTTCCAGCTTCTTTCTTTCTTATTCTGTCTGTACTTTTAGATCTCTTTTACCTTTTCAATCTCCTTGAACTGTGCAGTGGAGTGAAATAAAGATAGAGCGCGATAAGTGTTCATGACAGTTAAAGTTGAAATGAAGCAGTTATTCAAGTTACATTACATACAAGTATACATTATTTAGTAAACTGATTTCTACTTCACAAATATAAAAAAAAAAGTGTGCAATATACATACATGCTCAAACAGTAAAGCATGGTGCTTGCAATGCCAAGGTGATGGGTTCGATTCCCAGGGAAAGCAAGAACTGATTGGAATGCCAATGTGTTTCTTGAATGCAATGCAAGTCACTTTGGATAAAAGCGTCTGTCAAATGCTTAAACGTTAGAAACTACACTTACATTAGCTATCTTACACAGGATAAAAAGTCCAATGCCTTATGCATTTAAGCCGATCCGAAAAGGGGATGGAGCAGTACTGCCGTTACGGGTGGAAGAAGTCGTGAACCTGCTGTCTTGGGGTGAAGAGCGGCTCGGAAACACGACCTGGTGTAAGTGTGGACTGTCAAGTGTATGCCAATGCCTACCATGTAAGAGTCCATCAACTCTTATGAGGCTGATTTGGCATTGCATGGTCACTCCAGCATCATCATGATGTGTACCAGCATACCATGCCAGGAGGTGGACGTGTTTGGAGGTACAATGCTTTCTCTTAAAGATGTCCAAGGGAAAACACTGGTGTGTCCTGCTATAATTTGGATGAATATCCAACATCAAACTGTCTACATCACAAAGTTCTGATCGTGGTATCCCAAACACGGATTTTATTTTGGTATCCCAAATACCAACGTAACTTTTTTTATGTTCACCTGCAAATACAATTAGCTCATCTGGTGTTAACAGGATCCAGTGCTTCCACTCGGACATCTTTAAGAGACATGCATAAGTAATTTCATAAGTAAAAACCTGTCAATCATACAAGACGATGTGATTGGCTGTGCTGCCATGAGGGCGTGCTCTTCTCATCTCATCCGATGATCAACACCTGTAGAAACGCTTCTTAAGGGACGAGCTGCTGCACAGCGGGAGAGACTGCTTTCTCTTTTTGTTCTGATTCTGACTCGTGTTTTATTATTGTTTGGATTTCGCGCACAAGCACTGTGTACCGAGCCTGAACAGTTATGGATAATTGACGTCATGCGAGCAACATTCGAAATTTGAAATAAGAACTTACACAAAAAAGTTCATCAATCTATGGGTGCGGGTTATGCCAACGATTTTTTGCACAAAACCCGTGGGCTATATGAGGATGCGGATTATCTGTGTCTGCAGGTTATATGCAGGAAAATACGGTAGTCTGTCTTCCTCCATTTCAAAACAAGCATGTGTTAAAAAAGTAAAGAAATGCATATATACACTGGCCAACAGAGAAAAATTGTGACAAATTCGCTGTGGTATTGCAAGATGCCGATGCCCTTGCTCTAAAAGCAACAAAACATAGCTTTTTCTTTAACCCTTTCGCACGCATGATCACACTGGTGTGATCAGTCTTGGCTGGGCCCTGGAGGGTACGATCACACCGGTGTGATTAGAACGTTCGTGCTTCACGTCGTCAACTGCTAAATTCAAACGTGTTTGCGCGCGTCATCTGGCGCCGATCCAGAGATACTACTACTCAGTGTTTTCAAACACATAAGGTTTATTTTCGGTTTCAGACATTTAAATACTCATAAGCGCTCGCAAAACAATACATTTATAGTTTGAAAAATACACACATAAAAGCAGAAATAGCAATTGTTCAATTATAAACTGATCAGATAAATCAAATACACATTGCACAGGTAACTATAAAGTTCACTGTATTCTTCTCTCACTTCACCAGTCACTTACTGTCATGTTTTTCAGGAGAAGCGACTGAATTTGCGTTATAAATCAGACCGATCAGATTCTCCGAACTGCGGTGCAAACAAACATGGCGCCGCCCTTCACGCATCATAGATCAGCTAGCATGACCATTATAAAAGTTTTTAAACAACAAAACACATTCACATATTTGAGAATCGAAATATCAGGTAGTTGATAACTTAGCCAACAAGTGTGTGAATATTTTGAATAAATAAGACACACTAAATAAATACAATAACCGTCATACAGCGCTCGAGGCTGCGGTGTGTCAACGTAACAAACCTAATGTGTCGTCATGGAAACAATAAGGTAAACATTCTAAAATAACGGTCGCCTAAAAAAACTCACGCTGGGGGGGGGGGGGGTGAGAGAGAATATTTAGAACTTACGTGCGAAAGGGTTGAGACGGTTACATTCATTTCCACTTTAATAAAAAATAACTCCAAGAAGGTCTAGAAGACATGGACCAGTAACTCTGACAGACTTGGAATTCGCAGACGACATATGTCTTCTCTCTGACGAAATTCAAGAAGCACAGGAACTTCTAGAGAGAGTCGAAAAGGAATGTTCAAAAGTGGGATTGCATCTAAATGCCAAGAAAACTGAATACATGGCTTTTAACATTGGTGAACACCAACCACTGACAACCAGCGATGGATCGCAGTTAAAACGCACTGGTGATTTCAAATATCTTGGAGCATGGGTCAACACAACAGAGCAAGACATCCGGATAAGGAAGTCTATTGCTTGGAAAGCACTGTATGGCATGAAGAAAATTTGGAAGTCTACACTATCCAAGAGACTCAAGGCAAGATTCTTCATTGGAGCAGTGGAGACTATACTTCTCTATGGGTGTGAAGCCTGGACACCAACCGGGACCCTCTCAAAGGCATTAGATGGTTGCTATACCAGAATGCTGAGAATGGTGTTCAACATCAGCTGGAAGGACCATGTCACCAATGCGGAGCTATATGGAGATCTACCGAGGTTAACAGACAAGATTGCTGCACGACGCCTAAGTCTCGCTGGACACTGCTTTAGACATCCTGAACTCCCTGCTCACCACGTAATACTGTGGCAGCCAAAACATGGAAAGATGGGAGTCGGGCGCCCACCGATAACGATGGTAAACACCTTACTATCAGACACCAGTGTCATCACCGTCGAGGAACTAGCTACTTGTATGCAGGACAGAGATGTATGGCGCCGCTGTTGTAGAGCTCGGCTTTCAACGCCGACTTAGTAGTAGTAGTAGTAGTTAATAAAAAAAAATTTTTTGTTTACTAAATAATGACTGCGTCATTTTCACTTTAAGGTCAAGGGGACCACTCAAATCTAGGCAAGTCGTTAGAGATATTTTCACCCAAGATTGAAAATTCTGTCATATACTCACGTTTATGTCACTCCAAACTGTTTTCCAATTGTGTATTAAGGCTCTCAAGACTCAAAATGTACAAAGAAAAAAGCACCCTGAATTGATCACAAAAGTGGTCCCTTGTGGTCCACATTCCAATCCTCTAAAGCCATTTGATAGCTTTATGTGGTAGTGAAACCTCAATATAACTGGCAAGATTTTAGCAAAGATAAGGGGTTGTGGTTGCTCCGTTGCATATTGTTCCAAAAACTGATCTTTAGCCACGACTGAGTTCACAACATGCACTGAAATCTAATCCAATCCACATCCAGGATTTTTTTTATTTTACTGAATACACATGAACGCAAATGAGATTTTACAGCAATAGCAAATTATCTTTTAGGATGCTTTTATGTCTTTCCCCATTTGAATACAAATTTAATTGACAGGTCATAGATGTTGCCAAGTTTAGAATGACAATACAAAGCAAGTTTTCTGGTCCAAAAAGGGGTTTTGGAAACTTTTCAGCTGGTCTCAAGTTAAAAGCCAATTGAGACCAGTAAACCAGGATTTTACCAGGATTCTACTATTCCTTTACTACTTTACAGTTCCATCCTCATCAATACTCTAACAGCACCTGCAACAAAACCAGACACCACATCAACATTCTGCTCAAGAGAGCGAGGGTGAGCGTGAATGCGAAAGTGAGGAACGAGTGAAAGCTAAATACAGAGAAAGAAAAAGAGCAAGCATGAGACAAGGATGAGTACTTCACATGCGCTTTTAATTAAGCAGGAGATGTGGAATGTAGAAGCTCACAGCTGAATCAAGGATACAAGAAAGAGTTCAACTTCTATCTGTATGGCGCTCTTGTGTTTGCGAGCTAACAGTCGAGATAGCGAATGGGTTTAAGGACATTAAGGCTCCATTATACAGTGATGCAGTTCCACATCTTTCAGAAGTTCAAAAGGTGAACCGAGTATCTGATAAAAACATACAAGAGCACTGCTCATTATAGCTGAGCTCTTCAAACCGCTTCTTCCAGAATGCACCATATGAGTGTCTCCAAGCAAAGAGACATTATTCTCAGAAAGACTGGACGTGGATATTTTAATGGGAAAGTTATCGAGAATATCCGAATCAGGAAGCAGCAAAAACAGGCATCCTGTTTGCGCCTTCCCACACACACACAACGACTTCTGCGTCACCACTTCCTCTTCCTGGAAAAAGCTTGCTGGCTCTTTGCAATCATATTTACATATTCAACTTCATGGGCTAAACTGGTTATTCTGTTTGGTCTCTTAGAAGCTAATCTGTCTGTCTGTGGGTACTTTATCTTTCACTACCACTCTCTTAATAAGAACTTACTTTTTGATTCATTTATGTTAAAGAAGCAATATTTTTTAACTCTGCATAAGTAATTTTTTACCCTTAATAAGACCACCCAGACTTGATTCAGCATATTTATGCTATAACCAACTGTTCAGAACAATTTAAATACAGAAGGAATAAAATAAATAGAAAAATATATTTTGAGAATGATCAATCTTGATATTCATGCAGAAAATATTTAATGTAAAAAAAACCCCCAGCAAAAACTGTTTTTAAAGGCATATTTTCTATACCTAAATGATAAGAGACATAATACAGTGGAATCTGGTTATCTCGACGGCCTCGGGGTTGCAAAAAAGCATTGAGATAACTGTTTAGCGAGATAACCAACACCCTAAATGGCAATTTATTTGATGAAGCGATCGGAATGCTATAAAAATGTACATACACTTTATATGTTTGCTAACAACAAAAGGCATATGTGCACCAACTAACAGCAGATATTAAATAGTACACAATAAAAAACACCTTCGATTCTCGATACAAACCTTTAATTATATTCTCCAACATTGCAAACAATTTCGCTCACAGCGCAAACGGTCATAACATATTTGTGAGGTCATCACGCTGTACTAGATTTCATACTTTCTTGCGTTCTGCCGGTCTAATGTCCTTTCTCAACAAATTCGGCTTCGTCCCGTCTTTTAACAACCTCGGCTCTTCAATCCGCAGCGGCGCTGAGCAGACCGCGTGTCAGAACAGAAACAGGGATGGGTGTGTGTGTGTGTGTGTGTGTGTTTATCTAAGCCTCATACTCATTGGTCGGTAACCGCTCGATACTGACCAACGTCAAAATATTTGAGAAAACCAATCAAATCAGAGAAGGCGGGCTTTATGTGCACACAGAAGCGGCTGAGCGGCTTTGGGATGGGGGTGGGACCCACGGCAGCTATGGTAAGAACGTGAATGTGCTTTCACTTCAGAGAATGCTGTGCGGCGCTGTGAGAGAAGCGTCACTGACAGAGTGAACATATGAACCACGATCCACGTGCAACGCAAACTCAGCGCATGCGCAGTGAACTCGGTACTATCTTCAGTCACGATATAGCCATGTGAAGTGGCGAATTTGTCCCTCTTTTATGCTCGAGATATTAGTGTTCAGCGACATTAAAGAATCGACATTACTGAAAAGAAAATGCTAAGACAAATAGGGATTTTGGCAGTTCCACTTCAAAAGCATCGACATAATAGGATTGGTGAGTTAACCGTGAGTCGAGATAAGTGAACTCAACTGTGTGTATGTATGTGTATATATAAATAAAATAAGTATAATAATGAATCTAAAACAATAATAATTAGGTATTCATTTACATACGCTATTATAATAATATATAGCAATAAACAGTAATATTTACACACATAGGGGCTTTTAGTGAAACATTTTAATGCATAAAAATGCCAGTTTCCAACTCTACCGCATCTGACTTACTGAATTTAAATCAGACATGTTTAGGGCACAAACCATTATTTTAGTAAAAGAGAAATTGGTCGATTAATCAAGTTTTGTTGTCGTAAAAAAAATACACCCAAGTAAACAATAGCCTTTAAAATGAGTCATTTTAATTGTAATATAGTAATTCAAAAAATGATTGATATTGATTGAGATTGCCTCATTGTTATTTATTTATATATAAATTATCTAAATAAACAATGAGACAATAATCATTGGTTCAAATAAAGTATCAAAACAAGCAAGTAATTTTATTGATCAGCACTGAGCCTGAATTTAGATGCAGGTAAAATTAACTTATTTACAACATTAACATCCATTTTACTGTAACCACATTTTGTTAGGGAACATTTTTAATATTCTACTCCATTACAAAATGTGCCATACTGAACTGACCGACAGCAATTTACTGTGTGACATTCAATACGTAGCTCATTCAGAACTAATAATACTTCAGTCTTTGTTTGTGATTCTGTTCTAAACCTAAATGGAGAAGCAAGTGAATTCAACGACTACTTGTATACACAAATACATCTGTCATGTTTCATGGATACTAATACACTGGCTGGAGGGGAGAGAATTATTTATGAAATGAAAATTAAGAGATTAAAAACTAGAGATTTACAGACTATGAATTTGACAAGATATAGGCTACAAAACCACAACCACCCTCCCCAATTGCTGCTGTCTCCTCTGCCTGTTTCCCTGACGACCAGTAGGGTAACGTCTTAATATCCCATCATGCCTTGACCCCATACAGAGAGAACCTGCATTATTGATGGCGCTGCCTCCTGTCGCCACATACACACAACACACAGTCCACCCCGGCACCTGAGAGCCCCTTCTCCATACATATCAGCAGTGAAATTCAATGGGCCGTTCAAAACTATCACACTGAGTTAAAGGGAGAAATACATTATTGAAAAGAAACAGACTTATAATTATGTCAGCGGCACCTGCGACTGCCTGTACTCCATGTGCAATAAAAGCTCTATCAAGCTATTTAACAAATCATGATTCAATCATGCATTAACATTAAAAGAGGTTATTAGCTTATTTTCAAAGCCTCATAAAAACTCCATTTGATATTTTCTAAAAAACTAAAGAGGTTTTAAACCAAACTGCCACTTACAGAGAAGGGAATGCAAGACATACACCATGCCCTGTCAGACGAGAGCACATTGCACATTAGACAGTTTTCCCCTCACTGAATACCCGTTTACACTGAGAAATGTCACATTTATGAAGTCAAATAGGTTAGTTATTGCTTTGTCATGTTCATTCACTGTAAATGCTCTTTCATGTTCACACACTTTAAAAAGACTCAAACATGAATGTTATACTTATTTACATTCTTTTTTTATTGTTTTGCATGTTTGTCACACTAATATCAGATAATCAAACTAATTTCAATATCATTCAAAGATAAAACAAGTAAACAAAATGCAGTTTTTAAATGAAGGTTGTTATTTTTAAGAGAAAACAAAATCCAAACCTACATGGCCCTGTGTGATTAAAAAGCTCTTGCCCCTAAACCTAATAACTAGTTGGGCCACTCTTAGCAGCAACAACTGCAATCAAGTGTTTGCGATAACTTGCAATGAGTCTTTTACAGCGCTGTGGAGGAAATCTGGCCCACGTATCTTTGCGGAACTGTTGTAATTCAGCCATATTGGAGGGTTTGAGTATGAACTGGCTTTTCTAGGTTAAGCCACAGCATCTCATTATGATGTAGGTCAAGACTTTGACTCGGTCATTCCAAAGTCTTCATTTTGTTTTTCTTCAGCCATTCAGAGGTGGACTTGCTGGACAGCAGAATTCATGTTCCATTTATCACTGCAAGTCATCCAGGTCGTGAAGCGGCAAAAAAGCCCCAGACCATCACACTACCACCACCATATTGTACTTTTGGTATGATGTTCTTTTTCTGAAATGTGGTGTTACTTTTACGCCAGACTTAATGGGACACACACCAGCCAGAAATTTTAACTTTGGTCTCGTCAGTCCACAGAGTATTTTCCCAAAGCATTGGGGATCATCAAGATGTGTTCTGGCAAAAATGAGACAAGCCTTAATGGTTTTCATCTTGGAACTCTGCCATGCAGGGCATTTTAACCCAGTCTCTTTCTTATGGTGGAGTCAGGAACACTGACCTTAACTGAGGCTAGTGAGGTCTGCAGTTCTTTGGATGTTGTTGTGGGGTCTCATCGCTGCGCTCTTGGGGTAATTTTGGTCAGCTGGCCAGCCACTCCACTAATTCACTTTATAACTTTTTCCAGACTTATATAACTAAATTACTTTCTCATTTGTTCCTCAGATTTCTTTGAATAGGCAGGTCCTATTTAAGTGATTTCGAACAGGTGTGGCAGTAATATTTAAACTTGTTTGAGGATCTGAAACATTTAAGTGTGACAAACGCACAAAACAAAAAGAAACCAGGAAGGGGCAAACACTTTTTCACACTACTGTGTGTGAAGCATCCAGTCAACTTTGAATCTTTGCAAAATAATGTTCCAGTAGGGCTGCACTATTCTGGAGAAATACTTTTTTTTATTATCGGTTTCTTTCAAATAGAGATCATGATTCTCCCACAATTAAGAACAGACAACATCGTCACCTCCACAATGGATGGAAAGCAAACTGAAGGGCCTCAGGCAGAAATCATGTTCAAGGATGACTTAATGTATTAACATTTTATTAATGTTGTACTGTGGTATGAAGCAGGCTGGGGCCAAGAACTTGGGACATGTTAAGTTGATGTATTAAGTTGCATACTTTACGAATAAAGTTAATTTTAACATCCACGCCTCCACATTATATTATTTCATTTTACTACTCATACAAGTCACTTTATATGACAAATAAAAAATGTGGGGTAAGGCAGCGCTGTTTTACTTGCTCAAAAAAATAATACTAAAAAACAAACTGATTTCTAACTAACTGTTTTCCATGCCATCTGGCCTCAGTGAGGTTGATGTATCGATTTCTCACATCTTCTTTGATCCATGTTCTCTTTGGTGCTGTTTGCTGGACCTTTCATTAGGCATGCCGATTTTCACCAGAGGATGGTAGCCTGCTGTCAGTCATTCTACAGTAATGGCCAAACCATCGTAGTTGCACAAGCATTGCATTTGCAATACTACTACTAAATCAAGTAATCTCCTGAACTCCAAACTGAATGTCAGAATGAGAAAGAAAGGTGATTTAAGCTATTTTGAGCGTGGCATGGTTGCATCAGACAGGCCGGTCTGAGTATTTCACAATCTGCTCAGTTACTGGGATTTTCACGCACAACCATTTCTAGGGTTTACAAAGAATGGTGTGAAAAGGGAAAAACATCCAGTATGCGGCAGTCCTGTGGGCGAAAATGCCTTGTTGATGCGAGAGGTCAGAGGAGAATGGGCCAACTGATTCAAGCTGCTAGAAGAGCAACTTTGACTGAAATAACCACTCGTTACAACCGAGGTATGCAGCAAAGAATTTGTGATGCCACAACACGCACAACCTTGAGGCGGATGGGCTACAATAGCAGAAGACCCCCCACAGGTGCCACTCATCTCCACTACAAATAGGAAAAAGAGGCTACAATTTGCACGAGCTCACCAAAATTGGACAGTTGAAGACTGGAAAAGTGTTGCCTGGTCTGATGAGTCTCGATTTCTGTTAAGATATTCAGATGGTAGAGTCGTAAACAGAATGAGAACATGGATCCATCATGCCTTACCACTGTGCAGGCTGGTGGTGGTGGTGTAATGGTGTGGGGGATTCTTGGCACACTTTAGGCCCCTTAATGCCAATTGGGCATTGTTTAAATGCCACGGCCTACCTAAGCATTGTTTCTGACCATGTCCATCCCTTTATGAACACCATATACCCATCCTCTGATGGCTACTTCAAGCAGGATAATGCACCATGTCACAAAGCTTGAATAATTTCAAATTGGTTTCTTGAACATGACAATGAGTTCACTGTACTAAAATGTCCCCACAGTCACCAGATCTCAACCCAATAGAACATCTTTGGGATGTGGTGGAATGGGAGCTTCGTGCCCTGGATGCTATCCTATCAAAATGGGCCAACATTTCTAAAGAATGCTCTCAGCACCTTGTTGAATCAATGCCACGTAGAATTAAGGCAGTTCTGAAGGTGAAAGGGGGTCAAACACAGTATTAGTATGGTGTTCCTAATAATCCTTTAGGTGTGTATTTGGCCATTCATGTTTTCTTTGCGACAAGGGCACATGCAGTCACAATGGGAACACACATCATAGATACTAACAGCATGTATATTGTTCGTATAAATGGAATGCATATTTAAAAACAGATGAATGGATCATGTAAAGAAACGGAAGAGATGTAGAAATGTTTGAAGAATGAAGTAATAGCTATTCAGACCCAGAATAGCCACCACATTCTGGCCGAGCCTGAAATAAAGCATGAAATCTGAGCTCACTGAAACACTCACCAAATAACAAACACATACACACAAAACCTCCGCAGACAATACGGCATGCACACGCGCTGCCTTTTCAAAACGAGGATGAAAACACTATGGAAATGAACTGTGGCAAAATCTATTCAGACACGGTGCAAGAGGAAGATGAGGTGGCGCAAGTTACTGGCCAACATTCTCTTTCCCTGCGATAGACACTACATGACCACTCAGGACGGCTCCATTCTGCAACAGAGAAGAGCGAGACAGCAAGTGCAAATGATGAGCTGAGGTAGAACAAAAAGGAAAAGGAGGAAGGAGAGAAAAAGAGAAAGAAAACAAAACTAGAACAAGACAATGACTGGTTGTGATAGGAGGATGAAGAGGGTGAGAAAAAGCAAAAGAGAGAACAATAGCGAACAGCTCAGACACGCAGACATGTGCCAAGCATGTGTGTACATGTGCAGACATCCAAAAGCTTTTTTGCAGTAACACTCGCTGCATTATCTGAGCTCAAGCGTACGGACACATGATTTACTTGTGCCAAACCTGGTCAAACTCACAGTCCAGCACTGAGAAAAAAAAATAGCAAAGAAATCTGGAGGTATAAAGTCTGGCTAGGTGAAGGAATCAAGTAAATATCACAATCAAAGCACTGACATTCTGGAAGGACAATCCTGTCTTAATTTCTAAGTTTCCTTCCACTAAACTATTTTCATTAAAAAGCTTTTTACCAATATAGCAGGGGCGTAGCCAGAATTTTATTTTTGAGGGGGCCCAGCTTAAAATGAGGGGGCCTAAGCATAACGTAATCGGCAGGATTCGAACCCACGCGGAGAAACCCCAATGGATTTCTAGTCCATCGCCTTAACCTCTCAGCCAAGACTAGTTGAGTTGCAACATGCAGCGCGCTATTCTTGACTTTGGGGGTGCGTTGCGATTGTCTTGTATGGCGGCAATATGTGTTTTCACTTTAGTTTTCACAGTCACGATTTTAAACAATTGAAAATCTGAGGGGGCCACACATGTAAATGAGGGGGCCCAGGCCCACCCAGGCCCCCCCGTGGCTACGCCACTGCAATATAGACAGTTAACCTGTGTTAAGGTGCACAATTTCATAATGCAATTATTTTGTTACGTTTCATGATATTCAAAATCTCAACAGATTAGATAAAATGGGTACAATGTAACACTGACATATCAACAGGTTGTGCACAAACTAATTCATGCTAGTACGGAATATCCACTTTTCACGGTTCAATAATTCCTAACCAATAAAAAACAAGTTTTTTCCCCAAGTTGAAAATCCAGTTTAATTTATAGAAATAAAATGGATTGTGAAGAGTGCAGTTTCTTTTTTAATTAATTATACCTGGACCTTGAGGCAGAGAGAGAGAGAGAGAGAGAGAGAGAGAGAGGGGATTATTATTGACTACTTTTTCTTGTTATTGTCATTGAATTAATATTAAATGTATATATACATACACAGTACATATACTGTAATTATATATACACCCGTTCAAACCTTTGGGTTCAGGTAAGATTTTTTTTAACATGAATTAACATTTTTATTCAGTAGAGATGCATTCAATTGTTTGATCAAAGATTATATACGTCACATAAATGCTGTTCTTTTGAACTTTCTAATAATCAAAGAGTCCTTAAATATATTTTTTAATAGTCTCTACAAAAATATTGAGCAGCACATCTGTTTCCAAGATCAATTGCAACAAGACATGTTTCAGCAGCAAATTGGCATATTAGAATGAGTTTTGAAGACATTGTCATCATATGAATTAATTAGATGATAAAATATATTTTAAAATGTAATATTTCATAATATTGCTGTTTTTAATGGTAGTTTTTGATTAAATCATATATATTAATGTACACATTTATTGTTTACAGAATAATAACCCTCTCTAAAACCAATGAAAAGCAGCAAATATGAACACATTACAAGCCACGTGTGCTTGAAGAAAGAGCAGTAGATGAGAAGCAGATCAGAGTGCTCTCCTTCACTGGGAAGCACACTATGCATTTATATTTATTGAATTAAACCGCAGCCTTTTGAGGTTTAATAATACCATATCACACCAGGCCATATCGCGATTTCGATTTTAATCCGATTAATTGTGCAGCCCTAATGTGTATGTGGTGTTGCTTATGGGTGCACCACAGGCCCACTTTGTAATTCATAACAATAAATCTGTTAATCCAACTGTGTTACTGTAACAGACCACCAGATAAGAAGTCATTCCTGCTGTGCAAAACCAATGCATTCACACATTACGTGTCTTTATGTACTAGATTAGGGAGGAGACAGAGAAAACATCTGAACGTTCGCCTTCCCTCTCCTTCATGAAACTGGCACACCATGGCTCCAACAATGCGGAGCAAAAACTGCAGAGTTCAGGAAAAATGCAACAAACGCTGGCAGAATCACCTCTGCAGAAGAGATAGAGAGAGAAAAAAAACGCAACCAAGCATGAGGGCACAAAAAATGTATTTGAACACAAAGTCCATACTATGCAAATTCATTCATTAATCTATGACAGAGGGGCTTTCAGCAGCCTGACGGGGAGAAGAAAAAAACATGGAGGGAAAGAAAGAGACGGCAAAAGTGAGGGAGAAAAGTAGAAAATAAAGAGGAACGGGGGGTGGAAGGGTAACATGTGCCTGGTCATCTAGTCCAGTTTTACCCGTTGAGCTAATGTAGCATCCACTCTTTCAAGCACATAAAAAAGCAAATGGAAAAAGCAGAGGGTGGGCCTCATTTTCCTCATAAAAAAGCCCATTTAAAGAGCACAGCCTCACTCTGAAAAACATCCATGGATTTCTGAACCCAGAAGGAAGAGAGAAAAGAGAAAGAAAGAAACTTGTGCAGCCTCAAACCCATCATTTTTTCTTGAACTCATGTTGACTGCTCTGCGCGGCTGAACAACTTATTCATTCCAGACTGTGACTGTGTCGATTTCTTTTGCCAGCCTCCGCTCTTTCTCCCTCCCTCTCCCTCTCTCTCTCCGAGTAAACAGAGGAAGAGCGTAGGCTCCATTCCAAACTAGGTCCTGGGCGTTCCTGCGCAGCTCCGGCAGGGTCAAAAGTTTACAGTGGTTTTAATTTCACCTTTCCTCAGCCAATAGCAGCACGGCAGCTGAACTCTGACCTCTACAAAAGGATTCTAACTGGCAGGAGGATCGCTGCTCTCTTTCGCTCTCCTGTCCCCCCCCCCACTGCACTCTTTCTTTTACTACTCCGTTTCTTTCTCACCGCTCGGATTTGTTTTGAAATCGGTAGAACGTGGGATTTCAAACAATGTTAAAAGCAGGACGATTCAGCGGGGCAAAAGCGAAGGTTTTAGTGCCGATGCTGAAGATAAAGTAATGCTGTAAATATGAATTTGTTGTTGCAAAGGAGGAGGCTACTTCCTTGTGGCATTTATATTGGCGACAGATTACAAATGTAAAAAAAAAAAACTAGATCCATCCAGATGTTGACAGAATAATATTTTTTATTTTTATTTCTTCTACCTACTGATGGTTATTAAACAAGCCTTTTCTAGAACAATCAAATGGAGGATTTTTAATGGAAATCTTGCTTACAGTAAATAATAAAACAAAAGTAACAGTAGGCTATAACAGCAAACTGTAAAAATGATCATGATTTTAACAGCAAAATTTTTAAAATGCTTATGGTTAAAATTACAGTTTTAAGAATATAAAAGAACATAGATTTAATTATAAAATATAATTTACAGTAATCCCTCGGCTGTCGCGGGTGTTAGGTTCCAGGCAACCCCGCGATAACCAAAAAAACTGCAAAGTAGCCTAGATATAGAAATCTACGGTATATTTTTTTTTTCATACTTTTTCTTATTCTTTTTTTTATCTTAAATTTAAGCTTTTGTAAACCCAACAATTACAAACCCTCCAAACAGTCCTATATAAACCCTTTACACACTCTTAAACAATTTTTTTAACTAAAAATTACTTTTACATGGTTTACGTAAAAGATGAGGTAAAATGTACTGCATTACTCCAGCTCTTCCTCATCAGGTGCTTCGTAAGGTGCTGGAATATCGTCGTCAATATCGTCGTCCAACTTCGTAACTTCTATTTCCACTGTAGGAGAACCAGTGTTTTTTTGCGCGTGAGGACACTGTTTTTTCTTTTGTGTAAGGATGTTCTTATACACCTGCATGGCACCAACGATTGAATTTCGGAATTGCAACGAACGAATCATTCAATATCAATATAAGACGTATCTGCCCTCAGAAACCTGTAATATAAAGAGGAGTCTGCAATATAGATTTACATATAATATATTTATATATCCGCGATGTACAGAGGGCGCGATAGGTGAACCGCGATATGGCGAGGGATTACTGCACAGTGATAAACGCAATTTGACATTCCCACAATTCCCTGCGTGACGCTTCGCTTTTGATGCATTTTAGTTGAGCTTTTTCTTATCCGTTATGTACATTAGGGTTTTATGTTACATTTAATGTTGTAAAATGCACTACTCATGCGTGTTATCCAGATGGTATTTAGTATTTGTATTTATATATTAATATTTACCTTCTCAGCTTGTGGAAAAACTGCTTGTGATGAGCTTTGATTCATCATGTGACCTTCTCATCACCACGTTTTTGATGGTTGTCAATGTATTACAATGGCACAAAACAGATATTACTACTTCAAAAGGATAGTATATTAACATTATATTGCTTAAAGAAATACATTTTTACTGTAAATTTCACAGAACCTTTTTTACAGCGTAGAAAGGGACGGGACAAAACAAAAAGACTTTATAATCTTTAAAAGGGCTGAGAAAACCGCAAACCAAACTTAAACAGTAATTCGGCATGAATCCGTTACCTTATTTGTCTACAATTTTTGGACAGTTTTTGTTCCATATGTTGGTAATGATAATATATTAAATAAAATAATCCTCAAATATGAAAAACCTGAAATGAAATGATTATTGAAATATGTAAATTACAGATTATTAAACTGCTGAAATAGTTTAAATAATTAATCTATTTGCATTGCATTTTTTATGTCATTTGAACATTGTTTGAGTGAATTTTGGGGTATTTTAATGCCTTTCATAGTTTGATTCTAAGGACATTTTATACATTAAACAATTGTGCTACTTCAATGTAAAAATGAACGTCGTGAAGAAGAAAAAAAAAGGACTGGCTTAAGACAGACCCTGCCTGTGACTTTCTCTTTCTTAAACAGCTGGTTCTCCTGGAGAATAAACTGAATGCGTTTTTCTCCTCCATCATCCTCATTCACAAAACAAATTATGCAGTTTTCATAGTAAAGGGAGCTAAGTGCCCCATGCTGACCTCAGCCCGTGACCCCTTCTGTTCTCCAGGTTCTCTTTCCTCTCCCTCACCACATGCTGCCCCAACACGGGCTAAACGCCAGCTCGACGTAGGCTAACACTATTAAAAGCGTGTTTAAATGACTTATGAGCGCTGAGACAACAGAGAGGTCGAACGGGCTGAGCACCCAGGGAGCACGAGAGAAAGGCCGAAGGCTGAGAAGAGCTGCAAAGCTCCAATATTGCAGATAAAAATCAACTAATTGAGTTTGAACTGCCAATACGTTCGATGAAGCCCAGTTGGGTTCAAAAGGCTTCTCCGAATATTTCAAGGTTACACTCTTAGTCACCTTGGCAGAAAACCGTTGGCTGACTGTCAAGTCACAGTTATTTCATGAAAATGAATTGAGCTTCAAACAATGGAAGGTCTAAAACCAGTCAAATGGTAAAAGCTACACAAGACGTTTGATCTGGTACATTATTTCCTTTCATTTACATAGTCAAAGAGACTGAAATCAGTAAATATTAAACTGTTGCTCTCAAAAACACCTGAAAGTATATCCTAAAATGGCGCAGGCGTCTTTTTAACAGCCATCAATGTCAACTAGGTGAAATTCTCCAACGTATCAGGGTAAAACCAGTTATGCCGTGACCTTCCTAACCTGAACTACATCAAAACTAAACTCAACCAGGAAACTTCCTGTAACAGTATATTCTATATATAGACGTGTTAAAGCGAAACGGCAGCTAGCTTTCAGCGCTCGTAAGGACAGAATGAACGGGGTAAAAGGCCAGTTTCTTTTGTTGGCTTGTTCTTTTCTTAAAGATAACCCCTGACCTGCTCTGGGGTCAGCAGTGCTCTCTCACAGCCGCTGATGGTGTCTGACTGGGTGCTGAGTGAGAGATCGGTCACTACGCACTGATCCTGAACACTGTTTGGTCAGATGCTGATTGGAGACAAGCACAGGTGATGAGTCAAACTGTCAGGGAGCATTGTGACACTTTCCTAAGGCCAAAAAAAGCACATCAGCCTTTTAATGTGTTCCGATTTCTAAGCATCTGACAAACAAATAAATCACTGTGGATCAATTCAATACACAGGGCGGACACTGGTACATTTCAATCGATCAGTGATTTTCACATCAAAATCCTGTTAAGGGATGGTTCACTTAATTAAAATTCATTCATCTTTTACTCACCCTCATGTCATTTCAAATTTATGACTGACTTTTTATTTGCTATTCAATCTTTTTTTTCAATGTGACATCAATGTGACATTCTTCAATGTTTTGCAGATGCTCATTTTTGGGTGAATTGTTACTTTATGCTATATTATTGTAGCTTTTATTAATATATATATAAGCTTTCCTGTAGCTCAATCAGTAGAGCATTGGTGCTTGCAACACCAAGGTCATGGGTTCGATCCCAGGGAAAGCAAGAACTGATTCAATGTGTTTCTTGAATGCAATGTGAGTCACTTTGGATAAAAGCGTCTGCCAAATGCATAAGTGTAAATGTAAATATATTAGTCACAAGAAAAACTGAAGTTTGTAAACTGAATCTTTTCCGATGCATCGAAAATTGAGTTGTTTTTTTTTACTTCAAACCAAATGTCACATTGTGTTATTTTAGCATTAGCAATATACTATTTTATAGTTTCAATTTTCGCTTAATTTTAGTCATTTTTATGTGCTTTTTTCATTTTATATATATATATATATATATATATATATATATATATATATATATATATATATATTAGGGCTGTCGATTTTGCACGTTGATTAATCAGTTATGGAAAAATAATGTGAATAAAATGATTTAACACACCTGCCCCTGCCCCTGCCCCAGACCTACGTAGCTCTAATTACATTTCAACAATTCAGTGTGATGGTTGTTCTCATGTTTATATCATATCGTTAAGTAATATCACACGTGTAACTAGCAAAATATCACAAGTGATGTTTTTGTGACGAATAGCACGACTCCAAATGTTACATTGATTTTATACAATTTAATAAGGTTTATATTTGTTATATTTTAGACACAGTATTATCTGTTTGTTAGTCTCAATTTACCATGTACTTTATTCCTGAATTAATCTGCTACTTGACCGAATCACATGAACGAATGATTCAATGACTTACTCATTTACTGCCTTTTGAGTTTCTTTTTTAATAATAACATTTCATTCATATTTGTTTATTATATCATTAAAAAAAAATATCTAGACAAGTTTGCCCAATAAAATGTAAATTCACTATTACTCTATTTACCCTCATGACTTTTGCACAACACAAAAGACAATATTTGGCAACCAAACTGTTTTTCTCTGTTACTATATCTAAATATCAATTCTGATGCAATTATTCTGAAAATAAATAAATCATGGCCATTGTAGCAGATATGTTTGTGTGTAATAAATTCAAATGTTGAATCAAATCAAATATTTATTTTTAATGCTATTTTTTGTAATGTCTATTTGATGCTTTTCTCATTTAACACAATAATGCCTTTAAATCTTTACATTTATCTTAGATTTATCTTTAAATCTTTAGTTTAATGTGTGAATAATTTGCAATTATTTCAAATAAATAATTAGCACATCATGCAATTATAAATTACAATAAATTTATATAAAATTGGATTAAAAACAAATTAATCACTTTGCATCCCTATTAGTTTTAGGTATTGAAGTTTAGGGTGTTAGTATTATTTAGGGTTTACATTATTTTAACAATTTTAATGAACAACAATATTACCTCAAAGCCAATGGCGTTGACTGACTGACAAAAAGACAAAAGTCCCAACATAGCTAATTGCTAGGCTGTAACTGCTTGGCTCCGAAACAAACATCTTACAAAACTCAATGGTAGCACCTCCCTTCATATCAAATGTTGCACAGCAGTCACAACAAGCTCCGTTGGGACACTTCCTGTAAAATGTTTACAATTTGTCATCACCTTCAGTGTTTGTACTCCATACTAAAGACAAAAGATTAGATTAGTCCACCCACTGAAATGCCTCTGCAAAAAATGGCAAATGTCAAGATGTGAAATGAATGTAATAGATCATCCAAACAGTGTCAACCAGTGTTTTTGGCATCCGGGTTTTGTATAGTGATTTGCAACTATAGAGTGAAAGGTAAAGCAGCTCACGCAAATACGGTATGATATATGTATGAGGAAGGACCTTGGCAGTCTATGTATACATAATTAAATTTTAATTAAAATGTAGTAATGACAAAAGGCCAAGGCAATTGCAAGCTGCTCTATTAATAGTGCATTGGATAGATGGACCTCCTAAAGGGAAGAGGACGCCCATCATCTTTTCCACAGCGAGGAGAGCTGTCCACGCCCACGACTGGCCTCGTCACCTTGACAACAGGCCATAAACACGAGTGAAGCCATGGCGACAGGCAGACAGACAGCAGAGAGACCAGGATGTAATCTGCTCTACCACACGGTCCTGGACCCTGTCCAGTAGAATGAAATGCATTTCAAACCGAAAGCCTTAAGACCCTCCTACATCCCGTGGCATAAACATCTAAATCCAGAATCTTAATAGAGACTGACATTGATAGGGATTCTAAAAGCATCAATATATTCAATGCAAATATGCTTTTTAGCCATGTTGGTCAACCGCAGAATGCAGACGGTGGTGTCCGTTCCGTCTGTCGCTTTGATGAGCGGCACGTGTGTCTCAGGTGTGTGACCGGTCCCGACAGCACACGACGGCTGCGACAGTGGCTAATTAAAACATAACTGATGTGATTAAAGGGACAGACCGTTGCTTTCCCCACCTGGTGCAATCTCTTTTGTCGAGGCAGACGCATGAAGTGCATCTGCTCTGCTGCAGAGCTGCGATGACACCGCATACCTGTTTTTCTCGCATGCTTGTATTCTACCTTTGATTTAATCACTGCAATGCTAAAATCCTATTCAGCGTTGTCCCTTCAACATCATCAGATTATCGGCCTGAGACAGAGAGATTATGGAATCTGTGACGCTCCTCAGGAACAAAGAAAGCTAAAGCCTATGGAAATACACTGAGCAAAAGAGGGGTGCATCAACCTTGGATGCAAATGAGCTTCACGGTATGAAGGTAGACTTAAAAAAAAGAAAAAAGACAACAAAAAAATAGTTTACCAATAGTGTTGCAGTGAGATGCTTCCATAACATGGCTCATCCAGTCCTATTTATAAGGTACAATAAAGTAGAATTATTATATTATTAATTTTTTTTATAACCTACTACCAATTTTGGATCTAACCTTTTGTTTGACAAAATTATCAGAAAATAAAAGAGCTGTCCCTGAATAATCGTTCATTTAAACAATTGGTAAACTAATCACACATTTATATTATAACTTAATTATGAATGTGTCTAATAAAAAAAAAATAGCATTGTTTATTAATAAAATATTTTGGTTTAAAGTAAAGTGGACCAGCCTTTAATATTGAATACAGAATCAGAGTACGTGCTTTTTACTTTTAATTGGTTCGTTTAAAAGTAGATATTTCAAGCTTTCTAGTAGGCAATACGCTAAGTTTCTCTAACTTGCTACCTAAAGTAACGGAGTTTCGGTTCATTTTTGTGACATTCTCCAAAAATCAAGGTGACAGACAGCGCATCCTGTTTGATTTCTTGATTTTACAAAAGCAGAACGTTTTGTTGTTGTTGTTCTTAATTTAGAGTATTTTAAGTAGTAATCAGGAAAAAACACAAGTGATCAAGTGCGCTACTACTATGCTACTACTACGCTACTTTAGCATCCACATTCTGCACAAAGTTTGGATAAGGTTAACGTTGGAGCGAGTGGCCATTTAATGCTGCTACTACTTAGATGTTTCAAATGATAAGCCACATTTGAGGTCGATGGACGACTTGAGAACGTTTGGATCCCCTGACGACATACTGCAATTACCACAAAGACCCACCGTTCGTGATCTGTCCCACATGGCTTCGCCACTTCCAGTGGCGTATTTTTCTGGCGACTAGGCGAATAACACATTTTTGGTCGACTAAGCTTCCTCTCATCGACCAACGTTTAGTCGATTATTAGTGGACAGACCAAATTTATTGCATCCATGTTGAGTACAATAATTATTTCTTTAAAAAAAACATTATTGATCCCAAACTTTTGAACGGTAGCGCATGCTGTTATTGTTCATGCAGCCCATCCACATAGATACAAATGTGCTAAACCTTGGGTGCAAGAGGTAAGGACGAGCTACTAAACACAGGATAAACTTGAGGCATATAAGAGAATAAAGAAGAGGAAAGACAGTTTAAAAAAGTTCAGTTTAAAGATAATTTTCATATGTCAATAGCGATATTCAAAAGGTTGAACACTTTAATTACTTCTGTATGAGATTATATGGCCACATAAACCACACTGAAACAAAACTCTCATCTGGAGTAACGCAGAATTAAAAGAACAGTTCAGTTCACCCAGAAATTAAAGTTCTTGATTTAACTTATATTTTCATGGAGTATAAAATAAGACATTTTGGATAAATCAGTCTACTTTTAAAAGGAATAGTTTGCCCCAAAATGTAAATTTTGCCATCATTTACTGACTGTGAGAAATTCAGATAACATTGACAGCACTGACTTTCATTGGATTGACAAAAAATAATCTCAAAATTAGTCTTCTTTTATTTGTTTGTTTTCCACAGAAGAAAGAAAGTCATCATCAACTAATGTAAAAGAATCTCTGAGCTGGCACATTGTGATTGGACAAGTGACAAGAAATGGTGTCACTGACATCAAACCTGGAAACCTGATGCTTGAGTTTGAAAACAAGAAAAAGCACTTCTTCAAAATATCTTGTGTGTTCCACCACTACAAAAAAAAAAAAAAACTTAACAAGGTCATACAGGTTTGGAACCACGTGACTGAGTAAATGAGAGCATATTCATTTTGCGTTGAACTAATCTGTTCATTGTAGAGTAAATATTCCACATTAATTCAGTTTGGCTGAAGTTCGTTCTCCAGCAATACAGTGGAGTTTTGTAAGTGTGGAATTCTGACTAACTCTCCACAAACCTTTCGTCAAATTGGGGGCTGGGGATGCTGGCAAAATGAAAACAAGGTGGCCGCTAAGCAGTTGAGAAGTTCATCCAAAGTTGACTTTCTCTCTCTCTCTCCTTCCTCCAGGCTCAACTGCCGGAGAACGCATCTGGTAACATTTACCTTGTGACTTAAAACTTTTCTCTACTATTATACAACAGGGCCCTAAACAAACACCAAGTCTTGCTAACTTTTTTACAGCGGTAACAAGACCAGACCAGGGCCTTACCCTCCCGTGGGCTTATTCAGGTGAACCCGTTTTACGAGCATTCTTCAGCCAAGAGTGAGAAAGCCAAAAACCGAGAGAGGGAAGAAAAAAAAAAAAACAGGAGTGTGCACTTTTCACTCTTAGACCTTGTTAGCCGTTTCTATCTCTCTCTATCTTTCGATCCGCTTTTGATAGCAAAAACGTGACAACACTGACGGATCATGGGCTGGAAAATGAAACAAATTAAGAACGACAGCAATGAGCACTACATTTTCCTCCTCAAGCCATTTCACAGACTCAAGAGAAAGTCTTTGCGTTCGCATGCATTTCCAAGTTTCACTTTCAGACACCCACAGCACTGCAGAGAGCTTCCTTCCGCGTATGTGTGCATATCGCGCACACGCCGTCGCCAGGCACATCACCGCCCGAACGACCTTGAGCCAGTCGTGCAGGAGTGTCGTCATGGCAACACAGCTTTACACAAGCAGCCACAGCTGGATGCAACTTACACATTCCTGTTAAATTCGACTTGTGCTATAGGACACTGAAGGGAGCTGTAAAACGCATCCGGCGCGCACGACGACACTCGCATGCAGATGCCATGCCGAGACTCTTAATTATGACTCATAAGTTTCCAAATGATTCAGACAGCATTTTTAACTTACGACAAACAAACCTTCACAGTTGAGCTCTTGATCTGCGTCGAAAGAGATAAGGGAGAAAGTTCACAACATCTTGTTTATGAACCAAGTCAACAGAAAGACAGACAGGAATTAAATGCATTACTCTCTCAGGGCTGCATTGAGAATGAATAACTTTACTTTTCTTGTTAGCAAACTGGAAACTTTATAGCTGACTACAAATTACGCCGCAAGCTCCAAATCCAGAACATTTATATTTGAAAATGTTTTCGTGGAGGATCGTCGAGGTGCAGTAAATCATTAATATCCTGAAAGTTCCAAGCGGTTCGTTTTTCGATTCATTTTGCACACGAGTCATGAGACGCGAGTCAGGCTTACCGCACATATTAAAAGTTTACAGGGCTAAAATAACCTGCCTGCACCAACACCTTTAACTACTCGGAGCAAAAAGCCATTGCAAGTAACAGGTATCACATTTCAATTAGTGCAACAATCAAGCTTTTGTTTCAACCCACTGCCACCAACACAAGTGCCTTGGAGCAACACTATCCTCCCCCCTACCAAACCCATTAATCTTACATTTGCAACAAACACAAAGATACTTGATATAACTGGACCATTTTCCCTTCTCTGAAAATAACCGTCACCCACAACCACACTGTTTTCCTTCTTTCACTCTCACATCACACTCAGAGAACAGCAACATTTCAACTTCAGGAGGACTGAAAAATGCACAATGAGCTAGGACGATCAGATAAGTGTCAGAAAGGTGACGAGAAGCACATTAGTCATTATGCCGTTTCACTAGTGACAACCTCCTGTGATCCAAGAGCAAAGCCACAAAATACCTGTGCGAAAAAGATCATTTGCATGAATATCTTCAGAGCTCTTTTCCAAATAATGGAAGTGAATGGGCACTATAGGGCTGTCAAGCTCAAAAATTATCCTAAACATATAAGTGATATCAAATTAAAATGGGTCATAAGACTTTTGCTCAAATATTCCAGTCACATGATAGCTTTGTGTGATAAACAGACCAAAAGTAAAGTCATTCTTCTCTGAAACATTCTTTTGAGTCTGATAATTTGACTGAATTGAGTGCTATGAGTTACAAATAACTGACCTGCATTATTACATTTCACTAAAACTATTAAAATGGTTTCTGTTAATTGAAATAAAGCTCCATTTAAATAAGTTGCAGTATTATTTTGACAAAAAGAAAAAGCTAAATAGATATATAGCACATAACAACATTACTAAAGTTAAAATGAAAAGTGAAAATCTTATATGTAAAAAATATAAATAAATGCTATAATAGCATAGAAATAACAATAAAATAACACTGATGGCCACTGGGTGGCAAAAATATCAGTGAATAAATTTAATTTTCTTCTGTTCATCACAACAAAGTCATATGGCCAACTTTTATGACACTTTTATGGTGTTTTTGCCTTCGGTTGCTCTGATTTGCAAGATATGCAGGTACATCCCCCCAAAAAAATATATAAAAATAAATAATTAACTATACCTTGAGCCACAACAATGAAATTAAAATAGGAAAAAATATAAGCCGTTCATCAAATCAAAGCTCGGATGGTCCTTCAAAAATCATGGGAAAACTTTTACACAAGCATTTTTTTCTTCCCCTGAGAGTGTCCAAGTTAATGAGTTATAGAGTCAGAGCTAACAAATGGACGAGGACAGAGAATCTATGCATCCTTTAATTCTTAACCCCATCTGCAGTCAAAGCGTTCAACACAAGATTGATTCATAGTTAATGCAGCCTGACGCTCGGCGTGTGAGAGAGAGAGGGAGCTGGGGAGAAAGGAACAGATAAAGGGGGGAAGCGGTGGGGGGACGCTCGGCCTGCGACCAGTGTGAGGAGGAGTTCAGAGGGTCTTTTCCCACACGCAGTCAGGGCATCCGTGGGTCCCGTAGCGTGTGAGCAGGGAGCACCAAAATACACAGCCCTCCGTTCTCATGCATTCACAGAAACGCTTCAAAACTACACACTCATATTAAACTATTTTTAAGCTGTGAATAAGTGCACCAGCGCAGGCTTAAAAGGCTGCAGCTTTGAAATGTAATGACATTAATTATCAGGAAGATTCTTTTTACACTGTAGGCGCAATACAATCAAATCAGTCACGGTTCTAACAATATGTTATTAAACAGTGCAAGCATGTTATCTACCTCTGCCTTGAGTGTGCAAATAATAACCGAAAGTGTATTTCAAAGTGTCTATATATGCGTCAAAAAGAGTGCATGTGGATTTCAGGGAAACGTTTGTCCTACAAATGTGGTTATGTGATGTTTCTATAAATGGGTAGTGCATATTTTTTTGCATCGGTGGAATGTGGTCAAAGTCTCCCAGCTCAAAAACTGCTGCATTTGGATCACGACAAAACATGAATCGCTGAGAATTCAGAGGAACTTCCTCAAACTTTCCAGCGGCGCCGCAGTGGACAGAATACCTCAGGCTAAAGCATTGCAATTAACATTGCAAGAGCAAAGAATGGGACTGTTAAAAATAGTGTCTGATGACCATGATAAGAATCGTTCACGTTCCTATGTTCACAATGTAGACGTCCCAAAAGCGCAGAGCGTGTCCAACAATACTGTCTGGGTGGAGATCAGTGAGGTTTGAGAGACAGCCATAATTCCAGCATCTAATACAGTCGCCATACAACAACAAGAATACAAAATCAAAAAGATAAGAGTTATCCTGCCACCTTGTGCATCACGAAAGTGGTCGACGCTGATTTGAATTAATAACAATTTAATTATTTTATCTAATGATTAATACAGCACAGTTTTGGAAGGCAGAAAAACAATAAATAACCACTCGCTCTGATTTGTTCATTCCTGACCTATGATAATTTAATCTCCACCCTCAGTATCATTAACCAGGAAACCATCTTGTTGTTTGGGATATCTGAACTTCATATTCACATTGAACTGAGAGCAAAAGCAACAAAACATCCTCATCACATCGCATAATACATCTGAACAGAGGTTTTCATTCAAAATCAGAAAGAAAAAGTTGGAAGAACTTATTTAAAAATATATGTATTTGTGATAGTGACAGATAAAGGGTTAAGGATATGTTATGCTTAAGCAAACTAACCTCAGCTCATGTAAACTATCAGGTGATCCACAAACTTTCTGTTGACCAAGGGTTTAAAACCAGGAAAAACTCATTTGATTTTTGTATTAACCTCAATGTTATGTAAACCAACAACGTCAATACTACAGCAAATTTAAAAACAACTTAATTATTTTGGTTTGTAGTTTGTCTCAAAAGATTCAGACTGGATTCAAACCTCTACAAAATGTTCATTAACTTGGGGAAACAGTGTTAAACTGCGTCTATTAATGGCAAAACGTTATTAACGTAGCAGAAGAATACTAAAATCCACAAACGGATCTTGTTATGAAAAGTAAACAAACATGCTGGTGAATGTTGTATCTGGCAACACTGTGTTACTACGATTATTGTCTCAAAGGCAGCATAACTAGGTGGCAAGATCCCCACCGTGGACAAGAATGTACTTCTGAATAACCGGCACCACGTAACATTGTTTCACGAACACAACAATTGCTTAAACGTCTCCATTTATGATCGCGACGAAATGTTTCGGCTCACTTACCGGTGTAAATGTATCCCGTGAACCACTCCAGTTTCTTTAAACCACTTCTACGCATCCGCCATCTTCAGCATTAGCTATGTTTGTTTAAATGGGAAACACTCCCAAAGCTTAAAGAAGCCTGCCTGAACCATGCGCGCGGGGATTCTGGGTAGTGTAGTTCTGCCATCCGGGCGACCAGCGCATTCCACCCAGAGATACAGAGCAAAGAAACTACAAGTACATGAACCCCCGCAGATCGAAAAATAGACATCCAGTAGGAGATGGGCAGTAGTAGCAATATCGTAGAAAAAATATAGTGCATTTATTTTTAGCTCATCCAAGGAGCACATAGAGATAACAGTTACGTATCCCTAAAGAGTAAGCTGATGTATTGACATCTTTTGAGTGAGATTGATTCGCTGTCTTCGCGAGAGATCGAATTATTTATTCGTAGCACAGCTTTTTATTCATAGTCTGTCGAATCAAATGACTTTATTGTCATTATAATATGTACTTAAGTCTCGTTGGGTCCACCGACATTGCAGCTACAACAATACACTCACTTCACAGTTATACATTATATACATACATTAAACAATGTCCACATTTGCACATAGCTTATATACACACAGAGAATACATTACGCAGTACACACTTTCTACGAGCACTTGAACAGTTACTTTAAGTTGCAGAATGTATTTCAATGTGAACATTATGAAGTAGTGTAAAAAACATCAACCCCATCAAAACATCAACCCACAGTTTGTATGAAAATGTACCTCCACCATTAAATATTCAAGTATTTTGTCCCTTTTAGTGGCAAATTGTGTTTTGTGTTTCTAACATACATAATTACGTTCTAGATTATATTAGGCCTATGCATTGATTTTATTAAGCCTTTTTTTCTTACATTTTCATATTTATACTTGATCCAAGTGGGTAACATACAGTGTTATTATATGGTTAGAGAGAATGTTCTTGTAAAGGAAAAAATGCATATGTAAATCAATTTTAAGTGAGCAAATATTACCATGTAATTAAACAAAAAGTTCATTTCTGATGATCTTGCATGTGCAGAAGGAAAGGCTACCAACCAAATTGTTTATAAATGACAAAGCAAATATTGATAGTCTTACTGTATATTATTGAAGGCATATGGATCTGTGATATACATAACAATCTCACACTCTGTCATGAGATCTCTCTCATAGATCTTCACGTAAAGACAACTGAATGGTCAAAAAGGCATTTTAGGATGCGCTCGTTTTCTTGTGGTCTGCAGAGGCTGTAAGTGCTCTGCCCTCTGAAGACCAGACATGGAAGATAGCAATGAACTCGTCTCCATGGTGATCTCTGAGGCATACCAGTGTAGAATTTCAACTGTTGGAGGAGACAGCGCTAAAGAGGGAGGGAGGGAAGGAAAAAGAGACGGGAGGGAGGAACGGTGGGAGGGAGGGGGAGGGTAGAATGAGAGAGTCTGGCTGAGAAAGAGAGAGAGAGAGAGAGAGAGAGTAGTAATTAGCTCATTGCTTGCTGTTTCCTGTCATGACTGTTCTCTGCTATACAACCTCAGGTCTCATCTGGCCAAAAAACTTAGACGTGACATTGAAGCATCATGCAATTTAGCAATGAGAATCACTGATAAAAAAAACTCAAAAGCGATATATGTTCATATTTTATTTGTTGACTTTGTTTATTTGCCGCCAGGGAAATACAGTGGGTTGTCTTTTTTTATCTTAATTTTAAATATTGATGAATTATTACGCGATACGAGATGAGCGTATTCACATTTGACCACAAGGCTGGCTGTGAGTGCCCCAATAACATTCTTGAGAAGCCCAGAAAGAGGCCCATAGACCTGTTGTTGTTCCCTCCCCCAATTCACAGCACAATCTGACTTCCCCCTTTTGAGAGTGTGAGATGGTCTACCCCCCAACCCCCTCACTCTGTCTGTCCCCCTTTGAAAGGACAGGAGATAGCGTTTTAAAAGGACAGGAGATTAGCCCCAATCATCTGCATCTATAGATTCTTTACCTGCAAACATGCAGTCATGAACCTCTCTTTCAGCCACCCCCTCTCCAGATGAAGTGCTTTAAAGATTTATTAGGTTAAATCACCTATTTAGGAGTGTATGAATGAGCACTGAGTATGAAATAGAAATCTGGTTAATACAAGGTTAGGGAATTGTATCACTGGAGTTGAGGCTCCTTGAGGCAATCAATTGTTTAATAAAATAGATAAATGAAATGCTATATTACTTATAGATCTGTCTGGAGATCTTCCAGACAAATATATATATATATATATATATATATATATATATATACACACATACAGCAAATTTAAATATACAGTGTTTTTATAGCTAAATTGCATTTTATACCTGTGAGTAATGAAAATTCTTAAGGTACTGTAGATGTGGAGCTGAATGTAATCAATGTACCCATGGAAAAACTCTCCATATCATCAATATTTCTTTGGCTTGAGATCTTCCATGCTGTGTGAGTGTGTGTCTGTGTCAGTATGTGTTTTGATTTATTAATGCAGCAGGGAGTCTCAGACAGCTGTCTTCAGCACAGATGACAACACGAGGAGCAGAGAGTGGAATAGCCTCCTCTAGTGGACAGCCTGTGACATGACCTCTGAACGGTACTGACCTCAATGAACTTTTTTTGTTGAAGATTCATGTAAGTAGGTCCATTTAAAATTACTATTCAATGTTATTACAAAGCGATTTCGATTCTGTGAAATAATATTGTGACTCTAATATTTTCTCACGCAAGACATTGGACAGTATTTGTATTGTTAAAAATATATGACAGATATTTGAGTCCTGGGTTTAAATTTAAAACGACTTTAGTTACATTTTAAACCTTGCAATATTAAATTTACGATCACTGCTAATGAGTTAGCTTTTTATGTGATGAATAAGTAACACGTTTATATGTCAAAAAATACTGAGCTATTAGACGCGATCGTCTGTTCCACAGAATTACTTTAAACGACGGAACCAAGGTATATATAGAAACACAGATAACAAAAGTAGAGGACAAAAGTTTGGAGAGGACAAAAGTAAAAACAAAAAAAAGGATAATTCACCCAAGTTGTTCTAAAAATTCAGTAGAAAATAAATGAAGATATTTTGCGAAGTCTCAATGCCCTCCTCCCCCCGCACCCCCAAACAATGGAGCGTATGACGTCACGCGCACCGGTCGCCGCCATATTGGTAGACAAACAAAAGAGCTGAGTACAGAGGGCACAGGTCAAAGTTAATGTTATTCATATTGTGAAACATGCCATCGTTCTGTGCTGTGTTTGGCTGTTCTAACAGACATGATAGAGAGAAAGACAAATCATATTTTAGGCTGCCTAAGGTAATAACACACCAAGGTGATCGTACACAACAGCTTTCAAAGGCCAGACGTGAGAAATGGATCTCTAACATTGGCCGAGCGGACATCAAGCCTTCCAGCTATGACAATATCCGGATCTGTTTGGATCATTTTATAAGTAAGTGAAGATAAGTTAAAAAACATAATATATTTAATGATGTAACCATTGAAAATCATCGTCAGCAGTAATCAATCATCTATTTATGTACATATTCTGACGAACACAACAGCTTAACTTGTAATTAAATTAAGGACACAAACCTAAGAAAATTAAAGTGAGAATGGAGAAACATCTCAGATTTCAAGCTTCCCATTGGTCAATTTTTTTATGAACCAGTTAGATTGCTGAGGTCTGACAAGAAATCACAAATTGTTATCTTTTTCAGATAAACCAGCAGACCTTTATGATGAGCTCAATCCAGACTGGGCACCGACTGTGAACATGGGGCAAAAGTATGTTCTTTTCACACCATCCCCCTCCAAGGCTCGATACAAACGCACACTTAACCGATCAACAAAGAAGCAGACCTGTACAACAGTGAAAGAAAGAAACTAGGAATGGAAACATCTATGAAAATAGACCAGGTCACAATTTCATAAGGATCCTGTCCCTTTATTAACACTGTTTTTGCTTCTTACCTGTCTCTTTCAACATTCTCAAGTCCATCTCTATATTTAGTTTCACTCTTATGCTCACTTTTCTCCCTAGATTTACATAAAACGTTTTTTTTCTGAGATAACACTGGCTTTAACTTCACTTCCGCCATGACATCGATTAGAGGTTGTCTACCAAGATGGCGGCTGTAAAACTAGGTCTCGATCGGGGGCGGAGACACAGATAACGATGCAATCAAATATTCAAGTTTGGAGAGGACAAAAGTAAAAACTTACAAAAAGGATAATTCACCCAAGTTGTTCCAAAACTTCCCGTGGAAAATAAATATAGATGTTTTGCGAAGTCTCAATGTCCCCACCCCCTCCTCTCCCCGCACCCGCAAACAATGGAAATCAATGGTCACCAAAAAAGTTTGATTACCAGCGTTTATCAAAACATATTCTTTTATGTTCCACAGAAGAAAGAAAGTCATAAATGACATGAGAGTAAGTAAATTATGACAGAATTTTCATTTTTGGGTGAACTATCCCTTTAAGAATTCGTCAAACCGTGATGATTTACCATTCATTTAAATATTAGGCCGAAAATTACGCCTGCATCTTCTTACAGCTTTGTCTGAGGAAATGGGCTAGTAAGGGCCACCCAGAATACCTTATCAAAAGGATAGTTTGTCACTGCACTTACTCAAAACACCTTAGCAACTGCATAGCAACACCCTGGCAATCACCCAAAACACTCTAGTATTGTGGTAGTGATATTTACATGGACAAGCAAATGGTTGGTTAAAAGGGTTAAACCATTCTTGTTAGTCATTATTTTCAGCAATATTCACATACAATTTGTACCCTAATCCTATTATGAAGCATCTAGTGATATTTAATGCTTATGTATTTTAAAACTAGGAATTTCCATTGACTGAATGTATGTTTTGTTGCTTCCTTTTACGTAATTAGACAAGAAGTCTGGTTTTGCAAGGAGACAACAGGCGTGGGATGTGTTCTGGCAGATGACTCACCCAAAGGTTGATCAGAACCTGTCTAACTAGAGTGGGTTTTAGATATGCTGTGCCCAGACCCCACCCTCTCAGGTCTGCAGGAAACACACGCTCATGACATCTGGAGTATAAGTTAAAATACACAACACAACTTTTCAAATCTGAACAGATTTTAAAACACTACGCATTATATTCTTGCCAACTTGCGAATGTTAAAACTGGGCGTCATACACTAAACAACTGATGATCTCACACTTAGTATTTCACTCTGTATGACAAATGAAGACAAAATGTGTGCTAATTGGCTCAAAATATCAAATATGTTTGATATCCTGTTCCTGGGTGGCATCAGTGTGTCCATAATCCACTATTTTCTATGAAATCTGTCAACTCAACTAGCATCAACTTTTCCAGACTGTAAATCGGGGCAAAAATAATGTAATGTACTCCAGCCTTAAAGTCACCATGGAATCAAAACCTAAAATTTTTATAGAATATTGCAGTATTAGGTATAAATGATTCACCCATTAAATTTTATTTTCCTTCGGATTCATGTGCCTTTGTAAACTTTACTCAAAACAACTTCCCCTCTTGCAACGACATGACACTTCCTGTTTTTTGCCGCTGAGTGGGACAACCTGTCACTATCAATGGACAATTCAAGTCCCACCCTACGTTTTGTCTTGTCCGAGAAGCAGTTTCACTCATATATTTCACAATGTAGAAAAAAGAATAGAGCAACGTTTGTTTCATGCCGACGGTTTCAAGTCTCTCTCATTATAGTTTGATTAATGAATGATTTTGAAGTAATGAAGTAATGAATGCTTAACAATTTGACTGAATCTATCCAAATATACATACTAAGGCTGAAAACCATGGATGAACTTGATATTCACTCTCTCAGTGGAGAGCTTAATTTCAGGACTCAGTGCCTTGTGCATGTATAGTGACACTGCTGTAACTTTAATAGTTACTTTTTCATTTGATTAAGTGTAAACCATCTTTAACATGAGGTTGACTGTGTGAGGACGAGTGATTTAGCTCCGTTTTATCTGTACAGATCAAGGCCTAGCTCCTCTTTTAGTTCACAATCCTGCCACAGCCTGCCTGTACTAAACAAAAGACATTGACTCAGGAAACGTGTCAGCCAATCAGCTGCTGCCTTTCATCCTGCCTGTGAAAACCAGCCAATCACGGAACCGCTTTCATAGCTGTTATCAGAATGTTGGCTTGGCTGGCTTGGAGAGCCGAGACTGCTGTGTAGAGAGAGAGAGAGGGAGGATTGTCCTCCATGTTTTAATAAGCATTGACATTACCCACTGTGTTTTAAGCCATGCATCCACAGAGGTAAGAGATTTTTCATTGCTTATATGCTTTTTACACTACCTGTTAATGCTAATGGTTGAATTATGTCATGCAGAAATGCTGGATTTTCTGAGAGGCAGGGGAAAAAAAACCTGTCCCAACTCCACAGAGCTGGATCCTGGCAGACAGAGACAACTGAGAAATCACACTCACTCTGTGTTTTAGTCTCCAGGATCGCATGACTGACCTGTGACCAAAATGGCCTCTTCTGGTCTCTGTCCTAGTAATGTTTCTCTAGAGCCGGAGAGAAGCACAGCCGTGTCAGGTTGTGTCACAGGCCAGACCTCTCAAAATGGAAGGCCCTGAGGAGCAGACAGTGCAGGCTGTAAGAGGAAGCGCACATGTAGAATGGCTGAAAGAACGAGCAGCAGTTTTGGCTCAGGTTGCAAGTTAAAGCAACACTTTTCAATGGCTGACATAATGCTGAATGTCCATTTTGTTCAGGATATAGGCCTAATTCGCAAAAGCATACAGCAGATTGATTTTGCAGACAGAGTTATTGGATCTGAAATAGAAGAGACTTTCTTTTCTATAAATAGGCTTGTGTTTGCCTTTCTAAGGTAAATACAGGCTTCTGTCTATTTATTCGGGTTGTGAAGAGGCAGTACAGGCCAGGCATTTTATCAAAACTTACTTGTGGTATGAGTTGGCTGCCATTTCAGACACTTCCTTCTTCAGCTGCGCAACCACAAAGACTGCTTTTGTGTCTTTGTGTGAACATAGACGTTTTACTTGATGTGGCATAATTAATATAATGACTTTGTATCCGGTATTTCAACTATTTCTCTTGGATGGCAAGTGTTTGGATACTGTATTTAATATAGCAAGGGTCTGATCAGAAGGTCATAACAGAGGACTCTGGACCGGTGGTGTTTTTCTACAACCATAATTTCAAACTGAGGCGTTTTTAGTGTTTAATCTGGTGTAGAAGTCATTGTCTGCTCAGTAACCTGTGTGTTTCACTTTTGTTGCTGGGGTTTTTGGGAGATGGATGAGTTTATGTGTTAAAAAGAAAGGAGCCGAGGATTATTGCTACAGTAATATAGGAAAACAAATGATTTCAATCATAGGTATCCACAATTTAAAATCACCATTATTAAGACAAGTAACAGTGCCCTTGGGGAAAAAAGATAATTTTCATTATTCATTCTCGTCTCATTTTGTTATTTCATAAATATTTTAATTAAAACTTTAAATGTATACTTTATGTGGTCTAACTATCGTTTTTTGCACCTTATGACAAATATCATCCAATTTATTAATACATAAATCTGAGTTGTACCACATGACATAGACAAGACAGCCTAACCATATCTTGTCATAAATAGGTCAAATTATCTGATGTTTAAGATACTTGTTGACCTTGACACACAGGCATAAAGAATCTGAAGGTCACTCTATGACATCATTTCCTGTTTATTTTTCTGCATCTATTTTCGTTGGTCAGACCACATGACAAAGCGTTGTTATGACCATATTGTCTAAACGACAAATGTTAATAAGCAGTGCAGTTTTATTAAAACATTTTTTTTCCCAAAACATGATGATGATGATCTAATAATAATAGTAATAAAATAAGATACCACACTAATTAATAAGGTTTTCTTCTAAATAATTTCTTTCTTTAATTAGGCTTAATTTCTTCATTATAATAACATGATAGTTTTGACTTTATGCCCCCTCCCCACCCTCAAAATATATTAAAATATTTTAGAATACAGAAATGTTTATAATGGAATGTTTTTTCAAGCCATTATATTTATAAATGGGATTTTTAATGTGTATTTGTGGCAGAGGAAAACAATAGATCCAGATTACGATCCAGAATTAGCGTCATCATGTCAGGGATCCTATTACAACATTACTGTGCAAACTGAAATTATTTTTAGTTGGTTTATGAGCTCATTTTGGCAGGCGTAAGTCAATCTTGAGCAGCTAAATGGGAGAACATAAGGAGTATTCCCAAGACCTGCAATTTAGTGTGACTCCGATTACATTTTCCAGCCTTTTCTTTGTCTCATGGTGTTTACAAGGCCCTCACTGCATTCCTGCGAGTCGCTCATTTGTCAAATCTCCATCCGGCTCTTACTTAACACGACAAGGATAGAGAATGTGATCAAAATGGTCGCCCATAGCAGTGACTTCAGAAGGGGGGAGGAGGATAAAACCATCAGGCATGTTTGTCCAAACATCTACGTCCGGAGTTTATTCACACCGGTAGTTTTCAGAGTAGAATATGAGTATTTTCCTGGTAAACGGCAGCAGAAGCCCTCCCTGCATTGCAGCAGTGTATCAGAGCAGAGAGAGGGGAGCAGGGAGAGCCTGTGTGGCACACACAGCTCCAGCCGCCCAATCACGCGCCTCCGTGTGGCTCTCAAACCAATCGGCAGCACACAGCTGAGGTTAAAGATTGACAATCGCTCTGAGAGCAGCAGGGAGAGCAAGGCCCTTCTGGAAAATTCTGCACCCATCTTTGTCTCATCCCTCACTGCCTTTAAATGTGAAAAAAACACATTTAAAAGGCTCAGCCTGAAGAATCTGTGCACTGTGCCTGTAAAGAAAAAGGTATGCTGTTATTATATATGTCAGTTTTTTAGATGGAGAATCATACAATGCTAGTGGGATTGTGTGTTTTTGGGGGGAGGAAGCTTGCATTTTTAGGTTACACGTCTATCTGTGATTGTATTTTGCCATTTGTAATTCATGTTTTCGGGTTTTTGCTTGTGCTGTGGGTGGGGAGTGGATGGTGCATGCAGGTTGGACGTGAGGAGGCCAAGATGGCACGAGCTCATGCTCTACAGATGTTTGCCTTGCGCATGCTGTCAACACACCCCCTCCCCATCTGCATCTCTGAAGGTTGGGGGTGCAGGACAGAGCAAGATATCGCTGCCACATCAGTGCAAACGCATGAGAATAGACCTTGTGCCTGTCAGTAACAGTCTGATTTTTTGTCTTTGCTCATCCAGAGGTGGCGGTGCTCTGTTCTTCTGTTCCTCTGTTCATGAACGAGATATGGTGGGCGTGTGCGATAATGACCCGGGCATCAGGAGAGTAAAGGGGCCTTTTTAAAACCGTTCAGGCTGGAAAATGACTGAGATGGTAAATGTTATGTCTCATGGAAAGTCTCGAGTCGACGCGCCACATCCAAGATTTAAATTGAGGTTTAGCGTTGGCATCAACCAACGTCATATCTGATGAGTTTATCTGGAGCTTCGTTCTGATGTGCGCATCACATTCAGATGGCGTTTGTGTGTAAATTCTCTTTTGGCAATGAGAGGAAAGCATCTTGGCGCTACCTTTGTCAGCGTTGTAACTAAACTGTGTTGCCTTTGTTTGGAGAATAGCGCATTATTATTATTATCCACAAAGGAAACTGCTTTGCCTTTTTGTATGTTTACATAAAACGGGATGTTTTTATGACATGCCTTTTATCGAAACCATCAGGAAAGACCACATCTCTGTTTTTTTTTGTGCTAGTATCAAATGCTCATTTGTATTGTATGCTTATTGTTAATGTTCAGTTTCTTCAACAATATGTATAAGGTACCTGCATTTTGGAGTCAGATTAGCATTTGTCCGAAACGAGCGGGCCCTCAGAGTGGAGAATAAGCATATTGTGTTGACTTCGAGGGAGGCCCTGCTGTGAATATGACGTCAAAGGGCTCTTTCACTGTGGACTTCCTTCTCTTCTCCATTCAAAGCTATTGAAATGAAGCCTGAATTCAGTGAAATACTATATGAAGGCATTTGCCTGCTTGGTGTTTGGTGAAATGGGGTTAGATTTTATCATGTTTTTTTAGCTTCATTTTCCATCTGGAGGAAAAATTTATTCAAGCATAATTTTTTTGTTTTAACAGAAATACCAGATAAAGGCCTAGGTGTAAAAATGGACATTTAATATCATTCATTTCTTTTCATTGTGGCAGTTTGGCTGAAGAAGGGAAAGAGTCAGATGCAATTGAAGGGATGGAAATCGCAACACGATCCAAAGGTGAGAATTGTCCTTGATGTGATGAGAGTGCCACATTTATTTCCACATTCAAGTGTGAGAACAGTGCAAAAGTGTCAGTTTCCTTATTTGTTGATGTTGTTCAGAATAATTTATGCATACAATTTTAACTCTGGGTTTACATCCATAATTTTGTCCCATTGCTATGCAGTTTCTGATCAAGGGTCAGCGGAAAGGACCGTCCCTAAGCGCAAGGTTTCCAGCCCCCCACACTCTTCCAATGGACACTCCCCTTCCGAATCCTCCTCCAGTCCTGTGAAAAAGAAGAAAAAACCAGGAGCCGTCAATAGCAGTAAAGATCAGGTGCAACTTTCGCTCCCTATACAAGCCCTTGTTCAATCCTGCATGTCAGTCATTCACTATTTTCAGTGACCGTCTGTTTTTTTTTTCTTGGTTGTTTTGTCTTTTGGGTGGCTTCTTTGTGGTGATACACTGCTAGATTTGATGGTATTCATCATAACCTTCATCCTGATATAGATTTACTATTTACAATATAGTAACTATTAGGGCCACTTGATTTTCTGCTGTTTTAGCCGAAAATAATTTAAACCTGATTGTCAAACTGTTTTAGGACCCCTCTGAAAAGGTTGCCTCTCAAAAAATAATAAAATCAGAAGATTATTGACCAGACTGTACTTGTGTCGTTTAGTATAATATATTAGCAAGATGAATTAACTGGGTTATTTTTGGCAACTCTAAGATTTGTGCCCACTTGGGCAAATAATGGACAGCCTTGTCAATTAATAATATGATTTTCTGTTTGCAAATTTTTTATTCTACAAATATTTAAGACTTTATTTCATATTTATGTATTTTAATTCCATATAAAATATCCATTCATTTAGATGAAGCATTTTAACAAATAAACTGTTCACACTTTAGATTAGTGTCCAATTCTCTCCATTAACTAACTATTAACTACAACTTTTGCCTCAATAAACTCCCATTTACTGCTTATTAACTGTAAGACATTTCTTAAGTTTGAGGCATTAATGTATGATTT
Organism: Rhodeus uyekii; assembly: GCA_037043235.1. Taxonomy (NCBI): domain Eukaryota; kingdom Metazoa; phylum Chordata; class Actinopteri; order Cypriniformes; family Acheilognathidae; genus Rhodeus; species Rhodeus uyekii. The sequence goes on along the minus strand of JAWRVZ010000018.1, from coordinate 2,633,429 downwards.
CTAAGTACTAATACATAGCAAATATTCTAGTAATATGTATGCTAATGAGCAATTACCTGTAGTTAATTGTGGGTATTGGATCCTAAACTAAAGTGTTACCAATAAACTTAATTTTTATGCATTAATACTAAATGAAAAAAGAGTAAGATTTATGTAATAGCACCAATAAACCAGATGCAGAGTGCATTATATTTAACATTAAGATTTAGAACATCCAGTTTAAACTTGTTTTATAAAAAATAACTTTTATAAGGATTTATAATTTGAATAATAATTAATATATTTACAAAGTGAATATTTAAAATCAAATATTTAAAAAGACACTCAAATATCATTCAAATACTACTACTACTATTAATAATACATTGCTCCAAAAAATTAAGGGGACACTTAAATCACACATTGATCTCAGTGAAATATTCAATTTGAAAATCTTTATTTACATACATTCTGTAATTTGTTAAGAACAGTCAATGAAAATCAGAATCAAGTGCTGATGGTGAGTCGATGGTGGTCGATGTCCTGGGGGATCTCCTCCCAGACATGGATCAGGGCATCAGTGAGTTCCTGGACAGTCTGTGGTGGTACTTGGAGGCTTTGGATGTTCTAATACATAATGTCCCAGAGGTTCTCAATTTGATTCAGGGTTAGGGAATGTGATGGCAGTCAATGGCATCAATGCTTTCGTCATCCAAAAACTGCCTACACACTCTAGCCACATGAGGTCGGGCATTATCATGCACCAGGAGGAACCCAGGGCCACTGCACCAGCATTAGGTCTGACAATGGCTCTGAGGATCTTATCCCGGTGCCTAACCATTGGTTCCCAATTGGTTCATTGGTTGCATGCAGCATAGCATTCCCCACGGCATCTCCAGACTCTTTTACGTCTGTCACAGGTGCTCAGTGTGAACCTGACCTCATTTGTGAAGAGAACAAGGCACCAATGACAGACTTGAATTCTGGTGTTCTCTGGCAAATGCCAATCGAGCTGCACGGTGCTGAGTTGAGAGCACAGGTCCCACTAGAGGATGTCGGGCCCTCATGAAGTCTGTTTCTGACAGTTTGGTCAGAAACATGCACCAGTTGCCTGCTGGAGGCAATTTTGTAGGGCTCAGGCAGTGCTCCTCATGTTCGTTCTCGCACAAAGGAGCAAATACCGGTCCTGCTGGTGGGTTGTTGCCCCTCTACATCCCTGTTCCGCTCTGCTCATGTAATGGCCTGTCTCTTCTCTCTCTCTTGCTCTTGAAACTGTGCTGGGAGACACACCAAACCACCTTGTGATGGCTCGTATGGATGGCTCCATCGTGGAGTAGCAGGACTGCCTGTGTAACCTGATTGGGTTGCAGGCACTGCCTCATGCCTCATGACCGTAACAAAACACAAAACTAAAGACAAATCAGCCAGGAAGAATAATGAGAGAATAATTATCTGTGGCCACCACTTGAGAAATCATTCCCTTTTGGGAGGGTTGTCTTGCTTTTGCTTCTCCAGTGAACCTCTTATCACTTTTATTTGCACCAAAGCAGGTGAAACTGATTCATAATCAATTATGCTTCGTAATTGGACAGATTGATATCTCTGAAGTTTAACTGACTTGGGGTTATACTGTGATGATTAAGTGTTCCCTTAATTTTTTTTAAAAGTGGTGTATATTTACCTATTCATACAAAGATAGAGTCATCCTCAAAATGAATTTGGAAAAACAGATCAATATATTTGTTAAATTAGTTTTTTGACTGATGTGGCCATTGCGTCACACCGTTGTTCAGCGTCTCATGTTCAGTTGTTCACCTTGAGCATTTTACTCATCAGCAAATGTATGCAAACAGACCATCCTTAATGTCAAGCCTGGTATGTGGTATTAATAAACCCACTTCAGTCGAACGCTACCTACGTTTTTTTGCTGGGGATAAAAAAAAAGTCCCATCTTTTGACAGTGACATTAATTTTCACAAACAACCTAAGGTCCTTGTCTTCAGTTTTATGAGACAGATAATGAGCTCATCCAAACAAATGCAATGCAGGTGCTGTCATGCAAGCTAAGCAGAAATGTGTATCCAGGGAAGGACTATGATTCATGTTGATGCTGCTTATGAATTATTAGACCTGAGCTCGTTTCTGCCTCTACAGAGGTTGCATTTACTTACATGTTACAGATTGAACTGCCTTTAATTCAGTGCCCGTTCGTATACATTTGCTCTCCTCTGTCCTTCCATGCCACCCCCTGATCAATAACCTTTGTGCCTGTTTGTTTTGTCTTGTTACCTTTAATACCCATGTTTTGAAACCCGACCCTCTGTTTCTCTCGCCCGCATTCCAGTCAGAACTAAGACATGGTCCCTTTTACTATGTGAAGCAGCCCGCACTCACCACAGACCCTGTTGATGTTGTACCGCAGGACGGGCGGAATGACTTCTACTGCTGGGTGTGCCACCGCGAGGGCCAGGTGCTCTGCTGTGAGCTCTGCCCGCGCGTCTACCATGCTAAGTGCCTCAAACTGGCTGCAGAGCCCGAAGGAGACTGGTTCTGCCCTGAATGTGAGGTACTGGCTCACGCGGCTTCACTTTGTCTAAAAGACAAAAATCATCTTAACAATGCAGATTTTTTTTGTCATTTATAATTATCATTTTTTTAAATATATTTTTATTTTGTTTAAGTCAAATTATAATACAAAAAGTTACAATTCATAATTTCCCGGCAGTTTTCCACCCTTTTGAATTAAACGGGCTAATTTTGCTATTGTACCTTTAAAACTTCTATACTGTATGTAAATGACCTCTTTTTTTATTGGTTAACCTTTTTGCATGTGAAATGTTGCTTAATATAGAACATACTTGCTGACGTGTAAATGGTGGCAGTTATAATTCATGACGATGTTTTCTGAAGGACACATTTTTGTAGCTTAGTTCAATAGATTTTATTAACTTATAGAAAGAAATAGAAAAATTCTGTTTTGCATGATATGGAAACATCATGAAACGGATGTTGCGATAGTCTTTTCTTCTCTGACGTATAGTTTGTGAGTGAAATGGCTTTTCGAACAAGAAGAAGATGTAGGGCGAGACTTAAGTTTGCCCATCAGGAATTGATTGGATCATTGGCTGGTTTTGGTTTGCTTTTACAGTGATATCATGTGAGTGACAGGTTGACCCGCCCTTGTGTGAGTAAACACATCATCAGAGAAGAGATGTGCTGCAAGAGGGAGGGGAAGTTAGAGTGCGAGAACATGTGAATAAAAAAATAATGATGTGCACAAATAAATCATTTGTAATAATAATATTGCAACATTCCATAAAGAGATAAGAATTGTCCATTTTAATTTCATGTTGACTTAAAGCGTTACTCTCTTTTCTTTACAGAAAATAACAGTTGCAGAGTGCATAGAAACCCAGAGTAAAGCTATGACGATGCTCACATTGGACCAGCTGTCTTTCCTGCTGAAGTTTGCTCTCCAGAAGATGAAGCAGCCAGGTGTAAGTTTCATGACTTTTGATTGTCCTCCTTCAGCAGAACAAGGATTTCGTGTACACTAGAGAGCTGTTCCTAGATCTAGTGCAATAACAGAGCAATGGTTCAAAATGGTAACATTTTAGATTAGACAGGGTGTCCGCGGGGTTGTAAAAGGTAGTAAAAGGTAGTAAATGAAATCAGCCAAAATTAAGGCCATTAAAAAGTAGTAAAAAGTAGTAAACGTCTTTTGACGAGGTATTAAATTTTCGAGCCCAATTTTTTTTAGATATATTTTCAATTTGTGTTAAGTGCAGGCCTTTCTTTTAAAATTCGCGTGGATTTATTTAGATGTTGAAACTAGGACCTGAGCAATATCACGCGAGGTTGTGTTTGTTCGCGCGCACGCGCGCGCGCCCAGTGCATTGCGAGCTGAGGTGAGTGAACAGCAGAGTGAACAGACTACACTGCAGCTGAGGCGTTGTGGTGTTTATGTGCGGCGGTAAAGTCACTCTATTCTTCTCCCACTTCAGCGGACACTTACTGTCATGTATTTCGGTAGAAGTGACTTAATTTACTTGTTGTAAATCCGACAGATCAGATTCTCTGATCTGCGACACAAACTATCAGCGAACAAGTTGAATATTTTGAATAAATAAGAGAAACTAAATGCATGCGATACTTTTTTGTGGTTGCTGTGCGTCACTTGACAAGCATGACGCGTCGCCATGGAAACACACATAAAACAGCAGTTTTGAGACGTCACAAGGAAAGCATGTCGAATAGTGGCGCGGGGCACAAAGTAACACTTTTTGGGTTTTTTAGCCAAATAATGAACAAAGTAATATGGTTAGACAAACCATATTTTTATACAAACAACATATAAGCCTCTCCTACACATGAGCACTGTTTTCATGTTCGTGGGACCTATCGTTTATGTGCAGTATCGCCAAAAGCATAAAATGAGTAAAATGTTACTTCTTACCCCGTGAGCAGGGCTAGTTGTCACAGACAGAGGGTTATTTGTAACGCATGTTATGTAATGGATGGATTCATGTATTTTATTTCTTACAAAAAGTTGAGTCTTGATGATCATAAGCAAAACTTATGAATGAAATATTATATTTTTATTTTGTTTACATTTTGTTTATGCTTTGAAAATTAACTTTTTAATAGGTTAATACAATGCAAAATATCTGATTATTGATATAGGCTATGCAATGTGCAGCTTAGTGTTAACATCATGTTACAACTAACCCTGCGGTGTCGTGTTTACCTCAGGACCGGCTATAGCAGTCACTATGTGTTTTTCACATCTTTCAAAATGGTACCATCTTTTAGCCAAGAAGATGGTAATTATTGGACTAACATACTTTCACACACTTTGAAAATCGAAAAACAACTACTACAACAAAAAATATTTACATGCTGCCAAAAGAGTTTTTCCTGTGGTTCTCATCCAAACTTCGCTGAACTTTCTCGAAAGATGGCCAGAAGACGTGTGCAAACAGTGAAAAGCCCGTTAGCACGTCATATTTAATCCTTTGCAACTATCTAAAACGTCTGCGGTACTATTGACCCCGCGTTACTTTGTGCCCCGCGCTCCCCTAATACTGACCTTATTTCAGCAAAATTCATTAATATTTTACTTGATTTATAGATTCAGTATTTTAAATGTATTATTGATACATTTAAATGTATTTTTGACTGTCTTCTTACTTTTAGTCTAGTCGTCTAATCAGTTACAAAACTTTAGTTTAAATGACTCACAAATCAGTGGCGTTTCGACTAGTCGACTAGTCCGTAGTGTTTAGATCTAGCAACTAAACACCACTCTTTCAATTCCAACGATGGCTTTGGAGAGCTGTTTAGAAATGTTTCCGGACTCCGACATAGCGAAATCCTTCGCTTTAGGCAAGAATAAGTCTGCTTACATGATCAAATTTGGTATTGCACCATATTTTAAGAAGAAAAACTGGTGGAGACCATAAACAAAGCAGGGCTGTTCATCCTAATGTTCGACAAGAGGCTCAACCAATCCTAAAAAAAACATCCCTCCTTTTTTGGAGGATGGTTATGTTGGTCAAGATAATCGCAGTGACGCTGGTATTAAAAAATATTTTGAAGGTAGTAAAAAGGTAGTAAAAAGGTAGTAAATTCAACTTAAGAAGTTCCGTATAAACCCTGTTAGATTAGATTCAACTTTATTGTCATTACACAAGCACAGGTACAAGGCAACGAAATGCAGTTTAGGTCTAACCAGAAGTGCAATAGCAGCAAGTGCAGGATATATACAATGGTTGCAATGCAATTTCCCCACTTTTTTAACATTGTATACTTCCATATAGAACGAGAGTCTCAAATGAAACCCCCTTTAAACATAGAACTGGTTTAAGACACATTCACCACACCGGAAAAAACGTCATGAACATCTAAATGGTGTCCTTTGGTGTTGCTTTCACATCACATAATTGTTTTTTTTGTTTGTTTGGGTTAAAATAGTCTCTCTGTATGGCAGGCCAACACAAGTGGCCACAAGAACTTTGTTCTGTGCATGAAAACATTTGGTAGTTGATTCAAGGGGCACTGTAAAAAGATCTTGTTACAAGATCTTGGGTGATCTTGTTACTTCATTGAACAGAAAGGAAGCTGTGGTTCCAAGGAATTAATTGCGATTTCCAATATTACATAATTGCTTATAATGGAATAGAAACTTATAACCATATATTTCATTCAATACATATTTTTCAAAGCAGCTTTACAGAAAATGCATATTCCTTCGTTACAATTAAGAGTAATCTATTATCAGGTGAGTGTCAAAATAATAATACAGATTATGCAGTTAGCTAACGTCATGTATTAAACTATGCAAAAACAATGAGTATGGTAAAGCAATGTTTACTTGCGATAATGATTACAATATTTGGAAAATCTGGCCATTTTGTATGTTGATTCAGAATTCCTTACATGGGTTGGCGTCATCTCTTCACAGGTGTTCATGTTCAGGGTCATCTGAAATCTTCGTAAGAGCCTGGATCAAAACTGGAGCAGGTGTAATCTCTAGCTAAAAAGATATTGAAAAGCAAATGGAAAATAATTAGCATAGTTGCTGTTATAACATTTCAAGCAAAAGTAAAAATCAAGCAAAAATCTGATTAGATATAACTGGTGTACAAGGTTATGAGATGCATTATGTGAATACTTGGCTAAAGAGATGTCTTTAATCTAGATTTAAACTGGTAGAGTGTCACTGGTCCCCAAACATTATCAGTAAGGCTATTCCAGAGTATGAAAGCTAAAAATGAAAACATTCTACCTCCTTTTGTGGACTTTTGTGACCTTAAAGAGTGTGATGAATTGTGGCGCGATTGGTTAAATACACAGGAATTAAACCATTTAGGGCTTTATAAGTCTGTAGCAATACTTTATCATCCATACGAAATTTAATAGGTAACCAGTGTAGAGATGATAACATTTTCTTGACCTTGTAAGAACTCTAGCAGCTGTATTATTGACTAGCTGTAGTTTCTTTATTGAGGATGCAGGACAACCATCTAGTAATGCATTACAGGGTAAGGCCCGCTCGCTCAGTCCAACAACGGTTTCCAAGTAGAGGGTGAATGATCACTGCGCTGATCACTGACTCCATGTTTAATTATGACCGCAAATTTTGTTTGGAAAGCCAATTGGTCGTCAGTCATTAGTATAATAATTTGGCAAATAGACATTTGATTATTCTATCGAACTCTTTTTGTCCTAGTTCCTTCGGTTCTCAGTGTCGCTCAGAGTCTCACGGTTGCTATTCTAGATGGATCTCACAGTCACAAACTCTCCCGTCCGAGCAGTTAGGCAGGAATCTAGAATCTCACCTGATGTGCTCAATGCTCCATCTAATCTGAGATTTAGTTTGTACTACTTAACCCTGGACGCAGATTTGTGATAACAAAGGATGCAACGCGATCTACTAAAGTGAATAATTTCAGAGTGAGACTGAACAAAATCAAACGTAACAATTTATTAATAGTCAGGTAAATGTATCGTGTCAATTACATGATCGAATTCAAATATAATCAATACAAACATCGAATGCTCAGAAATAGAGTAAAAGATGCATACCTGAACATAGAAAAACACATTATGCTGAGTGTCTAAGAGCTACTCAACATTATGGGCTGACCTTGGTTATCAGTTGTCTAGAAGAATTCATAAGGGTGAAGGCAAGGTGTTCAACACAATGTGCTGTGTCTCTGGAAAGTCCTCTTATAATTTAATTGTGAGAGTGATATGTTGTTTTTGCCCAGCATGTTGTGTCTTTGGAGATGTGTATTAAGACAGTTCTAAGACAATTCATCACAGCGTGATGATTGATGATTGGCCGAGATGATTGATCTCGACCAATCTTATCCATCTTAAAACAGTAATCCAGTCTGAAGGTCGTGAATGCATGAACTAGCTTTTCTGCATCAGAAACCGATAACATGGCATTGTGATGTTTCTGAGGTGGAAAAAGGCTGTTTTTGTAGCATGTGAAATATGGTTTTCAAACACTGCTGTCTAATATAACACCCAGATCTTTAACTGTGGAGAGTGAAGCAACAGTATATCCTTCCAGATGCAAATTGTATTCTAAGGAATTTAGAATATCTGAATTTAACAGCAGAAAATTACTGGTCATCCAATATTTTATATCCTTAACACATTCTGTCAACTTGGTTAATTCAGAAGTTTCATCTGGTCTGAGTATCATCAGCATAACAATGAAAACAAATTCCTTATTAGAAAATAGCAGAGGGCCTAAAACAGACCCTTGTACCACTCTGTACTTTACTGGTGTTAAATTAGATGATTCTCCATTTACATAAACAAAATGGTTACAGTTATACAAGTAGGATCCAAACCGCTTTAATGCTTGTCCGTTATATAATTGACAATGATATATATACACTCACCTAAAGAATTATTAGGAACACCATACTAATACTATGTTTGACCCCCTTTCACCTTCAGAACTGCCTTAATTCTACGCGGCATTGATTCAACAAGGTGCTGTTAGATGCTGTTAGAATATTCTTTACAAATGTTGGCCCATATTGATAGGATAGCATCTTGCAGTTGATGGAGATTTGTGGGATGCACATCCAGGGCACGAAGCTCCCGTTCCACCACATCCCAAAGATGCTCTATTGGGTTGAGATCTGGTGACTGTAGGGGGCCATTTTAGTACAGTGAACTCCTTGTTATGTTCAAGAAACTAATTTGAAATGATTTGTGCTTTGTGACATGGTGCATTATCCTGCTGGAAGTAGCCATCAGAGGATGAGTACATGGTGTTCATAAAGGGATGGACATGGTCAGAAACAATGCTCAGGAAGGCCATGGCATTTAAATGATGCCCAATTGGCACTAAGGGGCCTAAAGTGTGAAAACATCCCCCACACCATTACACCATCACCACCAGCCTGCACAGTGGTAACAAGACATGATGGATCCATGTTTTTGACATTCTGTTTACGCCAAATTCTGACTCTACCATCTGAATATCTCAACAGAAATCGAGACTCAGACCAAGCAACATTTTTCCAGTCTTCAACTGTCCAATTTTGGTGAGCTTATGCAAATTGTAGCCTCTTTTTCCTATTTGTAGTGGAGATGAGTGGTACCCGGTGGGGTCTTCTGCTGTTGTAGCCCATCCACCTCAAGGTTGTGCGTGTTGTGGCTTCACAAATGCTTTGCTGCATACCTCGGTTGTAACGAGTGGTTATTTCAGTCAAAGTTGCTCTTCTATCAGCTTGAAAAAGTCGGCCCATTCTCCTCTGACCTCTAGCATCAAGGCATTTTCGCCCACAGGACTGCCGCATACTGGATGTTTTTCCTTTTTCACACCATTCTTTGTAAACCCTAGAAATGGTTGTGGATGTAAATTCCAGTAACTGAGCCGATTGTGAAATACCGGCCCGTCTGGCACCAACAACCATGCCACGCTCAGAATTGCTTAAATCACCTTTCTTTCCCATTCTGACATTCAATTTGGAGTTCAGGAGATTGTCTTGACCAGGAACACACCCCTAAATGCATTGAAGCAACTGCCATGTGATTGGTTGATTAGATAATTGCATTAATGAGAAATTGAACAGGTGCTCCTAATAATCCTTTAGGTAAGTGTATGATATAATGGGCAACTTGAATGATCAAAATCTAAATATGCCTTTTACCTTCATTCTAAATGGCCAATACACTATAGTCAGTGAACAGGGCCATTCACACAAAGACAAAACATCAACAGTTTTAACTTACAAAAACCATTCATTTTACAGATAATGCAATATTAAACCGTTATTAAAACAAAGAAAACACATGTCCCTCAGAAATCACTTAACTACATTCCCCACCACTTTTATGTCTCTAACTTCTCCAATATGTTTGGAGTTTTCATATTGTATCAGTCATAGTATTAATACTTTAGGCTGTAGTCTAAATGGCGTAGTTGGTGGAGGTGGTAAAGTGAAAGATGATCTGCTCAATTCCAGTCATGCAAAAACACTAAAGAGAATTGTTGCACTTTAGACAAAATGTTTCTTAAAGGGACAGTTCATTTACTCACCCAGATGTTGCTCAAAAAAGAACTACTTTCTTCTGTGAAACACAAAATGAGATGTTTATCTTCTATCTTTATAGATATCTGTACAGTGAAAGTGAATGAGTATCAGAGGCTGTTAAGCTCCAAAGGAGTTTATAAAAAAACACAAAAAAAACATCATAGAAGCATCCAGCTTAATCTGTCTGAAGAATTCATGGACCACATCTCAGATTTTTTGAAACCATATTACAGATTTTTTGAGAGAAATAGACAAATTTTAAAAAACAAAACAAAATCATGCCTGATATCCATTGTCACCAATCAATCTCATTGTATAAAGAACAGCTTGGATATTCTGCTAAATATCTCTTTTTGCGTTCCATGGAAGAAAGTAAGTAAATCAGAAGACATGAAGATTAGTAAATAATTGTAATTTTGGGCGAACTATACCTTGTAAACTAAAATGTTTCTATTTCCCCCCCCCAGACCGAGCCGTTTCAGAAGCCAGTGTCGTTAGAACAGCATCCTGATTATGCAGAGTATATATTTCATCCCATGGATCTCTGCACGTTAGAAAAGGTGAAAGTGAAGCATTTGATTCTGAAAAATCATTATTCTACTTAGATGTATAGTATATGGCATGTAATGAAGGGTTTCATTAATGTGTTCACTTTTGTTCTTATCCAGAATATAAAAAAGAAAATGTACGGCTCCACTGAGGCTTTCCTGGCTGACGTGAAGTGGATTTTGCACAATTGTATCATTTATAATGGAGGTTAGTTGCTAACAGTTCTGCAGTATTGTCAAATTGGTTTCTGCTGAGTGTTTATGTTAAAACTATTTGTTTCCATCTGTTTTTTTTCTTAGGCAACCATAAGCTTACTGCAACGGCTAAAGTTATTGTAAAAATCTGCGAGCATGAAGTATGTATTGTAAATTATAAGAATTGTAAGTTTTTGTTTTGTGCCAGATTTTTAAACATCAGTTACCTTTCAGATGAATGAAATCGAAGTCTGTCCAGAGTGCTATCTCTCTGCATGCCAGAAAAGGGATAACTGGTTTTGTGAACCATGTGTGAGTGTCTTACACTAAACAAAATGCCTTCTTCACATAGTAACCAGTGTGCATTACCCGTCTGTTCATGAAATATGTGTGTGTATCAGAGCAACCCCCACCCTCTGGTCTGGGCCAAGCTGAAGGGATTCCCATTTTGGCCTGCCAAAGCTCTTCGAGACAAAGATGGACAAGTGGATGCACGGTTCTTTGGGCAGCACGACAGGTGAGGAACCGATCAACCATGTTATAACCATCCGCTATGTGGCAAAATGTCAATCAGTAACTTTATTTGTTCCTTTATTTGAGTTTTTAGTCCTAATCAGAAGTGTGTCAACAGTGTTGTACAATTGCACATCTTGACAGCCCATCTAGAGCTCATTTATTGTTTTCCGAATTATTGATTAGTCCAACACCATTGTGTTTTTTAAGAATTTTTAATAGAAATAGATGTCACTGAGCTTCTTTGTGATTATTTTCAATATGGATTGTTTTTGTTGCAATTTTATCAATTAGATGTTGCAGCCCTATTTCTCCAAAATCCCACTTCTGATATCGGTTTATTAAACAAATATGCTTTGATTGGCCATGATTGATATCTGCATTTCAATTTAGCTGAATTTATAGATATAATTAACAGTTGGAGGTCAAGTGTAACTTCACTCTGTTTTATGTAATTTATTCGTTTTAATATACAGGGCCTGGGTTCCTATTAACAACTGCTACCTCATGTCCAAAGAGATTCCCTTCTCTGTGAAAAAGACCAAGAGCATCTTCAACAGTGCGATGCAGGAGATGGAAGTGTATGTAGAAAACATCCGCAAAAAATTTGGAGTCTTTAATTACGCCCCATTCCGCACACCCTACACACCGGATAACCAGTTCCAGATGCTCTTGGACCCGGGAAACCCCGGCGCGGGGTCCATCAAACCTGAAAAACTTGAGAAGATCAAGTTCAGCTTTGATGTGACTGCGTCGCCTAAGTTGCTCGTGGGCAAGAGCATGGTGTCCAGCGGGAGCATAGGGGGTGGGACAGGAAGACGAATCTCTTTGACGGATATGCCTCGTTCGCCAATGAGCACTAACTCCTCTGCCCATACGGGATCGGATGGAGAACAGGAGACTGGAGAGAAAGGTCATGCTAGAGCGGCCCTGCCCCATTATAGCACTGGAGAAGAGTCACTGGATTGCACTGGTATATATGAGATTAAAACATGCACATTGCTGCTTTGCATATGGACAGTAAACTTGTCCTTAAAGGGATTTGAGGATATAGTAGAGAAACATAAGAAACAATCTGGCAAAAACATGTACTGCTATAGTTTTAGACACAGTAATAAATATAATTGTTATAATAGTATATAATTATAGTGGTATGTATTATCAATGCTCATTTCTACCCTTACAGCATCACCTGCCCCACCTAGAGCAGGTCTCACAGGCAACACCTTAGAGAGCCCTAAACCCTTCCACTCACCAGCTCCCAGCACCCCGGTTAAACAGGAGAAGACCCCCACAACTGGCAGCATCCTCAACCTCAACCTTGGTAAACCTTTGTCATTTGATTATTTCTTGGATTGTTTAATCTGATAAAAGAAAATGGGTAAATTTATTTTCAACTACCATTCAAAAGTGTGGGGTTTAAATGTTGAAATACATTCAACAAGGCTGCATTAATTTTGATAACAGTAAAAATAGTCTTATTTTTAATATTATTGCATTTTAAAATAACTGAATTTTGTCACATGATCCTTCAGAAATCATTCTAATATACTGATTTGGTGATCAAGAAACATTTCTTCTTAATTATTATTATTATTAATGTTGAAAACAGATGTGCTGATTAATATATTTATTTTAACTGTGATACATTTTATTCCAGGATACTTTGATAGAAAGTTTAAAAAAACTAAATTTAAAAATAGAAATATTTATAGATAAAATAGAATAGAAATAAACTAAAAATAGAAATATTTATGTATAATGCATTATACATTACTGTCCCTTTTGATTAATTTAATGCATTTTGAATGAACGAAAGTATAAAAAAATGAGTAAAGGTATAAAAAAATATGAATTAAAACCCAAACTAAATTCAAATATAAATATATGTATTGGTCTTATTGTGGAGTTCATTGTTTAATGTGATTCCAAAGAAGAAAAAAGGCTTGGTCTTCCTAAATCACCCTAGATCTTAGACAAGCTATTCTGTACCTCAAGAAAGGCTAGTGAATTAAGAATGGGTAAACCCTCTCAAAACCTTTAATTCAGCCCATATGCTTTTATATGCTAGTGAGAGCCTTGTGATCTCTTTCAGATCGCAGTAAAGCAGAGATGGACCTGAAGGAGCTGAGTGAAAGTGTCCAGCAACAACAGCAGCAGGGGGCACAGCCCTCCCTCACCTCCCCAAAGAGACAAATCAGAAGCCGTTTCCAACTCAACCTGGACAAGACCATAGAAAGCTGCAAAGCACAGCTGGGTGAGTTCAGAAACACAAAAGCCATTTTCACACTCTTAGTTGATGTAAAATTCCAGTAGCAATAGCTTTCAGTGTTTTATTCACATTGGTGCCATTTGCACACCATTACAAAATTCTGTTAAACATTTTGTTTTATATAAATAATTTTGTATTAAAAAAAAATCTTATGCCTATTGTTATGTTAGGAGTCAGTTAGTTACACTCTGGCAGTCTTTTATTTTACAAAGCCTTTTTATTTATGAAGAATTATTGTTAGTGAATGTGTCATTACTTTTCTGAAGGTTAAACATTTGCTCTGTCTCACAGGTATAGATGAAATATCTGAGGATGTGTATAAAGGCGTAGAGCATAGCGATTCAGAGGAATCTGACAAGTCTGACTCAAGCGACAGTGAATACGGCAGCGACGATGAACAGAAATCCAAGAGTGGCCTAGACGCCAAAAACGCAGCTGATGAAAAAAATGAGAAAGAGCCACCCAAGAAAAAGTCAAAACCATCGGCTGCTGCTGGTGAGGAAACCGACAGCAGCACAGAGTCTGCTGCTACGGCCAGTATTGCAACCAAAGGAGAAACCAGCCAAAAAAGCACCTCTGACCCTATAGCTAAAGACAAACCAGGTATGGACTCAGAAAAAGAACCTCCTGAGAAACTGAAAGCAGCTCAAGTATCCTCAGAGTCAAGAGAGAGACCCAAGAGCTCTGATGAGGCTGGGCAGCCGTCATCTGTGGATGTAGACATGGACTCAGATTCTGAGAGGGAGCTGGTCATTGACCTGGGGGAAGAGCAGGCAGGGAAGGAAAGGAAGAGGAACAGGAAGGATTCAGCCGCTGTCACCGCACTCAAAGAGCCCACAGCCTCCAGACCTGAAGGTCAGATTTCCTTTATGAATCAGTGTCAATAAAGCATAGGGCTGCCAACCGTTTCGTAAAATACGGAATCAAAGGCAGAGATCTTCAAAGTGATCCACTGTCCTGCAAAGTTTATTTCCGACCTGCTTCAACTCGCATGCATCTGTATTTTCAAGCAATCTTGAAAAACTTAATTTGCTGTGGGTCCCGAGGAGCAGCCTTTGGTCTAGACTAGGACAATGTAAGCATAGAACGTATAACCACCTGCTTTTAAAGGGATTTTGCCAATACCCAACCTGAATATGACAGACCATACACATATCAATGGCCATTCGTGGAAGGCATTAAAGTTGTAATAGTTTTTTCTTCTCTATTGTGATTTATATCCAAGTGAAAGGGCTCGGAGAAGAAAAAAAAAAGATGAAAGTAGTTCAGCAGCATAAGGTATTTTTTGCATTCTATAATCAGCATGAGTTGCTGGTTGGTTTCAACCATGTGGACGCAGGAGTGCTGGTGAACCAGCATGGGATGCTTGTTTGCTGGTCCCCAGCCATAACCAGCATAATAAACCAGCTTGGACCAACATGGAATTCATGCTGGTTTATGCTTGATATTTTTCAGCAATGTAGGGCAATTCTTGATTTTGTCCAGTGGGAATTTATTCGCTGTGGTTTGCTATTGCTGTGATGTTGTGTGAGTGACAGGTTGTCCTTCCTTTGCACTGGTAAACACGTCAACAGAGAAGAGATTAATGAGGACTAAAAATAACAAAGTGCATAGATAAATCATTCATAATAAATACTGCAATATTCAATAAAAAAGAAAGAAAAAACTGTCAGTTTTGATTTCATGGTGAATTTAACCATGGACTTCATTATTGTTCGTCTTTTTTCAAAGAAACCAAATGATTAATTACCAAAAAAATCTCAAGCAATATGTTCTCTGTAATATGAAAAATATGCAATTTCATTCATACATGCTCGCAACATTTTAGATTTTAAAAATGCTTTATTGATAGATGTCATTATTACTTCTATGAATATGTGTTGGACTTTCTGTGAGGAAGTACCCTCTGGTTTTGAGTATGAATGAAGCATACATTACAAGACAGTGCTCTATAATTCTCTGAGCGGCTCTAAGAATGATGACACTTTAGGTCATGCATGGACTGTCTTGTCTCTTTGACTAGATTTATTCACATTGGCTTCTTACAATTAACACTTAATATTCATCAATTTTATTGATTGGCCTGGTCTTCTAGAGCTGCTGTACAGCCAAAACAAACTTTGTTAAGTTGGCTTCAGAAAGCCAACTTAGTGATATTGTATCTAAACTTATTATTATTTTTCTTCTTACCTAAAATTCTCAAAGAATCTCCTCCTAGAGCTTTAAAGCTACAACCACTAAACTCTGCTCAGATATATAACTTCACAGCTAAAATGGGCAAATACATGAACTAATAAACCAGCAAATGTCTTGTTGAAAAATTCTGTTTAACAGAAAATAAATTATTTAGTGATTTTTATAGTAACAGTTATACGGCACAGTTATACGTACAGTGTCCAGCATCCTGGTTAGGATTTAACGTTGAAGCTGTGAAGTCTCAAATATAAAAATAACGAATTAACTATATTAATTAATATATATATGCTGGTCGGATTATATATATATTATATAATAATTATAATATTATAATAATTATAATAATTATAATAATTATAAATTATAATTATAATAATTATAATATAATATAATAATTATTAATTATATATATATATATTCGTTTTTATTTGTATATTTGTTATTTTATCTGTAGAGTTTTAGTCATTTTGTTGTGTGTTTTAATTTTTTTACGGCATCAAAATATATTTCTCCCATGAGAGATGAATTGGACATGATATAAAAAAAAATACATGTACATAATATTTATTTATTTAAATATTTTCAGTTAACATTTATTTCAAGTAATGAACATGTTAGTTAGGGTTAGCGTCCCGTCTCTGAGTGAACCAAGGTTACAAGAGTAACTGGAGATGTTTACTATAATAACCCTGTCTCATGCTCTCATGTTTTTCTTTGACTGCAGGTAAAGCCACTCCAATTTCAAGCACTCTTACCCAGCCTCAGAACTCAGCGGCCCTTTCCTCCTCCCCTACTATTAAAGACCCATCTCAGTCCCCAATGTCCGTTCCACTTAACATAATACCCCTCACATCGGCTCCGACCAGCACCGCTCTGACTTCCTCCACCCTCCCCATCACCACTCCCTCCACCGCCAACAGTTCCTCACCCATTTCCACCAACACAGTAAAGAAACAGCGGCCTTTACTGCCCAGAGAGACTGTACCTGTGGTGCAGAGGGCCGTCGTGTGGAACCCCACTTCCAAGTTTCAGACGTCCTCTCAAAAGTGGCACATGCAGAAGGTGCACAGGCAGCAGCAGGGCCAAGCACAACCGGCCACGCAGGCTCAGGTGTTAACGCAGGTGCAGAACAGCCAACAGCCGCAGCAGCAAGCGCAGGTCTCCTCATCCTCATCGGGACAGCAGCCTTCATCCAGCACCAGATACCAAACACGACAGGCTGTGAAAGGTATTCCGTTCTGTACGATTTGATGAAGAATTAACATACCTTAAATGTATGTATATATACTTATATATATATATATATATATATATATATATAGATAGATAGATAGATAGATAGATAGATAGATAGATAGATAGATAGATAGATAGATAGATAGATAGTACAGGTCAAACGTTTGGAAACATTACTGTTTTTGAAAGAAGTTTTTTTTACACTCATCAAGCCTGCATTTATTTGATCGAAAATTCAGACAAAACTGTAATATTCATTTTAATAAATTGAATTTAAAATATATTTCAATATAAAACAGTTATTTTATATTGTACAAATATTTCACAATATTACTGTTTTTACTGCTGTATTTCTGGTTAAAATAAATGCAGCCTAAAAACATTACAACATTTTACCAATCTAAAACTTTTGAATGGTATTGTATATTTAAAATAACTGTTTTCTGTTTGAATATATTTCAAATTGTTATTTGTTCCTGAGATGGCAAAGCTGACTTTTCAGCAGCCGTTATTCCTTTCTTCATTACCATTGTTGAAAACAGTTGTGCTTCTTAATATATTTGTGGAAACCATTATACATTATCATTCAAAAGTTTAGAAATTAAGAAAAGAAAAAAATCTTTTGATTCTGCAAGGATGCATTAAACTGATCAAAAGTTACAGTAAAAACATTTATATATTTCAAAAGGTTTCTGTTTCAGATCAGTGCTGTTCATTTGACGTGTTATTGCATGTTTTTACTTTAGTTTTGATCAAATAAATTCAGCCTGGCTGAGCATAAGAGAATTCTTTCAAAAACAGAAAAACATTTTTAGTCGACAACAATTTTTAGTGTGATCTGCACCACATATACGTACAAAAATCTGACATTAAGCATGTATCAATCACTTATTGACACCAGCAGCCTCTCTCTTACCTCTCAAGAGCTCATTGAGTTTTAAGACCCCCAAACCGTGCTGTGGGTTTGCTGTGGAGATTAATGGTAAAAAGTCATGTGAGAAGAGGCAATGTCTCCATCGCATTATGATTGACTATTGCGCTGTTCACGCGAAATGTTAATGCGAATAATGCTAAATATGCTGTATAAAAGTGTTATATTTGTTGGTGTGTTTAAATCCAGCCGTGCAGCAGAAAGACTCCCCACACACCACCTCCACCTCCACCTCTGCAGTCACCCTGGTCACCAGCACACCGGTATCAGCCACCATGATGCCAGGAGTCACTGTCAGCTCTTCCTCTTCATCATCAACTTCCACAACCGCAGACTTCCAGATCCCCACCACATCTGCAGATGTAGCGGCAGACATAGCCAAGTACACTAACAAAGTGAGATTGCTGACAGAAATGGGGGTTGAAAACAACATCTTTAGATAAAAAACATTTTAATTGCTCCATAAATGTAATTATTTATGTGTGACTAACTGATTGTTTTTAAACTATTAATAGATCATGGATGCAATTAAAGGGACGATGACTGAGATATATAATGACCTTTCCAAAAGTACGTCGGGAAACACAATAGCTGAGGTTTGTATTTGTTAAGTAAATTTGGAGAAGAGCAAAGCACTATTGGTGAATTATTTAACAACTTTCAGATTTTCAACCCTGTTACAGATTAGACGGTTGCGAATTGAAATCGAAAAACTGCAGTGGCTACATCAACAAGAGTTATCAGAGATGAAGCACAATTTAGGTATGTCATTTTCTCATACACACTTAAAAAAGATTATTTACTGCTATCTATGGTTCCATGAAGAACCTCCTGACTTCCACCCAGGGAACCTTTTCATTCCACAAAAGGTTCTGATTTTAAAATTCTTTATGGTTTTTGTTTCTGTATAAATGAAAAATAAAGTCAATTATTTGTGATGCCTAAAACAAATAGATTAAAATTCTGTAATACTGATATGTTACTCAGAGCTAACCATGGCAGAGATGAGGCAGAGTCTTGAGCAGGAGCGAGAGCGAATTGTGACGGAGGTCAAGAAGCAGATGGAGGTGGAGAAACAGCAGGCTGTTGATGAAACAAAAAAGAAGCAGTGGTGTGCGAACTGCAGAAAAGAGGCCATTTTCTACTGTTGCTGGAACACCAGCTACTGCGACTATCCCTGCCAACAAGCACACTGGCCTGAACACATGAAGTCATGCACACAGTCTGGTAAGACATAGTATGAGGCTCGCAACTCCAACAGAACTTTCATGAGTAATAAAGAAGTACAATGCTTTTATGTCTTTTTTTATTACCATTACTTATTAAACTATTCAAATACTACAAAATCATCATAATTTACTAGTGTAACTATGTTTATGTCTGTCAGATCATATACTATAAACAACTTGATAAATATACACCATCATTCCAAAGTAAAATATTGCCTCTTATGCTCACCAAGCTTGCATTTATTTGATAAAATGCAACATTAACTCACGGGAATGTAATAAAATGTCGTGGCCACGAGATCCTACTTATTTTTTTCGTGACCTCGAGTTATGCATAAATAAACCTGTGTGACCATAGCAACCTGGGATTAGCAGAAATGTTATTAATAAATAAATATTTTATTTTAATTTAATAATGACCAAAAGGTACAGAATTAAGAAAAGATTATATTAACCTGCAATTACTGCCTATTATAAGTATTTAGCATGAAGTTTGTTATTATAAATAAATGTTAAAAGAATAAGATCTTAAAATAATATAAACCTACAAGATTTGTATCTATCCCATCCCACGGTCTTTTCAATCTATTTATAAACGTATATTATTATTATTGGTTATTTTTAATTCATTGTTATGTATGCATCTCTTTACCTAATTAACATTGTGTATATTATGTTACTTATGTTTTGTAAATACTGTAAATGCCCGATCATGCCAATAAAATTGTGACTTTATGACTGTATTTCTTTAGGCTTATGATACGCAAGTACAGTATATGACAATAAATGAGCGCCTTTTTCATTTACAAATGTAGGATAGGCTCATGCCTGAGACAGCTTTCAGAATAAGTTTGAATAATTGTTATTATCCTAATAATAGTTTATATTGAATAGAATATTTAAGATACAAAAAAGGGGAAAATAAATGAATCTCTTCCCAAAGTCTGTTAAATCAATTCACTGATATATAGGTTTTCTTACTTTTGTTTAATATTTGTATATATGCTATTTATTTTATTTTACAATTGAACTTATCTCCTTACCCAATTAATAGTGTATATGTGAATCTAATAGGCCTAGTCACATATCCTATGTTTTTTAAATACTGTAAATGCCAGTAAAGCTTTGATTTCATATGTTCAATTTCTGTTGACACACTTATGGAGTTTTACAGGAAGTTCACTTTACGAGAATTTATTATATGCTATATAGGCTATTTCATTTTATTTTGGCTACTAATTAACAGGCTATAGGGGTCTATATAAGAATAATGATTTAAAAATATAAGGGATTTAAAAGGCTGTGGGATAGGATGGATAAACATATTTTCTTATTGGCCTATATTATTTTATGTTACATAATCCTTTTTATTTATTGATATAACAAACTTCATTTGAATGCTGTCTATAGGCAACATTGTACGCAATATAATGTAATAGTAGTATAATCATTTCTCAATTCTGCACTTTTTTTATCCTTAATTTAAAATAAAATGTTATTTATTTATAATATAATTTCTGATAATCCCAGTTTGCTACGGTCATGCAGGTTTGTTTACGCATTAAACTCGTGGTCACGAGAAATTGATGTCATTCCTTCAACATAAGAAGTCGTGGGCACGATAAAATGATGACGTTACCACAACAAAACTAAGTGAACCAAATATGTCCCCTCCTGGTCACCGTACTGGCATGATGTCTGTGAAACATGCACACATAGCCACTCTAGACTGCAAGCCAGTAACTCATTGAGTTCTCCTTCACACTTGAACAGCCAGAAATATAAAATGATGTTGAAATGCAAATTACTGTAAGCACAACAATTTAAGTCTTAAGGGCCAGTCACACAGCCGATCACGCCGCACGAATCACTCACAAATCATGCACAGATTGGGTTTGTGCGCGCTTGTGCGTCGAGAAATTGACCAAAGCATTCCACGAACATTCAACGCACACCCGACGCATGAATCACTGACGGAGCGCGTCCAAACACGCACACTTCGCGAACGTTCCACGTACAAGCACTTTCAGAATCCACATTGTCAGTGAATGTCAGTGGAATGAACATGATACGTGCATGGTTCATGCGTGATGTGAAGGTGGGGCGTCAGTGTACGGACGTGGACGTGCACGGTTTCGAACCAGTTCCGACGCATAAGCACTGACAGTCGTCGCGTGTCCCGCGCATAGTCACGCATACTCGACGCACGCCGACTCATGAATAACGCAAAAATTTTGCACCGTTCAAAACTCAAAATCACGCACAAACCGCCTTCGACGCACATCCACTTACAATCACTGACGGTCCACGTTCGTTCCACCGACGAATTACGCATACGACACATGCTCCGTGCAGAAAAGAAAATCTGTGCCTAATTCGTGCGTGATTCATGCGTTTTCGCTGTGTGACTGCCATTTAAATTACCGTAAAGAGTCATGAGAAGAACATGGGAAGCATGTGATTCAGGTTTTAAAGTGACAGCAGCATAACAAACCTGCTACTGTCTGTCATTAAAGGAATAGTTCACCTTAAAATGAAAATTAAGTCATCATTTACTGTTTTGTTCTAGTGCCGTATGCCCTTCTTTCTTTTATGGACCACAAAAGGAGAATAAAAAAAGAAAGAAATGTCCTGCTCGCATTCTTCCATATAATGGCAGTGAATGGCGCCCAGTATAAAATAGACAAGAAGGTATCAGAATAATCACATGCAACATGTGCCATATATTCCAATTGTTCTGGGGGTATATGATAGGGTTTAGTAAAAAAAGAAACTTAATGTTTTATTATAATGTATTAACACATAGCTGTACAACTTGCATGTGTGGGAGACTCTATTAGCGCCTCGGTTCACTCTGTCTCGGCCAGAAAAAGCACACAAGTTGCGAGAAATTAAGATGAACAAAAGCACAATGCACAAGTTGGATTTCATCTCACGTTTTTGTTCATCTTTGCTTTTTCTGGGCTGATGGAGCAAGCTAATGGAGTCTCACGGATGCTCAGACCAAAAGCCAAGGTCAAGAGTTTTGTTAAATAATACATTCAATTTTGTTTTGTTTTTCACTAATCCTTACCGTTCACCACCAGAACACATATGTACAATATACAATGCATGGGATCATGATCAGTCATTTTAATATGCTTATTTCCTGGCTTAATATGGCTTTCCTGTAGCTCAAGCTGTAGAGCATTGGTGTTAACAACGCCAAGGTTATGGGTTCGAACCTAAGGAAAGCAAGAACTGATTCAATGTGTTCCTTGAATGTAACGTAAGTCGCTTTAGATAAAAGCGTCTTCCAAATGCATAAATGTAAAATATTTGGTGCTCAAGACACATTTCTTATTATTATTAATGTTGAAAACAAACGTTCTGCTCACAAACGTGAAATGACAGTATCTATTTGAAATAGAAATGTATTGTGACAATGTATTTACTGTTACGTTTGATCAATTTAAAGCACTCAAGCTTTGTGTGTATGCAAAGATCTATATTATCTATATTGATAAAATAACTGATCTTAT
Organism: Rhodeus uyekii; assembly: GCA_037043235.1. Taxonomy (NCBI): domain Eukaryota; kingdom Metazoa; phylum Chordata; class Actinopteri; order Cypriniformes; family Acheilognathidae; genus Rhodeus; species Rhodeus uyekii. The sequence continues at coordinate 2,610,742 of JAWRVZ010000018.1, read as the reverse complement.
TAATAACTATATGAAATGACTTTGTGAATTCCAGCAACATCATCACAGCAAGAACAAGAGACAGAAGGCAGCACAGATGTTACTCCCAAAGCTCCTGGGCAGCCGAACAACGGACCCAACTCACCTAGAGAGACTGTATCTGCTACACCTGCAGACAAAGACAGTGAAGCGGATAAAGCTAAGGACAATGTCACCATCACTATGTCCTAGCTCACATGTACAAAACACACTACAACAGCACTTACATTTGTACAGCTGTACATAGATGTTACATTCTTCACTACAAAAGTTTTTTTAACTAACGTTTGTCTTGCCTGATTGTGCTTTTGTGTTTTTATTTCTGTTATGACTATGTCTGAATGTTCCAAAACTAAGACACAAAGACCATCCAAACATTTCCTGCTATAGGATTGAGAGGGTTGTCCGATTCTCTGTTGAGTTTGATTGTAAACAGTTTGTTTCTTTTTCTTTCAAATCTAGTGGATATGTGTGCTCTTTTCAATTCATGTTTTTAATGTTGCCAAAATTCTATTTATAATATTTCAGAACACCTGATTTGCCGGTAAAAGAATGTCACATCATTCACTTTAAAAACGGTTACAGCAACATTTGTTTTATTTCTGTGCTGTATTTATTGGTCTATCTTATTTATGCTAATTTATCAAAATAACATTTGGTTACGGTATATAAAACCTAAGAGACTACATTATATCTTGTCCATACATTGCTAAGACGAGTTTAAACACTGTTTTGCAAATTATGACTACTTTATCTCGTTCGATCTTGTCTACATGGAAAGGAGACAAAAAGGTTGAAACATGTTTTATAACTGTATTATCACTAGATAAGAGTGAGCATTATAAATGTGAGGCTCTGTTTATTTGGTTTCTTGTAATATATCTTAAATGCCTTCATTTTTTTCTCGTTCACCTGATCCTGTTCATGTTATTTTGTGACATCTGTAGGATCTCATGAGCTGTCTTTTTATTTACGTTTACCTTTAACGGTTGAAAAGTACGTTTACGTTTAACAGTTGCAAGGTAGTGTTAGACCAGTGATGAATGACAAATTTTGTCAAGCCTATATTGTTTGTGTCAAATAATTATCTGCCTTTAAGATGATAAATTACTTTTAGACAAGTAATTTATGCAGCTTCTTGACTTTTCAGAAAATACCTGATTCATTTGTATTAGGTTTTCAACATCCTTGTTAACAGGACTGTAACTTCACACCACAGAAAGTACTTGTTTAACACTTTTTTTTTGTTATAATTTTGCATATTGCATTCATTTTGATGCTGTATTCTCAAAAAAAATACTCATGAACCCATAAGATACTGTATCTATGAACCACAAACAGAAACATTCCTCTATGTTATGCTATTAATAGTGCATAAATATGTTATTCCAAAACATGTACAGAAAAGGAGAGCAGACAAGAAGAACAGATACATGTTTACATATTGTATATAAATAAAGATCTGGTGGTCTAAATTGTAATTAATAGTTTTTGTATGGTGCAAGTGAATTAAAGAGAACACCTGATGTAAATGTTTCACACTGGAGTCATACTTTGAGTGATTGACACTAACAATAGAAAAAAAGTGGACTTATCACCTATACATCTTATTTGGACCATCAAATGTGTTTTAATGTGAGAGTTTTACAAAAATCTGTGAAATGTATTATATGCTTATATGTCTGGGTTATGTGTAAATGCTTGCTAAAAGAAATGTTTTGTATACTGCAAGGGCAGTATGATTGTGGTGACTTGTGGAAGTCTCTGTTATTATTGCTGTCAAATCTTGTATCAATCTGAAGACTTCCTGGATCTGAAGGAAGATAATATGTCTGAATCCAATGTTTGAGTAATAATGTTGTCGTGTAATGAACTAAGAAACAAAGGAGGATTGGATCCAAATGCAAAAAAGGTTGATTAAAGATGCAAAAAGGAACCAAAATAAACAAGGAAAGAGACACTAGAGAACTCCAGGAACAGATCAACAGAACAGAACTGAGCACACCAACAGATAGACAAGACCTGAGAAAGAACACTGGGATTTATATACACAATATAACAAGGGCTAACAAGGTATAGATGTGAACAATGAATTTCTATGGAGACTAATGAGGAAACAATATACTGTAGAAACAAAAGCAAAAAGACTAAACAGGATGTGAAACACGGGAACAATGGGAACAAGGAATGTACTTCAACATAAGAGTCATAAACATAAAGCAGGGAAAACAAGACATGAATTATAAAGTGGATACAATACACTCCAAAAATGAAAAAAAGATTCAAGGAGCGGAGGCAGAACGAGGGAGGGATGGAGGGCCATGGAGTGGAAGAATGCTTGGAGACTGAGGTGGAGTAAGCGGTTTGGGCAGAGCTATAGATAAACCATGGCAGAGGAGATGGAACTGGAGACTACTGAGGCGGACCTGGAGACCAGGGCAGGGTATGGAACCATGGTGGAGCTGGAGACCACGGCAAAACTGCAACAAAGAGCACAGAGAATTTTTTTATGCCATAGCATGGAGCTCAGGGAGTTCAGAATCACCCTTCGTGGCTGTGACAGGAAGCTCAGAGACTTCAGAGGAGGCTTCCTTGACCATTACTGGACAGACAGAAGGTTCAGGGATGACCTCCTTGGCCGTGATGGGACAGGGAGCACAGAGAGTTCAACAGTAGCCTTCGTGGCTGTAACTGGAAGTACAGGGGGTTCAGAGGAGGCCACCTTGACCATTACTGGACAGCGAAGATTCAAGGATGGCCTCATTGGCAGTGCCTAGGCAGAAAGAAGGTTTAAGAGTGAATGTTGCCGCCTTGGGAGAAACTGTATGGACGCAGCCGTTTCTTACTCTGTAAACAGCTTATGAATTTTCCTTTCGGTCTGTCATTAGCCCCTCAATAGAGTGTTCAGGAATTGTTTTGAAGCAGCTCTGACACCGCTATGAATAGCAGGTCTCAGACTCAGCTTTTCCAGGACTACATGGTCTTCTGTGGTCTGTCCCGGCAACAGTCAGAGACCGATACATAAGTGCTCATGTCTTATTTAGAGAATTTAGGATTCAAAATAAACAAGACTAAAAGCTGCTTGGTGCCCATACAAGAGAAAATCTACCTAGGTCAGATTAAACTCAAACCTCAGACCAAGCGTTTCTGTCAGAAGAGTGCCTCAGATCAATTCACAGCTGTGTATTCCTAATTTATATCTAAAGGTCCCATTTAGATTATGTTTACATCTTCTGAGACTGATGACTTCAATTCTCTCAGTTATTTCACTGGAATTGTTGCGAATGAGAAAGTTTCAGCACTAGACAGTGGCACTGGACTCTCCACCTTCAGGTAGTGAGCCAGTTGTGTGAAAGGTTTGGCCAAGCTGTTGTAGATCCATTCGCCTTGCAAGAAAACACTCATCGCCCTCTATTTAGTGTGGAGGCTCTAGCACACCCACAGCCAAACACTTTTCCTCCACTGAGTCGTACCAAAACTAAAAAGTGTAATGAGAATGAGAATCTCATTAGAGACTCTCAGAGTCATACTGATTGCTCCGGACTGGCCCAGAAAATCAAATAATTATTTAATATTTGCAACATATATATACACACACACACACAATGACTCAGGTTCAATTTAGCATTTTTAGATTAGCTTTTTGACCGTGCACTGGTAGCTTGTCACCGAGACAAACTCCTCGGTTCTGGTTTTGTAAACTAGAGGGCGCACTTCTGCGCGTCAGGCAATATCTGTGGATGATGCAGTTTCACCCCCACGACTCTGCGTCGCTGCAACTACACTGTAACGTCAACTTGGAGATGTGCTTCGTCTCACGCTATCTGGACTGAGGCAAAAACCCGCCGCCATCATCACCAAGAAAAGAAAATGGAGGTCACGCCGTTGCATTGACCATACGTCGAACGACATTAATGCAAACAAGTAAGTATGCATTTACTGTTGTAATGGATACTAGTGCATGTTATTTCTCTATTCCTTTGTGATTCATAAAAGCAGAGATTGTCAGATTTACATCAGTGAAACTCGCGCTCTGGTAATGGCGCCACGAGCCTCCGTATTTATTTGCTACGATAAGAAAAGATAATTCCAGATGGAGTAAAAATAAGCCAGGACAGAGGAGTAAACAATTGTATTTTTGAGTAAATAATCACCTTTGGCATGTCAATTTAAACGCTTGTCTGTCTTACGCAATCATGTTTTTATTACAATGTGACTGTATGTTGTTCTCTAAACCAATTACAGATTGCTATGTACCCAATTGCGTTATTTACGTATTTTTATGTGATTGTTTAATGCGAATTTTTTTATGCAATGAAGTTATGATTTGTACTGTGTCGACAAAGTGGGTGTGTGCGGTCCTCTGCTTTACAATAAACGTGGTGCACATGGTTTCTGTGCGCTTTTATTGAAGTCTTAATATATAGTAATGTTAATACTTGTATGTATTTTTCTGCATGAATGGAAGGCATTGAGCGCGAGTCCGTGCATATTAGGATGTCGGTGAATGTCTGTTTATGTGCTTTTAAAACTTCAGCATATACTACATGATAATGAAGTCTAAGTTGTTTTGTAATTTAAACGATAAATCTGCGTGAAGACGGTAACAGCTTCTCACGTGGCAGCTATCCGTGACCGTTTCTACAACGATTCGTAAACGAGTCGTTTTTGTTTAGACCGTTCACGAAAGTTGTCTGTATGAGTCAGTTGCGACACTGGGGCATGCTAAATAATATCACACCTATAATAAACATGTTTATAGTTGTTTAATATACTATAAATATATACGTGCATAATGTTTTGTTGGAACGCCGCGACGTAGCAACCACGTGATGGCGTCATTACTCGATGACGAGAAACGGACTGTTCAAAAGAACCGATTCGCAGCAGTAAATCAGATTTATCACCAGCGCTAAATACTGTCCAACTATAATTATATTCGGTTATATTCCATATACACACAGGCTCTTATCAATAAGTGTAAGGGACAAAAGCGTGGGAATAAAATGATCACTTGTGTGAAATGGAGGTCGTGCGCTAGCGGTTAGCTAAAGCTAACGGGCAAGTAACAAATCTCAATATTTAATCGCGGAAGCTGTTTTTGTTTCATTTAGTTTCTATATTACACTTGTGTGTATTTTACAGCAGATGGGGGGTTATAGCTGTACTGAGCTGCTCGTGTCAATTTTGTTGTTTTTTACGTCTGTTACCATTACCCGATACTATGGGCGGCCATTCCAGATCACTGCTGGATTTGTATTGAGATTAAAACAACTAACCCAGTAAACACAGAACGTTCCCACATAGTTCCCGTTTGGTTATTTTTTTTTGGGGGGGGGGACCAAATAAGAACGTTCTCCATTTTGTTTTTTTAACATACAGTGAACGTTCATGTAATGTTTTGGGGGTTAATTTTGAAACCTAAACAGAACGTTACCTGCAGGTTATTTTTTTAGTAATTTTTAAAATATTCATTCTTATTTTTTTAACAATAAGTTAGATGTAGTTTGTAGACTGATCATTTGTGTACAGGCTTATCAGGATTTGGAGGTTAAGAGAACGTTCTCTGAATGTTTTGGGAACGTTCCCCTAACCTAAAGGGAACGTTGTATTTACTTAGAGAGAACTTTCCTGCTAACTTACAGGGAACATTCAAATGTTTGTTCTGGGAACCAAAAATTGTTAACTGGGAATTTATTATGCAGTAATGATGCGTTCGTAAACGTATCACTGTTTGTCAGTGGATTATATTCACTGAAATTACACCAGACAAGGGTAATTGTTATGAATCCTAGATTTGTTTATCGACTAGGCCTTGAAAACATATGACATGCAACAATTATACGTGTCTTGAAAAATGTACATTTTTTTTCCATTCTTGTTATATTTTGTATTATCTCAATATTTTGGTATGGTTGATGACATCCAATGTAAGTGTTTGAAATGATTTCACTATGTGCTTAGTAGCAGACAGTGTGTGATGAGATGTCATGCACTCATTTGTATACATGTAAAAGTGTTCATTGCGTCATGATTGACCAGGACTAATATGAGTAGAGGCAAATTGAAATGCATTATATGTTTAAACTTGTTTTCAGTTGGTTTGCTCTATTGCAGTGGTTGATGAATATCTTTGGTGGTTGTTAGGATTCAAATATAAGGCATATTTAATTTGTATATTAGATCCATTTATAGTAATCAGATAGACGGGTTATTTTTTTGCAAATGTATTTCATGTAGTGTTTTCTTATAGATTAGTAAACATACTAATTTGCAATTTATGTCACTTTTAGCCCTATATCCAATGTTTTTATCAACTTTGTGACATAAACATGCATGTCTTCATTCAGTTGGTCTTGTGTAACAGTTTTGGTACATGGTTGCAGTGCTTAGTCTTTTTTATTGTTTAACTTGATGGATTTGACCTACTGAATAGGAATGTAGATTATATACAATAAAAGTTACATGTTAATGCTGAAAGATGACACGCTTCAGTTTTCATTACTAATTTAACTATTCTTTTTTGTGCTTTTAGATCAGAATCTTAAATAGAAGAGTTCCAGTCGTCATCATAGCAAACAGGTACAGCATTTCACTAATGTTAGTATGAGAGACTTACATCATGGTTGACTAGCATGGTTTTTGACAACTGAAGTTGCACTCTTTCTGTTCATTGTTTTGAGAATGGTTGACCGTAACTGTCCTGGAAATTTGAACCTTTTTAATATGACTTATGACACTTGACCTGCATTGTCAAATCATGTTGGAGCATGCAGGAGTCTTCTTACAGCATGTCTAGTGTTCTGGATTGTATTGTTAAAGATGTACATAATCGTTATTAATGCAGATCTTGACATTAAAATAATTTTCCATGATGTGCTGCATCATGTTGAGTTCTGTTAGCCCTAAACCAGATATATCTGATATAACTGTCAAGTCATTAAAAAAAGTCCATCCAAGATGACATGATGTATGAAATAATTTTTTTTTTAAGTGTCATTTTTGCATGGTAATATGAAATGAATTCCTGTTGTTGTAAAAATGTACAATCATTTAAACTGATTCAGTGCATCAATTGTGGAATTCAAAATTGCATTATCATTAAACTACTATAATAATGTCCAACGTAATGCATGTATTACTGTTGTATGAAACGTAAAATGCACAATTCTATTCTGGAGGATTTAATGCAAAAGTAATTAAGTAAACTTAATATGCATGTCTACCTAAAGAGTGTGTTGACTAGTCTTTAGTGCTTGTTAGAAGTACGTTTCGGGAAAATGCATTCTAACTAAAAATGGCCAATTGCTCAAACTTTGACAACCTTTGTCTGATCCCGCTTTTTATTCTTAAAAAATCTACACTTTTATGAAATCTTTCTAGTAGTATTTCAGTGACATGGTACTTGATTCTAATTCTTGTGCTCTGTGTGTGTTTGTATAGATTTTGAAAGAAGAGTCTTATGTTCACAGATGCTGCATTTATAGAAAAACAACTAATAAAATAAAGTAAAATCTGTAATATTGTAAAAGATTACATTTCTATTTTAACAATTTAAAATGTAATTTATTCTCCTGATGGCAAAGCTGCTTTTTTGATAAATTCAATGTGTCCTTGCTGAATAAAAGTACTAATGTATTTCTATACATTCAGTGTACTTGCACTCAACATTTACACAATTCATAAACTTTAGTTTTTATGGTGTTTACAATGCTGAGAGTAGAATTTGGATTTTACATGTGGAAATGGTTAATATTATGATTATTGTTCAAATATGCAAAGTTGTGTACACTGATGTGTTCTTTATTTATCCTCTGTCTTGTGTAATTAGTTTGAGGGGCATAATTTTCTGAATAGTACAGTTTGAACTCCATAAAGATTAAACAAATATTTCTAAATGAATATCTCGTGTAATTAAGTTTTGAGGAGCCCAGTGTGCGGTGTATGAACAAGAAGAGAAATGGATTCCAGCAGTCATAGTTTTGGTTTGGTTGTCTTAACAGTTAAGATAATATTTTATGCATCCTTAAACTTTTTACTAAACACGATTTACTAAATGCATGCATGAAATCCAAAGGAAGGACTCGCTTGCACCTTTTTCTAGAAAGCTACATGGCTTCAGCTGAGAAGACTATTGGCTTAGGAATTTGTAGTACTATTTGGGAGTTGTGCTCTCCATTAAGTCTTTGTTCTTTCTTAATTATAGATATTCTGTTTGAAAAATAGTGTCTCTCTGCTATGGAGGAGAGTGTGAGCCCTGAGCTGGCTCAAGCCCCTGAGCCTGAGCCCAGCCAGGATCCCGTGGATACCAGCTCACAAGGTACCCACGGCCCACTCCACCACATGCACTCCTGTTCAAGAGAGCCGTGGGATTGAATCCAATCAGGGTTTCAAATTGGGAAAATACTGAAATGGGATGTAATTACTGAGATTTAAGAGTCTCTATTTTGGCATGCACTTGAAAGTATTACAATGCTAAAAGTCTTTTTCAATATGTGGAATATCACCAAATCAATTAACATGTTTTTACTGAAGTTGAAGTTGCACTTACATTTTTTGGATTAATTTATCAGCTCGAGTGCCTTGTCACAGTTTTCTGATCCAAATGACATATCTGTAGCGTTTAAATGTTATTGTCGACTAATCTTGCTGTTTCACACACAGAACCAACATCGGTCTCAGATGAAGGCAAAGATCAAAAAGACCAAGGTGATACTAGTGAAGAAAAAGTAGAGGACCCTGACAAATCCTCAAAGCCCTCACGTGAGTTTAAGAAGACTTGGGGCTTTCGTCGGACCACCATTGCTAAGAGGGAAGTCCCTGGAGAAATGGCAGCGGAGACTCCTGAGGGCAAGGGCGCCCCAGTGCGTCGGAGCGGCAGGCAGGCAAAGCGCACGGACAAACTTGAAGAGTTTCTAGTCACTGTGAAGCGAGGAAGAGGAACGGGCAGGAGAAGTTGTCCTTCACGACTTGAGGGAGGAGATCCTCCATCCCAGACCCCAACTGATGCTGAAACGGCTTCTGAGGCCAGCTTTGATGGAAATGCAGAAGCCAAAGCAGACGAGCAAAAAGTGGCCTCACCACAGAGAAGGAAAAGGGGCCGTGGAAGGCTGAGGAGGGCCGCGAAGCCTAAAGCAGGCGGAGGCTCAGCAAGTGACGATGGCAGCTCTGAAAATGAAGAGGAGACTGAAAGTGAAGTAACTAAAGAGACTCAAGAACACGTTGAGACTGGGATAAATGCGGACATTGGAAAAGATGTGGAAGCAAAAAAGGAACAAACCATGGATGTGGTGATGAAAGAAGAGGAAGATGTGGAAGAGGGTAATAAGAGCATGGAGAAGTCCTCAAATGAGTCCATAAATAGACGTCCAACCAGAGCAGTTAGTAAAGATTCTAAAAGAGACACTAAACCCAAAGTAGGAGTTAAACTCCGCAAAGAGAAGAGAGAGGATGATGATGATGATGACGACGAGGATGATGATGATGATGATGATGAGTCGTCGTCCAGTGAGTGCGACAGTGATGGTTATGACCCTAATGCACTTTACTGCATCTGCAGGCAGAAACACAACAAAAGGTATGTGTCTTTGATGCAGCTGCATGAGAGGTTGGTAGCACATGTTGTTTGCTGAATACTGGGAGAATTCACTCGTAAAATGTAAACGGTTATACATTTAAATTGACTAAGGAACCGTTTGAATTATTATTAGTTATTTTAATAATATTGGTGTGTTTATATAAAATATTGTACACTTTAGTGTTAATGTATTTATCGTTTACATAAAATAATTAAAGAGTTTATCAATTTAACTTCAGTAGAGTATGTACTAAAAGTAAAAGGAGCTTTTATGTGAGTGTCATCAGCAGAAGATTGAGAGCCAAAAGTGTTTTTATATCCTGTATATTTGTACACTGGTATCACCTGGAGTACTTTAAAGCAAATCATGAGTATGTCAGAGTTTAAGCCATTTTATTGACTTGAGAACAAGTTTTTCATGATAAAACTTTTTTTTTTATTCAAAGCAATTTACATTGCATTCAGGAAACACATTGACATTCTAAGCAGTTATTGCTTTTCCTGGGACTTGAACCCATGACCTTAACGTTACAAGCACCACTATCTACTCTTTGAGCTTCAACAAAGCTGTTAGGTCTTACACAAGTTATGTACATCTTAATGTGTACATCTTGATATGTAAATCTTAAAAGTAAAAAGTAAGCAACTGGCATTGCACATAGTTATGAATTTGACAAAATAAAGGAGGTCTGTATTTGATTCACTTGCATCTGGGGGTGTTTACACACAGTAGTTATAGTTTAATCCATGAGTGAGGCATTGCCCAGACTTGTGCCATTCCAGTAAACAGACTCCCAAAAGGGATGGGATTTTTCAACAATATGGTATTTGAAAATTTGGGCTTATAAAAAACAGAAGTTAGTTTTAACCATTGTTTTTGTCACCGAACAAGCTTATGATTAGCAAATACAATCCCTTGCCACTTTGCGATCTCAGTGCATTGCAGGATTTGTTTAAATTTATCGAAAAATAAAAATTCAAAATACAGCTGTATTGCAGAAAGCAGCGTTGTTTTATCGTGAATAGCGAGAGAAACTGTTTCCTAGGATGCCAGACAAAGAGACAAACTCTCTCAGAGGCTTTGTACACACCCACGGCCACGCAGACAAGACACGTGATTGGTTCCTGGCGCGAGATCGCCGAATGAGAGCACGAGTGGATGTGTCCTATGAGCTGATTGGCTGATCCTTCTTTGCGGGTTTTCACCTATCGCGGGGGGTTCTGGTCCACATTAACCGCAGTAAAAGAGGCATCACTGTAAACGTATATATAACAAGCGCACATTACATCTTGAGATTTTCTTTTAGGTGATACCATTAAATAACGTGTGCAAACAAAAAAATATACAGAACAAAAGCCTTTAAGCCGAAGCAGAACGAACGGGGAAAGCGCCATTAAAGCAGAATGTGCCAGTCATTGTGCAGAACATGCATGTATACACGAGTCAAAGGATATGTTTCACATGTTCATGTTGAGGCAAAAAAAAAAAACAATGCTCGGTCTGATCCGAGAATAAGAAGAGAGTCAGAGAAAATGACAGATGGTGCAGGGACACAGATAACGGTGAGCCAAGCCAGGTTTCTTACAGCGATTTGTGTTTTCTGTTCTTAAACCGGTCTCCCTCGATGAAACCTAAAGGAACATTTAGCTATGAGATAAATTATCCTCTTCCTGGCGCTTACCTGCTGTGGTGAAGGCAGTGATGCACAGCTCTCTTTCCACATGCGACTGCTGCTTGGATTTCATGGTGGTGAGGTTTATGATAACTCTCTATCATCCGGCAGTGTTTCCACTTGACATGTAAAAATAAGGCCTTTTAGTAAAATCATTTTGATCAAAGTACTTCCAAACTTCCCTTAGAGCGAGAGGACCACGTTCTGTGATCAAATCCAATCTCTTCTTGGCAAGCTCCACAGCGCCACCCAGTGCATTGTTATAACTGAGTTTTTATCTTGTGTGCTTAGGATTTCACTGTATTTACGGACTGCAAAGCAACACGTGTACCAAAGTTCAAATAATATTTACAAATTGATTATTCGACTGTTTGGGCACACACAGAATTTCTAATGATACATGAGGGATACATTCTAATGATACATGACCTACGCTTTATAAATTGGATTGATTTTTCTGATTTCTCTTTCTGATTATCAGCAGAAAGTGTTTTAAGCCCAAGTATCCGGACAAGAATTATTGGTACAGGTTCCACAATACTGTATTGATGCTTTCAATTTTTTTTGTTAGTCTCCTCGTCAGGCAAGATGCAAAAAGTGGCACGTGTTTGTTTGAAGCAGAGATAGTCCAGTGCTTGCTTTCTGTCTGAAAGGTTTTAGCAGAGAATTGCTAACGAAGGATGGTCTCTAGAGCTTTTAGAGAGCCTTTAGCTGAGGTTTTACTTGTGGATTTAATGTTTATTGAGAGCGTTTGGTTGTTGTTTAAATCTTTGTGCATAGGTTCATGATCTGCTGCGATCGCTGCGAGGAGTGGTTTCACGGCGACTGCGTTGGCATCTCTGAGGCGCGTGGCCGACTGATGGAGAGGAACGGAGAGGACTATGTCTGTCCAAACTGCTACACACAGAAGGGACAGGTTTCCAAGGCCAGTTCATCCACCGCAGCTGCAGAGAATGGCAAACGGCCAGTAACTGGCCTTCGTAAAACTGAGAGCGGTCTCAATGCACAATCTAGCACTTCTGCATCCACCGCAGAGGAGAAAACTTCTGATGACCTGGGTATCAAGGGCAGGATCGAGAAGGCTACCAATCCTAGCGGGAAAAAGAAAATAAAGATTTTCCAGCCGGTATGTCTCCGTATGAAACACGAGTTTGAATACTGCAGGTTTTTTCTTTTGTTTTTTTATTTATTTTTGACATGTGATTTCATGGGGTTGAAGACGTAATCCTGTTGGTTCTGGATCCATCTATCAATGCTTTGTGTTTGACCCATTTTCTCACTGGAGTTTAAATTTTAAAAAGCTTTGATTGAAGGTAAATTACAGCAATATCTGATTCAGATAAGTCATGCAGTTAATGGTTTGGTGTCAATATTTGGTGGCTAGTTTTAAAGCTGTCATATCTCTGTGTGTGTTTTCTTGTTGTTTTTTTATGTTTTATTGTACAGTATAATATTACCAGGCTTGGCCACTAAAAACTTTACTAATGTTGGGAAAACATCAAAAGGAAATCAGAGGGCAGCAACAGCACTTGATAACTTTTTAGTGCCATTTCAAAGCATGAAAAATAATGTTTTTGAGTTTCATGTCATTGGGTGTTTTTCTCGACCGAATACCTTTCCTATTAAAATAAAGAGGGTTTGTAGTCACTTGAATTTGACCTAAAGGCATCTAATTCTGATATTAGGATATGGTAAGTTTTTATTAATGAATGTAATGATTAAGAGATTGCCTCCTTAAAATACAAATCAATAATATGCTAAATACTATTTAAAAAGGTCTAAATGATTCTAAATATTATCTTATGTCATCTTTTTTTTGTTATGTTTATCTACAAGAATTGCGACATTCTTTTGTTTGAATTATTTTAAGCAAAGAAGAAAAAACACTTCAAAATATCCCCCCAGACTTTGTGACTTTTTTTTTGTATTAGCGTTTTAGCATGCCACTATTGTTATTGCTACAATAGATATAGTATTTGTAGAATACCAAGATGAGCTAATAGAGTTGCAGAAATTTGCAATATACAAGAGTTTGTTGCTTTTTAGATATTCATATTAGCCAAAATCATCTGACTCATTTGATTAGGTCATAATTTGAGTTAAAACATTATTAGTAAGCATTCTTAACAAGAAGGCAGTTGGATGTGGTGACAATATATTGCTATTTTTGAAATGGGTTCATAAGTGTAGATCTGATGCCGTAATGTAGTGGCCACAGAGGTTTGACATCCCTGAGTTTTTAGCAGGTGACTGCAGTTGAGGGTTCTTCCCTCCCTAAATGCATCGGCCCTGGCTGTGAGAGAGATGCCCTCCCTGACTCCGTCTACTGCGGGAACGACTGCATACTCAGACATGCTGCTGCCGCCATGAAGACCATCACCACGGATGGAAAAGACTCCAAACAGAAAGAGAGGGGCAAACCCAAAGTGCTGAAAAAGACCGCAAATAAATCACCACAGAAGGTATTAATAGGCACCTAGTAATAATTATGCAATATTGCGAATTGTTTTACGTGGGTTATTGCTGAATGACTGTTGTTGGAGAATACACTTTCATGGGTGATTAGGTGTTGTTAAAAGGTTTTCAACTTTAAGATGAAGTCTCGTTTATAGTTATCGTTACGCTTTTGTAGTGTCAAACAGCCAATGTTTTTCCTTAATGTCTTAATTGTTTTTATGTATATCATATATACATACAATACTTTTTTATATATATAAAATGTATGTTATTGTTTATAATTTGTTTATATTAATTGCTAATTCTGCTTTCTGTTCTTTTCTCCAGAGTTCTGGACCGGAGAGGAGGTCATCTAACCAAGGTGATGAGGAGGAGTCTGAATCTGGAACTGAGGAAGATGATGACGATGAAGACAAGCATGCAGAGGAGCATCCGCCACCTCCAGCCATGTCATCCTGGTCCAGTGACCATAATTACATTGCAGTAACGCCAGAAAAGACTACACCCATATCAGCATCTGTGTTAAACAAAGCGTGTATGTATCTCTCTGAGGGTTTTCCACATTTTATTGACCTGTCTCAACCAATGATGGGGGTGTTGAACTGTCAAGAACAACTGATTGAAATTGTTGCAGCCTAGGGGATTCAGAGATCTAAAAATAGAAGCTCTTTTCTGGTGTAAATTGGACTGAGATTGAAATTGCGTGCATTTAAAGGATATTAGCGCCAGAAAATGCTAGCACAGCTATAATGCTGGACACTGTGCTACATCTTAAATATTTTGTCAGTGTTTTTTATGTAACACTGCAAGATGCTAATATTTGGAAAATACCTGTATCAGGTCATTCATAGATCCAGAACAGGTAAGTTTAAAATAAGATAAAAATGGTAAGTATTTATGATCTTGAAAGCATAAAGACTGTATTTTACAGTCTATATATAAGTACTTTATTATATATATATAACTTACTCCTACACTAAATGTGATCTAAAAAATGTAGATCCTAGGGATCTGAGCCCAAACTGTAGTGCCTTGCCATGATATGCTTTTGTAAAGCTTTCTGACCAGCATCTACAATGTATGTGCATATGATTTGAGTTTATCAATGTGTGGAATACCATTGCCATTTATCTCCAATCTCTGCCGTCATCGGGGCAATAACTTCATCCGAAAAGCTGTACTGACCGCACATCTGATCAGGTAGGTTTTGGTGTCTTTTTCTCCTGCCCTCCTCCCCGACTAAGAATAGAACATCTCTGAACACATGGACATTTGACTACAGTCCTTCTACACATTAATGAAAACATGTAACGTTTTAAACTAACAGCTTTAATTTGAAATTCCTTTGACTTGCATGCACTGCATTTATATTTACTTGAGTGGACAAAGTGGCATTCAAAATAAAGTGAAATTGCGGATAATACTCTCCTGGCCCTGTGCTTCAATTGTGAGAGAAGTCTGTTTATTGGATAAAAACATGGGATGGCATGGCCTCTGCCTGCGTTTGGCCTTTGTCAGACAGCCGCTAAATGTCATAGCGTCTTTTGCAATAAGAAGCCTGCAGTCCATGGATCCGGCCTGAGAGAAGAACTGCCGTTTCAGAAAAGTCCAAGAGCCCAGAGAGTAAGCTGAAGTAATGAAGAACAGATGAGGACACCATATCACCCCACAGCAGACAACGACAGAACTCACATGCCTCATAATTGCAGCACACGGAAATGTCAAGTTTTGTTTATACATATACACAGAATGTAGATCAATTCTTGTCATACTGCATATTTAAATATGAACAAATTACATATTGAGAGGTTAGTGTACTTGTTGAAAGCTGAATGCAGTTGATTTGATGCAGGGATTGAATTTGGTTCAGGAATGATTGATGACTGGAAAGGGCAAGTTTTCAGTTTACTGTATGCAAAAACAAAGGACACCTCAAGGTTAATGTGGGGGTATTTGTTTGATACCAGCAAACTCTTATTTTAAAATCAAATGTAAAGCCAATAATTTTTATGACTTGGTTCCAGCAGCATTTCTTTTTAAAATGGGGTGAAGTCTTCTGAATATGACATTAGTTTACATAAGGTTGCCTTGGATTGTTTTTGTCTTCTGCTTTTAGTGTTGATCAAGATATGGAGAGTTTGTCTGATAAGAGTAACGCATGAATGGTATTACTCTGATGTTCTGTGGTGCATTGTGTACCTTCACGTGAAAGTGCTTTATAGGGATGCATTTCTGCAATACAAGCGATCTTAGGTCAACTATAGTGTAGTTATTGTACACTGATTATATACCAATTCTCTAATCATGTGACATGCTTTTTTCCTGTGTAGCTGGTCAAATATTAATCCTTGTTACCTCTGGTTTCACAGACAAGGCTAAGCGTAATGCTTTTGAGTCGTTTTATCTGAAAGCAGCTTATGCTGACATCTTAATATCAATGTTTTGTCTCGAGATGCACACCAGTAACGTGTTTTAGTTGTTGCCTTTAATCCAAGGCAAATTTATAAAAGCTACTTTAATGTCCTAGTTAAAGAATAACCTAATCTTGGCTTAATCTAAACCCTCTCTGTGATACCAGGCCATAAAGTCCATGCTTTGTTGCACTTTGACAGTACTTTTAATAATTTTAATTCATGTAATTGTTTTTTTTTCTCCCCCCAAGTTATATAATTGGGTTAGGGATATATAGGGAGTATAATGACAAAATATTAAAAACAAGGCAGCAGTGAATCTTAATTTACCTCATGTGGCATGAACTCAAAATGTTAAATATTTGTGTATTTAATAAAAAAAACAAAAAACATTTGTAATATTAGGAAGAAAAAAATTTGCCAAATGATAGCAGCTATGTGCTTCATTGAGTTTGCTCGTTATCTATACTACCTAGTCACTTGCTGATAATGGTTAATAAATTGCTTAATTGTAATTATATACAAATACGTCTGATTGGTCTGTGAGCCAGGTAGTCCTTAAACCAGCATAAAAATGATTGTAAAATAATATTTCCTAAAATAAAGTGTACATGTTCAACATTTTCTTGTTTGTCTTTTATCCAATTCTTGAGCTGGTAATGGTGGTCTTCGTGTTCAGTAACTTGCGAAAGTTACAAGGCAAGGCACTACAATTGAGCGTTTTACACTACACTTTTAACCGAATGAAGAGTTATTTACCATTTCTGTGTTCATGAATCCTTTCATTCCTTTTGTTCAGCAGCTCCCCAAAAAGACAAAGAGAAGGAGGGAAATGATGAAGTAAAAGCAGAGAAGGAAACTGCATCTGCTGACAAGAAACCCCCTGTTGTGAATGTTGCTCCCAAAGGTGGGAAGAAGTCTCCTGGCTCCAAGGGGACAAAGGCAGCTGCTGCCACCTCTTCTCTTCCCAAAAGCAAAACAAATGCAGTACCTTTGAGCAGTGGCAGAGAATTAAGAAAACCGCCCATACCACAGGGCAAATTGAAGAAGCCGGGACCTCCCCCACCACCAATTCCACTTTTATCTCCATCATGCCCTCCTGGATCCCGCCACCATGCCTCTGGAGCACTTCGTGTTGGGAAAAGCACCTTTACCATCCCAAAGAAACAGCCACAGGCAGGGCAAAAAGAGTCTGCGGAGCCTGGTCCCTCTCCCATCACTAGAGCCCCACCTTCAACAGTGTCATCTACCCAACACTCATTGCCAAAACCAACCCAGCCTGCTGCCACTGCTGCTCCTTCACATCCACCACCCAACAACCAGATGAGATCCAACATCAGACGATCACTGACTGATATCCTGTATAAAAGGTGAGCGATGATTCAGACGTATATTGTTTACTTTGTGCTGATCATTTTTATCTCATGAACTATTATAGCATCTGTAAATGTCTAACTTGATGATACAATAATGCTAAGTAGACATTAGAATGGAAATAAAATGCATGCGTTTTGAAGAAGAACATTGTAGAACGACTACTTCTGTTTTGGTTACTCCACAGCGGTTATTGTATTTAGTCTAAAACAGTATGAATATCAACACTTATTATTGACAAAAACATAATTGGAAGATGGATTCGTCATATGAAAAAAAAAAGTTGCATAGTCTAACTTTAAATATTGAAGTTGTATTTTTTTTTGCCTTTTTAAATGTTCTCCTAAATGGTGTGTAAAATATTTTAGATAAAATAATTTTGATCTAAATCCATTGTTATTGTGCCACAGAGTCAGTGACAGTGATGATCTCTCCATGTCTGAGAGTGAAGTGGGAAAGCTGGCTGTCAGCATTGAGAAGGAGATGTTTAACCTTTATTTGAACACTGATAACAAGTACAAGAACAAGTACAGGTCCCTTATGTTTAACCTGAAGGACCCCAAAAACAAGGTTAGTCATGTTTTGTTGTGTTTTATAGATCCTTTGTAATATACATATGCATTTTAGTGTCTTTGTGAGATGTAGTAATGCGGAAAGTTGTTTTATTTTACTCTTTTGTGTGGCAGGGCTTGTTCTATCGTGTGGTTGGTGGCGAGATCAGTCCTTTCAGGCTGGTGAGACTGAGTCCAGAAGAACTTCTTTCCAAAGAGATGTCAGACTGGAGAAAATCTGAGGTCTCTGAGGTAAAACAAAGAATTAGATTTTCTTTATTTATACTCTGATTTAAAAAAAGAATAATAATTTATATATTTATTCCAAAAGAGTCTGAATATAAGTGGGAGATCCCAGCCCAAAAGTGGATCCAGACAGGAGGGTGCTCCCCCAGATGTAGACATGGAGGAAGCTCCTCCTCCTATGTCTGATGGAGATGTATGTATGCCTGCCACTTCCCAATCTCCCCACTTGGCTTCTGCTGCTGTAAGTTCTGGCTTTCTTGCTTTCCTGTTCTGTCTCTTCTTCCACACCTCTTTGTATCCCGTTCTCATTTCACTTTCCTAAAGCGACATGCTGAATGCATAATGTGTTCTCATACCTGCCAGCTTTATCTTATTTGGTCTGTTCTTTCACATGGGTGCATATAAACATGTATGAATAAATGGATGAGAATGGTATCCTATATGATTATATTTTGTCCTTGTTTTGTGCAGGATTCCCAAGAGGACACACGGCCTACTTCTGCACAAGCACCCGTCTCTACTGGTAAAGGCAGCTCAATGCCAGATATCTTCAGTAGTATGTTGAAAGACACTACAGCAGAGCACAGGGCTCATCTCTTTGACCTGAACTGCAAGATCTGTACAGGTGGGATTTTATCACCACAATAAAAACATCACATACCTTCAAGTCTTTTTTGGAAAGTGGCTACTATTGGTTGTATATACACATATGATCTTTCTACCATCTAATAATTAAACTACATATTGCTAATTTTTCAGGCCAGAAGTCTGCAGATGATGAACCACCATCTAAAAAAACTAAAATGTCTGCACCTAAAAAGCCAGAGCCATCTTTTAAGTCTAAACCAGAGCCACGACCATCCAAAGCCCCTGCTGATCTCCCTCAAGTTTCCTCTCTTTCTGGTGTTGAAATGCCTTTGCCTGATTCTACGTCTGTGGTGGAGGATTCAAGCAGTGCATTTCCTGTGGTTCAGTCCCCAGTTTCTACTGTTGTGCCAGCAGTCTCTTCCGTTACAATAACTCGAAGGGATCCTCGTACTGCAGGTCACCGGTCATCTGTGCCTCATGTAGTTGCTGACCTTCCTTCTGTGCCAGCAAATATTCCTGTCTCTGTTGAACCTGCGGTTGTAGAAGCAAAAGTTCCTTTGCCTATGCCACCTCCTGCCCCAACATCTCTAGCCAGACCTGTGGTGCCGAAACCAGTCTCTTCACAAGATCTGCGCAATTATGGATCCAGTACTACCAGGTACAACATTGAATTAAATACACACATATATATATATATACACATACACACACACACACTGCCTAAACTAAAATGTTTACATGCAACTTGCAGAATCTGCACAAGGTTAATTACTTTAACAATATTAGATGGATCATACAAAATGGAAGTTTTTGTTTTTTAATTAAGATATTGTACATAAAAGATGTCCAAGAGACAAGTTGAATATATAAAAATGACCCTGTTCAAAACTTTACATGAACTTGATTAATACTGTGTTGTTACCTGGATGATCCACTGCAGTTTATTTTTTTGCGATGGTTGTTCACGAGTCTGTGTGTGTGTGCATGTATGTATATGCGCATATTATTTTTATATATATATATATATATATATATATGCCTATACATGTATACACTTATGTGTGTGTATATGTATGTACAGTATTATGCATATATATATATATATATATATATATAACATTTCTTTCAACATTACCATTTTAGTAAGTAGTGATTTTTTAACTCTGTATTTTTATCAGTGCATCAGAGCCCACTCCTGAGGGTGAAACTGCTTTGTTCTTGTCTGGACAAGAGATGATGTGGAAAGGATTCATAAACATGCACTCTGTTGCTAAGTTTGTCACAAAAGCCTATATGGTTTCAGGATCATTTGAGCATATTAAGGAGGTTTGTTTTTCAAAGAGTTTCTTAAAGGTCTTCATATTAGATTGTATGGTTGAGTTTGAGTCATTGATTAATTTGAATATCTGTTTTTATTTTATTTGCAGGACTTGCCTGACACCATTCATATTGGCGGTAGAATATCACCACACACTGTTTGGGATTATGTGGGAAAGTTGAAGACTTCACTGTCAAAAGTATGAAAAAAAATAAAACTAATTTTAGATTCACTAGAATCAAAGTCAGAACTTCGAAAGTCAAACCAATTTTAATGGTACTTCACTTTATTCATTTGCATTTTAGTGATTTCTGTTTTTTGATGCAGAGTTTTCTTTTTTCAGGAACTGAGTCTCATTCGTTTCCATCCAGCAACTGAAGAGGAGGAGGTGGCGTATGTCTCTCTCTTTTCTTATTTCAGTAGCCGTAAACGGTTTGGAGTAGTTGCAAACAGCAACAAGCGCATTAAAGACCTTTACCTCATCCCTCTGAGCTCAAAAGACCCTCTTCCTGCAAAGCTTCTGCCATTTGATGGACCAGGTAAGCATGTACTAGGATTCTATAAAATCTTTTTTAAGAATAATTTTAGTGTCTTCTCCTGACTTTTTAATAAAAACCAGTGTATGTTAACATAAGATAAGCTGCCTGTCTAGTGTCTATATTTTAACTATTTATTCTGTAAATGGAAAGCTTGTTCCACAATTTACAAAATGGAAAACAAACAATGGCCATTTCAAACATGCTACAATATGTAACTCATACTATTTATTTGTGCTTATTTGTATTCTTAATTTTGTCTGCAAGTTCTCATGTATTTTATGACTTTCTAATAAAAAATGTCATGAATTTTGATGTCCTAGGTATTTGTGTCTTAGCCTTTTTTCAGGTTCATATTTCATTGTAAGAATAAGCATTTAATATTTGAGTTGCTCAAAGACTGCCTATAAATGTGATGTATAGCTTGTCACCTCAAAACGAAAGTGCTGCCATTTATGCTGTTGGACTAGCTTGAATATATAAACCGTGGTAAGTTATATTCTGGACAGCATATTGTCTTGTAAGGAAGAGGAGGAAGTCGTCTTACCTGCCCAAGGAGTGATTTATGATTTAGTGATCAGCAAGTTTCTTATCCCAAGATAAATTGTATAAAATGTACATTATTAGAATTGTCATTATTGGCATGCGTTTGCCAGAGGTAGAAACATGCAGTGAAATTATTCATGAAATGCTGCTTTATACATTTTATAGAATGAGCTTTTATTAATTTGGTTGGTACATTAAAGGTAATCTAACATTTGAATTACTTATGAAAGTTTTAAAAATTCATGTTACCAGTTCGTAGTGTTTTGTATTATGTGGAACAAGCTCTCTTAATGTGTTCATTTCTTAACAACTAACATCTACTTAAATTTGTTCTATAGGTGTTATATCCTAAAGCTAGATCTATAGAGAACTTTTTTTGTGAAATAATGTTTCATAATTGTTTGCAGGTCTGGAACCAGCTCGTCCCAATCTCCTCCTGGGGTTGTTGATTTGCCAGAAAGACAAAAAGCGTCCTGGAGCCCCATTAGAGAATGAGGAAAAGCGTTCTAAAACTCTAAGAGATGATGAGACAGGCCTTCCAAAACCATGCACTGTTGTTAAATCTGAAATCAAACAGGAAAAAGTTATTCGAACTAGTCTGGATGCCATAAGCACAACTCCTCCAGGCACTCCTCCACCCCCCAGTGCCTCTGAGTCTTCATGTTCTGTCTCTTCTGTTTTCTCTATACTCTCCTCTGTGAAAGCATCTGCTGTGAGCACTACCACCGGCAGTAATTCTCCATCTTCCAATCTCTCAGCACCATCTACAGCCACTCCACTTCAGACTATCCTGAAAACACTTTTTGGTAAGAAGAAACAAGATTCTGATGTATCATTATCGCCTTCAGAGCAAAGCGCTGTAGATGTCTCTGTGCCCATGATGGATCCAATTGTACAGCAGTTTGCAGTAACTAAAGGTAGAGAGTTAGAAGTACAGGATGATAGACCATATGATCCTGAAGAAGAATATGACCCAGCTGTTGGCTATGGTACAGAAAATACCCATAATGCAACAAAAGTAACTGCTGCCATTAAGCAAACAGAGGTTACCTCTATGATGGATGATGTTGCTTATGACCCTGAGGATGACTCTCTTTTTAATGATGCTGGTGTCGATCCAGGTGCTAAAAAATTAACTAAACATCAAAAAGTGCTTGAAGACAAACAATTTGAGGAACAGCAGCACGAGGAAGCAGTACATCAGCAAATACCAGAGGCATTAATTTCTCAGCCTGTTACGTCTCTGTTAGCTAACAGTCAATTGTTGCAACTTGGTAAAAAGGTTGAAGAGTTGGTGGGAAAGAGTTCAGCTGCTCCAGTAATTAACCAGAGAAGAGACCCAAGGCAGAGTAGAGACCCTAGACATGCACCTACAAGTAGAAGACAGACTTCTGATTCCACAGAGACCGAGGAGGAATCTCCCATTACCATAGATAAACCATCTCCACAAGAAGCTACAGTAATAGAGACATCACAAACACAAGTTTCTACAACCGTCGATACACAGACTGCACAGCTAGACTCTCATGAAGATATATCAGTAGAAGAACCTTCTACAACTGCTGATATTCCCCTATTGCAAGTTACTGCGGATTTGGATTCGGTGCAGCCTGCCGTACTACACCCAGAAGCATCCAAGTCTGAAGAGGAAGATGAGAGGGGTGAAGGAAACAAAAATGAAGTGGTGCCTTTTCTGGGTGTAGAGAGCACAGAAATTTCTATTCCGTTACTAGGGGAAAAGATTGACCCAGAGTTAGTGGAAAGCTACATGGAAAAAGAACCTGAAGAGGAACCTAAAACAAAGGATGACCCCATTGAATCTGAGATTAAAAGTTTTGAGGAGGTTTGGCCTAATTCTGCTAGTATTTTAAAAGCTGATTCATCCATTGGACAATCTATTTTAAAAGCTGACAAAGTTTCATCTGTTGGCCAGCCTATTGAGACCACTGCAACCACATATTATAACATTTCAACAATCAGTACATTATCCACTTCTGTACACTCTGGAATGCCACCAGAAGTCATCCAAGACAACTCATCCTATATGGATTCTCACAGTTCCCATATGCAGCACATACCAACAACAAACCCTGCTAATATTCCACCTCCAATGTCTTTTCCTCCTCCAGTTGGGCCTCCACCAATTCTTGGTCCACCACCAATGACTGTTCCACCACCCTTGCACCTCCCTCCACCAATGTCAGGGCCACTGCCAATGCAGATTCCCCCAATGCAAGGTCCACCTCCTCCCCTTGGGGATAATGATCATTCTCAATATCCACCACCTGGATCATATCCACCTTTTCAGAATCAGTGGGGTAACAGTTCTCAGTTTGATGCTACTCCGAGAGGTCCACCACCTCCAAATTTTACACCAAGAGGACCACCTCCATTCCAACCAATAGGTCAGAGATGTCCTCCTCCTCCTCCTCAAATATTTGATAATGCAATGAATTCAATGCCTCCTCAGCATATCGGACCAAGAGGGCCACATCCAGGCCATCCACTACCTGGGCCACCCCCTCCCAGCTTTGATGGACAAAGATTTAATGGGCCTCCTCCCCCTTTTAGTTTCTCTGCACCTAGGGGCCCACCTCCACCATTCACTGCCCCCCCTCCAAATCACTTTGACAATAGAGCTCCAGCACCATCCCACTTCCCAGGGCCAAGAGGTCCACCTCCACTTCATAACATTGGGGATCATGGCCCCCCATCTAATATGTCAAGAGGACCTGGAGATCAGTTTGATGATGGTGGAAACTCCTATCATCAGGAGAAGCCCCAGATGCCGCCACAAGGGCCCCCTTTTAGGGGACCACTATCAAACCACTTTGATGGACGAAGAGGACCTCCTGGTCCTACAGGTGAAATGTCAGGACAGCGATTTCCACCCCCAAATCAATACCGTGGTTCACCTCAACACAGGGGATCATTTGAGGAATCACGGGGACCATCATCTCAAGACTTTGAAAGGCCCCGGGGACCATCATCTCAAGACTTTGAAAGGCACCGTGGACCACCATCTCAAGACTTTGAAAGGCACCGGGGACCATCAGTTCAGCAGTTTGCTGGCTCAAGAGGTCTGCCACCAGGACATTATGATAAGGAAGCTGTTGGCCAGCCAGCACGATTTAACTACAATGACGATAACTCAAGTGATATTAGAGATGTTAGACCTGTTCGTGGACCACTGCTTCCAACACCACCTGAAGGTCCCATCCCAATACAGGGTCGTATAGGGGGACACAGCCCAGACACCCACCGTGATGACCACTGGAGACGTCACTCCCCTGAAATGAGAAGGCGAAGCAGTTCCAGCAGAGATAGTGCAGAGCCACATAACCGTCCAAGTAGATTTGATGGTGGTTCACGCGACAGAGATGCCCCCTCAAGATTATCTGAAGAGAGGCAGCGTGACTTGTCTGAGGATAGGAGGAGGGACAGAGACAGAGAAGGTGGTCATGCTGGACGATCATGGGGATGGAACAGGGATCATGAACATGACCGAGGCAGAGAAAGGGATCATGAGCATGACAGAGGCAGAGAAAGGGATCATGAGCATGACAGAGGCAGAGAAAGGGATCATGAGCATGACAGAGGCAGAGAAAGGGATCATGAGCATGACAGAGGCAGAGAAAGGGATCATGAGCATGACAGAGGCAGAGAAAGGGATCATGAGCATGACAGAGGCAGAGAAAGGGATCATGAGCATGACCGAGGCAGAGAACGGGACCATGAGCATGACCGAGGCAGAGAACGGGACCATGAGCATGACCGAGGCAGAGAACGGGACCATGAGCATGACCGAGGCAGAGAACGGGACCATGAGCATGACCGAGGCAGAGAAAGAGATCATGAGCATGACCGAGGCAGAGAAAGGGATCGTGAAAGAGACAGGGAAAAAGATAAGGAGCCGGGTCGCAGCAAGGAAAAGGAAAGGGAGCACAGTAGAGAGAGGGATCGCAGAGAGTCTGACCGACACAGAGATGGAGATGGAGACAAGAGGAGAGACAGGGATCGAGAACGAGACCGTGGAAGGGAGAGAGATCAAGACCGAAAAGACCATGACCGAGACAGAGCAAAGAACAGAGACAGAGATCGAGATAGAGACCGCGACAGAGATCGAGACAGCAGGGACAGGAGAAGAGAACGCTCAAGGAGTCGTGACCGTGATCGTGGAAAAGAACGTGACAGAAGAGATCGTGATCGAGAACGGGACAAAGATAGAGGCAAGGAGAAAGACAGGGACAGACGGGACAGAAGCAGGAGCAAAGAAAAGAAAGATGAAAGAAAAGAAAAATCTGACAGCTCGAGGGCAAAGTCTACAGAATCTGAAAACCCATCATGAAGGTCATTCATCTTGACTGTTGACTGACACATTTTTTCTTTCTAAATTTGCATGGGTTTGAACGTTGCGTTTGAAAGTAACTTTTGTACTTTCCTTGCTAAATATTTTATGCTTTTTACTTACAAGTCCTTGTTGTCAATAACATCTTCAGATGTACTTCTTATGTGATGATAATTTTGTCAGCACACCATACCCTGTACTGCTATTTTAAAGAATACAATCTAAAACTTCACAAATAAGAGAAAAAAAAAACAAGACATGTAAATATGTATGTTTGTGTATATACAGGTATGTTTTTAACTACTTTTTTCTAAATAGAAAAGTCATAAGCCATATAGCTTTAAAATTGCTTAATGGGAAAAAAAAGTCTTCAAAAGGTCTTTATACGGTAAAAGCTTAACCAGCATCTCTTGAATGTTTTTGACGGCTGTTGTTAATGATTGACCTGAAGGCACTCCAAATGTTCATTGCATTTTTTTTCAATAAATTTTCTCTGATTATAATACATATTTTGGTTTACTTTTTAAGGTTTTCAGAAGTTTAAATAAGTTAATGTATCAAATCTTCAAAACTATGTAGGTAAAATTTAATGGATTTTAAAATTTAAAATTTAATTTTCTAAAATGAGAATGTCAAGCAGGGCACATTTATGTACTTTGCACAAGAGTATTAGAATGTAATTGATTCATTATTTTCCATACAAATGAAAAGATATGGTGTACTTTAGTATGTCAAGTCAAGATGAAGTTAGTGATTTTAGTCATTTTGCTTCCTCCTGAAAGCCACTGATAATGGAAGTTACAATAGTCTTTTCTTGTGAAAATTCACTTTAGAAATAGTAGCAATGACAACTTAGGCTGGTTCATGTAGAAGAGTAGAGCATTGTGAGAGCATGTGATTACTAGCGACTGTTAGGTCTTTCATTCTCTAGATCCAGTCAATGTAAGCCGCAATGAAGCCTCTGATATATCCGCACCACTAATACACAGATGATTTCTCAAGATCAGACATGCCAATATTACTTATATAAAATATTTATTGAATAGTAATTATACAAGAGTAAAAAGTTTGTACAGTAGCAAACAATTCAGCAAAAAATGTATAGAGGTCAAATAAAAATATAAACTTATGATACGTTGCATTTACATGTTTGGTCACCAAAACTACTAGATGCAAATATTACTGCCTCAAAACAAGGAGCCAGGCGTATTGTGGGACTGCCCATATCGGCCTGCTTGATGCTAAGTGACGGGATGAAGCAGCAAAAGACCAGATATTCTATGGTATCCAGTGCTGGATCAGCTTTCGAAGGAACCAAGAGAGAAATTCTGACATCAAATACAGCTCTGACATTCCTCTTCATATCTTATTCTGAGACTTCAAACAAAGAAGGTTATAGTTTACATACTGTAATGTATGTAATTAGAAGAAACCATTCAAATGAGAAATCATTTAGACATTACTTTAAACCATTCATGTTGAAGGATTTTCCTCAAATAAATCCGTTGACTTGGGCTTTCCTGCAGAAGGCCTCGAATCAGGTGGCAGCATTCTGCGCAGAAGGATGGAAGAAAGTTTGATTATTACCTTAAACTTTACACCTGCTGTCTTTGTTTCAAGCTGTAAGAATTTGACTGTTCCATACAGTACGATCAGAAAAACTGCATTACCCACATTATCTATCTTTTATAGGCCCACTTGGGTCAGGTGTTACTTTTTCCTTGTTCTAAATAACAGTTGTTGCCATCTTACCGTTTGACAAGCCAGGCTTAGACCAGATGTCGTCATCAATCATCCGCCTGTCTCTGGAATTGGGAAAACGTCCACACACCAACAGGAATAAGAGCACTCCCAGAGACCACACAGTAGCTGGTTTACCGTGGTACTTGCCCTCTGTGCAGTACTCAGGTGGGCGGTAATTGAGTGTGCCTGTAGAAAAGAGATTTCTGATAGGCAAGCTTGAAATATCACAGTTTCACCTCAAAAGTGAGATACGATTTATTTTATAACAGTTTAACTTTAACTTAAGCCACTAGAACTTAAGTCCAAACAACAGGTTTGATTCATAATACCACAGAATCGTTCATAGCCAGATTCCTGCAGGAGATCTCCACATCCAAAGTCAATCAGTTTGAGCTCAAGAGTCTCTGTGTTGATCAGCAGGTTCTCCGATTTAATATCACGGTGAAATACTCCGCGGCGACAGCACATGTGAGCAGCCAGTGTTGCCTGCGCCATGATAAACCGTGCCGTGTCCTCATTGAGGGTGCCTCCATAAAGCTCCGTAAAATCCCACAGATCTTTGCAGGGTGAGGGACGCTCCAAAACCATGATATATTGGTCAGGCTGGTCCTCCCAGTCCAGCAGCTCAATGATCTCTGGAACTTTGGGGCCATTATTAGCAAGGATTAACAGGCCAATCTCTAATGGGAGGGGTGCGGGATGACCAGACTGGAAGAAATGTAATTGATGCACTGAAGGTGTTATCATTATGTTTACATATTTTAATGTAAAAATAGCATAGCGAGTTTAGCCTACCGATACTTACAATGTAGATGTATTTCATGTTCTGTGGCTTTCTGGCAATTTTTACCGCTATCTAATCAACCAAAGGAAATTCCATGTCAAGTTCAGTAAATAGTGTAAACTAAAAGGACGTGAAATGGATGTAGTGAGATTCAACTTAATATTGTACGAAAATGACGATACCTCAAGGCCATCCTCCAAGCGTCTCCCTTCATAAACAGATCCGTATGATCCCTCACCAAGCATTCTGCCAATTTCATACCGGCTCAAAATGTTGTCTATTAAAAGATTAATCATTTTAGCTGCACGGAAAGCAGTGAGTGTAACGTTTGTGGTTATGACAGTAAACTCACTCTCAGTTGTCACATCCACTTTGTTGCTGGGACCTGGTGTTGGACTGAGTGGACTGCTGAGGACTGGAGCCGGAGGGGTTTGGACCTGCTGATCTGCAGGAGGAGGGACTTCAAGACCACTGAATAGAGGTTCCTGAAGATCATGATCCTCAAGAGCATCGGCACTGCACTGTGGAGAATTGTGATCTAAAGCAGGGAATGTTGAATATCAAGTTTTGAGTTGCAAAGTTATATTATGGAGTTATTCAGTTACTACATGACTTCTTATATATTTGAACTAATGAAAAATTGAAACATTGGCTCCAGTGTTTTGATCCTCCGCTTCTTGACCTGAGCTTCTGCTCCAGTGAAGAGAGAGCAGCTCTCCAAAACTACTCTTCCTCCTCCGTCTCTCCTGTCTCTCACTTCCCTCACTAACAGGCTGATGATGTACATTCATACAGAACACAAAGAAGAGATATTCTAATTCATTTGTAGTTTATTAGGGTCAACACCTTAAACCATTTATGGACAGGAGATGTTTGAACCTGCAGGTCTGCAGCACTGCATAGAGGTTCCTGAAGACCAGACTCTAGAGAATTTTGATCTAAAGCAGGGAATATCAAACAAAAGCATGCTTCAAACAAGTAACAATAGCTATTTAACGTTGCATACTCATCTGTCAATTCTTCGAATACAAGGTTTTAGTTTTTAAACAATCATTATTTAAATATTTATCTTCGAATACAAAAATCTGATCATTGGTTTGATTGAAATTCAGTTGTATTTTGATATAATGTGTGATGGTATGGATTTGGAACACATGATAGTTAATGACTCCAATGGTCAATTGATTTATCCTCAGCACTTCTCTCATTTATGGGTGCAGTAGTCCGGCCAAAAAAGTGAAGTGACGGCAGCTTCTCAAAACTGTCCAAGTCCATCCTCTTCTTCTTTCTCATTGGCATCTCGTTCTCCTCAGAAACACTAAAGGGTTGATGGGTTTCACTGGATATTGAGGGAGCTCTAGAACTACGCTTTCTCTTCAGTACCATGATAACAGTTTTCCACTTTGGTAACTCTATCACACGAACTGCAGAATAAGCAATGAGAAGACTGAGAAAAATGACGGTATATGGTTTTACACAACGTTCTATTTCTTTATGACGTCATCGCATTGCTGAGCGACGCGTGATTTCTACACCTATTTCTACTCATTGTTTCTTCTTAAAACATCTTTCCTCAAAGGTCTCGCTTTAACATTTCACGTCACAATAAAAACAATATTTTGCTTACAAATATAAAATAATTCCTGTGTCCATTAACAATTATAAAACTTAAATTCGCAGACCACTATTATCCAATGACAAAAAAAATGCGATCATTTAAGCTTAGAATACTTTAGCTTTCTTTGTTTATTTTAAAGTTGAGATCGTGAATTGACACGATTAAAAGGAGTAGCAAATCATTTAAAATGTGTTAAGACCTCATTTGGTGACGGTGGAAAATTCTTTTAAATCCTGCACTATGTAGGTTACCGGTATTCATAAAATATAATTGCGTAACATCTTCATAACGTGTATGAAATACATGACTACTCTCAGATGTCTTAGATGTTTTTGAGTCCAAGTATAACTTTCACTTTATAGAGCACCTGCTACTAGTGAAAAACACAGAAAGATTGAAGTGTTTGGAAAACAATATTGATTCTCCCCATTTTTCCATTTTTTCTTTGTCTTTCTCTAGTTCAGCAAGAACTAGTGACAATTAAAGGGATAGTTCACCTAAAAATGCAAATTTTGTTATTCCAAACCTGTATGAATTTCTGAGATGTTCTGATGACACTTAAATAAACACTTCCAGAAGAATCGTTTTAGTAGTTTTAATTAAATTAAATATTGATTAATTAATTAAATGGAATATGTCTATGAGGATGTTAACTGTGGCAAGATGATTGACAGGCCGTAATTGCACGTAACTATTTAGCAAAACGCCTGTTTTGACAAGGTAGAATATCCTAAATCTTGCATATTCCTTTGTTACACAATCGGAAGATCCTAATGTGTTTGTATGATGATGTATTAAAATTAATGGGGCAAACATATCCTTATAAAAGTTCACAGTGCTGTTGGGTAAGGCCCACCATGCCACCTCATATCATATTTATATACCACTTTTATGATTTATTTTCTTAGTTTTGATTATTTTGATTTTTTTTCTTAAGGTGTGCCCTTAGCCCTGTTACATTAATATTCATATTTTATTTAATACAATTATTTTATTTTATTATTTTAAAATTATTATTATTTAATAATTATTTTGTATTTAATTTAATAAGATGTAACGTTATTATTTTATTTAATAATATTACATTAATATTTTTTATAATTGTTAATCCTATTTTTTCTAATCATTTTGTTGAAACAAATCCATATAGGGCACATTTTCAGGGAGATGCAAAATATAAAAGAACATTATTTATTCATTCAATTTGTTTGTGTGTTTGCTTGATTGAAAAGTATTTCATTAGGTTGAGATTCCACACCTGTGAGCCTGGTCCATGTCATTGCAGTAGCTCATCTGTAGATGGTGGTAAATGCTTACAGAGGAAACTGGGACAGAGTGAAATCCTCCATCCCTGTAACAAAATTAAATCTCCATCACCCAACAACTTAATTTGCAGGAGTAATATCCAGATGGTGTGTTCCCATAATTTTTACTCAGTGTGATGAAAAGATATGGGTCCAACTTACAACTTACTGGACTAATTATCACTTTGAAAAAGATGACTCTATAATCTCTGATTAAATATACAGAAGTGATTACCTAGCAATGTGTGTCATTTTGCAAATGTCATCTTATGTATTTTGATATGTTGCTGTATATCCTTGTAACATGATTTTTTTTTCTGTCTTGGTATCAGCGGAAGTAAATGGCATATGATATCTATCAATCCTGCCCTTTTGAAGGTCATTTAAAATGATACTCTCAATGTCATTTCAGTGCGGTTCAGGTGTCTTATCATTTATCACAGCCCGACTGAGCAAAGAGCAACGACAGAATCCAGAATAAAATATTCCTTTTACTGAACCTCTCCATCATTCTGTTGAGCTGAGTTTTTTATCGTGATATCTGCACACACACTCAGTATGTGACCTTTATCTGTGCCTGCGATGTGAATTGCACTACCCTGCAAAATATATCAAACAAATTTGAAGAGTGCTATGTGTGCTATGACATAGACAGAACTAGACAGTGACATCCTTTACTTTGTATTTTTGTCAGACTTCAACTGTCACCTCAACACTACAAGTCCCATGATCCTCCCTGGTCATCACCTGTACAGTATTTACAATCATCCACACCTGCCATCGCTCACCCTCACCAGTTTAAGCCTGCTTTACTCACTCATATTTGACGGGTCTTGTCTATATTACGTGTATGATTTGTGGATGTGTATTCTTCGTGGATGTTAACTGTGAGTGGCACTTTATATTAGTCATCATCGTCTTTGACTTCATGTTCACCACAAACCATGACAGTTTTTGTACTGTATAAAAACTTTGAGAACTTTTGAGAACTTTGAGCAGCTTTGAGAAGAGGTTTTTGTATGAGTTCTGATATCCTTACTGATGTTTCTGGCCTTTGACAGACTGGGAAACCAGAAAACTAGTTTTATATGGCAAGTTTATCATATCATGCTTTATATTAGGTGTCTTTAGCTAGTATGTACTAACATTATAAATAAAAATTGTTAGTTAGAATGTACTTATGGTTGTATTGCAAAACACTTGCAAAACACTGCTGGGTGGGATTCGAGTAAGCTAAGGACAGGTTTGGTGGTATGGTTTAAAAGTGCGTTAAGGTAAATGAAAATAGTAAATGAATAGTATCTGTGTAATTATATTTGTAATCATAGACATTAATTACAGATGTAATTCCATGCTGGTATTTTTTTTTTAATATAAGTACAATGTAAAAATGTATGTACATATGAAGTCCATTGTAATTCAATGAAGTCCATCCAAATTATTCATTATTAATAAGTACATAGTAGTTAAAACACTTCATATAAAGTGGGAAAGGCTAATAAAAAGATTCTCCTTGGGTGAGATGAGAGAAAGTTAGTTCCTGATCAAAATGAACTCTTGCAGTCCTCAAAATAGCTCACTTGACGTTTATTTGCAGTCTTGTGGATTTGCGACGCTCATTTTCTCTCATGCAACATTGTGAGCTAGTGAATTGAAATTAGAATCTACCTTGATTACTTCATTGAAGGCAGTTTTGATTCACTTCTGTTTATGTTTTGATGGGTTTTATGCCCTCCAAGCCTGCATAGAATAGACACACTGCAGTATCTGCAATATAAATAATAATAACAGCAAGTTT
Source organism: Rhodeus uyekii (assembly GCA_037043235.1). Classification (NCBI taxonomy): domain Eukaryota; kingdom Metazoa; phylum Chordata; class Actinopteri; order Cypriniformes; family Acheilognathidae; genus Rhodeus; species Rhodeus uyekii. Next base: position 2,577,852 of record JAWRVZ010000018.1, on the reverse strand, counting down.
GAAATGATCTGACACCTTTATTACCCATGGACACCGCATACATGCTGCTTAGGCCAGAGAGATGGGAAAGAGAGCGAGAGAGAGCGACGGTGTAAGAGGAAGAAGTGCAGAGCACTGAATGATTGATTATTCTCTCATACCTTTGTGGTTTGATTAAAGCACCCATGATTTATCGGCACCACTCAAAACATCATTACACCATGTACAGTATCTGTGAGTGTGTGTAATCTAAAGGAATATTGAATTGCAAGCTAAAAATATCACAAAGGCCTGCCAAGAGTGTTTGCATAAATGGCTTTCCTCTAATAAATATTCTCTCCTCTACTGACACCTCGTATTAAAAAGGGAATCATCCCCTGTTGTGTGTCCTGCACATATTAGGTTATTTAATACTTGATTGATGTGTTTACTTTAAGCAGATGTTTCCTAGAGTGTAATCACTTAGCACCCATCCGCTGTGCATCTGGTCCACTAGCATAGGCCTTTACTTTGGCTCACATTTAAAATCTCAGGGAAGAAAGATGAAGTCTGCATGGGACCATGGGCATCAATGGCTCTAGATCAGGGGTTTTCAAACTGGGGTCTATGGAAAATTAAATTAAAATTAGATCCATGGAAAAAAGGATTTTATTATTATTTTGGGCTTTAAAAATAAAGAATTAAGGGACCAAGCACAAAGAAAACATGATAAGTCATGCCAGCATAGCTGGGAGCATCAGAACAATTAGCAATTAAAGACATATTTAGATGATTTCAGGTAAAATGAATGAAAAATCATATATGCAGTCGCTGGTGAAATTAATTAAATGTTTATTACCTTGACCAATAGGTAGCGCTGTGACCAAATTGATGTGGTGTGGTCAGAGTAAGGTGACAATGCCGCATGCAAAGCATTGCAGAGATCCCGCCGCTGAGTCGTTTTGGCATCATGCCATCAAGTTTGTTGATGCAGGATACAAAAACGGTTTTGTCTATGTTCATGAAATCCATAATGTTTTGCTCACACGGTTTGAAGATTATCTGAAAATTCCCACAACTCAGTTGGGTTAAAATCTAGTAAAATTTAAACATTTTAATGATGGAAAATGACGTCAACATTTTTTGTTTCTAGCCCTTATGGTTCAAAAGTTACGGATATAAACATAAATGCAATTTTGAACAGTTGGTGGCATTATAGGGATTGAGTTTGAGTCTCCAAATTTGTTATGGTCACAGTTTAGACTGTCCTCAATCTGTGTGCCCAATTTCATAACTTTCCTGCAAGCGGTTCCTGCAAGCGGTTCTATTCAGGTGCTTGGCCCCTAATATCTATATAATGTATCAATATATCAGGACCCTGATATATTGATTTAAATAACTGATATTGAAATGTTGAGATTAAATATTTTATTAACTTTATTAACACAAAGCGTTCTCAAAGAAAAACTAGGCTTTGAGCCTAGACGAACAAACAAGTTCAAACAAAAGCAGACATTTAAAGGTTAATGACCGCTGTCAATTGCAATTATATATAACAAGGGTGTCCAACTCTGGTCCACTGTCCTGCAAAGTTTAGCTCCAACCCTAATCAAGGTCATACTAAATGCTTTTTAAGCTGTTCAATTTAAGGCAGACCGCCCAAGTCTGCCTGCTCGATCTAAGATGTGTAAAAGTTTAGGCTAAAGGTCTGTTACTGGCATGTGGGCAAGGTTGAGATTTCTGTGTACTTCCTGGTTGGAGGGGTGGGGTTGTGGATGCTGGTTTGCACTTTGTGCTTCCTGTCTCTGATGGGCCAGGCCCTTCGGCACTTCCTGCTTGGAGGGGTGGAGGGTGTACTGTGACCTTGCCTCATGTTTTTCCCGCTGGGTTGTCCCATCGAGCCACTCTAAGATGGGGACACGGCAGACCTCGGGCTAGTGTGTGAAAGGTATAGAAGAACTGGAGACATTAGGTCAGGCCTATACTCTGACAAAAAATACAAGTCATTACAATCTGAACCATACCATGATACGCCACTGACAACAGTACGTTTTATCCATTTAAATAACAATTAACATAAAATGTCTATTTTTTGTGTGAATGTTTGTATGTAACTAGTGTGTTAGTGAAGTGAAAAAGAGTTTGCCCTCTTCTTGATTTTTTTTTTTTGCATGTTTGTCACACTTAAATGTTTCAGATCATCAATCTTTAAATTTAAATATTAGTTAAAGATAAAGATAACACAAGTAAACACAAAATGCTGTATTTAAATGAAGGTTGTTATTAATAAGGGACATTATTGATCCCCCCCCCCACACACACACACACCATTAATCATTACTTAACTGTGGTTTATCACACCTGAAGTTCAATTTCTCTAGCCCCACCCAGGCCTGATTACTGATTACGCCTGTTTTCAATCAAGAAATCACTTAAATAGGACCTGCCTGACATTGTGAAGAAGACCAAAAAAGTATTCAAAAGCTAAACATCATGCTAAGATCAAAAGCAATTCAGGAACAAATGAGAAAGAAAGCAATTGAAATGTTTCAGTCTGGAAAAGGTTATAAAGGCATTTCTAAAGCTTGGGGACTCCAGTGAACCTCAGTGAGAGCCATTATCCACAAATGCCGAAAACATGGAACAGTGGTGAACCTTCCCAGGAGTGGCCGGCCGACCAAAATTACTTCAAGAGTGCAGTGACGACTCATCCAAGAGGTCACAAAAGACTCCACAACAACATCCAAAGAACTGCAGGCCTCAGGTCAGAGGCCTGCAGACCTGGAGACCAAGACAGAAGTTGAACTTTTTGGAAGGTGTGTGTCCCATTACATCTTTAAAAGTAGAATCACTAATTAGACAAACAAGCTAAATTATTTTATAGTAAAGAAGTATAATTTTCTTATATAATTATTGACAATTTTTGATATGGCATAATTATAATAATTATTTATTTATTGGTATGGGGGCCTGTTTCCATCTTAGAGAGGAAAGGCAGTAGAGCTGCAAACTGGTGAAAAAAACAAATTGCAATAAAAAAGCTCTAGGTTTGCACAATTTTGCCAAAAAACATTTGTGATTTCATATTAATAGGACTGTAAAGTATTAATAATTTATTATTATTATTACTAAATAAAAATATTAAATTAAATCTACTATTGTAATATTTCACTGTAATATAAAAATACTTTTTTTAAATAGGAAAATAATATAATAACATACAATTCTAACATTCATGGCCTAACTAGTTTTAATTTCTTTTCAAACATTAAACCATCAAGCTTTTATTTTGGCAGAAAACCACAGGGAACCTTTAAAGCTTCCCTTTAGTTTGGGTTTCATTCAATTTTATTTTGATTAATCATGTAGCTAGTTCTAGTTAAAGGTAGTAACTTGTTTCTCATAACTTATTTCTCACAGTTAGACCATTTCTTATTTTAAACATTACCTTATTACCTTTTTATTTTATTTTTTTACTCTGAGCCAGAAAGCTACATGAAATGCTCTAGTCTGGAGTTCTTTAGGCTCCTGCACTGAAGGAGGGAAGTTACCCCATTCGCTATTTCAGCTCTCATTTATTCCTGCCTCTACTTCCTGTTTCTTTTCTCCCTCCGTCAACTTCCTCTCCTGCCAGAAAATGTTTGGGATGAAGAATCAGAGAGGAAAAAAAATAAGTAACATGTCTTCTAAGAGTAATTATTTTCAGTTGTGCTGAATTAGATTCAGGACAGATTCAACCCAAAGCATTTATTTTTGACTCTCATCAATGTTTTAAATGAACCAAGTGAACGCATACAAATCATAACAAATCAAAGCGCATTTTGAGTTGTGCTGTAACACACAGAGATTACAAAGGAATGCGGTGCACTTCCATAGATCCAGCACACGGCCTGTTGTGAAGAATCCCACCCACAGGTTCATTCCTCTGGGAGTCTTTAAGCTAAAATTTAATTCTCTCCTCTTCTTTCCCTGTGTGCGATGCACATGCTAGGGTGTGGAGCTCAGGGAAGTGGGGTATATCCTTCCTCTCAGTTGAGAACATTTTGAAGAGGGGGAGGAAGGGGGTGGGGGTGACTTTGGGTTCTGAACCATGGATACAAATGGGGATGTTTAGGCCTTTTTATTTTACATGCCAATATATATTATTTAAACACAAGCATTATGGTTCTGTTAAAAGGTTTATAAGCCCTTATTACCACTGGCAATAAAACAGATTTTTGCTGTACTAAACATGCCTTTATGAGGCTTAATGGTGTGGATGATTGTTGCTAAGTTACATTTCACTATTTAGTTTCATTTTTAATTAAATTATAAGCGCATAAGAATGAAAAGCGGTGTTTCCCATTGTATTTTCATCAGTAGGAATGACTCTATTTAACATTTACTGTGTAATCGCTTAAAGATTATAAAAAATATGTTCTTGTAAGCTATAAACATTTTTGTGCTTAATCACAATGTAAGATTAACTGTATTGGAACAGAGAAATCAATTTATCTGCAAAGGGGAAAGGGAATAACTACCTAAAACTGCTAACATAATGTTTTTTTTAGTAATAGTTCAGCTCCATATCAGCTATTTTCAAAACAGTTTGTCTTTACCAGTAACAAGCAACTATTTTCCAACAAAACATATTCACCTAAATCCTCATATGCTCTCATTCTGGTGAATCATTTTTCTCTCACATATGTAACGGTAGAAAGTCTGATTTATTTTAGTTAACATTCGTTTAGACAGTTAAGGTAAATGAATAGATAAAAAAAAAAATTGATTCGTTTTCAACTTGGTTATATAAATTAGGATGCTTTTTGTTGAATTTAGTCTTTTCAAAATTATTGTTTATTTTAACAAATAAATTGATTGTATATTTTTACATTGTTTCAAATGAATGCTGCTCTTTTGAATTTTCTATTCATCAAAGAACATGGAATTTTTTTTGTTTTAATTATACGTTTTTGAGTATCAAATCATCATATTAGAATAATTTCTGAAGGATCATGTGACACTGACAAGATTGGAGTAACGATGCTGAAAAATCAGCTTTGACATCACAGGAATAAAGTACATTTTAAAAAATATTAAATAAATAAAAATATTTTTAATAGTAATAATATTTCACAATACTACTTTTTGATCAAGTTTTCAGCAAGTGACTTCTTTCAAAATATTTAAAAAAAGGTTACCAACCACAAACTTTTGAATGGTATTTATATATTTATTAATTCATTCATTCATGAAAATGTATTGTTCCTTTCTTTGTACCTACTATTATAATACATTATAGCTATTATGATATATACCTAAAAGTGTTGATCTTCTCTAAAAGATGAATATGCATCTCAGAAACAAGAATTTTTTAGAATGCTGTGGTACATTCTCTAAAATAGATAGCTTGCGTTTATTCATTTGCTGAGGTGGACTGACACGATGACAAGCCCATATGTTTAATTTGCATCGGTCAGATGACATGCGTTTACACACATGGGAAACCTATGATTAGCACAGTATAAGGAGCGATCATCAGCCTGGCCCCTAGAGAACTCAAAGCAAATCTTGTGCCAGCGTGCAGGATTTCCTCAGTGGGGCATAACATATTCATAGCACAATTGCAAGGACCTTTGATTAAAATCAATCCTACCCATGGCACACACTTCATTTGGACCATTTTTCCCAAGCATAGGTGTTTCACAACACCAATCAATGTAGTGATGGATGGTAGCTGGTGTACTTATAGAAAATAAGCAGCTGGGTTAATGCACACGCACACATACACATGTGCGAGACGGAGAGTTCCCATGACTGAATGATGTCGCCGTGTGTCACTGTCATGCTGCATTGCTCAGAGTGATTGCCAACTCTGACGTGCCTATGCTTGTAGCAATAACAGCCCTAAATACCCAGGAAATTAAATGCTCCACAGAGGTAATAAGGAGAATAAATCCAAAGGCTCGTCGCTACTGGGTGGGTGGGTTGAAGAAGATGATATTTCATATTACCTCAGGCAAAAGAGAAAGCACTTATGCAGACATGTATTATTGAGTCAGTTTTTTGTGTGCATCATTTAGCACTCAGTGATGTAGGCTGTTATGAATCTGAATCTGAGCACCTGCGTAATATCATCAAATGCAAACATGAAAAAGGTGTTTTCAGAAGTGAATGTGATTTCATAAGTCAACATGAAATATAAAAAAATGACTTTATTTACTTTCTTATGCATGTTCCTGGTCTTATTATGAATTACTTATCAGTTAATGTTAAAAAAAATTTTTTTGCAATGTATTCACTTTTATTTTTATTTTTGGATCAATTTTTTGTTTCATATATACACAGGACTGTGCAAAAGTTATTAATATTAAATTAATATTAATATTAATATTAATTTAGTTATTAAAGTTATTATATTAATACTAATTGGCACGTTAGTATTTTCACAAAGAATCTTTTGCTGCAGTGTGTCAGTAGGAAATATCAGTTTACATTTCCAAACATTCTTTTTTTCATTAATTGTAATAATCTAGGGAGATTTTTGTATGCACACGGAGATCTGATCTCACTATCATCATCTGTGTGGGATTACATGAAGAAACAGAATAAACTTAGTCAGACTAAATCTAGAGGAACTGGGTCAACATCTCCAAGACACTTGTGTAAAAATACTATAAAGTGAGGATGTCATAAATACTTTTTATTTAGAAATTAACTTCTATCAACTAATTGACTCTGTTCTTGCTCCACTTCATTTATTAGTAAATGCCGGGCTTTTCAATTCCATGTTGAATTTTGCTTCATTCATTGCTGGACATTTAATGAAAATGCAACTGCAAGGGTCTTAACTGTGAGTGTAAATGCAATTCAGAAAAATAAATTTGCTAACATTTTTGCTTGATCTAGTCATTTCTGAACTCCATTTTCATTGTAAACGCAACTTATAAAACATTAAAAAATATATATTATTGAATTTCAATGATCACTTTGCCCCAAATGTTGCACATATGAAATGGAAAATGTAGATTTAAATGCAGAAATGCATTGACATTTTACACATTGCATTGCCATTTTGCATATCACTTTTCAAATAGAAAATCACTACCCATATGGTTCCATAAATCAGAAACAAACATCTCTTAAGGTTGATTGTTAGTAGGGGCTGGCGTAATTAAAACACATGGGTCCTGAAAGAAACAGTGTGAAACATGGTTAATGTTCCCGGTGTTTTGATGCATTTGACAGAAATGCTTTAGAGAGCATCAAGTGTCTTATCGCAAAACGGCTTCCTGCCATGAAATGATGCAGCCAAAAAGGAGACTTCACACCCCATTTGCAGGCATCATAACAGGACACCACAGTTATCTTTCGTCTGTCTCTCCTATCGGTTCGGTGACTTGTGACGTTCAACACCGATGGAGACAAAAGGCCTTTGGCTTTCTCTGTGAACACTATGACCCACTAAATCATCAGAGCCGTGGATGTGGAGAATCATATGAGTCTGGGTTAGTGTGGGTATTGAGTGCCGAGTTGTGAATACTACAGTGCTGTCATCGTTTTTATGATCATTGTATGAAACTATAAAAACAGCACTGGTTAGTGTAAGAAGCGATTGTAAAAGAATGCTGTAAAGTAGGGTTGATCTCTGTAATATTTGGAAGTATTACACAATGGATTGTAATCGTAGATCACTGTCAGAGGCGACAGTTATTGTAAATCCACAACTGCTTGCTAGATTGTACCATTGTACCCTTACAAGATTACATGTCTGTTTTCTTTCTTTTAACAATTGGCCAGGGAATGGAGGTGCTAAACCTTTTTCAGCTACTTAGGTCAAACTAAATATTATGTTCAATTATTATACTTTTTTTTCTAAACGCAGTTTCTGATTGCAGATCTGTAATTTTCTACTGACATAACATGTCTATTTAAAATGTTATTCCATGCAGATTTGTGATTTTTATTATTTATATTGATACAACAGGCCAAGCAGTGAAGTTTTGATCCTCTATTGGTCAAAATACTACAGTCATTAATTTAAAATGCAGAAAAATGCTAAATATGTTTACACCTGCATGTGTTTCTGCTGTTTGTTGAAGATCATTATTGCATAAAGTTTGATTTTCAATATTTTGCATAATAAAATAAACTTCTAAATGTTTGTTGGGTTGTTCCTGTAAGATACGACATAATCAGATTATGATACAAATAATAATTAAGCGATTAAAAGCAGTTGCAGATGTTTTACAAAACAGGCAGGGCTTAGATTAAGTTAGATTACTTAGTTAGATTTGGATTTAAGTAGTTTTTACAAACTTACTGTAAAAAAAAAACATTACTGATGTGCATCTTGAGACAAAACAAGGGCGCTGACATATTTAATATTTCTTTCAGTCAAAACAGCCTTGTCTGTGAAAACAGGCATTAATGTTTTACTACCAAATTATGCATAATATCTATTAAGGTAGAGTAGGCAATTAGCTTTTTAAATGAAAAATATTTTTTGCTATACTGGTTAAAACTCTCTTCACATCCTGAGAGCAATCAATAACAAAAGTCCAAAATGCTCATCCAATCATTGCATTCGGTCCGTTTACACCATGTTGTAACTGTAATTACGAAATGGCAGCGCATGGTATAAACAACAACGATGTACTGTTCTCTTTTAAAATGTTTGATTTTAAAACCGTGATACCATGTACATTATGTGTATTATGTGTGAATATATTCCCAAAATCTCTATCTTCTAAAATTCTACATCATATCTGTATGGAATTAAAATAAGTACTTGTCTCGTTCATAATATTTATTATCATATAAAAGCAACATAATTTAAATTACATTCAGTTTATCAGCAACAAAGCGCATGAATGTGAATCCTGCGATATCTGCCTTAGATCTTGTAAGTCTCTTATCCAGTACGAGAAGAGAGAACTGTCTGCCTTGGCTGCCTTTCTTTCACTCCTCCCATCACTGCAGCCACATACTCTCGGCTTCATTTAAGGCATGGCATATCTCAAATGAGCCTAGTGTGGGCTTAGTGTGCTTTAAGGGCACAGCATATCCTAAAGACTTTGATCATCTGGTTACACATTATTAGATTTAACTATAACTTCTGCAAGAAGGAGCGTCTCCAAAAGCAGAATTGAGCATCTTGCTTTTAGTAAAGAAACAGTCTGTTATGGTTATGTTTGCTCTGAAATGTAAAGGTATTTTTTTTTACAGAAAAAAGTGATACTAAATGTCAGCCAAATGTACCTTTTAATAAAACTACTGGTGTCACAGCAGATTTCTGTTTCAAATACAAATAAATAAATAAATGATGAGTTTGAAACGTAGTTTTTGCAACAGAAGAAAATTGGCCATTTAGTTATGAGCAGATGCACATAAAATCATTCAAAATGCAGCATTTTGAAATAAAACTACTCAAAAATTCAGATTATATGGCTTTTGATGTATACAGTTGTTTCAAGGGTAATGCAATATTCACCAAAGCACCATACAGATGTTTTGTCCTACAGTGGATAAAATCATAAACTGGATGGCTAGTTATAGTCATTAATCACTTTAATCATTATATAATTATCCCCACCAGCCAACCACCTCATTTAGGAATTGTTGAATTGTGAGTGTCCATGTGGTGAAGGCTTAAAACACAGTCATGACGTCTTAATCTTTTTTTTAATTTTATGTCGAGGTGAAATACAGGTCAGTGTTGAATCAGAGCAAATCTGTCTGTGCAAATCCCAATTTTGTCTAATCTTTCCTTCAAACAACACAAATATTTTACTTTTCCTCAAATGTGTGTCACTGTCAAATATCTAAAATATTATTTCAGTCATGCAACCATAATCCTGTAATATCTCCTATAATTCTCCTCTGTGCTTTTCAATAATGCACCACAACCCAACATGCACAGATCTGCTAAACATACAATTTTAATGCTCTGGTGATAATGCTACATATGAGCGAATGTAATAGTGCATGTTCACTGTCATGTATTTTCATCAGTGACTGACCTCTTGCTTGTAATAATAGTTTGAAGGTCTACTTGACATATCTGTGGCAGTTATAGTGGGGAAATGTATTTAAACATGATGCTATTTAATGTCACACAATGTCTCTTTGCAGGCCAAGACAGTATGTTTATGTTGTCAAGTCACGTCATCATTCACAGCGTTTTATACAATACAGATCAATTCTGTATCAATCAGATTTCATCCAGTTCCTTCTGCTTGTGTAACCCCACCCATCTTGTTCCCTCGTTTCCCTTAATTGTTCCCAGCTGTTTCTGCTCGTTACCTTCCTCATGTGTTCCCTGTGTGTTTACTGTAATGTGTCGTGTCGTTGTCTTTCTATGTCATTCCTGCTTGTCATTTGATGTGACCCGTTGCATCCCGTTTGTTTTAGTTTGGCAAGTTATGGTTTTCCCTCTCTGGGCAGTTTTTTGTGTTTTGTTTTATTTTTGTTATAATAAATCCTCCTTCACCATGCAGTACTTGAGTTCTTCTTCACCTGAACCGTGACAGGTAGGATCTGTGCAGTTATGATGTATTTTATAAAATAAAAATTAAATATAACATTATCATGTTATAGCCTACTATATTAATAAACACTTAAGAATATTTTAATCTGTTTTTAAGATTTACACATTACAGTATGAAAAAACTTTAAATTGAACCAAGTAATGTTCAAATAGTGTATAAATTAAATGAACAATGAAATAAATTAGGAACTTATTAAAATTTTAAAATAATACAATTGTCGTGGTCCTGTCTTGTCATTGTTCCCTTCCAGGTCCCTTTTTGTATCCTCCTAGTCCTTCACGCTCTTCTCTCTAATCACTTACCTAAAGTTATGTCAGCTGTTGTGTTCCCTTGTCTTGGTTGGATGTTAAAGTGACTAACGCAGTGTGCTGTTATGTGTATGGATGCCTTCCGTTCTGTGTTTCCAAGTATTCCTTGTTCTCCAAGTTTTGCACCAAGAGAGTGTCGTTTATGTTCTAGTTTAGTAATAAGGTCTTTTCGTTTGCATTTCCGTGTCTCCTCATCTCTCTGCATTGCACACCGAACCCTTGCGTGACAATAATACAGTTTGGTAAATGGCAAAGTGGTTATATTTGATTTATTATGAAAGTTAAGTTTTTAAGATTTACACATTTAAATGCAATTTTGAATTTGACTTACTAGTATTTAAATGAGGTATACATTTAAATGAAAAAGATTTATAAAACAGTTTGATGTTTAAATAGTTTGGTAAATAGCAAAACAACTATATTTGTGTTGGTGTTATTTATTACATTACATATATATATATATTATATGCTTTACAAACTGTACTAGTCTGATTATAATCTCTTCTGCTTAATATTAACTTAACTCACAACATCATAACTCACACTGGCTCATGGTTGTTCTGATCAGAGAGGGAAGCTGAGACACACGCGATCATAACCCCACAGTAAAGACATTCTCCAGCTCACTGCAGACTCTTCATTCAGCAGGTAATTAAAACCATAGTATCTGTCTGAGACATCTTCACATACTGCGACACAGCTTGAAAGCCATTAATTTCCCCCTATTGTGCACGCCACAATGTTATGAAGAGACATTGTTCATACATTAAAAGAAAAAACACCTTTTTCCATATGTACCCATGATTCTGGAGTACATGTTTACACAGTTTTTACCCCAAGCCCTGAGATCATGAAGCATCATAATGAAAGATGCATTTGGATGCTAATGTACTGCAGTGGTCTTCCTTTTCATCGTTGGAAGAGATGTTGCCTTATAAATAAATAAATAAAACCCCAGTTTGAAATGTAATGCTTTATGTGGCTGCACAAGCTGGAAGTGAGAATAGAGGTTCGATATCAGCTCAATGGACAGAATGCCCTGAGAATGGTTTGTGTGCTTTTATGGGTTCTTCTCCCCTTAAGCATTAGAAGGAAAACATTATTAGTCTCATAAAATCATGCTGTTGTTATATATTGTGAGAGCCCCTATAGTGTTTTAACCAGCCTGGACAGTCTCACTATAGCTATTCTTGGAAATAAAACAACATGAGTTTGTCAAGTAAAGGCTCTTAGAATATGAGCAGTGCAATTAAGTTATATGGTATCAGAATTCTCCACTCTTTATAAACACATTCACTCAGCAGTAGCTCAGTTTGGAGTGCATGAGGTGAGAAGAGGTTCATATAGTATGTTAGTATTTACATTTATGCATTTGGCAGACGCGTTTATCCAAAGCGACTTACATTGCATTCAAGTAACACATTGAGTAAGTTCTTGTTGTCCCTGGGATCGAACCCATAGCCTTGGCGTTGCAAACATCAATGTTCTACTGATTGAGCTACAGGAAAGCTTTAGTATTAAAAGGGACTTCCTTTTGTACCTAATGTATGTTTATGTTTTTATGTATTTACTGACTGTTTATATTTATTTTTCTTCATCGCCTCCCTTTTGTCTGAATTGTATTTTATTTTGCTCCTGCTATCATAAATAAATCCATAAAAAACAGAGGAGACTCTTTTAATGTCCAGCCAAAAATTAATTTCTGTCATCACTTATTCACCATCATGTCATTCTGAACCTGTGTAAATTTCTTTCTTTCTTTCTTTCCATGCATGGAGAAATTTGAAGAAATTCTAAGAATTGAAGCCATTATGGGCTCACCTTAGTTTGGGCTGATGTCAAAATGTATTTCTTTTGTATTATTTATATACTATTGTAACTTTTATTTTTTGTAATGTGCTTTTGTCATTTTCAAATTTGCTTGTATTCTATTTGGGTATAATTCATTTTTGTTTTAGTTTTTGTTCATTTCAAGATAGTAATTTTGACTAAATTATTTTTTATTTTTAGTAAACTCAGTTGTCAATCCAAACATTGATTGTGCGCATGCACACACAAATACACATATTGAGTTGCCATATTTTATGGGGACTTTCCAAAGACATGATGTTTATACCATCCAAATTTTATAATATTAACCCTAACCCTACACATAGAAAACTTTGTCATTTTTAATATTTTCAAAGCAACAACAAAATAACATTCTGCATGATTTATGTATGACCAAAACATTTCCCTACAAGGTCAGAAATTGCAGGCAATACTATTTTTGTGGGGGCATTTGGTCCCCATAACGTAAGGTTTCCAGGACAGATACACCCCCGTTCCCGCTCCCGCCCCCGCCCCACACACAAACACACACAAGATTAGTCTATATGTGAGGTAAGCTGTGTAAAAGCTGCCACATAAATCAAATCAGACACATTTTAGTTTGGGGAAAAAATAGGGTTCAGGCCGATTCAGTAGCCCTGTATAATGTGTAAAACGAGCTGGCTCAGCATTTCCCCTGTGCATTGTGCAATAAACAGCAGGCAAATAATAGTCTTTCATGTATAAAAACTATCAACAAATGATGGAATTCCAGCTCTGAGAGACCTTAGTGGTGATAAGATGGTGGTTATTAATATACAGTCTGTGATTGCCCTCATAAGCATATATTTATTATAGCTTCCATACTACACAGATTTAAAGTGATCCAGAATAAATTGAACTATTATTGTGGTACAGAATGTTCAAAGATGTTTTTTATGTATACTAATTAGCATCATCCAAACTTTACAGAGGGATATTTACTGCTCAAGTTCACAGTGCATCTTTTTATTCTAATGGAACGTATTAAGTGGCTGCCAGGTACCACAATGTTAATGTCTTTGAGTATATTTACTAAAGAAATAATCATAGGTACGCCTGCATTGCAGTAAATTGAAATTAACACATTTTATGAAGTAGGGGGAGTATCATAAAAATTAAATTAAAAAAAGCTTTTAGATGCTTGGCTTGTGATAGCTTTAAATCTTCTTGTAAGTGAATTGTTTATTGTTAAGCAAGCATATGTCACATAATTAAGCAAAAACTAATTTAATTGCATGTGCAATATGATTATATTATATTGTTACTCCATTCCATTAGTATTTACTTTCATCCATCCATCAATCCATTTCTTGCATCACCCAATGTTTGCAAGATTGCACCCTGAATGCTCACAAATATTTTTTGTGTTCATATACTCTGACTGTATTTCTGCTTTGAGGTTTACAATCTTCATATCTCTTCTCTTCTCTAGGTCAGTTCAGGTAATCGCAGCAGGAGTTCATGGCAGGTGAAAAAGCCTCTTCACACGTCACACAGACCATCACTCACAAAGACAGTCATGGTCACAATTAAGCTTTATGACAGCACTTCATGAGCCCATGGGCCATTTGTTTAGATGGTCTTCATCTAATCATCAACACATGATCAAATTTGTGAAGCTGCCTTTTGTAGAGTTACCCCCAGTTTTTGCTAACGTCCAAATATATTTGAGCCCATGGGTCTAAATGAATTAGCAGTAGAAGGGTTATAAATGAAGTAATAAATGAAAGAGAGAGATGAAACTAAAGGGAAAGGGGGACATAATCATCCACGCTTGTGGAGAGCCCGGCTGGCACCAACATCCAGTATCAATGCTTTTGCACTTGCACATACACATAAAAGCAAACAAACAGTTGCACAACCTCTTTTGAGCATTCATATGTATGCACACAAACTCCATAAACTGTCATATAAACTCCCACAGCTACCACTGAAGCTCACAGCACACATATACTTTTATGGGTGGCCAAGGAGACAGTGGACTAGTTTTTAATCTTACCTTTATTGTATGGGGTCCTAGGTGTGGGATATACTTTGACAAGATGAACAACATAATAAAGCAGAAGTTTCCTTTTATGTCATCTTTATTTCTCTATGTCAGTTTCTATTTATGCCATTGCAGCTGATTGACCAATATGTCTTTGTGAACAAATGAACAGTTGCACCACAGATGTGACATGTAGAGTACTGTCTGTAGTTCCCAAAAATGTCTCAGGTTATGGATGTAACCTTAGTTCCCTGGAGAGGGAATGAGACGCTACGTCGAAACGCCAGGAAGAACGCTTTAGCGTGATTGTCTCGTGAAGCACAATTGAATTAATCGCGTGATTGCACGTCACAGGATGATGACGTCATGAATCAGGAGGATAAAGGTGCGCCAGAAACCGGAAGCGGCAGCTTAGACAGTGTCTGAAGCAAGGCGCCCAACACGCATATAGGGCATGTGGCAGAATGATGCAGAGTCTCATTCCCTCTTCAAGGAACTAGGGAAACGTTCCCTTTTGAGAAACGATATACCAACGCCACCTCAGTGATGAAGGCCGACGAGTGTCTCGTAGCTCACTACGAGAGGACCTGTGTTCCCGGAGCGGAGTTGAGGTCGAGCTCAATGAAAGCCTCATGAAAGCTCAATGAAAACCTCATGAAAGTGTGTGAGGAGGACCAGCCTGCCACATTACAGACATCAGACAGGGAGAAACCAGATAAAAGAGCCTTAGAGGCAGCGACGCTCCTGGTGGAGTGGGCACAGACCCTCAGAGTCCGGTCTCAACTATCCATCTGCTTAGAGTAGTTTGGATGCTGGGGCCCCCCTTAGGGGTCCTGAAGCAAAAAAACACACACACACACTGCCAGCAATCAATTAAACAGGTCCATCATATGTGACTAAATAGGGATGGATGTTATAAGAAGCTTGTCATAGAATGGAACAGGATGTAATTCAGCATTTTGGATGGAAGGTCTTTTTGGTTGCTAACATACCCCAAAATGAAAATTATTTACATACACGTTCACACAGCAGCAGAATACGGTTGCTAGTCCTGTATGTTAGTTATTAATACGGTTACGTTCACACAAAGTGCGGTTATTTATGGGAATGACAACCGCATTGTATAACCAAACTTACACCCATGGATGAACACGTGGGCTCTATGGTTACTGGTAAAAGAATATGAGCTTGACCCCCATTGCACTTTCATACCGACAGTAATCTATTGTAAATTGCTGTGTGAACAGGACATTTCAAGACACCCGTAAGTTAATACGGTCAATCCCCAAAATTGACTTTAAACATAATCTTAACTCTTTCTTTTTTAAATGATTGAATTTTCCCCAAGAAAAGTTGCAGAACAGTGGTAACCATGACACCAAAAGTTGTAACTGAGTCTTATAATAATGAATGTGAAATGCTTTCATAAGGTGTAAAAAATATTATAGAAAAAGCAGAAGATTGAAGTGTGCAAGTCCAGCATGTCTATATTATTAATGGTTATGAAAAAGACACAAACATGAAAAGAAATTCAGCAAAACATTTCTGCTGATGTGGTGCAAGTGTGTGAATAAAGGATGATCTGTCATTACCTGTTCATGCTTGACTATATGTTCAAGCTGCAGGAAAATAATGTCTGTGTGTGTGTGTGTTTAATGTGGGAACAGGCATGGTTTTAAAGATGACCTCAGCAAAGATTGTCCCCATCTCATTGAATGGACCTGAGACACTGACTCCTGTGGGAATCCCAACAGAGCACTGGTGAGTGTCACCTTACTTTACCTTCAGGATCTTTGACTTAATTAGATTCCAATCATCTCACCTCAGAAAGATCAGTTTCAATATAGCTGATTGATTATGGCATAAGTGAGTTTTGCAGAAATGGACTGGACAGTTTTTTTTTTGCATTGATTTAGCAAAAGAGTTAGGATAGGTGTGAAACTCTTTGGATTTTGGTACTAATTGCAGCCCATTGTTGTGGAATTATTGATTATTGGCTCATCAATAAATCTGTTGTTTGGTTGTCTTTTTAAAAGTGAGTTATGGGAATGATCTGAATCTGTTCTTCCTCTTTTCAAAAATGTAATGATGATAATGCCTCTCTGTGCTGTACTTGCCCCACAATAATTTTGATTCCAAAGGATTTGTTAAGCCAAAAAATAATACATATATATATATATATATATATATATATATATATATATATATAATAAAAATAAACCAAGCCTGTAACAATCACCCATCTGTTGCTTAACACTCAGAAAACCAGTCTATCAAAGCTTGTTTTTTTTTTCATGGGGGCTAAAAAATATCCTTATCTGTCTAATCTGTAAGGCTTTAGATACAGCCCACCCTTGTAAAAAAGAAGTGAATTTAATCTACTGAATGTGCAATTGTTGTGGACTTCAAATCTCTAAAGTATACTTTAAACAAATTGCGGGTAATGCAATATAAATGGAATAAAAGGCCACTTGAGTACTAAAGTGTAAAAGGGAGTACACTTTCACTTTTAAAAAGTGCACTTTGTAATAATGCATTGTTAAATTTATGCAATTATAAGCAAAAGTATGCTTTAAATAATTATGTACATTTAAAAATTTTTTAAAGCACATGTAAAGTAGGCAAATTAATTAGAATTTAACTGTAGTTAAAGTGAATATATTTTAAATATACTAAATTGCATCGTCATCATTATAAATGTGTAATTATAAATATATTTAAATACATTATATTACAAGCATGTTGGTTGGATGACATAGAAATTACATTAAAGTATATTTTAGTTTATTTTACCTTAAATGATTTTCAATACATTTGTTACACTTTAATGTTATGTAATGTTTCAACCAAGACAATGAAATGAAATTACAAATAATAATGTATAATTAAATAATCAAGTTCTACTTAAGGGAAAAAAACACTTTAAAGTTTAGTTAATTACATTTAATAAAAATTCACACTATAATACATTTATTGAATTGCAATTAATTTACCTTTGATTTGCACATAAGCATGTTCTTTTAAAGTGCTGTATATTTTAAAAGCATGCTAAAGTCTACTTATTTTTAAAAGGGAAATGCATCAACTACTTTATTTTATTCCCATTAATTCCCATTAGAACAAAATTATAAAACCAAAACATCATATAAAAAATGAATCATACCTGATGCATGTCCAAGCTTTGCAGAATATCTTAAGATGCTTTATCTGCATTGAATTGTACGGTTTTGTTCGCATCAATAAATTCACATCAAGTATTTATTGAGAAATGTGATTTGCTAATGATTTTCACCTTCATTCCTTCAGACGTTCAGATATATGGCTGACAGCCAAGGCCAAAAGAGGTTAGAAAACACAGGTATTTTTAAACTTAGTATCTGCATCCGTTCAGTCTCATTTGGCTGAAAGATGTTAAAACAGTCACAGGAAAAAGTAAATTCAGACTAGGGGACTTTTTTCACACTGGTATTGTTCCCCTTAAGACCTGCAGAACAAAAGATCAGCAAATGGGTCTTGCTAATCAGCTTGGAAATTATTCTTTTGCTGAGAGCTGAGTTTTGTGTTCACTTAAGTAAGGGTTGAGCTAGGGAAGCGGGCTCTTGGATCAGAAGAAATAACATTGTGGCCTAATGAGGGTCTCTGTCATGCCGCACTGTGTGTAGCTTTAAGGCGCATGTGCTTGTGTTTGCATTAGAATACTAAGCAAAACAGAATGTGAGAATGAATGTGACGGAAAAGGGCAGCCAGGCACTCTGCACCATTTTTCAAAAGAAATCAAGCTCTCTGGGGTCCATAAATCTATTGAGCTAAAGGCTATAGGCTAGTGTTTGACTGGCCCATTGTGCTGCGCTTTTAAAGGCCAAGCCACAAGTCTTTTTATGAGGCTTCTTGAGACTTTTATTCATGAACGGTAAATCGATGTTATTACAGTGCAGCTCCGAGGATTGTGTCTTTCTGAGAGGGGTATGGAGGCAAAACAAGAGACTTGTTATCAAGACCTGCCCTCCTGTTTAGCATAACCCACCTATTAAAAATCTCAGTAATCACATCTCTCCCTAAGCAGTTACTTGAGTCCATTTTTCCACTCTCAACATTTGAAAACAGCAATATACTGTGCCTCCGTGATATTAATGCTGCTATCGGAACTTTCTTCCCACTTCCCACACTACAAGCTCATCGCATTCAAGTGCTTTGTTGTCGGAAAGAATAGGAATGCTTATTTCTTGGGGAGCCTTATTAAAGTAAAAATGTTTTAAAAAGATTTAATTTTGAATTAAATTAAGTGTCCCATTTCTTGAAAACTATATAAGCATCATAAATAACCAGCTTGCTGACGACTCTGGAATGTCGGTCAAACGTGCTATTTTCGCTGAGTATAAAACATACAATGTGCTTCAAATGGTTATGTAAATATAGACTACTTTAACTACAGGAAGCTGTTGAGATAAAAGCTAATATAGAATGTCTAAATTAAATTAAAATGATTTAAACAATTAATGATTAGTAACATATCTTTCTTCCACAGTGAATACATGTGAAAGTATCTTAATTATTATTTTATATTATATTCAAGGTAACTAAACTTGACAAACTTTAACAAGGAAACTTGAACCGCGAAGTGGCAAGGGATTACTGTATTGTTAAAAGTGATTAAATATAAAGATTAAACCTTAACATTAATAATATGAATATGATTTTTCTGTAAAATAATAATGGAAGATTTAGCTAGGTTTCTCTTTTCAAGAATTTATTTTTTCTTCATTATGATATCTGTGCACTTGTGTCATCCTGCCATTTTTGACTTTTAACAAAATCAAGACCCTATTAATGCAAACAAATGCAAGATTAAAAACGTCTGCATAACAGAATGTTACAGTTGCTCTGTAATCTTTAACTACACATATGCACTCTTCTATAACCCTACATAGCCAGTGGTGTTGTATTGATTTGGCTTGAGAGGTCTTCGGCTCCACAGGGAATGCAGTCTTTGTTTGCTATTTTTGATGAAGTGCTGACTCCTGGCTTCACCTGTTTTTTTTCTTCTTCGGTAGTGTGTCATTGGTCGAGGGACTAAATCTTCTGTAGCTGTGCTTTTGAGTTGCCTAAGAGTGCTGATGCCATTTTTCTTTCATGTTCCCTTCTAGAGGAAGATGACTGTCTGACACCTGGAGATCCCAGACTGGAGTGGAGCAATCTGTCTTCTGTTGCATTATAGAGTACCTTCACATTAATGAGTAATTAATTATTGGTGCTAAAAAAGTTTGTTAATTAGAATAGGTTAAGATAAATGGATGATCAATGAAGTAATCATTTTAATAATATACTGTATTTTCCCGTATACAGGGAGTGCAGAATTATTAGGCAAGTTGTATTTTTGAGGATTAATTTTATTATTGAACAACAACCATGTTCTCAATGAACACAAAAAACTCATTAATATCAAAGCTGAATATTTTTGTATCAATATTTTAAGTAGTTTTTAGTTTTAGCTATTTTAGGGGGATATCTGTGTGTGCAGGTGACTATTACTGTGCATAATTATTAGGCAACTTAACAAAAAACAAATTTATACCCATTTCAATTATTTATTTTTACCAGTGAAACCAATATAACATCTCAACATTCACAAATATACATTTCTGAGATTCAAAAACCAAACAAAAACAAATCAGTGACCAATATAGCCACCTTTCTTTGCAAGGACACTCAAAAGCCTGCCATCCATGGATTCTGTCAGTGTTTTGATCTGTTCACCATCAACATTGCGTGCAGCAGCAACCACAGCCTCCCAGACACTGTTCAGAGAGGTGTACTGTTTTCCCTCCTTGTAAATCGCACATTTGATGATGGACCACAGGTTCTCAATGGGGTTCAGATCAGGTAAACAAGGAGGCCATATCATTAGATTTTCTTCTTTTATACCCTTTCTTGCCAGCCACGCTGTGGAGTACTTGGACGTGTGATGGAGCATTGTCCTGCATGAAAATCATGTTTTTCTTGAAGGATGCAGACTTCTTCCTGTACCACTGCTTGAAGAAGGTGTCTTCCAGAAACTGGCAGTAGGACTGGGAGTTGAGCTTGACTCCATCCTCAACCCGAAAAGGCCCCACAAGCTCATCTTTGATGATACCAGCCCAAACCAGTACTCCACCTCCACCTTGCTGGCGTCTGAGTCGGACTGGAGCTCTCTGCCCTTTACCAATCCAGCCACGGGCCCATCCATCTGGCCCATCAAGACTCACTCTCATTTCATCAGTCCATAAAACCTTAGAAAAATCAGTCTTGAGATATTTCTTGGCTCAGTCTTGACGTTTCAGCTTGTGTTTCTTGTTCAGTGGTGGTCGACTTTCTGCCTTTCTTACCTTGGCCATGTCTCTGAGTATTGCACACCTTGTGCTTTTGGGCACTCCAGTGATGTTGCAGCTCTGAAATATGGCCAAACTGGTGGCAAGTGGCATCTTGGCAGCTGCACGCTTGACTTTTCTCAGTTCACGGGCAGTTATTTTGCGCCTTGGTTTTTCCGCACGCTTCTTGCGACCCTGTTGACTATTTTGAATGAAACGCTTGATTGTTCGATGATCACGCTTCAGAAGCTTGGCTATTTTAAGACTGCTGCATCCCTCTGCAATATATCTCACTATTTTTGACTTTTCTGAGCCTGTCAAGTCCTTCTTTTGACCCATTTTGCCAAAGGAAAGGAAGTTGCCTAATAATTATGCACACCTGATATAGGGTGTTGATGTCATTAGACCACACCCCTTCTCATTACAGAGATGCACATCACCTAATATGCTTAATTGGTAGTAGGCTTTCCAGCCTATACAGCTTGGAGAAAGACAACATGCATAACGAGGATGATGTGGTCAAAATACTAATTTGCCTAATAATTCTGCACTCCCTGTATAACCCGCGGGTTATACCATATTTTACAAACCCTCCGGGGGTGCAGGTTATATACGGGTGCGGGCTATATCACAATTTTTTTTACACTTAATAATATTTCAATATATTTGTTACATCCCTAAGGACATAATGTTTTTTTTTTTCTTGCGGTATTTCCTTTCTTGCGAGCGTTGCTGGCACTATCATTCTGACAGCTGGCGCTGATAGGCTGTCTAACCTGTAAATCATGCAAGAAGACGTGATTGGCTGTGCTGCCATGAGGGCGTGCTCTTCTCATCACATACGATGATCAACACCTGTAGAATACGCTTCTTAAGGGACGTGCTGCTGCACAGCGGGAGAGACTGCTTTTTCTTTTTGTTCTGATTCTGATTTGTGTTTTTTTTTTCATTGTTTGAATTTTGCGCACAAGCACTGTGTACCGAACCTGAACAGTTATGGATAATTGACGTCATGCGAGCAACATTCAAAATTCGAAACGTGAACTTACACAAAAAAAGTTCATCAATCTATGGGTGCGGGTTATATAAGGGTCCGATGATTATCATTATTTTTTTCCAAAACCCCAAAACCCGCAGGCTATTTGAGGGTGCGGTTTATCTGCGTCTGCGGGTTATATGCGGGAAAATACGGTGATCCATCAATGGACCCTTTTCACATTTCAGGGGTTCTCAGAAGCGGAAGTCAGCTGTCTTAGAATTGTCCTGTTTTATGTTCTTCCTGGTTTCCCACTGTTGTCATTGTTGTTACCTGTCGTGTCATTAATCACCTTGTAAGTCTTGTCAGCTGTGTCTCATCTGTGTATATTTACCCTGTGTTCTCCCTCAGTTTTTGTCCGTTCTCGTCTATGTCAACATCAGTGTCGTCTCAGTTACAGCAATGTGGTCGTCAGTACCGTCTTGTTTACTTCCATGTGTTCGTCTCTGTTTGCATGTACCATCAGTGTGAAATTTGAGTTGAAGTTTATTTAGTATCCTCCCCTGAGTTTGATCATTGAAAGACGTCTTTGTGCTTCTTCCCCACACTGTACTGTGACATCAGCATCACCTTTATAGCAGGGAATGGGATACAACAGCTATTTTAATTTTTGTATTTTGTATTTATTTTGTGTCATTTATTAACAAGAGTAAATAACATTACAAATGTGTATTACATAAAAAACATGACTTTTTTTATTTGTGATGTTGATAAATGCGGAAACAAGTCATCACAATCTGTCAAAAGGGTCCATATAGTTTTATTATTGTTTTTTAAAACTAGCCATTATGTATACAGTTTAATTATGTAACTTGGAGCTTGACACAAATTAGTGAGACTTCCTTCTGTGAAAACATTTTGCAGTTTTAACTGTCCGAATGTACCTTTTCAGTACAATAATACTCTGCTTTTTTCAGCTAGGCAGAATTTAGAAACATTCAGAGTGTTCTTTAAAGGCAGGTGTTATGAGAAAGGTGGTGAGAGACTCATACGAGCTCTGGGAAAAAGTCATTGACCCTCTTTCCCAATCAGTTTCCTGTTTAGCTCCGTTCTGTGAATACATGTGTGTGTTTATGAGTAAAAAGTTGGTTTCTGACATGTTTTTCCTCTTATTCCAGGCATGTGCCATAATGCAGCCGTCCAGGTGGAGGGGGAACAGAGCTCTGCGGATCTGTTTGGTTAGAAATATTTGTTCACAGAAGTTTAAAAACATGTTTTTATCCCGTGCATACAGACCACATCTGCAGGGTTATTTATCTCAGCACTATTCTTTCAGTCACCCCTTCAATTACAATGCCTACAAACACAGACTCTCCCCACAGACGAAAACACATTTGTCTGATAAAACTCAAAAAAGGTCAAATTTAGTGCCGTGGTATACTTTCCAGTAAGGGACACAATTAGTACAGCAAAATGCCAGCTGTATGCTATCTTTGGCTGTGCTTTGCCATTAAAAGAACAAAAGAAGAAGCACATTAGCTAGGAATGGACCACTAACAGGTTTCAAAGTATAAGTCTAACGGTATAAGGCTTGAGTAATTTCTATTGAAAATATATTCTGATCAGGTATTTTGAGAAGGGAGATTTCTGTTAAATGTTGTCATTCAAGCTGTCAAGACAGTTTACAGGAATAACAATGTTTCCTGTGAGAGCTCATGTGATGCTGTAGCTGTTGTAAATATTTGTCTTGAGAGAGGTCAAGGCCACTAAAACAATTATTTTATGGTGTTTACCAATGTCTAGCTCGTAATGCAAGTTGTTTATAGAAATTTGATGTCCATTTCTGAAGCCAACGTCATGGTCTAGAGAACAACAAAAGACAGAAATTAATTAATAGTCATTGCAGGCAGATGCTTTTAAATTGTGAAACATGCTGAACATGGCTTTATTCCTCCTAAATCTTAGCTCTGCTATCCCATTGTTCATGGTGTTCATCTAACCTTCAGTTTGCAGATAGCTAGAGAGAGAGAGAGAGAGAGAAAGAGAGAGAGATATATGAATACCTGAGTCCTGTGGAGTTATATATAATGTGTCCTGTGGAGTTTGCCACCTAATGTTTAAAGGTTCGGCTTGTGATATAAGCTGTCAACGTGGAGCCCCAGGTGGCTGACAGTTTTCTCTCCTGAGTTTCGGGGACTGTTGTCTGCCCTTGAACATAGACCTGCTGCATCTCAGCTGGGGGGTCATCTTGTCTTATACAATTTGCTGTTCATTAGGCTTTAACAAAGGTTCTGTCAGAGAATGCCTGATTCGGTGGATAGCCTATATGGCAAAGATGTGTCTGAATGGACCTCTTGTTGTAAAGGAGAAGCCATGAAAGAAGAATTAACAAAATTAGACGATATGTTTCAAATTAAGATTAGTCCAAAGTTGACTTTTTACATACCGGTACTTATCATTTCATTTCTACAGAATGCATCTGAGTCAGACGAATTTCATGGATTTTAAATGCAACATCTAGAAAAAGCGCATTATGATAATTAAAAACCGCACAATTATTAGGGATGCACGATTAGCATATGGCCTATATGTGTACATTTTTAATATGTGATCGTTAAAAGCCTGATAGCAAAATTTGGCTGATATATTAAAGTCAATAAATAATAGATAATTTCCTTCAGCTGAGACACTTCAGATGCGCCATGATGGTTTTGAATTGCTTTAAATATTATTGAAATTGCTTTGAAAAATGAAAATACGGTGAAGTGCAATGTGTACAGCACAAGTCTGTTATATAGGCTCCATTAAATTCTAATGAGAAGATTATAATTTTGTGCTTGAGACATGGCTTCATTAGCAAAACTTTTGTTTTTGTATTCAGCCTCTCAAAAATTCTATAAAAATTTGGATTTAGATTTATCGGCCAATATATCGGCTTTCAAATATAACGAATTATCGGTTATCGTATCGGACAAAATGTTCATATCGGTGCATCCCTAATGATTACTGTATGTACAAAGTATTTGCCTAAAAAGCTGATTTATATTCACATTTATAAATTTGTTCGGTCCAATCAACCAACCATTTTGAGAGATCACAGACTTAAAAAAAATCTTGCATAGAGCACCAAGGAAGTCAGGACTGTGAGTGGTGTGCCCTCCAAAAAAATGGTGCATCCCTTGGATGTCACATATTAGGATTATTTATAAGAGATGTTTTAATCTAAAAATAGTCAAAATCTCGAATGCAGTGATTCCCTAGTAGGGTTAACAGAAGCACACTGGTTCATTTGTTGCTAAGGAAGCGTTGCCTGTTGTGCAGGAAAGAGGGATAGCAGTTTCCTGTTATGAAGAGAGGTTTTTTAAAGAGCTGCTTTCCTCCAATCAGGCAACAGATGAGCAGAAAAGGAAGCCTGGACTACAGCATTTACTCAAACTGTTTTTAGAACATTTCTTCAACCAACTCACAAGAAGCAGTCGTTGAAAGGCTACCAACAAAATGAATGCATGGTTTGAAAGTTGTTGTTTTTTAGTACAATTAGGTAGGGCAATTAACCTAATTATTCAATTCTGACATTGGCCTAGCTAATGATTTAAGCCACCTTTTCTAGGGAAGTAAATAAAGTGTTAGTACAAACGCAGTTTGATTGGACGTTTCGAGTTTTTTTTTCTTGAGCGAGCAAGAAATCCTTTCAAACATCCTCTAAATCAGATACTGAAACATACCATAACGACACAGTAGCCTAATGGAGCAGTTGTTCGTGAAAGTGCCGTACGCCACTGATGGTTATTGGCTTTAGACGTTTTTCTCTGTGGTTTCGGTCATCGATCCTTGTATTCCCGTGAGGGAGACTCGCTGTTCCTCCTCAGGAAGCGCACGGAAAACACCTTCAGTCTCCACTCCACGCGCAGAGCGGAGAGCGCGCGCATCTCTCAGTCCAAGGCGGAAAGCGCGCGGAGCTGAAGAAACCTGCTGCAACAGTCCATAATAAAACCGATTGGAGGAACGCCGTCAAATAAGTGATTAAGTGTGTATTGTTTACTTCTCAGGCTTTATGACAAATGTCCCGGGAGTAAGTTCACGGCACCTCTGGATATATACTGTTGCTTCTGCGGAATATCAAGGAATAATGTGGAAATATTTCGGATGCCACGGTGGATGACATCCGACAATGTACACAGGTATGACACCAAATACTTCTGAGTTAACTTTTCAGTACTGTTAAATTATTTTGAATTTAAGCATAATGCATACACAACATCCAGTTCTGTCCGCAATATGTCAGAATATTTTTGAATACATAGTGGAAAAAGTTTGATGAAATAGGAAGTAACTGTTTTCCCCCTATTCAATGACACTGTTGACGGTGTGTTAAGTAAAATTTTCTACATGTTTTTGCAACAAGTATTATGGCAGTGATTAATGTTCACTGGTAATACAATTTCATATTTATAATTTATAATTCCAGATTTAGTCCTACCAGCTGAGAATGAACAGGACAAATTGAAAATAGCACAAGTTTTAGAAACAATTAAGCACTTATAAAAGCAAATTATATATATTACATATATATATATATATATATATATATATATATATATATATATATATATATACACAAATTATTAGGATTAATATATATATATATATATATATGTCCTAATAATTTGTGTTTATAAATGCTCATAATTTAATTTATGATTGTGTTATTTTCAATTTGTCCCATTCAGTCTCAGCTGGTAGGACTAAATTAGTGAATAAAAATGGTTGATACATTAGAGTCCATATTTGAGATTGTACTGATGGCTTTACACAGTGAAGAATTTGTTTCTCTCTTTATTCCTCCCATTGTGTTTAAGCATTTGTTTTAAGTGAATTCTTGTTGCATAATTCATATCCTGTTATTTTGCCAAAGGGACCTTAGTTGGGATGTTGATGTTTCTCTTTTTATTGTTCTTCAACGCACTGAAACGACCTTTTCAGCAAAAAGGGGGGGAAAAATCCAGTCTGGGGGTTGTCAGGGGTGGGATTTATCACTGGACAGTGAATCATGGGAAGACTGACGAGAAGGAAGTGTATTTGTGTTGTTCAAAACCGTGCTCTTGTAGAAAAAAATGGGGAGGGGGTTTATGGAAGCGACAGGGTGCACTGTTAATGTCCTTCTCCTTTGCACTTCCTGTCCACAGACCTTCCAGAGGAGAGTCTGCTGGAATAGTTAATTAGTCGTGTCAGGAAACAACATCTTAGCAGGGTGAGCACCCAAGTGCACGGTGAGTTTAATAGGACGTGCGTCAAGGCAGGTAGCAAATAACAGGAAAAGACAAGGGGAGTATGAGTTTTATTAAGAGAGAGGGTGCGTTTCACCAAAAATTGCATTCAGATTAACCCTTTATGAGAAGATGCACTTCAGAGTAATTAAAATACATTATTTATGTATTTTTTACTTTGTTTTTTGGTTGTGAAAATGATGTTCAGAATGAATGAAGTGAAGATATAATCACTTCATTATGTTTTAGGTTCAGAGTTTGCAGTTCATCAATCAAACTGTCAATGTAAATCAATCAATATGCTTCTTTAAAGGAGCAGCTGAACTTATAATGGGATGTTGTCAGTCAGTTTATAGATTATTTTATTTATTTCTATTGCATAGATATGCAATTCAACAATTAAATGCATTATTTGTTAAATGTAACAATTTTTTTCTCTCTTTCTGTTTGCAGATTTTTAGAAGCAATTCCAAACTTCTCAACCAAAGACAAAGCAATTTGACTATAACTGTGTGCTTCACCCTGATGTCAAGGCCTTGTCCTTCCACCCGAGGTCCTAAACCTCCTGTGGCACCCAAACCAAGGCTAGCCTCTGAATTGAGCCAAAGCATAGTGGGTAATGGGGACATAATATCCTCTGATAGACTGGAACTGAAGCAAGACAATGAATCAGATGTCACACGGAATGAAACGGATGCATTCACAGAAAACTGTACTGACGATCACATGGAGAGTGACTTATCTGAAAAAGAGTTCACTGTAAACTATGACACTAACCATGATACAACTTGTTATAATGAAATAGAGAAAGAATTACAAATGCCAGCAGGTGAAACAATGGGAGAGGATAAAGATAAAGATTATACCACTGAAGTACAGCATGCAGCCTCTTCAGATTTGTTGGAAATGGTTGATGAGATTCTTGATTCAATAGATAAGGACCACAACAAAAAAACGGATGATACCAGTCCAGCTGAAAATAGAGAAGGTTCTTTTAATGAACTTGAGGACACCTGTGCATATTTTGAGAATGAGATACCCACTGAAGATCAACCTTCAGGTGAATCTCAAAGTCTGTATGAAGAGATTGAGGAACAACCATCAGACAGTTTTCAAAGACCCAATGTTCAGTATGAAGAGGACACTCTTAATACAGCAGGTGCAAACTGTGTGGCAGAAGAAAACGAGACTGGGCTTTCTTCAAAGGCTACAAACTGCAGTCAACCCTCACTATGTGAGGAATATCCTTATGACATTATTGGCACACTGGATGATAACAGCACTTGGCAGGCTGAACGTGCAACCAAAGACCCATCTGGACGCTTCAGGTTCGCAGAGGAGACAGAAGATGCATTTGAGCCCTACTCTGTTATAGAGGTTGTGCCAAGTGATTTGACATGCATCTCTGATCCAGAAGCAAGATGCACCGATGAAGAATCCAGAAATGAGAAACCAATGGACTCAACAGAGGGAACATCAAACCAAGAGCCTTACTACGTGTCATCAGACGATGTAGCAGAGTTAGAGGAGGAACAGGCAAAATTAGAAAGTGGCTTTCAACCTGCTTCTGAGGGTCAAGAGATGGCAAAAAATGAAGGAGCGGATGACTATGCCGATATTGAAGACCATGATGGGGATGATCAGCAGGTGGAGTGTGTGTCATCTGAAGATTATGTAGAGATAGGAGACGAAGATGAGCCAGTAAACACGGAGAAGAAAACCAAGGGCAGAAGTATAAAAGAACGATCATCTAGACGGGGACAAGCCCTCTTGAGTCAGAGGAACAGCTGCCAGCCACGTCTCAGACTTTGCAACATCACTGTTCCTGCAGACTTAGATTTAGGCAGAACTCCAGAACTTACAAACCGTTTGGTTTTTGCCCATACCACGGAAGCGTTTGAAGAGGACATTGAAGAGCTGGACTGTCATATTGTGCCTTTCTTTGAGGACTCGGACACAGAAAGTGACGAACACATTTACGAGGAGGCTGGCTTTGACTCAGAGGGTGAGAACTTTATCTCTTTGGACAGGAAGAGCATTGTGACAAGATCTCGTTCGCTCTCTGGGAAAGTACCTGGATATGTTCCTGAGACTGTGCCTGAGGAGACGGGTACTGAGTACCAATCTCACGACTACTATACTGTGGCCTTGGACCAGAATGGAGATCCACAGCCCAAGCATTCAGATGAAACAGAGGCCAACCGAATTATTCCCTCATTGAAGCCAAGGCGCTTTCTTCTTTCTCCTCGATCGCTTTCTGTTGAGGGCAGAG
This sequence comes from Rhodeus uyekii, assembly GCA_037043235.1. Lineage (NCBI taxonomy): Eukaryota > Metazoa > Chordata > Actinopteri > Cypriniformes > Acheilognathidae > Rhodeus > Rhodeus uyekii. The sequence continues at coordinate 2,548,360 of JAWRVZ010000018.1, read as the reverse complement.
ATTTGCCATTCTCAGGGCACTTTGACGGTGAGAAATCTCCTAGAGATGAATGCAGATTGCAAAGAAAAGATGACACTCTTTCTTTGCCGTGTGTCATTACTTCCTCTGGAAGCTTTTCTCAAAGAAGTCACCAGTCCTCCAGCGGTGTGTCAACACCTACATCTCTCGTCGATATCCCACCGCCCTTTGAGTTAGCTTACATAACTAAGAGGCCTGTGACCAAAAGCTCTCCATCGCTTCTAATCCAACATGAGTCTCCTGACAACCCCAAAAAGAAGACAACATCATTTAAGCGTTTCTTGGCTTTAAAATTTAAAAAGAAATCAGAAGGCAAAGCCCGCGGAGATGGCAGTGTCCGATCCTCCAGGTCATCATCTGAATCTAGCCACCATGGTCCCATTCGGGTGCTGGAGCTTGATCGAAGGAGTACAAGTGGTTCCCCGCAGCCTCAGTCCCGTCTGGGAAAGCCACAACATACCTCGGAAATACCTACAACCTTTCTGCTTTACAAAGAGAGGCAAAGAAGGCAAGGTGCACCCAAGAGTTACAGCAGCACGGGTATAGCCAGAGTGGAGTCCTTTGAGGACCGCTCTCGGCCCCCCTTTATGCCCCTACCCCTCACTAAGCCTCGCTCCATCTCCTTTCCAAGTGCAGATACTTCTGACTATGAAAATATTCCTGCAATGAGCTCAGACTATGAGAATATCCAGATTCCACATGGGCGGCCCACTCGGGCAGTCACTATTACAGATTTCTTCGATGACCACAATCGGACAGCAGCACTTGCCAATGAGAACGATGGCTATGTGGACATGAATAGCTTTGCAGGAATAGAAAACAAGACCACCACTCAAGAGCAAGACACTGAAAGGTATAGTCAGTCTTTTATTGAACTACATAATTTTGAAATGAATGTTTTTTACATGATGTTTGTTACAAAAAGGATTAAAGAGATCTGAAATAAATTATATTAGGAAGACTTATTTCTGTTTAAATCATCAGACTGTAGAATAAGATTGTCTAGAGAGTTATATTTTGAACGCTGAAACCCCTTCCTCTGAACACAATGGCAATACCATCACACAAGTCTGGAGGAAGTGTTGGACAAAACAACGTTAACAGGAAATTAGGCAAGTGTTTGGTCATTCTGATAGCTTAGCTTGCACCTCTTTCTCAGAACACTTTCTGTAATCTTCCTGGCTGAATAAACAAGACCTAAAGTATTACAGATATTATAGTCTACATCATTAAATATTGGTGAGATCGATGTGCAAACATTGTTAGGGCTGGGTAAAAAAGATTTTGCGGTTTTAATGAACCAATATCGATTCTTAAATCCCAAGAATTAATCTTTTAGTTTATCGTGTTTTCAGTTGATGAATGAACAGAACATTGTAGTGTACCACCCATCCATATGTTACATTTTCCTCAGAAAAGCCATCCAGTGACCATAAACTCAAAAAAATAACTTTAGAGAGGAGCATTTTGTTAAATATGTGCACCATATTTTTGACCGCCACCATTTAGATGTGAAGTTTTTGACCGCCACCTTTTAAATGTTTATATTTCTAAAAACAAATCGGAGTATAAGCCTAATTGTAAAGTTAGTATAACTTATTAATGTAAATTCCTTCATTCTGACTGATTCCCTGAATAGTTTGGTTACAGATTTTTTTCCCTTAAGAATATTTGACATGTTCTGAACCTGATATATATCCTGATAGGATATTGAATTGCAAGGTTGTGAACTGAAATTGAATCGAAATCATAAAATTTGTGTCAGTACCCAGAACTATACACAGGATTTCTTGGACTGATGAAGTTACAAAAAAGTTGTCCATGTTCATTAACAATTAAGCAATATCAAGCTCACAAATATGAAATGTGGCTTGATTCCTTTCCGATATTCAGTACAACAGCATGACTATTAATGAGATATCGCATTTATGCAAAAGCTAATAGTGAACAACTAATATTTTAGACACATAATGGCCCAGTTGTGTCATTAATTTTGTTGGGCAAGATCAACTGACTGGAAAGCAATTAACTGTTGTATAAGGTAGTGTATAATAAAACAAACTGACTTTCCAAACATTTAACGCTGTGTTGTGCGTGTGGTAGTTGAGCAGCATGTGGCATTGAGTGTCACTGGTTGAAAAGATGGACTATGCTTGCAGGGTAGCTTATCTGATTTTCTCATTTGCAGGATTTGATGGTACATTTATTGAGGTACCCTATCTGTGTGAGAAAGAATACAATGCAATGGTTCAATGATACAAATAGTATGGGAAGAAAGTGGATTAAACTTAAAGCTATTTTTCTCCTTTATTGCAATGCTCTCACAGCCTGATGCAGCTGAGTGGAGGGGAATAGATGAGAAAACTGGGGAGAGTTTTCTGTTCTCTGGGTGAGCATTTTGGTAGCATGTAGTGTTATTAAACCAAATTCCCCAAGTGCGTTTCTTTTAATGGGCTTTTGGGAGATTTGAGGTTTTAGAGACAGATGACTTTCTGACCTTCTTTTGACCATAGGACCCTCTCTGCTCTCACTTTACCACCCTAGAGTCATCATTACAAACCTCTGCTCGATTACCTCCAGTATAGTCAAAGACCCTGACAGTTTCAAGTGGCCTCTGGGTAGTGTTTTAATCAGATTTTCAGAGAAACACAAGGGAAATTTCCAGAATTGCTTGTATTGTTGTAAGGCTCTCCATTGTTTATCACTCACATTCATTCTGCAGTTTTTGGAAAAATTAAATCAAATGAAGTTCTATCTTGTTATATAGAAATATCACGATACAGTAGGGTTGTACCACCCCCCCCTCCCCCCCTCCCCAACATGGAAAATTACCAGTAATTTTTGGTGTGGATAGCCATTACATCCTTTACTTAGCATTTGCAGTTTTCTTTTTCTTTTTTTTACTGTGTTTTCAGCTTTTACCAGTAAATCGTTATTGACTTATTTTAGAGTGCTAGACTGTTAGGGATGGTGTGAATACTTGCTAATTTTGGATATTACCCCTGGCCACAGTGTTTATGTGCCACACTTTTGAGAGTCCTCCATTATTCAGAAGATGATATGGGAGCCAGGGACCTTTTTTTCTGGTGACATTATTGACTCATTGTGTTGCTGTGCAATCTAACAGCATTGCATGTTTGCAAATGGATCCATGTGTCTGCACCATTAGCCACTCTGTGTCCCAAGAGAATCCTCCGTCACTGCTGATGTTCTGTCTGTTTTTGTTTGCCGTATTTTGAATGCCTGCAGAGAAAAATTGACATTGCCACTTTAGTGGATGGTGGCACAATGACAGGACGGTGATTGATTGCAGATGCATAAAGAAAGAATATTTTTCATGCCCAAGCCAGTCAGAGAAACATTGTATACTCTTTTCCGGACCCAAAGGACAGTGGGTAGTGTGAGAGAATTATTGGGAAAAATGTAAACTCCTTCTCTATAGTTATAAATAGCAACTAGACTGTGGTAATAGATTGAATATTGAAGCTCTTATATTATAGAAATATTTGACATTTCAGATTCTTAATGATTATTTTGAAAAGTATTCATATAGAACTGAATTCTCAGAACTGAATCATAAATAATAACTGTTTCAATTCATTTTTTGTTCATTAATTCATTTAGAAACTTCCAATTAAAGGCTGTTTAAAGATCTTAGTAGTACTATTATATTATAATACTATGAATTGAACTTGATACTTAATTTTCTTGACATGTCTTGATTATTATTATTATTATTCACATTATAGAATAAGAAAATTACAGCAAACATACTGCAAGCATAGCAAAAACCATAAATAAAAATAGTAAAGGAGATACATAGCAAGACAGTTTGACAGAGAATTGAAAGTAGAACAACACATTTCTTTTCATACATGTTCTGAATGCTTTCTGCATTTTGTTTTGCTCTCCCAAAAGTTGGGTGTGGGTCTGGCCTGACCTGGCTTGGTCTGGTCTAAGATGGGCCTGGTGCCCGGAGGTCTCAGGTCATTGCCAGGTTATCCCAAGAGAGGACGCACCCAGCCAATGAGCCTCCACACCGCTGTTTACAGGAAATGCAGGACAAGGGCGAGGGGACAGGGTCAGTGGGATGGGGTGGAGACAGGGAATACCGATCTCCCAGACTCCCCTGCGACCCAAACAACAAGGCGAGGTGTGGCAGTCAGGAAAGCAAGGCTACCACAAAGATATTGTTGTTGTCATCGTTCCCAGTTTTCTCCATATCTTTTCTAATATTACAGTAAAGGCAGGGGCCAGTGTTTGACTTGAATCATATTTACAATGTAAAAATGAAACAGATATTTGCAAGAAAGCAGATACTTTGAACTGAATGTGACAAATTTAAAAGCATTATTAAACATTAAGGATAAATTAACGTCACACGCACCTTTACCATAACCGCAAGCTCAACTCAGATGTAATTATTAAGGGTGGCGTCAATTTCAAACCAATTCAAGGCTGATTCATATATGGATTTCACAAGGCATTTCAGAATGGCATGTTGTTGTTGTTTTGTGTTTTCTTATACACTCACCTAAAGGATTATTAGGAACACCATACTAATACTGTGTTTGGGTTAGGGTTAGAACCTTTCGCCTTCAGAACTGCCTTAATTCTACGCGGCATAGATTCAACAAGGTGCTGTTCGATGCTGTTAGAATATTCTTTAGAAATGTTGGCCCATATTGATAGGATAACATCTTGCAGTTGATGGAGATTTGTGGGATGCACATCCAGGGCACGAAGCTCCCGTTCCACCACATCCCAAAGATGCTCTATTGGGTTGAGATCTGGTGACTGTGGGGCCATTTTAGTACAGTGAACTCATTGTCATGTTCAAGAAACCAATTTGAAATTATTTGAGCTTTGTGACATGGTGAATTATCCTGCTGGAAGTAGCCATCAGAGGATGGGTACATGGTGTTCATAAAGGGATGGACATGGTCAGAAACAATACTCAGGTAGGTCATGGCATTTAAACAATGCCCAATTGGCACTAAGTGTGCCAAGAAAACAACATAGTCTTCAACTGTCCAATTTTGGTGAGCTCGTGCAAATTGTAGATTCTTTTTCCTATTTGTAGTGGAGATGAGTGGCACCTGGGGGGGTCTTCTGCTATTATATCCCATCCGCCTCAAGGTTGTGCGTGTTGTGGCATCACAAATTCTTTGCTGCATACCTCGGTTGTAACAAGTGGTTATTTCAGTCAAAGTTGCTCTTCTATCAGCTTGAATCAGTCGGCCCATTCTCCTCTGACCTCTAGCATTAACAAGGCATTTTCGCCCACAGGACTGCCGCATACTGGATGTTTTTCCCTTTTCACACCATTCTTTGTAAACCCTAGAAATGGTTGTGCTTGAAAATCCCAGTAACTGAGCAGATTGTGAAATACCCGTCTGGCACCAACAACCATGCCACGCTCAAAATTGCTTAAATCATCTTTCTTTCCAATTCTGACATTCAGTTTGGAGTTCAGGAGATTGTCTTGACCAGGAACACACCCCTAAATGCATTGAAGCAACTGCCATGTGATTGGTTGATTAGATAATTGCATTAATGAGAAATTGAACAGGTGTTCCTAATAATCCTTTAGGTGAGTGTATATATTAGATACAATGTTGTACTCAATTTAATTAATATATTTGTCTGAAAACTATGGTAATACAAACAGTAAAGGCAGTGGGTGAACAGTCTTACAAAAGTGATAGCTTACAAAAGCTACAGTAAACAATCTATCCATACTAATGTTGGCTAGCATGCAAGCGGAGGCAAAGCTTTGCCCTTTGTTTACATTGTTGCAACAACAGAAAACTTATGTTTTATGCAACTGCAAATAATAAGACATACTTACAAGGTGTGATCCACAATCAAAAGATTGTCCTGACAAAAGTTGGAGCTGCTCAATTTCAGGAGAAGCATTTTGTGCATAGCCTGCATTATACGCTCTTGGTTTGTGGAAGCTGTTCTCTGTAAAGAATGTGCTGCACAAAGATGAATGTTGGGGTTACAATGTTCAGTGTTTAAAATAAATTTGATCCAGTTTGTCAGCCTTAGGAAGGTCAAACAAATGAGTTTTGTAATAGGGGTGGAAAAAACAGATTATTAAAAATGAGTAACATCGTGACTTCACAAGATCCTTTCATTGTACTTCTTGGAAATTAAATTCTGTTAAATAAAATGTAACACATAACGCTATGAGTTTCTTTCTTCTGCTGAACACAAAAGAAGATATTTTGATGAGCCCCATTGACATCCATAGTTCTATTTTTTCTATACTATGGATGTCAATAGATCCCATCAACATTCTTCTAAATATCTTCTTTTGTGTTCAGCAGAAGATTGATTCAGGTTTTAAATCACATGAGGGTGAGTAAATGATGACAGAATTTTCATTTTTGGGTGAACTATCCCTTTAACACCTCCAAATGAAAACCAAGCAAAAATATACATCTCTTGGGTCAACCAGCACACAAAGTGCTCTTCATTTTCTCCTCATCTGCATTAAAATACGTTTTATTAAATGAAGTCTGGTAATGAAGTCATCTCAGTGATGCTTATCTTCAATAATAGCACTATTACACAGATTCAGACAGAGAAACAGCAGGGTTTCTAATATATATGTTATTATCAAGAGTTTAAATCAATTGAATTACATATAAAAAAAGCCTCAGGGAAGCATCAGGCAGTAGGACATATAGGTGTGTTATAGGAAATCATTGCACTCCCTGTAATTTTCAGCAGTAAATTTAGCTCATGAGTACGTTAAGGCAAACAGCTTAGAGAAGTACTTTGCTCCATAATTGCTTCTCATAAATGGTAATGTCGAAGCGTCAGGAGGATTGTGTAAAACGTCACTTTTGGCTGATTTTATGTAGGAATGCAAAGATTAATGCACATTTTACACAAACTTTGAAGAATTTTCCAATGGCTTTTTATAAGCTAAATTAGTATTTTGTACATTTTTGTAATCCACATTTATTTACTTTTTAATTTGTAGCTATTCGATAATTTTTCAGCAAAGTGGCATACAAAAAATGTGTATTTTGTCATGACAATCGCCTCAGCGTGATGCAAAAGACAAATCATATACCAGTCTGAAAACCAGATGTGTTAATAAAAATTTTTTGTTTCATCCTGAAGTGCTGCATATTGACAATTTCAGTTTGATTTTATTTTGAAGTGTGTATCAGATTGAGCGGCTTGCTTTGTCTTATGCTAACTCTCGCTTTCACTGAAAATGAAGTCCTCAGCTGGTGAGATCACTGAAGATTGTAGTGCTGCCAGAAGGCTCCTCTATACTTCATCTGGGGCCTCCAAATGAACTGTCACCTTAGCTCGCCCAGTTCAGCTGGCTATGAGCAATGAGCAATTTCCACTTCCACCTCTAGACATTGTATGTGTGTGTGCTTTTCAGAAGCTTACAGTGTCCTTGACTAGTATAACACGCAGCTGAGCACCTCTAAAGCTTTTATACATTGACTCTAAATGAACACACTGACTGCAATTGCTTTTAAATTTTATTCCGTTTAACAGTCTTTTAAAACCATTACTGCAAATGTCTGAGTTTCTTGCTATTGCCTCTAGATAAGTGTAAGCGCAAGTGCACTCAAAGTTTCCCTCATGTGTGCCTTCCACAGTATATAAGCAGCTTCATTGTGCATATTTGCATATCCTTGGGGCTATAGCTTCTTTTTGGCTCTAAGTGCTCACCACAGGATCACCAAGCCAGCCCTTCATGCCCAACCGTAAATGTCCTCGCAATCTGGCCCTAGCCATCCGTGTTACTACTGTAAGGAGGAGCAGGGGAGGAAAAAACGAATTATTCTCACCAGGTCTTGTTTAAATGAAGAGGGGGAATTTGTTTCTCCTTGCAAAGGGTAATTTCAGCTCTGCTGGACACCAAAGTGCCCTCTAATACAAAACATCTTTTTAAGATAGTTTGTGCCGTTGTTTTTAAAAGGAGAGATTGGCTGGTTTGTGGTTTGCCACATGCAGTGTTCTGATCGTAACGGTTTAGTTTCTCCTCAGGGTTCTGTTAGACGCAGTGGACTTTGTATTATAAGATATTAACTGTAAATTTAAACATTTTTAGTGATGAGGATGTTTTATGAGTATTAACTCTAGAGCAGAAGATATAAAGTGGTGTTAATCCCTTTTCAAAACTAAACTTAAATTTGAATAACTGTTTGAAAAGCCTATACATACTAACTAATCCTTAATGAGTTAACTCATGTTTTCATTCATCTATTCTCAGTGCCTACACTGAGCCTTTTCCTGTGTGTGCTGTGCCTGCCTCTGTGTCCAATGAGGAAGATCATGGACGCACATCTGAAGAAGAGGATGGTTGTGGAGACCACTGCCATGACCGACAGGTCAGCTAACAATTTTATCAAATTGCAATTGCTTGTCAATGCTTATTAGAAGTGGTATATACACTACCATTCAAAAGTTTGAGTTTGGTAACATTTTTTGGTTAAAGGTGCAGTATGTAATATTGACAGATAGCAGTTAAAATGGATACTGCAGTCCAAGTTCAAAATTTTGGAGAGAGTTGTTTGTCCAGGTTACCAGATTGAGGACAACTTCAGTTGACAATGGAAAGTGATTAGCTTTACACTGTATATTTATCTGCATTTTAATATACATTTTAATATGTTTCTGGTCATAGAGCTTTTTAGTTGGATGCCGATGCTTTTTAGTAATTGTAGGATCTGCTGGCTTTCATGGCTGCCATTTGCTATGTTTGTTTAATGTACATCTGACAACCTTTAGGAATTTAGCTTCTTTCCTAAATCTCTGCTTTTTATTATTTTTAGTACAGTAAAAAACAATGACATACAGCACCTTGATCAAAGGTGACAGTACAGACATTTATAATGTTACAAAAAGTTTGTTTCAAATAAATGCTGTTCTAAGAATCTTGTAAAAATTTATTTCCCAAAAAATGTATGTAAAAAAGAAAAGAAAGTACCACAACTCTTTTCAATATTTATAACAATAAATAACATTTGTAATGTTTCTTAATCACCAAATCAGCATGTTTCTGAAATTGTGACACTGAAGACTGAAGTAAAAAGGAATGTCATCAAAGGAATAAGTTATATTTTAAAATTTATTTCACAATATTGTTGCTTTACTGAATTTGTGACCAAATAAATCCTGCCTTGGTGAGCATAAAATATTTTTTTTCTTTTTCAAAAATATTAATCTTACTGACCCCAATCTTTTGGATGATTGTCTGTTTCAAACTCTGGAGTCTGGAGAAAATTTCAAAAGAGAAATAAATAAATATTTCAAAGAAAAATATTACAATTGATTGTACTTGTATGCAGTTTCTTAATACAGTATTTTAAAAACCTAATACAAAGTAAATATTAAATCATTACACTACAGGTATTTGGTTTTGAAAGTACCAAGTAGTCACACAGTGATACAAAAGAAAAAAAGATCCTTTAAGATGCATAGATAGTGTTTTTATCATTTATCGCAACCCACTGAATCATAAAGTGCCAACCCAAATAAATATTATACAATGTTTAGTACAGTGAAAATATCAAAGACATTATTTATTATTTCAAACATGTTCTTTTTATAATACCATGCTTACAATCTTTTATAACATATAAATATGTACTTTATGTAAGTATTTTAAAAGATTTAGCTGCTTATATTTTTTTATATTTTAAAAAGGCTTGAAATCTTAATTTTTCTGTCCCTGATTTCAATAACTTTTATAAACCTGGGTTTATCACAAAAATAATGTCTGTCAGTTTAATCTTACACTTTCGGATCTTGTAGATACCTTTACTACATATACACTTTTAATACTTTTAGTACCTCTTCCCTCATACCATTATCCGAATAACCACAGCGTTACATGCTAAAGTAAGGTAAAAACAAGGAACCTCCCTGTTGAAGTGGAATTCCCTGTGTGTGCTATTGTCTGAGATCCAGGTTCATACATCTCCTGGCAGTCAGTTTAGATCTGCAGTGAGAGCCGGACCCCACCCCTTCCCTCTGCCACTGTAATATCAGCTGGGGCCCCGGCCTTGTGACGCCTGCTTCCTTGTTTTCTTCGTCTTTAAAAAGAAAAGAATATGTGGGAGTAACCTATCCCGGCACAACAACAAGCTGGAAAAAAGCCGGCTGCACTTTACTATTAATTTTATTATGGCTTTTATGCATACATAAAAATTATCTGAACCTAGATTTTGCAAAAATACTATCATCTAAACATATTATCATCTAAACATTTGTTGTATCATCAGTATCAGCAGTTAAGCTCTAGTAATGTTCTCCTAAATATGTCCGTTCAGTAGTAACACTTGTGGTCAGACAGCGGTGATTAGCTTGCAAATCAATGGTGGATTTGTGCTTGCCATGAACGCAGCCTCTCATCCATAATGCATCTGAGCTTAAAGCGGCACGTTCAGGAAAGCTTTCTCAGTTGCGTTGTGGTTTAATGAAATAATCAGTCTTCTTTTGACAGGATTGAATGAGAAATCAGATCAGAACGTCCATCCCTTTCTCACTCCGTCCCCATATATGTATCTATATATTAATGTCATCGATTTATTTCTCTTTACTAAGTGTTGTAACTGAAAGCTACAAGTGCACTGCACTATGACTCTTCAAACACTAAGTCTTCATTTATCTCTCATGACTTTCTTTTCTGTCACTCTCAGATTGATGGTCGATCCAGATGCTACTATGTTGCCAAAGACCTGGTGGACTCAGAAAGAGAGTAAGTGTTTGTCTCTGTGTGGATTTGAACACATTCCAGATATAGACCAATTGTGTGTCATGTGATGTCCTTTAGGAATCTTCTTTATCCAGGCCCTGTCCACATCTTTATCATTGTCTATTCTTGTTCACTCAACAGCTCCTCTGATACTCGAACTGACAGCCTATTACTGGACTGTCTGCCTTAAGATATTGCATTTCAGCAGCGCTTCATTGAGTCATTAAGCGTGTAGATTTATTAAATGTGACCCAATATCTAAGTAAACCTGCTTTTTTTTTTCCTAAGCCCTTCAAATGGATTTATTATGTATCTCAACTGACTTCATAAATCGGCTGTGTACATGCTGGTTTTACTCGGATGATCAGGGATATATCTGCATGACAGAATTGGACAGGTGTTTTGGTTCTGTCTTTAAGCATCAAACAATTTACAATAACATCACCTCTTTTTAATTATCTCCAGACACGTGAAGGCTCTGAAGATTCTTCAAGAGGTATGAAAATCTTTTAATATATATTCAGCTGCAATGGTCGTAGGTGACGTTTTTGCATAGACTACACTGTTAAAAGGTTTGGGGTCAGTGAGATTTTCTTTTGTAATAAAATGTATATTTTTATTCAAGGATGCATTCAATTGATCAAAAGTGACAGTAAAGTCTTTATAATGTTATAAAATATTACTATTTCATCAAAGAACCTTGAAAAAATTAATCATGATTTCCATAAATATTAAAAGAGTTATTTTAAATTGTAAGGGTATTTGATGATTTACTGTTTTACTGAATATTTAATTAAATAAATGCTGCTTTAGTGAGCAGAAGAATATTTTAAAAATCTTACGTACACCATATTTTTTAATAGTGGTGTAAATGAAACGTTCAGCTACAAGTTTGTGCTAATCTGAGAAAAAAAAGGATCACTGTTTGTCAATGTACACACACAAACTTTTCTGTTTGTATCCAAGACCTCTGTGGCTTATTTTCTCCAAGGAAATTACGAACAGGGTAACGCAACTAAACACATATGCTATGGTACTCAATTCTGGCAGTGTATACACATCACAGAGATGTTAAAAATTATTCTAAGCCGGTATATTGGTACCAGTCAGTATGCGGGTCAACTGTTTTTCTCTTGATGATACTTGCTTGTTCTTCAACCGTTCATTTTTTTCTCACAAATGCAACCTTACCATTACCTTTGCTCATACTTAGGGTGCTATAGACCTGAATGATACTTAAAGAAATGCAAAGGTCCATAGAAAGGCTCCTAAATTACATCTGTGCTGCTGATGTCACTACCTGTGTCTTGTAAATGCACCTACATGCACATATCAAATACATTGAAAGGCACACACTCAGGGTGGGGGGTTAGCAAACCTTTATCAGTGTTGTTTCAGTAACTGAGACTTCCTGCCCTTGACAACCTTGTCTTGAAAAAGTCAGCCTGTGAGTGACGCAATACCTACGCACCAGGCCTTTGTTTTGGGTATCTTCTCATGAGCCTCGTCACTTATAGACATAAAAACACATTCGTTTTTAGTTATAAGACCCAAATAACTTGTCAAGGTGAGTGAATTTCCCAAGTGAAAAAAGAAATATACTATAATGTATATGGAGTATACTAAAAATACATTTACATATTCATATACTTAATATAAATACCCTGCAACTGTACTTTCAGTATACTAAATTGATATTTAAATTCTGGATTGTTTACTTAGATTGGAAAAACTAATCTATTACTTAATGTACTTTAGTTATCCAGAAACAGTGCTGAGGTCCAACAACAGATACATTTAACTTTATTTGATTGTGCTAAAGTAGAACTATTGCAAGTGTAATTTAGATATACTTTAAATATCCTGCATTTAAAGACTGATTGTCACATTGAGCTAGTCCAGGAAATATCTTTCTTTACAAAAAATGGTAACTTAGTCTAAGAAACCTCGACAACACCCATATTTAGCTGAATTTAATACCAGACAGGGACTGAACAGAAACTGAGGGCTTATATACCAGTGAAAAACAAGAAGCAACCTAGATAATTAACGAGGAACAGGTGAAAGATAAATAACTAGACAGGTACATGTGACTTATATCAAAACAAAGAAGCACATGGGGAACACCAATGACAGAAAACAAACTCAAACTGTGAAACTGATATTATACAGAGATCCTACTATCATTACTAATAGTGATATTAAACACATTTTAGGCTTAATATTGAGAAATGTGTATTGTGTAATAAACAAGTACTTCAAATAAAGTTTAATTATAATATTCATATCAGATATCAGGTCTCAAGTGATATGTCAGTAAATATGTTAATGGATTTGAGTATACTTTTTATATACAGTGGAGTTCACTTATCTCGAGTCACGGTTAACTCACCAATACTATTATGTTGATGTTTTTGAAGTGGAACCGCCGAACTCCCTATTTGTCTTATTATTTTCTTGTGGGTTATGCCGATTCTGTTATGTTGCCGAAATCTATTATCTCGAGCACAAAAAAGCGACAAATTCGCCACTTCACATGGTTATTTCGTGACTAATTTCCGTTAGTGTGAATTTGCGTTAGACGTTACTGTTACTGTTACTGTGAAGTATCAAAGTGGTAAATAATATTCCATAAATCATACAGAATTTTTAACTGTTTTTGTACATACAATGAATGTCAGCGATGTCCAAAACAACATTAAAACCTTCTGACACTTATTGTACGGACAAAAAAAAAGTGAATGCATTAGCTTTTGTTACTTCCTACATCTCAGTTACGTCTAGTAAAAGTTTTACAGTTTGTCTGAATGATTCGGCTCGTTACACTGTACTTAATATTTCTCTGTGATGTACTGTGTCCAATTCATGTTATCATTTGTTTTCATTAGCGCTCCCTTTCTGACAGCCAGAGTGTCCTTCTAACCTGGTTCCCTAGGGCTGGTGTGTTTGTGCATGTCTGCAATAGTGATGGAATTATCCAGAAAAAAAGCTATTGTTTAAACATTGTCCTCTAGACTGTTACCTCATAACCAGATTTAGCACTTCTGTTTTCATGATTAATACAATGTGTATCCCAATTATCAAGTCGAGGCGGGGCTGGTGGAGCAATTTAACACAATCCAGCGGGAACTAAAGTTATTCATACGATGCACCTCATGTAAATTACTAGACTTCATATTCACCATTTTAATTGCCTCATTTGAATAAAATAAGCCATAGTCAATAGAATCGCTGTGCTATTAACGACTAAAGAATGCTAATCATATACATGCCTGTGTGTCTCGTATGCATATGGTGTATTGTATTACAGTGAAACTGTAATTATAGGTCCCCTATTCGTACATAATGCCGTAGATTTGCATTGAGCAGCATAAGCGGGATGGGTTTTGAATGGAGCCAAATGAATAGGCACATCAGAGCAAGTGCTGCTGTAGTATTTCATGTCTGGCCTTCGTTTGGGAGAACGTTTAGTTTGATACTGATGCGCTATAAATATTTATACTGCATTTAACAATTAGTGGGTATGTGGAAAAGATAAAGATGTCATTAATCACTCTCCCCCTTTTCTGTTCTGAATGCTAATGAGTTTGAGGATCTGAGTCACCTTGATTTTCTGTCCACTATGACATCATTAAATCAGTGTTTAGCCGCTGTCAACGATGACTTTCAGGGTGTTACCTTCCTCAGTGTTGAATGGGGATTTGTGCGGTTTAGGTTCTGTATATATATCTCTTAAATTTGCAGGAAAGTACTGTTTGGTCCTATAGATGAAGAGGCTGAGGAAACAAAGCAAAATAAAGCAGACAATAATGCAGACTTTTCCTTAAGACTCCTGCTTCTCAGATTTTTCTCTTGAGAAAAGTAGCTGTGGTATCTGTCCGGAGTTATAAAACAATGAAGCACACGAGACAGGAGTAGCAAAAATCACCCGTCTTGTTTACCCATCACTTCCGTTCTCACACATATGTTACGCAACACTTCAAAACAATGTAAAATTCTACCGTAAATAAATGTGTGTGTGTGTGTGTGCGTATTCTATATTCTAAATATTCTATATTTCAGCATCCTTGCTGAAAAAAAGAAAAAAAGTGAAAAAAATATTTTTAAAATAAAAAAATACCATAAACTTTTGAACAGTATAGATGTTGAAAGATTCATTTCAAATTCATAATTTCAAAATACATGAAGAAAAACTTTCCTTACATTCTACAGAATGTGCAAACTTTATGATCTGTTATGATCCCTCAGCAGAGATTTAAATATGAAGTCAAATATTTCTCATCATAATTTTTCAAGACCAAACGATCTGTCCTATGTTGTCCAAATTCATCATAGAGCTTTATACTTTTACAGAAATGTCTTTTCCGCCTGTCTGCTTCCTGGTTCTCCATGTGCTCTCCTGTTGTAATCATCGTCACCTGTTACCATCATCACCATGTTCAGCTGTGCCTCATTGTTTAATCGTTCCACTGTGTATTTAATCCCTGTGTATTCTCTCACTCTTTGTCTGTGCTATGCAGTGCAGATTTGTATTCTGAGTTATTCCGTTAAAGAGGATTTCAGTTATGTGCGTTCATCCACACACAGAACATGACACATACTCCTACTTTGTCAGCGGTTGTCATGTTTATTATTATTTTCTCATTAGAAATTTTGGGAGAAACATCTGACACAAATTTGAAAGAGCATCATCTTAGTATAAATATTTTCTTGGGTTGCTTAGCCTGTCATTCTTTTCCTTTTTTAAATCTATATGTTTTTCTCTCTATATATATAACTCGCTCTGTTTTGTGTACGCTGAAAAGGGAATAATCAGAAAGCTTCAGAACAGAACATGTGCCAATTGTTCAATTGTTTGATAACACCAAAATACTAAGAATTTCCAAAACCTGTCCCTAATGGGAAGCTATGCTTTTAACTGTAGTGTAAGTTCCTAGGCATGTGACTAGAAATTTATTTGAGAAATTGCAGCTTGCTTAATTTTTTCTGGTTTTTAGCCTAAAACGAAAAGCACGCAGAAGCATAAACCATTCCAATAAAACCAGTGTCTCCCACCAGCCGATTCATTTCTGTGTCATTATGCATCTGACTCTCGCTGAACTGTGAGAAAGCAATAAAAGTGTAATGAGTCTTTAAGAAGGCAACAGTAAAACAAAGCAATTTCATTACAATGAACATTTGGAAACTTGTCAGGGAGTTTCAGCTATTGAGATGCTATTGAAGGAAACCAGTTTCATAGTCCTAGGAGGACTGTATAACAGCACTGAGTTATTTATGAGAGCGTGGACAAATGCCGACACGCCTGCGATCGATACACATTGATTCATTTGTGAAGCTCAGAAAGGAATTTCAGAGTATCACCTCCCAGCACAACCGCTTACACGTCTGTGTGCACATGCGTGACGGCTTTTGTTTTATGTCATCACTTTCCTCATAACGGACACACATTCCCTCTTGGCTTTGCCTGTAAAGAGCAGATTTGACCCCTTCCTGTCGATTCATTAGATACATGAAATCTGTATGTCTAATGGGTCAAGTGAAAAAATCCTGAGCCATCAGGCTAGTAGTCCCCGAACAGGCCAGCTTATGACCGCTCAATTTAACTGTCTGTTACAGCCAAAACAAATATATTCAGCTGAAACTAATAACATGCTCCCCTGATGGGTGGTATTGTGGGTGAAGAATTGTGTCAAAGCGGGAGGCTTGTGCGCAGGCTGCTTGGAGTTCAATCCAGTAGCTTAAGCCTGGAGGCTCATCCTGAGGGATGAATGTGGTCAGAGTTCAATTCAGAGGCAGGAGAGGACAAGTACAGATTATTTGATGCATTTGCACAGAAGCCGAAGGGAGTTGATATTGTTGTCACAAACACGCCATGCTCTACCTCACTCATTCAGCCTTCACAGTCAACAGAGTACTAACCACGCACACCTGCCAGTCATCAACCCTCATGGCCAGGACTAAAGCTCACATACACACATACACACACCATTACCAATCATATTGCATGCTTTTATGATCTTCTGCAATGCTGTTACCTTGCGCTATGTCGATTCAAAGTCATCTCTCTTTTCCTCCTTTACCAAGTCATCTCTTCTTGTCTCCCTTCTGTATGTGTGCCTGGACAATCTATAAGACAAATCCAGGTATCATCAGTCTATTGGGATACAGAATCCTGTGAAATGAATTTAAACATCAATTATGTCACTAGTACACTTTTATTGGCAGCTGAAATCATTAAATGGTTCAACATTGAATTCTTAAATTCTTAAAACATTGAAATATTTGATATTTGAAATACTTTTTCTACAGGACTTCAGGGGAACAGTGGAGTCAGCAGTAGGAGATGATGAGGAACCTCTGTTAGAACATGGGAAGCTGGACGAGATTCTGAGCACTCTTCCTCATGCATACCACCTGCACAGTGAGATCCTCAATGAGCTGGAGACCCGCATTAAACAGTGGTGAGAACACGCATTCTCAAGCATATTACACTGATGCACACTATACTAATGCACATCAACGTCCACAAAATGTACACATGCTTATGCACACATTTTATAGCATGACATTCTATTAAAGTCCATACTTATGTTATATATAACATGTGCATAATTTACAAGGGGCTAATGCATGCACTCCGCATCTACTGTAATAAAAACAAGCTCAGCGGCATTTCCTCCTAGAAGGCAAGGGAGGAAGTGCCTCTTCAAAATTGTTGCCTTTTATGTATTATTTTTGGAATAAATGTAAACATTTGTAAAAGGATTTGGTTACGCTTTATTTTATGGTGTCATTGTTAAAATTTAATTATATATTTAAGTACTAAGTAACTATCAGTAAATATATTTATTATTTAGGGTTAGGGTTTGGTTCAGGTTAGTTGCATGTAATTATGTGTAACTTATTGTTATGGTATAGTACATGTACATGTAACCGTTGTAACAACGACACTGTAAAATAAAGTTTTAATAAATACAATACATAATAAATACATGTTTTAATGAATTAATTAATTGCAAGCATACACAATAGAATTGTATTTGTTTTTTTGGTATATAGTGTAATGTTTATTTAACCAGGACAATGCGGACATTAAATGTAACTGGTCCTAAATTTACTTCATTTCAGAACACCGTTGTCACATTGCCAATGGAGAAGTTGATGTGTTCTTGCTTGCTTACACACATAGATCTCTTATCTCTTTCGTAGCAGTACATGTGATGTTACAGGAGCACAATTCATTACAATGCCATCGTGAATGTCCTTGGATGCCCTCTGAAAAGTTCTTCTTTCCCATTCATCTTCAGGGAGGACAGCCCGTCAGTGGTTGATGTCATATTAAAGCGTCGGGCTGAGTTTTCATCCTTTGCGACCTACATCTCAGACTATGACCGCAGCATGTCACTGCTGGAGGAGAGTTGTAGACAGAGTAAAGCTTTCGAGGATGTGGTAAAACAGTTTGAGGTGAGGTCTTTGTGTGATTTGTTTGCAAATTAATCACAATTTGATGATGCTTAGCCACAGTTCATTTCAGTTGAAAAGACTCATGAAAATGGTGGGATTATGTTATCCCAAATGGAATATAATGTGCCATAAAGTTATATCATAAATGGAAGAAAAGAAAAATATTTTCTTTTTTTAAACTAGATCAATAGAATTTTTTTTACGTTTTTTTTTATTATTTTAACATGTATCTTGAGGTTCACTTATAATGTCAATAAACATTAAACACAATATAAATATATATATATATATATATATATATATATATACATACACACTCACCTAAAGGATTATTAGGAACACCTGTTCAATTTCTCATTAATGCAATTATCTAATCAACCAATCACATGGCAGTTGCTTCAATGCATTTAGGGGTGTGTTCCTGGTCAAGACAATCTCCTGAACTCCAAACTGAATGTCAGAATTGGAAAGAAAGATGATTTAAGCAATTTTGAGCGTGGCATGGTTGTTGGTGCCAGACGGGTATTTCACAATCTGCTCAGTTACTGGGATTTTCACGCACCACCATTTCTAGGGTATGAAAAACATCCAGTATGCGGCAGTCCTGTGGGCGAAAATGCTTTGTTGATGCTAGAGGTCAGAGGAGAATGGGCCGAATGATTCAAGCTGATTGAAGAGCAACTTTGACTGAAATAACCACTTGTTACAACCGAGGTATGCAGCAAAGTATTTGTGAAGCCACAACACGCACAACTTTGAGGCGGATGGACCACAACAGTCAACAGATCTCAACCCAATAGAGCATCTTTGGGATGTGGTGGAACGGGAGCTTCGTCCCTGGATGTGCATCCCACAAATCTCCATCAACTGCAAGACACTATCCTATCACTATGGGCCAACATTTCTAAAGAATGCTTTCAGCACCTTGTTGAATCAATGCCACGTAGAATTAAGGCAGTTCTGAAAGCAAAAGGGGGTCAAACACAGTATTAGTATGGTGTTCCTAATAATCCTTTAGGTGAATGTATATATACATACACGCAGAACAATGATTATTTTCAATCTTTATCATTTATTTATTTATTATTTCAATCTCAAATCTTCGTTTTTAAGAGGTGGCTCCTTTAAGACTTATAAGTAAACAGCCACTGTTATGATCAGCTAATGTTATTGCATAGCAAACAAAGAGTTTTGAAAATATTATTCATATAAAACCGTAATTTCCAGACAAAGCATGGTTTGTGATGCAGCTGCTCTAAGATCAGTTGGCTGCTTCATCTTTCCACAAAACATTCTTTGCGAACTCTCTATTACACTGTGTCTCGTTTACAAAACAAAACGCTCAGATGAAACATATACCGGTAATCATCTGACTCCATTTATAAAAAGTGCGTTCTCTTTTGATTGTGGTGTCGATCTTGATAAGTACGTGCTAGTGTGCTTTACTAAAGTTTTACTAAATTGTCTTTCAGATTCACTGTCTGATTGACTTTTGAGCATTTCTATGCATATTTTCTCCTATTATTATTTAAAATAGTCATTTATTTTATATAACATTTATATATAAAAATATAAATTTTAACAAATGTGTATTATTATCTCTTAATAATGATATATAGATAATTACTAATTGTTGTGAAATCTAGTCATTTTAGTAATCACAAAATAGAGTTTTGGTACCTGCAGTGTATTAAGGGCACAATCAGTTCACTGTACCAGCGATATTCATGACAGAGGCTCCACTGAATCATTTAATTGGAGGATGGTTGGTGGAGTCACTGACCACACATTTCAATGGTGATCGGGATCACCAACGACAAGAAGCCAGCTGTCCTCACTCATTAATATGCATGAGCATCTGTATTCAGAGAAGCCTGCTTGGGTGGTAGACTCAGAATTGGACCCTCAATGCAAGGAGAGATCAGGAAAGGGAGAAAGAAAGCATGATTTAGCCAAATGTCCTTTAAATGAGTGCATTGTCATCATCTGCTCTCATTGAAAACTAAAAATGTGGGTAGATTTTTTCCTATACACATTAATTGAGCTTGGTCATATTTGTAAAATGAGTTAAGGATGTCTGTTTTATATTTTTTAGATCAAGGATTGCATCTTTAATAATGTTTTTTCTCATGTGGCTTCACAATCAATAGCAGATACTTATGATCCAAATAACCCCAGAGTAATGAAACAAGATTAAGATTTCTCGTTTATAATAGCACATATTACTCTTCTTTTTTTTCAACACAATGTAATTCATTTCTGGATGTAAAAAGTGCTCAGTCAGTCCTCTGCGAGTCCTGGTCAGTACAGCTCCAGTAACGCTTATAGGCTTTGACTGGGTGATGTATATACTGAGCATCTCTAATACATCCTCTATCCTTGCCTCTGGTCACTCCATTCTAATGAAACCAATAGAGCTGACTCTCAGTGGTGAGCCACCACACAAACAAACAAACACACACACACACACACAACAAGGTAGGCTTTTCCTTACATTTCTCTTAACCTGCCAACCATTAGTCTAGCCACTGCTGACTTGTTTTATGCACCTATCTGTGCTGTGATGCTTCTCTCGGCTCATTAAATGGGAGGAAATGCAGTTGTTGTCTTATTGCTCAATTCCTGAAGGTGGAAAAGTCAGGAGTTTAAACACATGCTTGACTTCATCAGTAGCTTAAATAACCACAATGTCTGGATCATATTTCACCCATACAGAAAGAAATTAGAAATTCAATTGTTCTTAAAAAAATTATTCCTGATTTAAGCCCAATTAACACCAAGGATGATAACTTAAAGATACTTAATTGACATTAAAGCGGTCATTGATCCTCATTCTTCTCATTCATTCCTCATTGATACTGGCATTCACTCACTTGTTGGCTGACGTTTTCCTACACTGGATGTGAGCGTTACATTAAAAGCAAATAGAACCCATTATCATCACTGATGCTGTCTACACTGGATGGATACAGTATACAGACACATTCAGTTTCTGAACATTTGTGTAAGGGGAGTCTGGACAACAGGATAAATGGAAGAGTGAAAGAACGTTCACTTTGACACGTTCAGTTTAAACGGCTCATTTGCATTAAATGAATCCTGGATCATGTCAGTGGACTATATGTTTCTTCTTAGCATATTGTTTTGTAAACGAGGCACAGTGTAATAGAGAAAAAATTTTTTTTTTAAATTATCTATTTATTTATTTTGTGCAAAGAAAGTTTATTAACATTATAAGTGAACCTCAAGGAACATATTGAAATATTTTTTTATTTCATAACCCCTTTAAAATAATTTCTAGTTTCAGAAAGAAAAAAAATATTTTTCTTTTCTTGCCTTGCTGTGTGACCTGGAGATGCTTTTTGTGAGATTCAACCAGATATATAAATCTATCTATTATATTTATCTTGTGCTGTATAATTTACTTCATGGGTTTCACTTATGTGGCATCTTGTATCTGCAGCATTTGATCTTTTTGATAAAGAATAGTGGATGCATTGAGGATAGAGGATGTATTAGGAATTCCCTTCTCTGGATCCGAGCTTGTGTAATCTCATTTTGTGCGTGCGTGTGCGTGCTGGGATGATGACAGAGACGAAGTATCAGCAGTAGCTGATCTGATCACCGCTGTGGTCTGATAGGATTAAACTCTGTTCAGCTACACTGTTTACGAGGGGTTTTCACCACAAATGTGTGTGTGTGTGTGTTTATAAGTATCTGGGTGTGTGTGTGCAGAATGTGTAAGAAGGAAGGAGACGAAGGTGGGGTGCTCTGAAAGAGAGAGAGGAGATTGTTTTGCAAGCTTCATGTTTATATTCAACATTCTACAGCATGTCCTTTTAGCCCTTCGGTTTAAATAAATGATCTGCAGAAGGTGCGACTTCATTGTGGGAGTGTGACCAAATGTAGACATTTAGTCACAGATAGACTCATATCTAGCTAACTATCTGTCATCTTCACTACAATACAATACAATACAATACAATACAATACAATACAATACTATACTATACTATACTATACTATACTATAATACCGGTCAAAACTTTGGAGTCTCAATTGCTCACCAAGTGTCACACCACCACCTATCAGGACTCTTATTTTGCCTTTTTTATGTTACGTGTTCCTTTTGTTCTAGATCCTTCCGTCACTTATCTGTTACCATGGACCCTAATCTTCACAGCTGTTTATCATTTGTTCACTGATAATATATTTAGTTCTCCCCATTCACAATTCAGTTGTCGGTTGTTTTTAGTGTGAACTTCATGTTTGTGCGACTTCATGTATAAGTTTTCGCTGCTGTTAGGTCACCTTTGTTCTTCATTAAATTCCATTGGATCTCCTCATCTTCATCTTCATCCTTGCTCCATGACACCAAGACTGCATTCACTTGATAAATACAACAAAAACAATGATTGATATTATTAAATTTTAAAATAAATGTTTTCTATTTCAATATATTTTAAAATGTACTTTATTCTTGTGATAGCAGAGCTGTGATAGTCATTGTTTTACATTGATACATGCTCAATTATTTATTATCATTGATACTCAATTATTTATAATGAAAACGTTATAATGTTGAAAAAAGTTTTTGGCTCTTAATACATTTTGTTCATTATACTTTGATGAATAGAAGATTCAAAAGAACAGCATTTACTGAAATGGAAATCTTTTGTAACATTTGAAATATCTTGATCAATTTAATGTGTAAACCTTTCCTGGTATTACAGGAACAAATTTTATTTTAAATTTTATTCAAATAGAAAACAGTTATTTTAAATGGTCATAATATTTCACAATATTACTGTTTTTACTGTATAGTAGTACCTCAAGATACGAAAGGTTCAACTTACGAAAAATGCAAGTTACGAAAGCAAAGACGAAAATTTTTTACTGCTCTACATACGAAAAGTTTTCAAGATACGAAAGGTTTCTGAAAGTCCGAGATTCGCCCCATAACAATTTTGAAACTCGCGCCGCACGCCGCCATCTTAGTTATAGTTGACTCGCCACCATCCTCCTGCTCTCCCATTGGTTCCTGATGCTAGCCAAGCCATGAGATCCTTCTCTCTAATTGGACAGCATCCCTCCCATCATGCATCTTCTATACGTACGTGCTGGCGTGCTTTAGCTCAGCCACTCCGCACCCAAAACTTAAAATTTTTCATGTGTTTTCGTAAAGTTAAGTGTACGTACGTACATACGTTATCTGCCGTTTGTCCTCCTCCTCCTCTGCCGCCACTTTCGGAGATAGCCTCACTCGAAAGGTAAGCTTCAACATTTTACGTTATTTCATTGTTTATAGTTCAATTTAGCTTTATTATGAAATTTAATGGGGTGTTTTTGGAGGGCTTGGAACGGATTAGCCATTTTACATGTAAAATGTGTTCCAAGATACGAAAAACTCATTATACGAAGGCCGCCTCGGAACGGATTAATTTCGTATCTCGAGGTACCACTGTATTTAGATTTTTTTTTTAAATGCATAAAATAAGCATCAGAGACTTCTTCCAACAAAATGTAATAATCCAAATTGTTCCAAACTTTTGACTGGTAGTATATATTTATGTACAGTATTTTTGGAAGTTGCCTTCGAATTCCATTTGGCTAAAAATCCATATGATCACTGTAACAAAGTCTGAAGTTCTTGGAAGAAGGAGGCGGGAACCGGCAAACGCTCAACACTTTTAATAATAAAATACATAAGCACAAAATAAGAGTAATGAACACATGAACACATAACACAACTAAAATGTCCAGGCCATTTCCTCTCATTATCAATCATGCCACCGGCCTCACGCTGTTCTTACAGCCGACGGACTTGCCCTGCTCGCCACAACCACACATAGCCATGAACGAGCATGGTTTCTCTGTGCATGTATCATTATTACACAGTGTTGCTCTTAAATTGTACAGGTGGAAAGGACAAGATAAAGACAGAACAAGACACACATACACACTCATCTGCCGTTTGGGCAATGAGGTGGAAAAAAGCTAATTAGCTAAGCAGTCTTCTTAAACAACCGTCAATTAAATCAGCTGTCCACACAGACGCTGCTTCAGCTGGACCACTGCCTGATTTGTGTAGCCTGTCTGTTCTCTGGCACGAGTCACCGTTTCTTTCTCCTGGCTGTGTCCCAACTCGACTGGAAAGCTAGCGCTAAATATCTACCCTTACGCACATAGAGAAAGACTGGCCACTTCTTCGGCACAAATGTCAATTGGAGTATTCAGTGCGAGGCTGTTCATTAGTTGGCTGTTCATTAGCTGTATACCGCCTTTAACAATGGAGCCATGTTGTGCTTAAACACAGGAATCTGACAGGCTTTACAGTCAGGATGAAGCTCACTGCAGTGAAAAATGATACATAGTGGAAGTAATTAGATAATGGAAGACATGGTGGATGATATTTAGAGTTGAAGACTGAGAGGCTACATTCACTCAAAAACCTAGAGAGTGAGCCTATATGCAGACTTTCTGCTCAACTCCTTTTAAATGAGATCAGGCAGTGGTCTAAACTATATTGATATTTAGACATAATTTCAAGTTAGATTGGTGTGAAAATTTAAGTCAGTCGTGTTAGGGAAAGTTACTTTGAAAGTAATGCATTAAAATATTACGTTAATCCCTTAAAAAGTAACTAATTGCGTTACTTGGTTATTTTTAAGAATGTGTTATGTTACTTTTGCGTTACTCTTTATCTTATATGGGCTGGGCTTGTTTGTTTGATTTGTTTTTAAAAAAAAAGTTCTATTTTTAGGCAAATGTAAAGGCCCATTTACACCAATATTTAAAAATAACAAGACTGAAGGAAATGCAAATTCACACGTGTACAAGCGAGTTCAAACAAACCTTCCAGCTGCTATCGTTCTGGATCGCAGAAGAAGAGAGTTTAACACTTACTTTACCCATTTAAAAAAAAATCATTTTTGCTTATGGTTGAACTTAATCGTCAAAGTCAGCAGCGAGTAAAGTGGTCAACGAAGTGAGATTATATGCATAAAAATATTTGTTTTACTTAACATTTAATTAATGAAGGTTTGCGTATTTGTCACGGGTCCGTGTGTGATGAAGGCACGTAGACGATGAAGAATAATCCATAAGGCTTTATTTAAACAAACGACACTGAAGAAATATATCACACGCAACACATTAACGATGACCGACAACTAAAGAGTGCACAAGGAGAACTAAATATACTAACAGTGATGAACCTAAAGACAAACACCTGTGATGATTAGTGGCTATGACAACTGATGGGTGACGGAGAGTTCTAGAACAGAAAACATGTGACAACAACAAAAGGCAAAATAAGAGTCCTTGAAAACAGTGAAACGTGACATGACGCCCCCTCCCGGAAGGCGCGTCTCGCGCCGTGATGATGTGGCGAGGAAGAGGAGATGGTGGACAGCAAACCAGGGAAGCCGGTAGCAGGAGGAGGCTCTGGAGGAGGACGAAGACCGGGAGGTGATGATGGGATGACAGTAGGGAGAGAACATGATGGCCATGGAGGAGGATGGTCCAGGTGGTAGACCCAGAGCGAGCCGCTGATAGCCCACGGTGGAGTCGACGGAGGGAGGAGCCAGGGATGAAGGCAGATGGCAGGGATCATGGTGACGACTGACGGGGACGAAGCCGATGGATCCCAGGATGTAGCCGACGAACTGATTGACCCAAACGATGCCGCTGGCCCCGGAGACCGAGGCGGAGCCGCAGCGACGAGCATCCGAAGAGACACCGACAGGACAGAGGACAGAGTCGAAGGCGGTGTGACTGAGGACCAAGGCGGAGCCGGGGGGAAGGAGGAGCCAGCTGGAGCCGAAGGTGGAGGCCAGGCGACGACAGACCAAGGCGGAGCCGGAGGGACGAGGGAACCCGATGGAGACGTTTGGCCGAGGGACGTCGGTGGAGCTGAGGGAGGGAGGAGCCAAGGCGGAGCCGATGTGTTGACGGGCCGAGGTGGAGTGCAGGGTCCAGAGGTTTGAGGCGGAATCCGGATCCCCTCAGCGCCTTCCGATGACGGTGACCCGTCGACACATGGCAGCTCCCAGGTGTTAACAGGAGCCAGCAGTGGGGCGCGGGACACTGGCAGAGGAGGTGCTGAGTGCTGACTCAGTAGAGGTGGTGGGAGAGGGAGGCTGGGTGGGTTGTCTGGCAAGTCTGGAATCCAGAGTTCCCGGTCAGTGGGTGGTTCAGGCCAGGGGAGGTCCAGGTCCAAGAGGTCTGGCGGGTCAGGCCACGGGAGGTCTTGAAGGTCTGAGAGGTCTGGCGGGTCAGGCCAAGGGAGCTCTGGCTCTGGCTGGCGGATCTCTGGATCGGGCTCTGGCTCTGGCTGGCGGATCTCTGGATCGGGCTCCGGCTCTGGCTGGCGGATCTCTGGATCGGGCTCCGGCTCTGGCTGGCGGATCTCTGGATCGGGCTCCGGCTCTGGCTGGCGGATCTCTGGATCGGGCTCCGGCTCTGGCTGGCGGATCTCTGGATCGGGCTCCGGCTCTGGCTGGCGGATCTCTGGATCGGGCTCTGGCTCTGGCTGGCTGATCTCTGGATCTGGCTCTGACCGGCGAGGCGCAGGCTTGGGCGCTGGCTGTCGAGGCGCTGGCTGTCGAGGCGCAGGTGTGGGCGCTGACTGTCGAGGCGCAGGCGTGGGCGCTGACTGTCGAGGCGCTGGCTGTCGAGGCGCAGGCGTGGGCGCTGGTTGTCGAGGCGCAGGCGTGGGCGCTGGCTGACGAGCGGCAGGCGTGGGCGCTGGCTGTCGAGGCGCTGACTGTCGAGGCGCAGGCGTCGGCGCTGGCTGACGAGCGGCAGGCGTGGGCGCTGGCTGACGAGCGACCACTGGTAGATGAGCGGCGGGAACTGGCGCTGGCTGATGAGCGGCGGGAACTGGCGCGGTGATTGCTGGCGTGTCAGCTTCCCCGATATAGAAGGTGGAACAGTTTATGTACAGGACCAGGTTGAGAAAGTCTTGGAACGGCTGCCAGCACTCGCTCGGCTCTAGCTGAATACACGCATCGTCATCCAGCCCAGCCCAGAAATGCTGGTTTAATTTGGTGTCACTCCAGCTCACCAACTCTGCCAGTTCCAAAAACTCCTCTACGTACTCCTCAATCGGCCGCCCTCCTTGTCGGACGATTCGCAGGAGACGATCCTCCGCCTGCTTTCTTTCCATAGTAGCGCTCTTCTCGTTTCTTTTCGCCGCAATCATCCCGTTTGTTTGGTCGGTCATTCTGTCACGGGTCCGTGTGTGATGAAGGCACGTAGACGATGAAGAATAATCCATAAGGCTTTATTTAAACAAACGACACTGAAGAAATATATCACACGCAACACATTAACGATGACCGACAACTAAAGAGTGCACAAGGAGAACTAAATATACTAACAGTGATGAACCTAAAGACAAACACCTGTGATGATTAGTGGCTATGACAACTGATGGGTGACGGAGAGTTCTAGAACAGAAAACATGTGACAACAACAAAAGGCAAAATAAGAGTCCTTGAAAACAGTGAAACGTGACAGTATTATTCTGATTTTGCATTTCACAGATTTTATTCATTTTGAGGAAGACTAAATCAGATTCAGTTTAGAACTACAATAATCATCATGTTCACACACAACGACTCCCTGTTTCTTTCAACATAAGACCAGTCACTGTCAGTCAATAAATGGGAAAACAAAGTAACTTGCGTTGCTTTTTTGAAAAAGGAACTCGGCTATTTTGTTGTAAGTTTAAAAGTAATGCGATACTTTACTAGTTGCTTGAAAAAAGTCATCTGATTACGTAACTCAAGTTCCTTGTAATGCGTTACCGCAAAACTGGAAGTCAGTATATCTATTATTTTAGATGTGGTACATCTAAAGGTAAAACAACACTTTACAATATGGTTTAAATAGATGACATTAGTAAACTACATTTGTTAACATGATCAAATAATGAACTGCACTTCTACTGCATTTATTAATTTAAACTTTTACTAGTACAGTAATACCTTGGTTTAAGAGTGACTTTGTATTCGAGTAAATCGGTGTACGAGCATTGTATCGGAGTTCGAGAATTTTTCCTTCACCCCTTTTTTGTGGAAAAGTACTAAAGCTCAGCATCTTTGCGCGCATTTTTACTGGAAATATCCTAACGACAGCCTCTCACAAAGCCTATTACCCCTTAACTCGTTCATTCTCTCAGCGTCGCCCGGTCTGGTTGCATCATTCACCACAGTGCATTCTTTTATAAGTGATTTACTGCGGTTTTACTTTGTGTTGTTAACATTAATTGTGATCGCTGTTGTTCACGTAGTGAAATATATACGTACAGCATATTAACAATTCCCCTCAAGATGAGTAAGAAAGAAGGTGCGAAATTCTCCTTTTAAGCAGTAAAACCCTCCTCTCGTCTCCATCACACCAGCAGCGATGCGTGCTGTTACAGAAAGTGTGCGTTACAGTAAATTGTCTAGTATTTTTAGAGTTTAATTGTCAATTATTAATTTGTATTTATATGAGACCTTAATGGTGATCATTTTAACTGTAATTAATAGGGTAAAACAAAAAAAATATTTAAAATGGGCATTTATGGTCGTGTGGAACGAATTGAGTGATTTTTATTTGTTTTGGTGTACAAGAATTTTGAGTTACGAGCTCGCTCTTGGAACTATTTAAACTCATAAACCGTGGCATTACTGTACATTATTAAAATCAAAGGTTGTATTTGTTAACATTAGTTAATGCACTGTGAACTGACATGAACAAACAATGGAAAGCTGTATTTTTATTAACTAACATTAACAAAGATGAACAAATACAGTAACAAATGTATTGCTCATTGTTAGTTCATGTTAGTTAATACATTAACTAATGTTAACAAATTCATTATTTTTCTGTGAAACCTTGTAGCTTCCTCCACGTTATCATCCAAATAACAGATCTGTGACAGATATATATATGTAATAGGAAAACTGCAATGTGGAGAGAAATGAGGAGTGTAATGGATGGACAAGGTGAATTATGATGATGATGATGATGATGATGATCATGAAGGTCACAATACAGGTAGAGACACAGGGAGTCAAAGAGATAATGAAAGCCATGGTGAAGAAAGGATGTCTTTCAGAGGTGTTGTCAGAATGATGTTGTGGCAGGTGTGCAAACTGGAAATTAGCTGTCTGTTCCTTTATCTTGAAGCCACTACGATCTCCGTTCACACTCCTCTCACAAGGTCATTGAAGCCATTTCTGTTCCCCTATTCTTGCTGAAGATCTCAAGCATTGTCCTATGTCTCTGGATGCCCAGAAGTCTTACGTTATTTGCCCTTATCTGCGCCCTACTGACCTCTCATGTCTCCTCAGGCTCCTCAGAGCTCGCATGAACAATGACGTGTCAAAGTCAATTAAGCCTTGATTGATTTCTTCGCACTGCATGTTTGACTGATTCAGTTGTTCACTTTTTCTCCCAGTGAATGATATAATTGGGTTGGAATTGGATGGAATGAGGCGTACTCAGGTTTTTGTGTAAGGGGAATAGGAAGGTCAATGAATAACCTTGATATAGGCTTTTCTAAGTGGGGCCATTGTGATCTATAATACTGTATCTTGTTGGTGAAGAGGGAGCACAGGTGGCATGTTACTCTCGACTGAGTGTGATTGAGCGTGTTTGAGTTTTTGATTGCGGTATGGGGGTGGAACAGTGTTGTGTTTATAGATCTTTGTGTCTGTTTATTTAACAAATCCTATGCAGATACTAGGAAATGACTGCAATTATGAGTTTCTGCCTAGTAAAAATCTTCGTTAAACTCATGAATTTCACACAAATTTAGATTTCTCTTACTTTATACCTGTAAAATAAATAATATAAAAAACATTAAATGGCAGCTAAAATATGTCATGTAAACAGATAAAAGATGACTTGAACAGTTAAAAGTATGTAGTATAAAAAAGTTATTTTATAATGTATCAGCATTAGTGTATGATATTGCTAATGATCATTTTTTTGTGTATTTCATGTCCTCCTGTGTTCCTACAGTTATAATATATTTACACTCATTGTATATTGTGTTTCATGTGCCGTTTCTCATTTGCATGTGTCTTCCAGACGCAGAATGCAGAAGGAGTCCATGTTCCTCTGAAACACCAGCTGCTGCGGGTCATTGTGCGTGTGCTCCAGTACCGCATGCTGCTCACAGGTGAACACTGCGTGATTTTAATTTTTTGTCCAGATTATATTTTTTTGCACAGTTAATATGTTAACACAATCAGTCCCTTTTTCAGGAATGAAAACTAAATAATATGTGCAATTCAGTGCTGTTATTGTTAACTAAAACATTTTAGGAAATATTTAGATTCCTGTACATGAAATGCAATATATAAATATTGTTTCCCTTGCATGTCATGTGAGGGGACTCTGTAAATATTAGACTTAAAAATGATAAATAAAAATTTAGGGTGTATTTACATTTGTTGTTGACTTAAAAAGAAAATGATACATTTAGTCCTGCTTCGCTTAGCGCTCACAATATCATTTTTGGTTTGTGAATTTCTTTCTTCTGTTGAACACAAAAGAAGATATTTTTTAAGAATATGGGTAACCAAACAGTTGTTGTGCCCCATTGACTAACATATTATGGGGAAAAAAACTACTATGGAAATCAATGGGGCCCATCAACTGTTTGGGTTACAGTCATTCTTCAAAATACCTATAATATAATAATATAATAATATTATATAATATATATATATATATATATATATATATATATATATATATATATATATATATATATATATATATATATATATATATAACAAATACATGAATTTTGTGTTCAACAGAAGAAAGAAATTCATACAGGTTTGGAACAACTTGATTTAATGATAATAGAATTATCAATTATTAGCAATTATAATTTTTGGGTGAACCCTTTGATATAAAAGTAAAGTAAAAACTGAAAATATAAAATAAAATATTAATAGCATAGAAATTATGCTAAAATGACACAGATGTGTTCTGTATATGTGGATGACAAAAATATATGCATATCTTATCTGTGCTGTATTCAGTAAAGATATTGGACAGAGGTTCATTTTTGAACAGAGTATATTTATCAAACTGCATCAACACAGGAAATACAGTAATTCAATAATAAAAGTACTTTCTCAACAGTTTATGAACAATCTTTTGTGTAAAATAGACATTTTTGCTGCTGACTTGCAGTTCTGGTGTTTGCATTTTAATTGGCGGAATTTCAGTCTTGAGTCTATGTCGCTTTATGAGGTTTGATGATTAAATCTCATCATTCAAAAGCTGCAAATGACAAGTTTCGAATTTGAGTTATTTGAAAATAATAGCTTATCCCATAATTTAGGCTCCTAATAAACAAGACAATTGTGTATACATTTGTAAATGTGTGTATGTCTGTTAAGTTATTAGAAATCACTCCGAATATATGAAAGAGTTGTATTGTTACATTGAATGCATGTGTTAGAAAAAAAAAACGTTGTTATGAGTAAATTGTTGTGCGAGTCTGGCTGTTATCATTTCAACCTTGAGGGTGTGTATGTGGGATCCTGTACAAAACAGGGATGAGTCTGTGAAAAATTATTTTTTCTTGTTTATCCTTGGTTTCTATCTCATTCTTTTCAGACTACTTAAACAATCTCTCCCCGGATTCGAAAGAGTATGAAGACACACAAGGTATTGTTGTCTCTGTCACACAGTGATGAACACTGACCATGTTTGATCTGTAAAAACACTAACTGTGCTTATGACTTTATCAACAGCTGCGCTGGTAATTGTGTCAGAGGTCGCAGACCAGGTTAATGACAATCTTAAACACGGGGTGAGTTGTCTGTTTGTGAGAGAGTATGTTATATTGTTAATACATGATGAAAAAGGAGCAAGGGAATATGATGTCCAGAAACAAAGAGAGCAGTGTGAAATCAGCGGGACAAAAAGGCATCCCCAAACACACACACACATAGTCTCAAGCAGACACAGAATCCTTCTTAACAGCTCTTTCTTATTATCATCATCTATAAATGAGACATAGATACTTTAATTTTCTCACTCTTTTATGTCTGTCTTCTTTAAAATCGCAGGAGAACCTGCTTCGTTTGGTCCATATTGACTACAGCGTGAGAGGAAAAAGAGACCTCCTCCAACCAGGAAGGGTAAATTCTGCTCCATTCACTGTATTTATGGATTCATGTTTATAGTTTACAACTGTTTTTACTGGCTGTAAAACCAGAAATATCA
This sequence comes from Rhodeus uyekii, assembly GCA_037043235.1. Lineage (NCBI taxonomy): Eukaryota > Metazoa > Chordata > Actinopteri > Cypriniformes > Acheilognathidae > Rhodeus > Rhodeus uyekii. The sequence continues at coordinate 2,515,890 of JAWRVZ010000018.1, read as the reverse complement.
GTAACAGTTATTAGACATCAAAGGTTCAAGTGAATAACACCCTTACTCATAACTCACCTGGCCTCTTGCACCTGTGTGTTTTGCAGGTTTTTGTCAAGGAGGGAACTCTAATGAAGGTCTCTCGTAAAAGCAGGCAACCCAGACACCTCTTCCTGGTATCTTATTATGCTTCAGTACTTCTCTTGTGACGTGTGCTCAATTGTATTTAATGTGCACATGTAGTGTACTTCAAATTATTGTATTGTTGTTTATAAATAACACATTTGCATTTAATAATAATAATAACAACAATAATAATACTTAACAATATTTAAATGTAGTATTATGATATGACATTCCCTTCAGCCAATACAATTAAAATCAATGTGCCATGTGCTTGACATTTTTGGCAACAAGGACGTGAAAGAGGCATTTGCACGTTAGGTCACTGTCAAGGCTCCATTCTTTTAATGTTTTATGAAACAGTAAGAACTTTTCAAATATTAAAAATGCAGTTAAATGTGTGTGTGGAGTTTCAGACAATTTTCCAAAAATAATTTAGATTTTATATTGACATTTTGTTTGCTTTCAGTACTTCCGGGCATACACTTTAACCATATTGCAAAGACAATAGAATTATGAAATGAACTCTTACTTAAGTTGGTCAAAACTCACACTGAAGTTTAGCTAATTGCATTTAATATAAATTTAAATATGATACATTTTGGTAACACTTCACAATACTGGTCCACGTTCATGCATTAATTCATGCTTAATGCACAGATAAATCACGTGTTAACGTGACTCATGAACTAAACCACTTGTTAATGATTATGGCATCAACAACTAATAATGATTCTATATGTGATAGATTAAGTAATATATGAATGGTTATTAATTAATGTTTTAATTCCTTAATAACTGTAAGGATGAGGCTGAAGCCGTGTTAAAATCCATGTGCAGAAGTTTATTGGGACAATCCAGATCAGAAACAGAAACCAGGCAATGAGTCGAAAACACAGGATCAATCCAACAGGCAAACAAGTCCAATTTGTAATCCAAACACAGAGGTCAGAGGAATCAGGCAATGGGTCGGACAAGGCAATAATCAAGACAGAGAGTAAACGATTGGTAAGGCAGTGTAACAGGCAATACTTCGCAAGGCCTGTTTGGTCAAGCCATGCTTAATATGGCTGCCAAACAGGAAGTAGTTGTAGAGTGAACAGATCACAGTCAGAATTCAGGTGAGGTGAGGGCTCCCTCTGCTGGCATGGCATTATAATAACATATAGTATTAACTAATAATGTCAAGTAATGTGTTATTTACCACAATGTGTCGAAGGCATGTACTTCAGTTTCCAGCTGCTTAAATTAATCATTAGCTAATGATATGCAGAAGTATCATTAAGTTAAGGCACTTGATTTTTAACTAATTGTTAAGTAATACGTCATTTTGGTCTTGACATCAACAATAAACCATGGATTTAAATTTCCCACCCTCTGCATCCGATATTCCACTGTGCCAGAGAAACTCCTGCATGTAGTACCATGTACAGGAATATGTCAGGTTAAGCTTGAGATCTAGAATTCCAAGGACGGAACACTGAGAACATGTGGGCAGGCACTGCTATTTTGTAACACTGTCTAGACAAAAGAAAAGACAAAATGACCTATTATAATTAATCAGTGATGCTACACTGGATGTGGTGTGACGCTACACTACACAACAAAACCCTGTACATTGTACTTGACAGTAAACTGATGCCACATTCCATTCCTGAGCTACTGCTACTTTTGTTACAAAGGACAAATTGACTTGCAATGGTCTGTCATGTCCAGCATAACATATTAATGCAGCCTAGACATGTACACTTTAGTTGGTTGCATCCAATTTAAATACTGAGTAACAGTGGCTGCATGTGCAACTCCCCCACAGACCTTTGATGGGAATGTCAAAACCCTTAACAGTGACAAATAACTTAGTTCATAGTTAGTACTTAGGTTAATTAGTTCAAAGTTATGTGCCTCAGCAAGTAGTCATAACATAATGATACATTTGCAAATCATTAACTGATGATTCACTAAAACAGACAACTGGAAGATACATGGCTTTGACCGATTGTGGTAATAATAATTAATTTACACTATTAGTAAATATTAAATGTTATCATGGATTAATTTATCAATCTATTAATCATATAGAATCTTTATTAGTTGCTGATGCAGTAATCATTAATTAACGGTTTAGTTCTTCATGTGATTATTTGTGCATTAGATAAGCATGAATTAATGCATTGTAGTGGACCCGTATTATAAAGTGTTACCTACATTTTAACTGTATTTGCAGTTAACATGAAATTATGTATCTGAAAACAACATTCAGTTCCACTTAAGTACATATTAGTTTTAAGATGTATTATTTTCGTTATAAGTACCGGTACTCTTTTCAAAAGTATGCTATAGTGTACTTATTTTTAAGCGGTATCTTTATCGCTATAGTAGTTATAGACAGGTATTGTCTATCACGGATATATGGTCATTCAAAACATGCCAACCAGGTTCCTGGAAAGTAAGCGAGCCGGAATATATATGTGCCTTAAGTTTTCAGCAGACAATGGAGGCTATGTTAGCTGTAGCACAAGTACCTTCACCTGTCTACCGCTGTTGTTTTTGCGGGTCATACTTCCTCTCAGGATGCCTGTTTGTCAGTGGATGCCAGTTTCCTGTGCTGGGACTGTACTGACAGCAACACTGAAGACTAGGCCCAGAGAACAACAGATCAACAACACTGAGCCACGGCAGCTGAAAATAACACTAAAAACCTTAGACTGAGCAGTCAACTCAGTTTGAGTCATGAAGTATCACTTTTGCTAGAATGGTTTTCTAAATGTCTTAATGAGATTCTAAGAGTGCTATACAGATTTGACATCTGGGTATTTGACATCATGCTTTAATTCTTACCAACTTGCTGTAAAAGTTTGTGATCAGTATAATTTGAAGAAATGTTTAAATAAGAAAGGAATACCTTAATTCAGCAAAAATCATTAAATTAATTAAAAGTGACATTTATAATGTTACAAAAGATTTGCATTTCAAATAAATGCTTTTCTTTTGATCTTTGTATTCATTAAAGAATCCTAAAAATAATGTAAATATATCATGGTTTCCACACAAATATTAATAAGAAGAAATGTTCTGGAAGTATCAAGTGACACTGGACTGTAATGGTGCTGAAAATGCATCACAGGAATACATTTATTTCAATTTTAAAATAATTATTAATTATAATTATTAATTCATTATAATTAAATGATGTTATAATATTTTCAGCTATAACATAGAGATTGCTGTAACTCAAACAGTAGACCGTAGAGCTTGCAATTCCAAGGTAGAAGCGTTCGATTCCCAAGGAAGCAAGATAAAACCTGTATACTTTGAATGCAATTGAAGTTGCTTTAGGTCAGTGCTTCTCAATTATTTTCTGTCACGCCCCCCTAGGAAGAGGTAAAAATTTTGCGCGCCCCCCTCCCCCCATTTTGGAACTTCCGCCTTATTGTTTCCATGGTAACGCGTCATGCTTGTCACCTGACATACCGCAGTCACAAAAAGCGCTGTATAATAGATAATTCAAAATAGTCACCAACTTGTTGGCTCAACTTGTTGAAACCTAAAAGAAATCTTATGTGGTTGAAAACACTGAATTGTTGTGATAAATAACAAGCTCTGAGCGCTTCTTTTTTTGGATCAGTTATCGCCAGATATCGCGTGAAAACACGTGTGAATTTAGTGGTTGATCACGTGACACATATGAACACCGGTGTGATCATACACGTCAAAGGATGAGGAGACGGTTATCTGAACTTCATATCTGCTGCTCGTGTTCAGTGCAAGAAAACCTACTCCCTGGCAAAACAAAAAACAAAAAAAAGCATGTACCCCAGGGTCACGCGCGCCCCCCCTGGCATCGCTCCACTATTTGAGAACCACTGCTTTAGGTAAAAGCATCTGCCAAATATTTGATGTATTTGTGACAAATTGTGCATTCTGTGAATCACAACATCATATACAACGCGACCTAGTCTCTTGGCGAAACTACATTTGCCAAAATTATTTTGGCACATTTTCTCTAAAGTTAAATTATTTAGGCAGTTTGTATACTATGTATTTGAATCTCGCATTTCACATGTATCAGCATCATTCGCACCTATGCTCATACAGTTCAGTTTAGTCCATGTAGTATGTTGTACTTCCTTATGAATGACAGTGTATACTGTATATGTACAGGAAGCTTGGTTCTGAAGACCCTAGATATTGGGTGGCTTTCTTCATGATCTCTCCTGCTGCAGTTCTCTCCTTCGTGCTCTCTTGCCCCTCTCTGAGTCGATGAAGCTCTGACTGATGTCATAGAGTCCAGCACTGACTGCATGCAATATGATGTCAGAGAGTCCCCTGGTAACGATGACTCTTTGAGATCTGAATGTAATTTATGGACTAATAAGTGAATCGGCTCAAACATCCTGCCAAAAAACCATTACTCTCACACTGATGCTTGAGGGCCATTTCCTCCGTTAAAACCACCCATCCCTGCCTGTACTAATCTACAATTTCTTACCTACAACAATCAGATTCAGAGCAGTCAGTGTTTTTTAAGGACTACCAGCAATAGTAAAAAATAAATAAAAAATAAGTAAAATTCACTGGTATAGACATATTGTGACAAAATCATCTGGAAGAAGATTATTGTGTGAGATAAAATATGAGTTAAAAATGTTTTATCCGAATCTTGGCTACTGTCATCAGGTCACTATGGAGGTTTTATGTAGAACTGTTAAGTTGTTTGTTGGTCCAGTCTCAAGGGACACTTCATTATAATTGCTAGCATTTTTTTTAAGGACAGTATTGTTTCACATTACATTTTCAGCTGTTTTAGGGTTGTTGTGGCTGTTAGTGTTGATGTTTTTTTGTCCTACTGCCTCCACCCAAAAAGTCTTTCTCAGGAGCGTCTGGGCTGAATTCTTGGACCCTGCCTGTGAACTGCGGATGTTTGGGGGACGCATATTGCGTGTCTGATGATGTCACCACTTTTGTTTGGAGCTATATATGTCAAGCAAACACAATGGTTTGAAGTGCAGCAGGGCTTGTCTGTTTGTGGGCGTGAGTTTGTTTTCCTAACACAAACTACTTCATTGTCAGGACCAAAGCGCAGAAAAATATCCCATAAACTGTTTTTATCAAGCACAGCCTATTGTATTGAACTTGTGAATTGAAGTTGCAAAAATTGAAAAGTTGAAAACCACTGATTTTAAGCTTTTACTGCCTCCTTGTGGTGGAAATAATCACAACAGAACAACAAAAGGCAAGCATCACTATTACCGGTACTCTTGCTTATATTTAAGATTAGGGGTTTAAATAATTGAAATATATTATTGTTGTTATTATTATTATTTCCCACAGGAAATGGAAGTTGTGACAGACTTTTCTTCCCTGTTGTGTGTGTGTGCGTACTACCTACTACTTAGTTATTTGTACCCAGAAGTGAGCTAAATCAAGGGCTCTTTTTGGGGGTGTAATCATTTGGGGGAAAAGTGGTTTAACATTCAGTGTGTGCGTGCGCGTGTGTGTGTGTGTGAGTAGAAATCAATGGAATGTCCTCCTTTAGCTAAGTGAATGTCTGTGTTACAGATGAATGATGTGATGTTGTACACCTACCCTCAGCAGGATGGTAAATACAGGCTGAAGAACACACTGACTTTAAGTGGAATGAAGGTAAGACAGCGATCAGTTTCTTTTTTGTTGTTTAACCAATTAGGAAACAAAGTATAGTTGGTTGACTCAATTAGATTAGGTGTGATTCAAGCTGTATTACGAACTGAGCAGTTTTTAAACAATATATATGTGTTTTCATATCTGTAGGTCAGTAAACCTGTCATAGACAATGTGCTCAACACGCTCAGGATAGAAGTCAGCGATATTACCTTCACCCTCTCAGCGAGGTAATGAGCGTTTCATTAATTGTTTGAATATGTATGTACTGCCATCCACTGGCATACATTCACTTTTAAGCATGGCTCCTTTCTTTCTTTGATAGTTCTGTAGGAGAAAGAGAAGACTGGTTCCACACGTTGAGCCGGGCTATAGCGGATCATGCTGCTGGCCTGAATACCTTCAGCTGCTCGAGTGAGGTGTGAGGAAATGATTTTATACTGTCATCTATAGTAAAACATCTATAGCATGGACTAGTTATCAAAACAGCAACAGAAAGAACATCATCACAAAGCTTTTGTTTATTGCCGTAGTATTCCGCATTAAAGAGGCCATATTATGTCCGTTTACAAAGTGTTGATTTTGTTTTTGGAATCTACTAGAAAAGGTTTTTATACTCAAATGTAAAAAAACACACATTATTTTACATTGTTGCAGCACCTCTCTTCCCAGTCTGTCTGTTACATGGTTTAATACCTCATTCTATGAAACCCCTCCGCCCCCAAAAAGCATAATGTGCTCTGATTGGTTGGCTGGATCACTGAGTTGTGATTGATCAAATGCTTCAAGCATTTTGTTTGAAAACCACGTTAGATCCATGGTGGAAAAAACAGCATCTCTTGGACATGGCGACGTCATACTACTACAGTACGGGGCAGTCATGGTCTAATGGTTAGAAAGCCAGATTTTTAACCTGAACAGTGCTCTCTTCCACCCTCAGTACCAATGACTGAGGTGGCCTTGAGCAAGGCACCTAACCCCCAATCGCTCCCCTTGCGCCGCAGCAAATGGTTTCCCCCTGCTCTGGGTGTGTGTGTGCCTACAGTCTGGTAGCTTGGATGAGTTAAATGCAGAAGACAAATTCCGAGCACCATTCTTGGCCTTCACATTATGTCACTGTCAATAACACAAATCAACCAGGCCTCACCCCTATTTTGTGTATGCCTTCAGCAGAAATGATGTAAATGAGGGAAATATTGTGACGTATGTTCCTAGGGGAAATCTGAAGATTTCAATCGAGCCGTTTCATTGAGATCAGAATCTGTGCTTATTGATATAAAGAATAATATTGCAGTGGACTTTGTGCTTTGTAACGTTGCAGATCCTTTTCATTGCTCAAACAGCAACATTGCACACTAAAGAAAGTTGAAAATGTAAAAAAGTATAACAAGTTCTCTTTATGGAACCTAATTAAGAAAATGTGTTGAAATATCGCATTCGGCATCCCTGTCTATGTTTCCAGGCGAGAGAGAAGTTATGGATGTCTCTGGGAGAGGCTGCTCCTATTCTAGTTCCTGTGTCACATGTGATGATGTGCATGAACTGCACATCGGACTTCAGATTAACACTGCGACGGCATCACTGCAATGCATGTGGAAAGGTAAAACATCTGTAGCGTGTTCATGTTCTACAGGGAGATGTCTGATATTCTTAAATTAAAATTTTTATATTAATATGTTACAGTTTACAATGAAATACTCAGAGTAGAGTTAGTCCTAAAGACAGAAGTATTAGCTCCCTCTTGTGTCAGGAAAGGGTTTTGTTTATTACTTAGTGCACAGACAGTATACTATGTACTTTATAGTGCACAGTTAGTAAAATAATCTATTACATTACACATTTTAGGTAATATAATCTGACTATTTTTGATTACTTTTAGATTTTTTTTTATCTAACCTGTTCATAACATTGGTTTGAATAGTATAAACTTGTACCATATTGAAAAAAAATACAAGGAAGGAAAATTATTCCTTTTTATTTTGTCATCAACAACATGATGTGCAAACATTACATTACATCAGGGCTTTCCAAACTAGGCTTTGGAAAGAAACTGCAGGGGAAAAGCTAATAATTAATGAAATAGTATAATGATAAGTTAAATGATAATAAATAAATAATTTATAAATAACAAATCTAAATGAAACTAATTAAAAAAGATTAAATGTTTTATTTGTTTATGCTGTGCATATTTTATTTTCCATGTGTGTGCAATTCCACAAATCGTTTGAGAAAGAAAAATTTAATAGATAAAAAAAGAAGAAATTGTGCGATTCAATGAACTCTGAATAATTCTTTTTGTGCATATTAAGTAATTTTTTAAAAAAAAGCCAATAAATTATTCTGATTATGAGTATTTTAAAATTTAATATAACCAAATTACATATTTAATTAATCCATATTACATAAAATCAGTTAATATCAGCGTTGTACACACACTACCGTTGAAAGGTTTGGGGTCAGTAAGATTTTTTTCAATGTTTAAAAAAAATGTTTTGCCTATCAAGACTGCATAACAAAAATACAGTAAAACTGTAATATAGTATAGATTAATTAATCAAACTATTATTTAAATGTAAAGTAAAATGTGGTGCTCAAGAAACATTTGTTTACAATTTTGAGTGTAAACGGTTGAGCTATTTCATATTTTTGTGGAAACCTTTTTTCAGTATTCTTCAGTGGATAGAAAGTTCAAAAGAACATTTCATATTTGAAATAGAATTGATTTGTAACATTATAAATGTCTTTACAGTCTTTACATATTTTATAAATGTAATGCATACTCTAATAAATTTAATCATTTCTTTTAAAAAATCTTACTGTCCCTAATCTTTTTACTCTGTAGCATTAAATAGTCACCCTAATTTTCAAGATATTGACATTTGTATGCCTCTTCTTTATTCATCTGATTTTTTTAGGTTGTGTGCCGTTCCTGCTCGCGGAACAGGTATCCTCTAAAGTACCTGAAGGATAGGATGGCTAAAGTCTGTGATCACTGCTACGCTGAGCTCAGGAAGAGGGGTAAGAGGAAAAGACTGCAAAATTATGCAGTATGTTATGCAACTTAGGGTTAGAAATTGTACAGAAATCTTTCATCTAATCTGTTCACTTTGATCGGCTGTTGATATGAACCCTTTAAAGGAAGAGTTCAGCTAAATATTATTTACTCACCCTCAAGTTGTTCCAAACCTGTGTGAGATTCTTTCTTCTGTTGAACACAAAAGAAGATATTTTGAAGAATGTTAATAACCAAGCAGTTGACGATAGCCATTGACTTCCATATTAGGAAATAAAATACTATGGAAGTCAATGGCTACCGTCAACTGGCTGGTTCTTCAAATTCTCATACAGGTTTGGAACAACTTGAGGGTAAGTTATTTTTGGCTGAACTAACTATCCCTTAATACTCAGTATCACGGTTATGTTTTATAAAATTATCCAAAATAAAATTATTCTCAATATTCATCATTATTCTTCTCCAATTGATTGTTTCAACAAAATATGCTTTTCTCATATGAAACATTTAAAATGATCTTGATTTCTGTCTAGTTAATGTCAGTGTATGATGTGTATGCAGGTGGTAATATTCCTGGATCATGCGGGAGCGCTAGTCCCCGCACAAACAGGGCCAGCAGGCCTCTTTCTGCTGTGTTCCAGAGCCTACAGCCGCCCAGCCTGTGGAGGAACAGAAAGAGCAGCTCACCTCTCACACAGGTACACACACAAACTCTTCCCTGCTGTCTTGCTTTCACATCTGAATCATGTTGTGGTATTTTTCCTGTATACAACATGATTACATCATAATGTGCCTCAAAAAGACTCCATGTGTGCAGGTATCCGTGGGGGCAGAGGGATCCACTATCAGTGGCAGTCTGCAAAGGCGCAAAAAGAGCAAAAGGAAGTGGAAGAGGCTGTGGTTCCTGCTCAAAGACAAGGTGCTCTACACCTTTAAAGCACGAGAGGTGAGGGGACCCAGAGTCTCCCACACCAGCACAGACACTAGATTACACAATAATGCACACAAACACTGCACATATCACAATCTTGTTTTACACAAACTACATTTTGTGGGTTGGATCGATACCAAAATGTAGGCTTTGATATACGATTTGGTATGTTGAACAATTACTAAATCAAGGCCTTGTTTTCAACCACTTTGGATGAATGATGAAATATTACTAAAGTTAATGTAAAAAATTTTTTTAAATGGTAATGAATTTATTATCCATTGTTCAAAAATACAGTAAAAACAGTAATATTGTTATATTTTTATATATTTTAAAGTGTAATTTATTGAATTTTCAGCATTGCCCCAGTCTTCCGTGTCACATGATCCTTCAGAAATCCTTCTAATATTCTGATTTGCTGCCCAAGAAACATTTCCTGTTACTAATGTTTTATTTATTTAATGTTATTAAATATTAAATAAATAAAAAAATCTTACTGAACCATGCTAAATAAAAGCAAATTGTCATCTGGGTCAGGTACTGAATTGATCATACTTTTTAGTAGCATGTAGCACAACCCCTGCACACATTTGAACTGTCTTTCACTTCTGTGTCTGCAGGATAAAGTGGCATCTGAAAGTCTTCCTCTGCAGGGCTTTACTGTGAAGCTGTCTGATCGATCAGAGGGGGAAGACACGGACAATGTTTTCCAGCTCTACCATAAAAAAACACTGTATTATACTTTCAAAGCAGATGACCAGCATACTGCACGCAGGTATGACACACAAGAGTCATGAAAACACTCTCCAATACCAAACAATTGTATCCACACGTTAAGTGAAAACAGACTGAGATGATGCAAATGAAATCAACAGAAATTAAACTTATTTTGCAGGTGGGTAAACGCTATGGAAGAGGCCACAGTGTTATAGTATCCAGCTATCTGCCCAGATGACAAGAGGACTCTGGGCAGGGTTGCCCAGACAGCTAAACCCATTATGGGCTTAGACCTATGACATCAGAATCACCTGCGCCTGAGAAGACAGCGGAATCACACCACAAATACCTTAGTTTTTATCTTTATCTTCTTTTTGGCTGCTGAATTTAAGAACAGTCACACAAGGCATGTTTTGCTCAGTGTTTGTTTGTCCTGTGCCTCACCGACTTCACAGACTAATTAAAAAAAAGTGCCAAATGTAAACAGTGCAGTTCAGTGAATGATTGTTCTGAAACGACTCACGTGTGTTGAATAAAGGAGAATGTTCTTCCTTTCTTTTTTTAAGAAACTGTAACTACCTTTCTATATGCAGATATAATTCAGTGCTGTCATTTTATACATTGTAAAATTAAGAATAAATTAAGTACAAGGCATTTGGTATAGCTTGGATGAGTATGATTAAACCAATACATACAGGCTTGTTATAGACAATATATTGTTAATTTAATTAAACATAAATGTGTAGCATGGCATTTACTACCATATACATGCATATACATCCATGTTTTATATACAAATGACATCATCTGACAAATATATATATACATGTGACACACACACACACACATATATATATATATATATATATATATATATATGAGAGAGATAGATAGATGTTATAGGATTGCATAGTCTAACTGGGACAAGCTGTACATTTTATAATTCAGTAATATATTTAATTTGCAGCTATATTAAGAAATTGCTATGCTGTGATTAATTGTTCTCCTCACATCTGGTAGTTATTTTACAGTGGTCCTCATGCTGACTCTCTACCCTTACACACATTACCATGGCAACCACTTTTTTTCTTTACAATACCACTACCTTTGCTGTTACTATTGTGAAGCTGTGCTAACTTGCGTTTAGCCACCACTGACATCATAAACATAACACACTAATATACTAACCTGACATATTGCTAGAAAATCACTGCTTTAATATGATCCGATATGCATTTGTTATAAAAAACGGCGTAACTGTGGTCACTGGTAATTTTCAAAACGCATGTATTGGAGAAGTTTGACAAAACCTCCATGTAAATCAATATGGAAATGTTGTGAACATCTGTGTCGGTTGAACCTTTCATTAAAAATAACGAAGTGTCATAAGCTTTATGTACAGTATCGACCTTAAGCAGTTTTGTAATTAGGCCATCGTCTAAAGCCGCGATACTCCCAAAAGATATTTTTTAAAATGTCTGCTTTTTACATCATGAACGTCATACAAACGCTCAAACCTGCAGGTTTTTTTGTATATTCATATCACTGAGCATTGTTCAGTTCAGTAGATTGTAAAATACCAAGTAGGACACACTTTGTCTTTGTTACGTTTGAAAAAATGCTGTATCCTGTAAAACTGAAAAAGCGAAGGTGTTTATTCATATACGCTGCACGTATCCCCCACCCTTTTCCCACAGACCATCACCCCCTTTCCTTAATGCATTATAATAATAAAAAGTATTAATATGAAAGACTTTTAATATACAACCTCTAGGGGGCGACACACTTCAGCAAAGAACAACCAGTCAAGCTTTTTGTTTGTGATGCGGTTAATATTTGCTTCCAAACATAAAGAAGTGTTCAGATTTCGATACTATTTTAGTTTCTCCCTATTATACTACTGTAATTAGTATGTTTGATTATAAATTAAGAGTATTTCACCACAAAAAAAATGTTTCTTTGTTTTTTGAAAACTGACCTGAAGCAACAAACTAACGCGAATTAACAATAACAACATAAATTGCTTATTCCAGTCAAATATGTATCCTTCTCATAATTGTCTCAACAATCTTCCTGAGTGTGAGCTCTATTATCAAACTACTGCCTAGTAATGCGATATAACTAGGTTAAGATAATTAGCTTTATCAATGTGGTCTTTGGCACTTTGGCCAACAGCCACATAACAGAGGTTGATTAACCAGCAGAATGCCTAAATAATTGATATGACAGAAAAAAGAAGCAGCACAAAACATTTCGCCCTATTTCTTTTCATCCTTTGAAATATTAATGATGCACTGTGCTATTGTAGGCCCCTCTGTTATTTTGACACTGATCTGGGATCAGTTTTCTAAACTTAAATATAAAGCTTATTCACTGCTTTAGAAAAAGCACAGTACTGATGTCCGATTAGCAAACATTTCATTAATAGTCTCTAGTCTGTTGTTGGGACTAAGTAGACTTCATTATACTGAGCTTTACTAGGTCACGGGACACAAAAGATATAAAAGAAGACAGAAAGCAAAGGACAGGAACGAAGACTGAAAAAGAGGATCCAGGGAATATCACAATAGCGTGGCAATGAAGGTGGCGATATGGCAAGAAAGAGAAAAAGGATGTTAAAGAAGGAGAGGGAGATAGAATTGGAACTGTTCTAGTTGCCACGCTCCCTTGAGTTCCCCTGACCCACTAATGAAAGAGTAATTGATAAATTCTATGCATTTAATTGTTTGAAATGTCATTTTTATCAGATTGGGGACTGTATGTTTGTTAGCATCTGTCTACAGGTTGATGAAAAATGAGCTAATAATCAAGTTCAGACACAGAGACTTTCAACATAGAGAACAACGTGCCTTTATGACCCCACTTCCTCTCTTCAAGTGTCTGTACTATGACCATCAAACCAGTAGCTACATACAATGACTGCCTATTCCTCATTTGATAGGTTACTAAACAATCATGACACCATGAAAAGAATAAATATCTTTCAATCTTAAGAGACCCGGAGACCCCCCACTCAGACCCTTAAGTCAAGTCAAGGGACTTCTCATAAATAAAGTCCATTCAATTTTCTCAGTAACAGTTTTCAGAGACTCTTTCTGAAGGTTACTCTATAGGGGGTGACAAGCCATTTACTTTAATTGAATCTCAAATGAAACACTGATTTATTCATGAACAACAAGTGGCTCCCTGCATCTGAATATGCCTACTTCCCAACAATATAGTAGGCACACAAAAAAAATCAATATATTCTGAAGTGAAGCGTTGATAAATCAAACACTTCCCTACTATATAGAGAAAAACAATGTGACAACAGAACATGTGACAGAGACAACATGGTGGTTGTAGCACGTCCGAATTTCATTCATACTTACATTCGTACAACGTAGAAGATGCTTTAAGTTTCAAACCAAATACGATACCTAAAGTACCATTCAGTATGCAATTTTGGATGCAGCAAGGTTCAATGCAGTTGATCTGTTAACCATATTCTATGTGTGTTTGCTGATCAATGTGAATGCAAATAAAATTATATATATATATATATATATATATATATATATATATATATATATATATATATATATATATATATATATATATATATATATATATATATATATATATATATATATATATATATATATAATTTTATCCCCAGTGTCACAAACAAGGCTTAAGCCTAGACCCAGACTAAAATGCATGTTTGAGCTGTTTTAACTGAAGGCAACTTGCCTTGTTTTGTCTCAAAAGGCACACCAGTAGTGTTTTTTTTCTAAGGCACTTTCATAAAAGCCACTTAAATGTCCTGATTAAACAAAGGCCTAATCCTGGCTTAATCTAAACCCTGTCTGTGAAATCATGAAATTATGAGATGAATGGATAGATAGATTTCAGTATAGTATAGATTAAAATACTATCTTCATTTGTGTTTCGAAGATGAAGATCAGTTTTATTGTTTTGGAATGACATGAGTGGTATGGGGTGTGTGTGTGGGGGGGGGGAGATTTCATTCATACTACACAAACTAAAGACTGTAAAACATACTTTTTTAACAGGCGCAAATGCAGATCCCTCCTCAGACAGTATGACATTTTGGACGCACCTGCTGTCTTTATGAGAGTGTCACTGTCACTCAAATGATTAGTTCAAAACACTGATTCATTCAGTAACATCACTGTGTGTTGGCATTGACTTCATTTGAAACTATTTTCACTGGCAAAGCAAAAATACACAATATATCTGGAAATATTGTGTCTATAATGTAAGTTGTTCAATATTGATGTATTGTTTATTGAATCATTGTTTCATTGAAATTAAAGTCCCCAATGATATCAAAATGGAAGCTTTTTAGCCTTTAGTCTTTGTTAGCCCGACTGCTATCTATAAGATAGTGTGCTCCAAAATGATGACAAAATTCACATTTACAAGATATAACCGTTCAAAACGTACAGTCTCTCACTTTCACCAATATGGATCATTGATTTTGATGACATCACTCCATTTCAACTTATCAGATTTTCTGTCAAATCAAATGCTCTCTAGAATTTAAAGTGACCCGCCCCCAAAATTATTAATAGACGCTGAAGCTGCGGCTGAAATCAGTCACTTGTTCGCACATTTACTATTTTCCACATGGTGAATTGTACATAGTGCGCTATACAGGGGATAGGGAACAATTCAGATAGTGTAAATATGCATTGCATTTGGGTGAATGAAGCCTGGTTTCACATTAGTGTAATGTGAACTGCCATAGCGCACACACACAGTCTGCTCCGGTCCAGAGACACAATAGCACAGATTGGATCATCGCCACAGACCACAAAACACATTGGACCCATTTGAATTCTGCGCAGAATGCTGTATTTTAAAGCAATATGGAGAAGATTAGGATGAGATACGGCTCGAGATTAGGAAGAAACTGGGGCTTTAACGAGCTCAATGACTCTGTCTGTGATACGAGGTGTGATCTGGCTCAAAATATTTCCACACCAATGTTTTTGTTATGAAGCATGATGAATTGTTAATCACATTGTAGCCACATGGCAACTCTTTGTATATAGTTTTACTGCAGCTATATGGAAAATAGCAGCGTGTTCCACTTAGGAAACAAACAATTTCATCATAGCCACAAATGTAACTTGAAATTGCTACTCAATTCCAGTACTAGTTATTCTAGTACTGGAGCTTTCCGGTAGCTCAAACAGTAGAGTGTGGCACTTGCAATACCAAGGCCATACGTTCGATTCCCAGGGAAAGCAAGGACTGATTAAAATGTCAATGTGTTCCTTGAAAGCAATGTAAGTTGCTTTGGATAAAACCATCTACCAAATGGATAAATGTAAAAGTCAAGTCACCTTTATTTAAATAGCGCTTTTTACAATACAGATTGTTTCAAAGCAGCTTTACAGTAGTCACAGGAAACAATAAAAACAAAGCTGTACAGCAGCTCTAAAAGAGCAGGCCAATCAATAAAATTGAAGAATATAAAGTGTTAAATGTTTATTCCAGTATCTCCAGTTTATTATTATTTTACAGAACGCTTACAAGTAAAGCAATCGTGTTTTAAAGAAAAAACTCAGCTAATCTATATGTACGTGTAGTAGCACAAACAACTATAAAGTGTTACACATAATTACAAATTTGAAACCACAAACAGGATTATTGCAATTTGAGTATTTAACTATGAAACTCATTGCTATGAGGTTGGTAATCCACTTGCAAGTGAAGTCAATAGCTGGAGGCCATGCATGAACAATGCAGTTAACTCACTAAGATTTGTATGTACGGATTGCTGATATTTGACCTTAAAAAGCTGTAAACTCTTCTTAAAATATGGTGGAGGTCAACCCTTACCCACTGACCAGCATTTTTTCCCGGCCCATTCTCTGCCAGGAACTGCAAAACCTGCTATCTTTGCCCGCAGGGTTGCTTGCTACGTTCTCCTGCAGTTTGAGGATTTCCTTGACTCGCTAATGCTTGTACACCATGCATTCTGGTACATGACTCTGCATTATTATGTTCCTGCATTACCTTAATAACTGAAATAAGCACACTTTCTTGAGCAGTGGCCTCCAGATTCATTAGAGCAAGTCTCCCCCTCTAACTTTTTAGCCCTAGCCTTGAGATCTGCTTTGGTTTCCTTGTGTTTTTTACACTTTTCAGGGCTAACTGCTCAGTCAGTAAATTATCTAGCAGTGATTGAAGATCTTGAATCTTTGCCTCACAATTTTGTGCTTCTGCATTTTTAGAATATACCTCTTTACATTTAGCATCTAAATGCTAAATGCATCTTTACTTGAAAATAGATGTCTTCTCATATTATATTTTACCATGTTTTGATTTCTTTTGATGTTTACCAGTTATGTCCCACCATTTGAGCATTTCATCATCTGAAAATTGAATCCCAATGTACTCTTTCTTGAGTTTGCACAAAGTAGGCTCAACCTTTTGCTCCATCAAGCAAACAATACATCACTTTTATCAGAAACTTTCCCTTCCATCCCTGAGCAGATAATCTGAATGTTCTTGGATTGTACACTAATGGGACTATTGAAGCTATTTAAAAACTTCTAATTTCTGTTTCATTCAATTCATGCAAATGGAGGCTTTTCCTATTATACCATTAATCAATGAAAACAGACTTACCCATTCCATGGTCAGAAAGTCAGCTTTAATCCATTCAACAATCAACTTTGAAAAAAATAACCTCATTCTGATGATCGAGCAAAGTATATTTCAACTCACTGGTTTCGGCACCAAATTGTAAGGATGATTTGTCTACAGGGGTTCGGCTGCAGGACGACTAAATAAACTTTATCAGGTAGAAACTGTACATTCCTTGTCTATTACCACCCATTGCTACTTATACAATTCAACGGAAATAAGCACAATTACAATAGCAAAACATGTGATGATATTGTATCCCAATAGGTAGCATATAAATGTTACTACCAAATAAAAACTAGTTAGCACATAATTTTTAATTGAAAGGGTTTAATGAAAATATCTGCTTATGGTTAGACTTAAAATTGTTACAAAATGAATGTATGAGATGATAAAAACACCATTGATCATACCCAGCATATATTTAGAATGTAACCTGAGAGAGAGAGAGAGAGAGAAAGAGAGAGAGAAAGAGACAAAGAAAAGAGGAGGCTCCAAGAGAGGGCCCCCTAAAGAAAGAGCAGAGAGAAGAGCTGCCAGAGCAAAGACGCCCCAGCCAAAAGAAGAGACAGAGCAACTGTTCAATCCTCTTTTATCCTTGACCATGTGATTGAAATCCAAAATGTGAGACATTCAGATCAATTAAATTACAACTTCCCCCACTGACCCTCAACGTCCACACATCTTGGTCTACAGGCCTTGACCTGCCAGGTTCATCCACCACCATGCCCCAACAATCCCAATTCCCCAAATTCTGATCACCAGCACCTGCTCCTCATGCTCATCACACTACACATACTCACCTCACTCTACACTCATCATCTGGTCTTGCTTAAGCACATGGACCGATTCCTGGGATCCTCAAGCGACAGCGCCACTTGCTCCTTCTTTTTCGCCACATCTCGTCTACTTTGTCTCCAAGGTCCCCTATGTGTCTCCTCAATTTCCACGCCACGACACACCTCCAACTATCACCTCCACGGCCTCCTGCTGAAGACACTTGGGTCATTGCAACATGATTATGCAACACCGCCATCACTGAACTTCTTGCTTATTAATAAATACACTGTTTGAGAACTTTACCATCTTGTCTTATTCTCTGTGTCATAACACACCTCTTTGTGTTTTTAGGAATTCTAAATGGTCCTTGTGGTAAGAAAGAGGGGGTTGAAAGAGTACAGCACATATCTTTGTTCGATTATTTTCAACCCTACAAACACATTGAATAATGCTGTATTCAAGGCATGTTAGTGGGCCTTTAAAGTGTTCATGTTGCAAGTACAAGGCCACAGGCAATCACAGTCAGCTGATATTCGAACCAACGCCACAATTGCGAGTAATATTTATATATATTTTAAAGAGAATTCTAGCAGTTCATGGACCCTAAGCATGATATAAAGAGGTCTTTTGGTAATTCTGAGAGGATCTAATAATAGGCTACATATGAATCGAGAACAGTGAACCTTTAACTGAAAGAAAGTTTGACCACACACACAGGTGTTTATCTGTTCCCCAAAACCTACTGCACAATGGGCAGGAAAAACACAAGATCCATTAGGCTTGGGAAGCAGGACCTTGTCCTCAGAAAACCCCCGCTTTTGAGTTTTCATGAATGAGCTTCACTTCCATTACTGGCTACAACTTACAGAACTTCAGATTTTGGAGTCCTTTGCTCCTTTGTGCATTTGCCTGCTCGAAACACATGCATGTATTTGAATAGTAAATGATCATCTTTTGTTTAGAAACAGTCAGAGCTAGTCTTCTGTTAGCACTGCTCTTCTCAACCAAGATCATGTATTCCAGGACATTAGCACCTTTGCTATTTATTTAATGGTTTTCCGTCACCCTCGCCCATGGCCATGTGCTGTTTATCACCCGTGGGAGGGCAGAGTTCCAGAGCACTATCACTGAATACATGAGGTCACCACCATTATCAAGCTTTCTTTTGGAGAACACAGCCTGGACATTAACATTCCTGTCTACTTTTTAAGCAGAGAACAACAGTGTGACAACATAAAACAGAGTCGATATAGTACAAACCAGTTTATATAATATGTAGCCACCAGTTATTGAAATGTAGTGGTTGGAATGTTTCAGAATTACTTGGCATGCAATTCCACAGATGTTTCTTAGTTTTAATGATGATGGTGTTACATACATAATAAGCTCAGTGTCTTTTCCTTTGGTGTCAATTTTATGTAACAGAAAGATGTCAGAGAGGACTGAAAATAAGAGACACGGAGTGAGGAAGAGTCAATAACCAGAGAAATTTTATTTTGGGGGGGGGTTTCCTCTTTCCTCTCTGGGTTCCTGTCATTACTCACAGACTACTTGGCACTGCAGGGAAACTGGCACCGACTCCACCCTCGGTCAGTCGTTCCACTGTGATCCAGTGATCGGCCTACACCTCACTAACACAGTGAGAGTGTCTCCACCAAGAGCTTATTAGTTTAAGCAGGACAGTCAGGGAAGTCAGAAGTTTTTTTGATTCTCGACACCTTTGATTCTTGATACAAACCTTTAATTATATTCTCTAACATTGCAAACACAATTTCGTTCACAGCGTAAACAGTCACAACATACTTAAACACATTTGCTCATAATACAGTTGTTTCGCTCTGACACAATTCTGAATAGTATTGCACACGCAGTTCCTATGGTTTCTTTACAAACTCTAAAATGCTTTGTTGCTTTTTGCCTTTAACGGTATGATTGAAAACAAATGCTTCTATCAGTAACGACGTCTTTGTCGATGTCAATGTAATCTGGGAATTCCTGGACAGTGATGCTAACTCCTGCGCCTCCTCATCCAAGATAGCATCTACAAGGCTTGATTTTTCCGCCACTTCTGCAAGTTCTTCTGCGGCTTCGCAGCACTGTGAGTGAAACGTCACCGACAGAGCGACCATATGGGCCGCGATCCACGTGCAACGCAAACTCAGCGCATGTGCAGTGAACTAGGTACCATCATTAGTCACAAGATAACCATGTGAAATGGCGAATTTGTCCCTCTTTTGTGCTCGAGATACTATGGTTCGGCGACATAAAAGGATCGACATAACCGATAAGAAAATGCTAAGACATGGGTGTTTGGCGGTTCCACTTCAAAAACGTTGACATAATAGGGTTGGCGAGTTAAGCGAGCTCGAGATAAGTGAACTCCACTGTTATCCAAGACTACATTAAATGTGTTATTTTATTTGTATTAATATTTTTAATTTTAGCTTCCTTTCTAGTAATGTAATGCTTTTAGTGATATTTATTATTTTTAAATATTACTATCTAGGTTTAATTTATTTTTATTTCAGGTTTAATTTTTTTTTCAGTCACTAATTTTAGTGCTTCAAGTTGCCAAGCCCACTTTTTTCTTTTCTTCTTCTTTCATCTTTATTTAAATTAACATAAATGTTTTTAATAATTTTTGCTTTAGTTTTAGTTAACGGTGATAACCCTGCATTATGAGAACACTTGAAAACATGTTTTTGTTAAATAGTTTTTTAAAAGTGTTTGCTTTGTTTTGGCATTTTGCTGAGTGAGTCACCACTTGATATCCAAAGCAAAATCTTTGTTCCTGAAGTAAAACTAGTTGAGAACCACTTCTGAGAAAAACAGGTTGTGTCAAGATATATTCTACAGGCAACATTTTCGGTTAGGAACAATACTGCGAGACCTAGCAATGACTTGCTAGAAAAATAACTATCATTCTCAAACATATCTTAAACTCATTACAGACTTAACTTAAAATATAGAGGCTCTAAAACAAAAGAAAGAATAGGAAAGAATGTGAAAGAGAAGTGAGGTAATGCTGAAACATTATATTAGAACGGGTGAGATAAGACAGAAAGGAAGAGGAGAGAAAAAATAAGGGGGAAAGAGAAACAATAAAGGAGAAGAAAGGAATAACTGGCAAGACGTAGTTCTATAAAACAGAAGAGAAGTGAAACCATCTATCATAAACCCACGCGATGAGACTTCACAGTTCTTCAGAACTTTCTGTGATAATGGTATCTGTTGGATTACAGGTACATTTTTTGCACACAAATATCACATTAGGAAAAATGTAAATTACACTAAATATAGTAACACTGACTGAAACTCTGAGCTTTATACAGCACTGACGGACCTAGATTGAAGGGGTGGGGCAGTCTGTGAGTCAGCATCATGTGACTGCAGCTTCTTTGTGTAGGCTGTGTGTGTGTGTGTGTGTGTGTGTGTGTGTGTGTGTGTGTGTGTGTGTGTGTGTGTGTGTGTGTGTGTGTGTGTGTGTGTGTGTGTGTGTGTGTGTGTGTGTGTGTGTGTGTGTGTGTGTGTGTGTGTGTGTGTGTGTGTGTGTGTGTTGTGTTTGTTTTGTCCATACCCATTCCTTGTGTAGGTGTGAGGGCGAGCCAAAATGGATTTCCCAAAGCTATGGTTTCCATCAGGAATCTCCTACCTTCAGGAAACGAAAGCACCTGGTTAATCACCAACAATGGTCACTCATAAACCAGTCCAAGGGGTGGTTAAATGAGAAACATGAACAAACATGATTTTTTTTTCAAAGGAAAATTATGATCTTGATTGTGCATATCTATCAATCTTTAACTATATGACATCATAGATAATTCAACACTGTCGAAGACATTATGACTCAAAGCCTGAGACATTAGACAACCGATAACCTAGTTACCTTACTAGTCAATTTACTTCTGAAGAGTGATCTGCTGATTTGAACAAAAATGAGAAAGAGACTAATAGATAAATAGATAGATAGATAGATTGACTTTAGATAGATAGATAGATAGATAGATAGATAGATAGATAGATAGATTGACTTTAGATAGATAGATAGATAGATTGACTTTAGATAGATAGATAGATAGATAGATAGATAGATAGATTGACTTTAGATAGATAGATAGATAGATAGATAGATAGATAGATAGATAGATAGATAGATTGATTGACTTTAGATAGATAGATAGATTGACTTTAGATAGATAGATTGACTTTAGATAGATAGATAGATAGATAGATAGATAGATAGATAGACTTTAGATAGATAGATAGACTTTAGATAGATAGATAGATAGATAGATAGATAGATAGATAGATTGACTTTAGATAGATAGATAGATAGATAGATAGATAGATAGATAGATAGATAGATAGATTGATTGACTTTAGATACATAGATAGATAGATAGATAGATAGATAGATTGATTGACTTTAGATAGATAGATAGAGTATCTCTCTTTCTCTCTCTCTCTCTCTCTCTCTCTACCTGCTCGACGTCACTCTTTCAGTATTGTCACACACACACACACACACACACACACACACACACAGTGAGCGGGTAAATACTTCCTCAAACACGCCGCGTTGCTCATTCTGCTCTCCACTTACACAGCAGCAGTGAGAATAAGAGACGAATTGTTGAAACCTTTCGGATACTTAAGTCGGTAAGTTTTGTGCTTACAACTTTTCACTTTTAGTGTGTTTTGTGGGCGTTTGTAAAGGCGCCCATCGGGAGTGTAGAAATTACAGACGTGTATCGCATGAAGCGTCCGCGCTGTCCACCAACAACCAATAGATTTCCTCGCATTTTCGATGTTTGTCTATCGGTTACAGCGAGCAACAAATCCATTTCCAATTTAATGGAAACAATTGTAGACACTTGGTAACGAGAGATTAGGAGCTCTTTTTTGGGGGGACAGGAAGTCCTTTACATGTTTGATATCGTGTGTTCTTAAACATTCAAGTTCAGGAACGGAAAATAATCTTGATGATTAAAAAAATAATTCGACTTCACTTGGTTACACTGTCCAGATACGCGGAAGCAGCAGCTGTACTTTTCGACAGTTTCATAGAATGCGTTGCCTTAAAGTTATGTAAACACATAAACCGTAGAAATAAATACAAGACCGATAACTCTTTCCCGATCCTGCTCCTCAATACTGTAAATGTATATCATTTTATTATGTATACAGTCGGTCACCAAACCGTCAGTGTTGGCCTACTGTACAGTCTTGTTTTTCAAGTACTTTGAGATGGAGAAAGAGAGAGAGTGATACAAACTAACTAGTCTCGACTACAATGTCTAGATATGGAAAGTAGTTACAACATAAACTGTGCCGGATTCGTTTTAATCGTGGTTTCCATAGTTACCTCTATGACAAGTGAGTTATTCAGAGGCATTTAGAGACTCAGTCTCTTTTAAACTAGTCAGTCAAGTAGTTATAGGTTTAAGTCAGCTGTCTTTTTTCTTCTTCTAAAGCATTATCTGCCACTACAAAAAGTGCAGTGACAATTATCTCTATGACAATATTTACCAAACCATTCAGTATGACAGCAGCTACTGCACAATCTCTCCATCCACCCTTAAAAACAACAGAACATGGGGAATATCTGTAGGCCTCGACGTGCGAGAGACGGGCTGGTGACATGCTTTATTTTGAGTTTCATTCTCTTGCTCTGTTTGTTTTATTATATACTAAAGAACTTGTGTATTTGCATGGCGTGCACCCAGTGTTCAGGCCATATTTGCAATCTGTTGAGTACTACTTTACTTTTCCTTTTAGTTAGATAAGTTGCAAATAGCATAACTTGATCATTTTATGCTTAAAATCAGGCACTAAAATAGATATTTTGGTCCATAACAATGTGATATTAAAACCTCTTTATTAATTGTAATGCAACCGTTTTCCGTTCAGAATTCAACTGATGTGCACTATTTCTATTTCACTATTTGAGCCTTTTAATTTGAACTCAAGTTGCAGATACTAGACTTGATACTATACAAAGTTCTGTCATCAAACTCTAGATCAGTGTTGCCAGATTGGACTGAAGATTTCCAGCCCAACTACAGCATAAAACCTGCCCATTTAAAAAAATACCAGCCCAAAATGCTTATTGTTATAAATAATACAAAAGTTTGCGCGATACTCGGTTGTTGATTGGGGTTGCTTTAATGTAGAAATGTATATGCATTTATATGAAATTTGGGCAGGTTTTTATGCTTCAAAAACCAGCCCAAATTTTATCAACCAGCCCAATGCATTTTTTCCCGGTCGGACGTGACCAAAAGGAGCCCAATTGGGCGGGAACCCGCCGAATCTGGCAACACTGCTCTGCTCTAGATTAAACCAATCAGCTTGCAATTACATAATTCTCTGTTGGGCTAGCCGATTGGTTCCCGCTGTCTTGGTAGCCAATGAGCTCGCTTCTCAACTTTCAAATTCTTGCCTAATGTTTGCTGTAGCAGTTTGCTTTCAGAACCATCCACCTTCCCCAGCTCCACCTGTATAGAATCTGCTAAGGGGGGGAAACATGTATGCTTGTACAGAAGCAGCCTGTCTTGCTTGCTTTTTGCAGCATGCCATGTGTATCAGAGGCAAGTATTTGCTCTGCAGCTGCAGCAGCGTAACAGATCTATTCTGCCAAGACCAAACACATTAACATTGCCACGGTCTTTGCCATGCCAAGTTGTCATGAGAGAAATAATCATACAATTATTTTTAAATCCATCAAGTTCCTATGTAAAATTACTGTGTATATAAAAGATTTTTCAGCCAAATATTTCAAAAGGGAGTTTAGACTAATACAAATAATAATAAAAAAACATAATATTGTAAATGGTGACAACACACACACACGTAGGCAAGCCATTGCACCATTTTTTTTCTTTCCTCTTTCATAAATACTCACTGGGTGCTTTGTTCTTGACATTAACCAGGGATTCCAGTGGTTTATCTCTTGTTTAAAAAATTGCATGCATGTCATCGGCCTCTGCTGTACGTCCACAGCCTGTACATTGAACCAAATCAACACATTGTGCGCAGCCGATAGACATGTGTTAGTAAAGGTCTTAATCAACAACATGCATCTCCTCTGAATTATTTATCAACCAAACTGCAGGAGAGAAGAAAGTAGTGATGATGGTGCACCGTCACCTGTCTGCCAACATCTATGTTGTCTCTTTAATCCGCACGGCTCTTTTACAGGCAAACACAGTTAGTAGCATTTCAAACTGGCTTTGTTTTGAGTTATTTTTTCATCATGATGCCTCCGGCAAACACAAAAACAGTTGTTTTGTATGTTGTTTGAATGCCTCAGAGCGCAACACCTGAAAGTATTGTTCACGTTCTGTACATTTTGTATGTCATTACTCATTTTGTCTGGTATCGCTTTTGAATGCTCAACAACAAAAGGTCTGTTGCGTGCTTTTATGGTAGCGAGTGCACAGGCTGTTCTCTGTTGGTCTTGGATTAATGAAGCTTTTGTGAAGTGTGCGCAAGGCAGAAATGGACACCACTCTTATTGCACAGACAGACAGAGGCAAGCTCAGCTTCACCTTTAGGTCAACATGCCGCCACACACATACATATAGATATATATGCATGTATGTGTGTGTGTCCAAAACACAGCAGTTCAGCGGATTTGAGTTCTAATATCGCACACACACATTTGATAGCAAGCCTGCAGTCACACAGTAAGCCCTGTTTCAGAGAGGAATTGGCTTTTCCACACTAGCCTTGACTAACTATTGTGTGCTTTTCTGTGTGTGTTATAGGCGAGAGAAAGACAGAGGCATAGGGTCTCTTGTTTCTTAGCCTAAGGGAAGAGAGGGGTGAGAAATCAATGCTACACTAAAACGAATGTCACATGGCACTCTGCACTCATCTGACCTTGAAGTCACTGATCTCTCGCTCTTCATGTTTCCCTCCCGCTCTCTGTAACTCTCTGCACACAAATGGTTCCTTGATGCATGTTATTTTACCCCAATATCCCTTTGGCATGCATGTAAAAAAAGAAATGGTTTTGCTTGGTGTTATAACACTCACAATTACTTTTTTGTTCCTACATCCACTTTTCAGTAACTGATTAAACTCACCTGCAGACATTTCACCACTCACAAGCCTTTTATGCAGCATAAGAGATTTCTTTCCAAAATTTTTTTTAAAATAATGCCACCAACCCAAAACTTTTGAATGGTAGATTCTGTTACATTAAAATTATATAGGGACCATTTTTTGATGCTCCCACTAATTTTCTAGTTACTAAGTTTCACATTAATGTGCTGTATTTTGGAAGTAAAACAGACTTTTTTTTAAATTAACTTCAAACAGAGGATTCATATTTCTTAACTGTATTATGAGGATTGCAATGCACAGAGGGGGAATTTTAGAGCCTGACGGATTATTTTTGCTGTACATTAGTTAAGTACAAGCATAAGCATGATGCCTCGAACTCTGACAATTAACTAAGCTGTTTTTCTGTAATTCCATACATGTATATTCACAAGTGTGATTATAGAAATATGCAACCGCACCATCTGGACTAACCGGTTTCTCCGTGTTCTCTGAAACATTGCTGCCCTCTTTTAGACTTGGTTCTTTTGTTCTCTACAAGTTCTCTTCACTACTTTCATATTCTTTCTAATATTGAAGCGCATTTCATTCCTCATCAGACTCATTCACTTTTTCTGACAGAGTAGAGACCAGTCATGAAATATATTGTTGTGCAAAGCATTTTCTAATTCTGCAACATCTTATTTTATAGTGTAAAGCAGCTGTTATCTATCATAAGTTCACACAGCATTCTTAAGACTAAAATACATAGATGTTAGTCAAAATAGTTCACTCAAAAAAGTCAAAGTGTGTTATTTAAAGTCCTTATCACCTGAACTTATAACTCCTTCTCTAAATATACAAAATATATCTTACTTAAATTCTTCATATTTAAGTTTCACTTTCAGACTTTTGTACTTTCTGTGCTATAGGTGGATTCCCCCCCAAGCAAAAAAGAATCTGGTCTGGCTCCATTCAAGATTTACTTTTCATGATCTAATTAGATGGGAAAGAGTCTTTTTTTACTTGCTGAATCTTGTTTCACACTACTGTTTAAACGTTTAGATTCACTCAGATTATTTTTATTATATATAAGGACACATCAAAAGTATCAGTAAATACATTTAAAAGATGTTTCAAATAAATTTCTTTTAAAACTATTTAGTATTTACTACGTTGGTAATACAAAATGTTTCTTAATCATACTTTCTTGGAATCAAAATGGACAAAATTCTTGATAAATTCTTAAAAATTAAATGACAATTCTTCAAATCTGATTATAAATTACATGTGTAAATCATTATTATTATTATTTTTTATATGCCCTCTGTTAATATTTAATCAAAATTACTTCTCCTTCCTTTAGCAGCAACATCTCTTCTCTGATGAAGTGTTTATTGGTGTGGAACAGGACAACCTGTCAATCACACAATATCACAACAGTCCAACAACGATCCAATCAACACCCATTGGACAAAATCAAGTCTTTTTTGAGAAGCCGTTTCACTCATAAATGCATAACAATAGGGAAGAAAGGACACTTTTAAGTATATTTTCATAGGTTTCAACCTCTTTTCCATTTGATCTGTTTTATAGTGAGATCATCTGAAATATATGTGCATGTTTCAAGCCCTGTTTTGAGCGAGAATAATTTGGAGACTGTGTAGGAGGTTTAAAAAAAAGGTGAGCAGACCAGCTCTCTCATGCAGGATAGAGAACAGAGTGAGTCTCTTATACAGGGCCGGCACTACACAGACTGTAATTCTCTCCAATTACTTCTACACAAACACCCGCACACAGAGAGAGATACCCAGAACAGACACAGCCTGTGTGAGCTGAGACTAATATCACAGAAAGAAAAACAGAATGTGTCTAATAGATAAAACTCGGGATCGCTCAAACTCAACAGAGGGAGAAGATTTAGGTAATTAATGTTTTCAATCTATATGGAATTTTAAGTGAATGTGAAAGCCAAATTTTCCCCTTTATCTCCCTCTATTAAAAATATAAACGTATGTCTATAATGTGTGTGTGTGTGTGAGAGAGAGAGAGAGAGAGAGAGAGAGAATTAAAATATATACGGTGAACATAGTGGGCAGAATAATAGAAAAGCAAAGAATTGTATGTGTAACTGTGCATAAACATTGCTTGAACACTCCAGTGTTGAGCTAGTATTGCTGCGTCCGGCGGCTCAAACAAATCAGTCCTGCATCTTTCGGTTTTTTTTTACATTTTTAACATCTTTCGTTTTTTCTGTTAACATGTTGTCATGTCATAAGATCATAAGTCATAGTCATAAGTTTGATGCAAGTGCCCAAAAGTTATTTATTTTACATATGGTACTATAGTATTGGAACATAAATTAGACCGTGATAAGCAGAATTGATGGTAAAGCTCACATATAAGTTTTTGTTTTTTATTGTGAACACAATATGCTACTTTATCTACAAAAAGAGCCAAATAGTAACATTTTTAGTTTTCATTTTTGGGGGAAATCAGCTAAACGTATTTATAGAGCTGATTAGAATCTTAATGTGTACCTTAAATGCCATGTAAGTCACGTTGGATAAAGCGTCTGCCAAATGCATAAATGTAAATATATAGGCCTAGTTATTTTGGTTTATAGTCTATATCTATTTCCATCTCAAGTTCTAGAGAACAAAATTGTCACTTCCTGGGAAGCTGCAGCAAAATATCAAATAAAAATGGATGGATTTTTTCCTAAATTATAAATGACTTGCGTTCGAATACCTGGTGTTTGGGAATGCAATCATGCGAGATGCTTCTGGGAGGGAATTGAACCAGATTGTTTTGATGATAGACTTTGGGTCAGGTATTTGGCTCAAACCAACGTTTGAAATGCTGTGCAGTCACATTCATTGTTGAGGCATAGTCATGTGAGTTTTGTTGTTGTGGATTAAAACATAGATATTTCATATGGAGCCTTACACATGCCATATAGAAACATTACATATAGATATCGTGACCGTGACTGAGGAAGTGTTGTATTAGCTGCTTTGGCCTTCAATTTTGTGTGTTCTTGAAGATGAAGTGTTGCCTATTAGTGAGGATGTGTGGGTTCCTCATTCTTCTACCTTCATCACATGCATTTTTGTAATGTGATCATAATACATTACACCATTTGTTTAACATAGAAGCTGGTGGTTTTCCAGTTTTAGCCCCATAAGTGTTAAAAGTAGTGCCATATACACATTATGACACGTCTGCATACGCATACCAGAGGGAAGTGTGTTAATTAAGCAGAAACCGATCTGGGTGTGCGGGAGGTGACCTCTCTTGACAGATTAATAGACCGCTGAGGGAACCAGGCTACTGAAAAGACGCACAAGCACACAATGTCTGTTGAGACTTGCACACTTATTCATTTCATATTAATATTGATGACGTAAAAATCTGATAAACAAGATTAATCGTCGTGTACGAGATGGAGTGATGAATAGACTATAATACTATGGCTGTCAGTCAAGTATATGAATGGTGTAAGAAGTCTGGCTTTTTAGCAAGACATTAAACTTCCAGTATGCCACTCAATGCTTGCTTTCTTCCACCCCCCCCCCCCCCCCTTCTACTTTTTCCTCATTTTCTCTCCATCCCCTCCCTTGCTGGATGGGCTCATATTTTCCACTCTCTCCAGGGAAACTTTTTTTTTCTGTAGTCATATGCCTTTGAGTGTAAGAGGTTTATGTTTGACTGAGTAAGTGTTTTATTAGTTGATATTAATTCATTTTGGTCATAATATGCATTTGTGTGTGTGTGGTCCCAGATTACGTTTTGATCTCTCTCTCTCTCTCTCTCTCTCTCTCTCAATTATAGATGTTTGAGTATATAACACATAATCACCATGCAGAATAGAGGCGATAAAAACAAATATTGGCAGTTTTTTCCCCTTTATACTTGAGTTAATGTGGATGCTTTTAAAGCTGGTTCCAATTAACTAAATTTACCATTTTATGATGATATAATTCATGTATTATATAATTTGTGGAGCATGGCTCTGTCACAACCTTCAGCAATGATCTAAATCTACTCTGTATCATTATTTAATACTGTGTGTGACACAGATTAGTCCAATAACATCCATTTTAGGACCATTTTTTAGGGCATGCAATTTCCAAGCTTTGAGACACCAAGTCTTCACAATGGGATGTATTTTGGCTTGGGACGTGTATATTGGATGTATTGATTGGTTATTTTAAGCTTCAATAAAAATCAAACCAAACATAGAAATGTAATTTTGTGGTGTTAAATACACAAAGTTTCTGGTTGCCCTCCCTGCAGATGTAAACAAGTCGCTGAATAAATTTTGGCCTAAAAGTGTGGCAGATCAGCAAATCAACCATCGAGCAACATCTTTATTAGCCTCTCAGTTCTCTATTAGAAAAGGTCCCACTCCACCTGCTCTACATTTAGTCTTTTAGCGATTGAGGCAAAGCTGTCCAGACACAGAAAGCTTCTCTATCAAAGTTTTAAGCTGAAGTGTGTCTTTTTTTGTACTTCATATGCAATAGCAGTAAAAGTAAGCCAATTGTAGGTTGATTTTCCTGAAAACTGTAAAAACTGGCTCTGTAATGCTTTCAAAACATTAATCTGTTAGTTTGATCACGGCCCAACAACAGTAACACTGGACCTGTCCCAAATGGCACACTTTAAATGCGGTCTTATGGACTTGGCTGATGCGTGTCTGTTAAATTCACGAGACTGGGGTGTCCAATCCTGATTCCTAGAGGGCCAGAGTTTAGCTCCAACCTCAATTAAACCCCACTTGAACAGCTAATCAAGGTCTTACTAGGCAAACTAGAAACTTGAGGCAAGTTGGAGCTAAACTCTTCAGGACAGGACTGAGTTTGGACACCCCTGCTTTAGGGTGTCCCGTTGGTCATATTCAGTTTTGGAAGTTATGTCCATTTTGATTGCTAGTGCTAGAAATGACATAGAAAACTATTTTAATTAGTACATGTTTAAGTTATTGTGACAGATTGCTATATACTAAATAGAACTTCTGCAATTTCTATTTTTCATTCACTTTATTTTCCAGTGTGTGCAGTGTTTTTGCATTGTGTATTTAAGACCTTAATCCCCGTGATTAATTCGTGAAACCAAGTAAAGGCCAATTGTGTCCCAGAATCCTGGCAAAGCTCTGTAAGCCATTGTATGTGCAGTAATACCAACAGGAATCTGATCCTACCTGAGGGGCCGGGATTGGAAAATGATGTAATTTCGTATGAAAAAGAGCAAATTATTAAGGTTCTACTCTACCATTGTGCTTTATTAGGACAACAAACATAGCTGGTCAGTCACGGTGCGTGTGATGCAAGCAGAACAATTAGAAAGAGTAGATTTCACTGTTTTGCAATAGGAAGTTGAAGCAACAATGCTGAAACTTTAGTCAATTTTGAGGGATATGTGAACGGTTCTTGTTGAAGATGTCAAAAAAATTCCGTTTTTTTGTTTTTAGTAGGACATTAATTCTTTTATTCAGAAAGCCTGCATTAAATTGACAGTAAAGACATTTTAAAAATCGTTATGCCAAATAAATGCTGTTCTTTTGAGTTTTAAGAGCTGCAAATCAAAAAATTCTAAAGGATCATTTAACTGAAGTAATGATGCTGAAAATCCATCCAGGAATAATTTACATTTTAAAAAGTAGTAAAATAGAATTTTTTTTTTTTAATTGTAATTTTGACAAACGTACAGTTTTTACTGTATTTATGATCAAATACATGCAGCCTTGGACACTCATTGTATTAAAATCAATAATACTAAGTCTTATTGCACCAAACCTTTGAACCATACTGTATATAAAATAGATTTTTTTGCATTTTTGCTTGCGCAGCATTTTTGGAGGTTTTTTTGTGTGTCTAAAATCCAAACGTCCAAGGCTAATTATGAGACTTTTATTTTTTTAATTTTCTTAGAATTTTTCATTGCTTAAGAATTAAACGATGAATAACTTTCTCCAGTGTAAGTATCAGGAAGGGCAAACTGATCAGTATAGCTCACTTCTCTTTTCTTCTTACACATACAGCATCTATGTTATCACATGTCATATTTTGCTCATCTCACGAAATACTGCCTTATATGATTGCCTGTGCAAGTGATGCTCTTGCTATTTTTGAGGGGGAACAAAACAATTTCTCTGGGTCTGCCAACCTCCATCGAACTCTGATCTTTGTCATTTTTCTTTGTATGTAGGCACTGTAATCTCTCACCATGGCTCCGTTCCTGCGGATTGCCTTCAATGAATTTAACCTGGGAGACCTTCCTCCTATAACAGAGCAACCGTTCTGTGCCATCAAAATGAAGGAATCGCTCAGCACAGGTCAGTGAGGCTTTCAAACATGGTAAACTTCACATTATGGGATTGTCATTTCAGCTTCTCATTATATATGTGCTGCGTTACAATTATAAATCTTAGAAGGCATCATAATTGCATTAGCATTTCTTTCTCTCTTTATCCACCCAGAGCGAGGGAAGACACTGGTCCAGAGGAAGCCCACCATGTACCCTGCGTGGAAATCCCCGTTTGACGCACACATCTATGAGGGCCGTGTTATACAGGTGGTCCTGATGAAAACAGCAGAAGAGTCTCTGTCGGAAGCCACGGTCGGAGTCTCTGTCATTGCTGAGCGCTGCAAAAAAGGCAATGGTCGTGCGGAGTTCTGGGTGGACCTGCAGCCCTCTGGGAAGGTGATGATGTCTGTCCAGTTATTTATCGAGGATTCAGACATAGGTGGGTACATGTAAAGCTATACAAGTTTCAAAGGTTTGGGGATTTTATGTTGCTTTTGCTTTAAATGTTAGTTATGTTAACTTATGTTGCTTTAAACCTTCATCCCTCCCTTCCATCATGTAACAAATCCTTTCCTTGCGGGTCAATATGACTCGAAGCCCTTAAATATATATATATTTTTTTTTTGTTGGTTCCAGAAGGCTCATATCATTTCATTTTTATAGTATTTTCCTTTTTGGTTTTGATTTTATTTTTTTATTTAAATGTTATCAATAAATAATAGAATTTAAGCACATTTTTCACATTCTTAACTCCAATACAACTTTTCAGTTCTTATCTTTTTATTTTAGGTTTTTCTATGTGTATTGAAGTATTCCTCACATCCCATTCATTCCTAAGGGGATCAAAATGACCCGTGAGGGAAGGATTTGTAAATAAAATAAAATAACAACGCATAAACTCCTAAAATCCATTCAAGGTTTTGTGTATTTGTGGTGGTTCAAGTGCGACTAAAGTCCTATGGTCTTGGACTACTGACGAACACTCAATTTTTACTTTTTAAGGGAAGGAGGAAGTCTCTTATGCTCACAAAGGCGACATTTGTTTGATCGATACAACCAACTGTAAAAATAGTAATCTTGTTGAATTCTATTACAATTTTAAACTGTTTTCAGTCACATGATCTTTTAGAAATTATTCTAATTTGCTAATTTCAAAAAATAAATTTATCAATGCTGAACACAGTTGTACTGCTTATGTTTTTGAGACTGTGATACATTTAATTTTTTAACATCATAAATGGCTTTACTCTTCCTATTGTTTAGTTTAATGCATCCTTATTTAATAAATGTATTTACATTACTGATCTCAAACTTCTGAACCAAAGAAAATTAGTTTTTTTGTATTTATCTATTGTAATCTAAAATGGCTTGCATACACCAAACAATCTTTTTCATGAGTCATGTTCTGCCCTGATTGGCACAAACTAATATTTTCAAAACCTTCATTTGAAACCCTTAGCCTTGTGACTATTTCTATAAGTTGTGTCTCCTCCCTTTGTTCCACTCTAACTAAACGCAGTGTTTTTTTCCATTGTCTCACCACCCTCAGATACCAGGTTCAGTGCTGTCAGCTGGTATCTGTCCTGTCTTTGCTTACTCCTACTGTCTTACTCATGTTTTCATGCTGGGATTTTGTTTTCATTTCTTTCCATCAAATTTTGTTTGTGCTTGTATCTCAAAATATACAACTGGTTGATATTTCACAGTGATATTTTGGAAAGTCTTTTTACTCCAACAATAATTGTCAAACGTTCTGGCGTTGTGCCAGAGAGCAAAACCATCAATCTTAACCGGTGAGTTTTGTTTCTAGTTCTCAGCAGGAAATGAGTTGATGGTAATCTATAAAAATGCTGAAGGCATTATAAATAGAATTATCATTAAGCAACACATATTTAGTGTCTCAAATCCAGTGGAGTTGATGTTTAGGCATAAGTTATTAATAAATATCCCTTTTAAGGGACATTTATTCCAAAGCTTTTGTAATCTCATCACCCTCATGAAAGACTTTATTTAGAAGAGTGCAATTTGCCGTTTCTATTCTATTTTACTTTACTTTTCTATTCCTTTTTTTGGTTTACATGAGTTTAAAAGAAAAAGAAAAATAACATAACAGATTTTAAATTTTTTGGTAAAAGCTACATAATTTCACTTAATCAGTAAATACATTTTCTATTTCAAAAGCCCCTGTTTTGACCTGCTTCACAGAATCAAGGTCCTCATTGAGTGGAAAAGAGGACGATGGCGTCCTTACAATAAACCGAAGGAGAGGAGCCATCAAACAGGCCAAGGTTCACGTCGTCAAGAACCATGAGTTCACAGCCACCTTCTTCAAACAGCCCACCTTCTGCTCGGTCTGCAAGGAGTTTGTGTGGTAAGTAAATAAATTAACGAATTAAAGAAAAATAATTGTTAATACAGATGTACTTTTATTGCACAGTAATCATCCCACATCTACTAGCTTGTACACTCAATAACTCAACTAATAATTAACTAGAGAATACATTTGTCGCCATTCATTGCCACCATGATCCTAGTGTGTTTTAGGTGGATGCCAGGCGTACTATTTATAAGTAGTTGATTAATTTAAAAGAAACACCCTAATTTTATGATATTAAATATGATCCACCATGGTAAAAAAATGTAAGTCTGATTGCTTAGAATTGTTGTTACAGTAATACCTTGGTTTACAAGTTTAATTCGTTCCAAGAGCTCGTGACTCAAAATGCTCGTACACCAAAACAATTTTCCCCATAAGAATGCAATAAAAATCACTCGATTCGTTCCACACGACCATAAATGCCATAAATATTTTTTTGGTTTTACCCTATTAATTACAGTTAAAATTATAACCATTAAGATCTCATATAAATACTAATTAATAATTGACAATTAAACTCTAAAAATACTTGACAATTTACTGTAACGCACACTTTAACTTTGAGTAGTGTCGCTGCTGGCGTGAAGGAGACGAGAGGAGGGTTTTACTGCTTAGAGGGAGAATTTCATACCTTCTTTCTTACTCATTTTGAAGGCCATTGTCTATATGCTGTACTGTACGTATAAATTTCACTACGTGAACAATAGCTATCACAATTAATGTTAACAACAGGAGGTAAAACCGCTGTAAATCACTTGTAAAAGTATCACTGTGGTGAATGATGCAACCAAACCGAACGACGCTGAGAAAGGCTTTGTGAGAGGCTGTCGTTAGGATATTTCCAGTAAAAATGTGTGCGAAGATGCTGAGCATCAGGACTTCTCCACAAAAAAAAAAGGCGCGTGGGCGAGGGAACATTTTTCTCACACTCCGATACAATGCTTGTACACCGATTTGCTCGTATACAAAGTCACTCGTAAACCGAGGTATTACTGTACAAATTTTGTTAAGTACCATGTCCACAGCAGGGGTTTTTCTAGCTTTGTTTTGGATATAAATGGTCTTTACCTGTAATACAGAGCTGTTCATATGCTGGATGAGTCACATTTGCCTCTTTTGTTTCCTGGATCATAAGTAAATACTCACCTCATCCATGTGTTCTGTCTTATAAAATTGCCCATTACTTTGCCCATTTTAGTATGAGAAACAATTCAGTGCGTAAGTGAAGTGATGTATGAAGTGACATTTCTGTCCCAAAATTTAGTCCTAGCCATATCGTGTATCCGTTATCCCTAAAACGAGAGGGAGATGATATATGAATAACACTGATGTAGAGGCTTGTAATCCTAATTTTGACAAACTGTAAACTTCAAATCTGATTGGTTAATTTGATTGGTTATCAAACTTATTTGACCGATTAGACCAAAAGAGTAATTTATTTATTCACAAATATACTAGTTCTGATTCTAAACAGCTGATAGAAAACACACATGACTCGATTGCTAAAATATCAGAGAAAACAGTTCTTAGTTTGAAGTATGGTAATTTCCGTTTTACATATAAGGATTAAGTAGTAATATTTTACTAGGGCACAGCAGTATTTCACTGGGTCTCGTGCCCCAGTAACGAGGGTCTAGCAATCCCCTGGTCCTGGTCCCAAGTATTAGCATCAGCAGTGCTTGTTAATGGATAATGGTTTGTGATCTAGGCTGCGAAAGCGAAGTTTGCAGGTTCAATACCGAATTGGAATGACCCAGAAACTAGAGAATTACTGAGATTACAATGCAGCTTTGATGTGCCCTTAAGCAAGGTACTTCTCAGTCAAAGTGACGCATAGACCTCTAATTGGCGTACTATAACAGGTTAGTCCAGAGCGTTGGGATCCAGGGAGTTGAGTCACTTGGAATGAAAAAAAAAAAACCACTTCATTAATAACCAGTCACTATATGGCTTTAAACAATTAGAAAATATTATTGAATCACTGTTAGAAATCTGTAATGATTCAAATTTGTATTTCATGTAGGCGTAAGAAAGTAATATCTGTAAGTAATCTGAAGCATCTAGCAGCAATAATCTTGGTGTGTGTGTTTGTAAGTCATAGTGTTGGATAGCATCTGTGTTTATTTGCGCAAGCGCACTTGGACTTTCCTCTGATATTTCAGCCGCCTCAGCAGAGTCCCTCGGGCTGTCTCCTTCCTGTGCTGCATGAGACAGATTGCTTTAGTGCTTTTTTCACACTGAGTATATAAATGTATTGGTGTTGGAGAGAGTCAGTTCTCCAAAGTCTCCCTAATAAGATCCTCAAATGTGTGTCCTAACAGGCCATAATCACTGTGCTATGTAGAAATATCAATAATCCAACGTTTATTTATTTTTTTGCATTCTAGGGGTCTCAACAAGCAAGGCTACAAATGTAGGCGTAAGTATCTTTTGACCTTTCTTGATCTAGTTCCCATTTTTGTAGACACTCCCATCTCTTTCTTAGTAAGAACACACATTATACATGTTAGTAGATTTGTTCCTTGAACAACAAAATCAGTTACATTTGGTTTTTCTTTGTGGCACATAAGTTATCCTCCTATGTGGAATAAGTTTTAATTAGATATTTTGGACCATTAATTTAATACATGACACATTACACTTTATTGCCCCCTTGCTCTTTTCCAGAATGCAATGCAGCCATTCACAAGAAGTGTATTGATAAGATCATTGGGAGATGCACAGGAACAGCAGCCAACAGTCGAGAAACAATGGTAAGCATTAGAGTCAGACATTCAATCACACTTGATCCGGGCTCTTCAACAAGGGCTTCATGACCTTGAGAGAGCGTCTGAGGCAATTCTGTAGGGGATTCGCCAATTGCTAATTGATCCAAATCCAATTTTTATGGGGAAATACTTGGCAAAACAAAATTTACTAAACAAAACAGTGGCAATTCTGGGGTCCATGAGACTATGAGGGACATGAAGGGCCATCAAGAGGCTTTTTAGATTGCGTATCTGTGCCCACAAGCATTTCGATTCAGTCTGGTACTGATGGTTTCTGGGTACGTCTGCAGTTTCAGAAGGAGCGCTTTAAGATTGACATGCCACATCGCTTCAAGACTCATAATTACATGAGTCCGACCTTCTGCGACCACTGTGGGAGTCTGCTGTGGGGAATGGTCAAACAAGGCCTCAAGTGTGAAGGTAAGGAAGATGCCGTTTTATTGATGTTTGCCCTCTTCTCTTTCTCTGTTTTTAACAACTTTCTCTGTCCAGAATGTAGTATGAACGTCCATCATAAATGCCAGAGCAAGGTTGGCAACCTCTGCGGAATCAACCAGAAGCTCCTGGCTGAGGCTTTGACTCAAGTTAGTCTGGTAAGTGATTCAACCATTTTTGTGTTTTCATGTGTGGAGTCATGAAGAGTCATGTTCTCTGTATTATTAAAATGCAACAAACTGACAGAAATAAAGCAGACGAAATCTGATATGCTTGCTATTTTCATGAATTGCGTTTAGAAATCTTCCACAAAGCGTCCAGATCCCTCTCTGTCAGAAATTGGAATCTATCAAACCATAGAGAAAAACATGCCAGTGGACCCTAGTGGTAAGTTTCCATTACTGCACATTCCTGCTGCATTATTGCTCCTTTTAGCTTTGATACATTTATATTACCTTAGCTTTGATTTTGAATTAAATAGACAGTGGCTCCAAAACATATTTGGACAATTGTCTCATTAAAAACATTCATACATTTAATTTAATTAGAAAATGCCTAACTGTGACATCTGCAAATAAACTTTTTCTCAGCTCTAATGTCTTTTCTATGCCAATTTTGCTCATCATTGTGATTTTTAGTGACTGTATGAAGTCCGTGGCTGCAGAATCTTTAGAAAAACATGAAAATCCAATGAAAATGATATTGTTTCATTGTTACAGTTCCATTGAGATACCTTTTAGAGTTTTTATTCATAATTTGAATTAGTTTTTATGTTTATATTTAGTTTTTTTTTGTTGGTCAGTTGTATTAATCTTGTTGTGTTCTTCTCTTTTTATTAAAATGTCTATATAATTTTATACTTTTTTATTTAAATTTTAGTTTATTTTAGTCGAATGTTAAATGTTGTCTTGGCATCTAGCTGAAATAAAAAAAAAAATTTTCAGTAACGTTTATTTTATTTCAAATCAACAGAAATGGAAATCAACAGAAACACAATTGTTTCAAATTTTGGTTTTAGTTTTATTTCACTTTTATTAATGTGTGGACGTTTGGTATATTTGTGTTTCTCAGTGTTAGCTGAAGCCTCTCAGTATGGAAAACTATGGGATGAAACGACCCCTGCCCCTCCCAGCTCCAACATCCCATCCCGCGTCTCCATAAGCAACTTTGTGTTCCATAAGGTACTGGGCAAAGGCAGCTTTGGAAAGGTAAGAAACACACACTGCACATATTTCTGTCATACTTCTGTTAAAGTCCAGTCTTTAAACAGTTCATGTCTTGTTAGGTGATGCTGGCTGAGCTCAAAGGAAAGGGGGAATATTTTGCTGTAAAGGCCCTGAAGAAGGATGTCGTGCTTATGGACGATGACGTGGAGTGCACAATGGTGGAAAAAAGAGTGTTAGCATTAGCCTGGGAAAACCCTTTTCTTACACACCTCTATTGCACCTTTCAGTCAAAGGTGAGTGTTCTTCCAAATAATAACATTACACATAAAATACCATTCAAAAATGACTAATAATACTTTTATTTAACAAGGATGCATTTAATTAACTAAAGGTGACAATAAAGATATTTATAATTATTTCCTTTCTTTTGAAATGTCTATTCATCAAAGAATGCTAATCCTTTCTACAAAAGTATTAAGCGGCACAACTGTTTTCTTATTCATAATGATCAGAAATTTTTCTTGAGAAGCAAATCATCATATCAGAATGATTTCTAAGGGATCATGTGACACTGAAGACTGGAGTAATCCATCACAGGAATAAATTACATTTTGAAATGTATTAAAATAAAAATATTTTTTATAGTATAGTTATTTAATATTTCACAATATTATATTTTTAACTGTATTTTTCATCAAGTAAATGCAGCCTTGGTGAGCATAAGAGCCTTTCTTTTAAAAAAGACAATATGCACTAATTATCTTGAAGACTATTTAATGTCTAATTTTTTAAACATCTTATTTTAGAAGTGTTAAATGTTCAAATTAATTAGAGACACTGGGAAATATGAAATGTGGTCATACAAGATGAAATCTCTTTCTGTTAAGTGATGTCAAAGGTGATCAAAGACAATACAAGAAAAATGCTTTGTTGTCGTTACTGTAATGTATGCTGAAGAACTAGTTTGCCCCATTGTGCTTGCTATGTTTCCTTGACTGTCCACATGTCACACATGCTTGGAATGTGTGAGGGACAGTGAGTTAACATTATGATAATGGAATGGAATGTTGTAACCACTTACGGTAAATGTTTTAAATAACGTGTTGTGTTTGAGAGATTATACCATGCAATGATGGTAGCCATGAGCAGATGCATATCTGTGTGTGTGTGTGTACATTATGTGAATGTATGGAGGGGAATTACACAAAAGACTACTGTATGAAATTGCCTTGCAGTCAGTTTATATGTTGTTGTTTTTTTGTCAGACTCACACAAATATCTAACCATCTAACCATCTTTGCTTTAGAATTGTCTTGTGGTCAATATATTGTCACAATCCACTCTCTCTCAATAATGATGCTGATCTGTGTGTTAATCAATAGGAGCACTTATTCTTTGTGATGGAGTATCTCAATGGAGGAGATCTGATGTTCCACATTCAGGATAAGGGGCGTTTTGATTTGTACAGAGCCACGTGAGTCACATGCGTTTTGAGTAAATGATCTCCAAACAGTTAAACATTCACTGTAGCATATCTATAGTATTTATTTTCCATGATCCAGAAATTGTATATACTGTAATGATTTGAGATATTTGAGCATAATCCGTTCCAGGACTGAGCTCGTAACTCGAATTGCTCATCTCATCTCAATAACAAATAACATAAAAATGAATCTGTTCCGGCCCTCTAAAAAACTCCCTTGTTAGTGCTAGTACAGTTGGCTCTGGTTGGTTAAATGTTTTAATTGCTATAGAGACACACACACACACAATTATAGTATATAAGGCTTCCTGTAATATAAAATAAAATGTGGTTTTAATTATGAGTTCTTACCTTTGAGAAAGACGATATAGTAGGAGGAGGAGGAGGGAGGGATAACGTAGATTATGTAAATTACGTAGATAATGCAAACACAATACGGAAGTGTAGTATTTCTTCCTGTGTATTGTATTGGATAGACACACACAATAATGTATGCCTCAGAACCTCATATTTCTTATTATTGAACACTTATAACTCGTGCTGCTCCCAGCTTAATACTCATGAATCACTCGTTGCCCCCTGTAACCTCCTGCTGTAAAACCAAGGTGGCCCTCTAGTGAAGATCTTATGCAATTACCCTATAAATGAAGCGTCTTGGGCTGCTCCAAGTGCTCGAACACCTAGCATCGGTGTCTGTAAGCATATCTCAAATATGTATCTCAAATATTTACTCGTATCGCAAAGCAAAAAATTGCTCACTCGCTGCTCGTATCTCAGAATACTCATATGTCAGGACGCTCGTATCTCAAGGTATAACTTTATATGTGTGTGTGTGTGTATCTCAGCAACTGTTTTGGTCAAATCTGTTTCCTGTCACAGGTTCTATTCTGCTGAAATCATCTGTGGACTGCAGTACCTGCACTCTAAAGGCATTGTATACAGGTGAGATGAATGTTCCTGTGGCATGATTTCATTCACTCAATGAAATGCTCCCAAAATTAATAAATCTGCTATTTTATATTTACACATATATTGAACAAACACTTATAATAATTATTTTTGTCTGTGAATCAACATATATACAGTATATATATATATATGCACAGTGGAGTTCGGTAATGTCGATGGCCTCGGGGGTTGCAAAAAAGCATGGAGATAACAGTTTAGCGAGATGACCTACACCCAATATATCTATGTATTAGATGAAGCGATCGGCATGCTATAAAAATGTACATACACTGTATACGTTTGCTAACAACAAAAGGCATATGTGCACCAACTAACAGCAGAGATTTACCAGTAAACAATAAAAAACACTTTCGATTTTTGATACAAAACTTTAATTATATTCTCCAACATTGCAAACACACTTTCGCTCACTGCATAAACAGTCATAACATATTCGTGAGGTCATCACGCTGTACTAGATTGCATACTTTCTTGCGCTTTTTAATGTGCTTTCTCAACAAATTCGGCATCGTCCCGTCTTTTAATGACAGTGTTCCCTCAGCGGCGCTGAGCAGAGCGCTTCAAAACAGAAGCAGTGTGTGTGTGTGTGTGTGTGTGTGTGTTCGTTCATCTAAGCCTTATACTCATTGGTCGTTACCGCTCGTTACTGACCTATGTCAAAATATTTGAGAAGACCAATCAAATCAGAGAGTTGGGCTTTATGTGCACACAGAAGCAGCTGAGGCTTTGGGATGTGGTTAGACCCACAGCAGCTCTCGTAAGAACGTGAATGTGCTTTCACTTCAGAGTCCTGCGTGGCGCTGTAAGTAAAGCGTCACTGACAGAGCGACCGCGATCCATGTGCAATGCAAACTCAGCGCATGCGCAGTGAACTAGGTACACTCATGACTCACGAGATAACCATGTGAAGTGACGACTTTGTCCGAGATATTTGCTCGAGATATTAGTGTTCGGCGACATTAGGGAATCGACATTAAAGAATCGAAAATACTGAGACAAATGGGCAGTTTGGAGGTTCCACTTCAAAAACGTCAACATAATAGTATTGGCGAGTTAACCGTGACTCGAGATAAGTGAACTCCACTGTGTATATATATATATATGCACAAGCTCAGTAAGATTTGTATTAAGTAATAGTTAACTCAGTACTACTTTTACAATGATGCATTAATTTAATCAAAAGTGACAGTAAAAACATTTATAACCTTAAGTAAACCAATATAACCAAATAAATGCTCAGTTGAACTTTCTATTCATCATAGAGTCCTGCAGAAATGTATCATGGTTTCCACAAGAATATTTTTTAGCAGTTGTAAAATCAGCATATTAGAATGATTTCTAAAGGATCATGTAAACACTGACGACTGACGTGAGGATGCTGAAAGTTCAGCTTTACCATCACAGCAATAAATTGCATTTTAAAATATATTAAGATAAAAAATGGTCATTTCAGTTTATGCTGTTCTTTTAATCAATAAATGCAGCCTTGGTGAGCATGAGACTTCTTTAAAAAATAATGACCTCAAAAATGTAAACCATGTAACTTAACTTTCATATGGACTTTTTTCCTTCTTAATCAGAGATTTAAAGTTGGACAATGTGATGCTGGACAAGGAAGGACATATTAAGATTGCAGACTTTGGGATGTGCAAAGAGAACATGCTTGGAGAAAACAGAGCTACCACGTTCTGTGGCACACCAGATTATATTGCTCCTGAAATCCTGCTGGGACAGAGATACAGTTTCTCTGTGGACTGGTGGTCATTTGGTGTGCTGCTCTACGAGATGCTGATTGGCCAGTCGCCGTTCCAGGGCGACGATGAGGACGAGCTGTTCGAGTCAATCCGCATGGATGTACCTCACTACCCGCGATGGATTACCAAGGAGGCCAAAGGCCTGCTGGAGAAAGTGAGTCTGAGCCACTGATTTATTGTAATGAACGCTGTCAGTATTGATGCTTTATGGAATTATTTACTTACTAGTACTGGGCTGCCACCCTTGTAAGATGTTTATGTTCTTAGAATTGAAATATGTGTCTTTTACATATTCACAGTTATTTGAACGGGATCCAACCCGACGGCTTGGGATTGTGGGAAATATCCGTGGGCATGCCTTCTTCAAGACAATCAACTGGCCGGCTCTGGAGAAACGAGAGGTGACTCCACCATTCAAGCCAAAAGTGGTAAGATAATTAACTGATTTGAACAAAACTTTTTCCGAACATTGTGTGTGCGTGTGCGCCCAACTGCATAATCTGAAAAAAATTGCTCCAACTTTTTAAATGCTAGAACTATGAATAAATACTTTAATAGTATTTAAATAACTCTTAACACTATTATGAGGGTTGTTAAAGAGTGATTATGTGTGTTTATCAGCTTAGTGCATATGTTGTAGGAATGTACTGAACAAATGAAATGGTAAAATGTCTGTCATAAATGTTTAGCTTGTGTAGTTGTCATGGCTGAAAGCTGTGGTTAATGATAAACTAATAACCGTTGCCTTATCTGTGCTCTTATGATGACATTACAAAAAACAGGAAATCTCTTTTAAAGAGGTCATGTTATGTCATGAGGAATCAGATTTTCCTTAATCTGTTAAGATAAGAGTTAGATTTACAATGGAAAAAAATACTGTAACTTTCAGAAAACAATTTCCTCCCCAGTCGAAATGGAAAACTTTACCGAGTTGCTGATGTCATACTGCAGATTGCCACATTTACAGTACACGTCAACAATGCTTATTGGGTATTCAGAAAACTTGACCCGCCTATACCAGTCATGTTGTTATTTCTACTGTTCCTGTCTCCAGCATACTAATATATGAAGCTCCTAAGGGAATTGGGAGGAATACTTGGGACAAACTTTACGTTTACTTGTACAATCTTTGTGTTCTTTGCGTGTGAATGCAAAGTTTCTCTGAGGAGCACAAAACATTTGCAAGAGAATGCAAAATCATTGATTTATTATCTGTACTGCAGTTCCTAAAAAATAAAAATAAACCTCTTTTGGTCTTATTTAGTTTTGACAAGTTCAATGGAATCTTAACAGTTTGAACGGCACATTTATGGTGTTCTTTTGAACTTTCTATTCATCAGAGAATCCAAAATAAAAAATGTTTTTCACAAAAATATGAATCAGCACAATTTTTGTCAACATTGATAAG
Organism: Rhodeus uyekii; assembly: GCA_037043235.1. Lineage (NCBI taxonomy): Eukaryota > Metazoa > Chordata > Actinopteri > Cypriniformes > Acheilognathidae > Rhodeus > Rhodeus uyekii. Next base: position 2,471,326 of record JAWRVZ010000018.1, on the reverse strand, counting down.
AAATGTTTCTTGAGCAGAAAATCATTATATTAGAATAGTTTCTGAAGGATCATGTGATGCTGAACATTCAGCTTTGCATCAGGAATGAATTACATTTTAAAATGTATTATTAAAACATAAAAACAGTTATTTTAAATTGTAATAATAATGCACAATATTACTTTTTTACATTATTTCTGATCAAATAAATGCAGCCTTGGTGAGCATAGAAGATACCAATTGCTGTGTTGAGGGTTCTTGGTCTTATTTGTTTATTCTGCTATTGTAATGTGGACAAACACAACAAAAACTGTGATCTTGCAATCTAGTCATCCACAAAAAGTAACTTTAAGATTATTTTCTGACATCTCTCTTCCTCTACTTGCAGAAATCAGCCAATGACTGTAGCAACTTTGACCGGGAGTTCCTCAGCGAGAAGCCTTGTCTCTCTCAAAGCGACAAGAACCTGATGGACTCTATGGACCAGACTTGCTTTAATGGCTTCTCTTTCATTAACCCCAAAATGGATGTCATGCTGGAGAAATGAGACATTCTGGCCAGGATCCTCTAAACCTGCCCCTCTCAAATCGAGAATAGCATCCAGGAGCCAGGAGTTCAAGCAGTGTTACACTTGTTATACTTTCTGGACGGTCCAAATAGATAATGGTGTTCCGGTATTTATGTCTTTGTTAATCAAATGATCAAAAGAACTTATTTTAATGATGTACTATATTTGTTACGGTAATGTCCCTAATATAAATGTAAACGTTCATGGGATTAAATAATGCCCTTACTATCAGACACACATATACAAAAAAGGGACTCTGAAAGAAAGGGACTGTATATTGTAGACTGTTTAATATGCTGGGACTTTGCAATTTGATTGAATAGTGGCCTTCTTAACACTCTTGAATCCTCCTTGTTTGCCCTCATACAACTTTTATCATACTAAGGTTCATTTGTGGGATGATTTGGCCTTTTTTGTATCCTTTCTTGTTGATCTGAAACAAGTTTTATAGTGCAAGTTGTAATTTTAAGATGCTGATTTTCCTAGCGTGAGCTGGCATAAGCTCTGCTGAGCGTACAAAAATAGTGTTGTTTTTTTCACTATGGTTCTATAAATAATGGAAGTGTCTGTAGGTGAGCCTAAAACATTGCTAGACATCTCGTTCATGCATAGGTTTGCTTTTATGGTACTGTAATAGGTAGTATATATTGGTACAGAATATTGCTGGGTGGAGGATATACACAGAGCAAGTGAGAGTATAAATATATGTACTGTTATTTAATATTGGTGTATTAATAAAGTGTGATACTGTATATAACAATAGATGTACTGTATATTGTTCTGAACTGTTGTTGGTGCAGTTACTGGAGGCCCTTTATTTAAACGAATTTATTAGCATTAAAGGCTTCTTCAACTAATTTTGACGTTTGTAGCGTTGCGTTTGTGAAACCTTCACCTATTATTTAGCATAGCAATAATTGTTAGCTAAAAAATGGTAAACTGTGGCCAACGCTGTCGTTTAAAATGAATGAATGAATAAATAAAGGAAGTTAAGCATTTATATAGCATTTAAATTTAGGTTCAAACACGTATTGATTGGATCATTTCTAAGTAAGTGGGAAGAGTTTGATTAGTGTATTTTGTGCTGAGCCATTATTAGCGACCATCACAACCGCTTAAACTATTTCGAAAAGATTGGAGTTACTGCCATCTAGCGGAAGTGCCTTTAAACTGCATGTTAAGCCGCTTCTGACCTAAAGATCCCGGAGCGTTACAGCAAATTCGGATCCACCGGTAATGCGCGTGGGTAAGATGTACTTTTGAAGCGAGAGTGTGTTTTAAAAAAAAAGCTGTTGATGTATTTGATACAGAGGAGCCAACTATAAATGAAAGAGAGACTGTCTTGATTTCACGTGAACGTTTTTACATGGCGGGTGTAAACAGTCACATGACCAGAGCTGTTTAATTTCAGTTTGTCCCTCTGAAAGATGATGAAAGCTCCGTGGAAGGAAGCACGTAAACATTTTAGTATAAAGGTGTAACTACACAGTGGATGCATATAATAGTTAAAAGTATAATATATTTTTATAAATCATGTTCACAATACCCTACTTGAAAACAAGTCAGTTGTCACATGTGACCATTACATTTTGTATGTAACTGATTGATTCACATTATAAAACTCTCTCTCTCTCTCTCTCTCTCTCTATATATATATATATATATATATATATATACATACATACACAGTTTCATGATGTGAATCTATCACATTAAACACAAAGGTTATATATATTTTTTTATTAATTTTTTTTCTCAATTTTGCCACAATGTCTTGACAGTTACTTGTTTCTTTTTTTTTTTTACCTTTCTGGTCCACACTATATAGTTAGAAGTAGTTGGGAAGTTAAAAGTAACACATCTGCTACTTTCATTTCTTTCAACTTTAGAAAAGGCATTCAAGGTTGATTTCTTTTGGCTATTTAGGATGTTCTCACTTAGCTGGGTAAAATATAAAGGTCTTAGAAAATAATTTACAAAAAAAGAATTATATAACAAAGCATTATATTACATAAGTGTGTAAAACCAACAATACCATAAGTGTTTAAAAAAATATTTTAAGTAAAATAGTAAAAGCCTTTCAGTTTCAGTTTCTTTTTTTCCAGAGAGAAAATACATTTTCAATTATCAATTATTTTATCAGCACTTTATGTGGATGAATGTCAGTCCCTGATATGGTCATCAAAGCTCATTATTTTTTTTAAAATATAATATGACCATTGCTCTGTTTGTTTTTAAATGTTGAAACGATAGACACAAACCAATTTTGTTCAAAACACACAAAGTTTTGGGCTGAAACATTCCACCTTCAACATGTCATACAGGAATGATTCGTATATAAAATGTTGGCACGTGGAAAGATCCAGAGAGGAGCTGCTGCTCGGCGTGGCGCAGTGTGCGATAGATTAAGCTGTTTAATGCTACATTCTAGCCAAGAGGACAAACACTTTCTGTACTGAACAAAAGGGCAGTGAGGCTTATACCACAACATGGACCGCATTCCTTCTCACTAACTTAAATACACCAGAATAATCGTCAACCTCCGCGCGGTAAAGACCCGAACAGGTTCTGACTGTCGTAAGCAATCGTTTAATATTGCGTCCAACCGTTTTTATTGTTCAGTCTAGGAACATTCCAAGTAAAAGCTGTAATAAGCAACAAAAGTGCTCTTTTAACGTTATTTCAGGTGAGGCATTGTAAACACCGCGTTGAGATATGTGGGAAGTTCGCCTTTTTTAATATATATCTCCGAAAGCCAACAAATATCAATCCCCGTGCTCGCGGATGAGAGGCTCGCGCGAGAGGCGGCGCATGCGCACTCGCACTTTGTGCCATATTGGAATGAGGTCGTGAACGACTAGGCGGAAAAAGACACGGCATCTAAAACCGACTTGAAAAACTCCTCACTGGTAAGAAATGAAACGCGTTCCCAAATATTTACGTATTTTACCCTTTGCCCTAATCGACCTTGGCTTTAACGAGCGATTTTGCGTTGCCTGCATCTTTTTTCCCGTCTCCAAAAAAGGTGACTTGTGCTCGCTCGTATGAGTGCCTGGCTCTATTGCTTAAGCTATGACGTTTCAGTAACTTGTCTTGGTTACAGGCGTTTTTTTTAGCATGTGCGCGAAATCAGCCGCACTCGCATCAACATAAAAAGCCTCACGAATCGGTACAGAGAAAATGTTTCACGTCTAAAAATGTTGAATTGCACGATGCGTCTTTCGGAATGAAAGTTGCCCGATCGGCGTGAATGTATTAAACGCTATTATCCAGTTATATGTGGCTAGCCGAACACAGCGAACTATCATCATCGCTTTCTGGGCGATTTCTATGAATTGCACTCACTAAATCGAATTATATTATAGAAATATTAGCGATTGACTCTATTTATCGTTGCCTTCTAAATGCGTTTATTTGGCTTTGGGTGTACAAAACGCTCATGCGTTATTTTTAATTTTGGAAAATTATTTTATGCTGGGTTTAAAAAAATAAAATTTGTGTTTAAATAATAAAGTTGAACATTAGCTTTCTCAAGCACTTTCAGAAATGTTATTCTGGTCGTGTTACATAATAGAAGTTTGTGTTGTAAGTCCCAATCAGCTCAAGCTCTCAATTTGCCATTGAAAACAAGACATATTTTTCATTATTATTATTATGTTATTATTCTTAAATTGAAAAAAAGTGTTGCTTAAACCAGTATAAAAACCTAACATGTTTTTCTAACGAACCAAATATTGTTTTGCGAAGCCTTGTATGTAAATGAGTAATCGTCCAGACTGTCCATGAACTCTTGGGACAGTTGGAGGATCCGGGGCCGGTGCACGTGACAGCGGTCACTGCGTCACGTTCATCTTCTTCTTTTCCTCTTTATTGCTTAGAGTCGGTTATGTTCGCTTCCGTAATTCGCTTGTGTTTGTGTGTGTTTAATGGAGGGAAGTTGTCTCCAGCATGAAGGGACGAGGAATGTGCTGAGGGTTCATAGACACACCAAAAATAGATTTCCGCTGTCCTGGGGTCTCCTCGTTCCCTCGTGTGTAATTCTGGGACCCCATCAGTTCAAAATACTCAAAATCGTGATCCGATATGATTGGAGAACTTGTCACTTTTTTGTGTAATTAATAAATAAATAAATAAAAGCGTTTAGCTTAATGTTCAATTCATTAGTGGATGATATATATATATATATATATATATATATATATATATATGTGTGTGTATGGTTACAGGTAAACCCTACGTTTTGGGGACAAAATGTTCCACAAAGATGGTAATACCCAAAATCATTGTCCTTGCAGGGACATTTTTTTGGCCCCTATGAGGAAAACAACTTATAAATCAAACTAAGTGATGTTTGTTTGAAAATGTAAAGATGCAGAAAGTTCCCTGTGATGAGTAGGTTTAGGGTTAGGGGAGAGAGTATACAGTTTGTACTGTATAAACATCAATATGTCTATGAAAACTCCACATAAAACATGAAAACGCAACGTCTTCCTTATGTTTGTTATTTTGAATTAAATGTTTGTAATGCAAAGAGGAAGGAATGGTTAGTGGATAGTAATGATTTTGAATAAGTATTTGTAATTATCACAAAAAATTCCTGTACAAAATTAGCGAGATTGGCTGTAACAGCAGGAATCTTGACAACAGACTGTGTGAAGACACTTAGAAGCACTTCTGAAATGGCATTTTTCACAACACCTTTGCAGTGTGAATTTGGCATAAACTACTTTTTGTTACAGACCGATATATGGGAATATTGCATCAAAGTTTGAGACGTATAGCACAAAAACGGATGTTACGGTTGTTGAAATGAAGTGTTACTTTCCTCAGTCTCACCTATATCAGCTCAGTATCTTTCCCCTCCGATTCTGCCCTTACAAAATCACCATGGTAACTGTAGTTTCTGCCAAAATACCATAGTTACTACAATATCTGTAGTGCTCTCTTACTTCTATAAAAACCACAGTAAATGAAAATATAATGTACTTTAGATAGTATTAAGCTCTTTCAGAATCTTTGTTATTTTATTTAACTTTATTATATGTTGTTTTGATGACCATACAGGCTTATACAAAGCTCTAATAATTAAGGTAGTAATACTGATATTTGTAAATAAGTTTTTATTTTGTGCGGAAACTGTTGTTACTGTGGTATTTTTTTTTTAAGGGTAATTCCTTCACTATATAGTTTAAACTTAATTCGATCAACAGACTGAGGGACAGCGACATGGCTTTTTAAACAGCCCTGGCTGCTCTTTTCAATCCCTATTGGAGACCACCGTGACCCCCAGTACATTGTGTCCGTGGCCCGGGCTGTGCTCCAGGGGCTCTGGGACGGTGCTGGAGTGGAGGGGGGTGGACTAAAAGAGTTGATCCCAGCAGAGCAGGAGGGTCATGGCCCACCAACGGCTGTCAGGGAGAATGTCTGACTCTCTTTAATGGAGACGTCAACCTTCACAAAGACAGCTTGACGGCTCTGGATGAATAGACAGAGTTGATGCAACTTTGCTAGCCGTATTCTTCCTTTCTGCATTCAGACTGCATGTTGAGTTTGAAACTACTTTCAAAGTTGATTCTGGCTTTTAAAAACGGAATATCTTTATTTGCGCTCCCTTTATCTCTATCTACATGTATGTTGCTTGCATTATCAGAGGCTTTGCTTTTTAAGTGATATGTATAAATTTCACAGAGCTATATTGGGCATTGCGGTGCATTTTTGCTTCTCAGAAGTGATGCGGGGAATCTGAGCGACAGAAGTGGCTTTTATCTTTGCAGCTACGCACTAAGGATTCCTCCTCCCACTTACTTAAATGAACAAGGCCGTGTGAAATGTGGCTTGTGCAAGTCTCCTCATGTTTCTGTCTTGACATGCGCACACAGTTACTCTCACACGCGCAAATACTTTTATAGAAACGTGTTTATATTAATTGTAATCCTAATATCGTAATTAATCTCTCTTTGTTTCAATGTTTGTTTTTCTCTCATTTCCCCCCCTTCATTATTCATGTAGAAACAGTTTGATTGTCCTCCGGGGGCTTCAGACATGAGCCTTGAGGCGCTGGAGTCTGGTAAGCTATTTATGTGGTTCTTTGTGCTCAGTTGCTAAATAATTTGCAGAAAAACAATCCTATAGTCTATCCCCTGAACATGAAAAATACAGTATTGAGAGCTTATGGCTGTATCGCACATATCTAAATTGCTTTGGCTCAGCGTTTGTCCTTGACACAAAGTGGTGGATGCAAAGGTCACTTGGTTGTTCAATGTTTCAGATGCGGACTCTGGTCAGGATGTGTCAGAGTTTAACTGGGACGACTACCTGGAGGAAACCGGGGCACTTTCTGTTCCTCATCATGCATTCAAACATGTGAGTAAATGGGCCCGCTTGTGTTTGTTTTACACTACTATCCTACATTTTACAGTGAAATTTTTTTTTTAAACAAAGTTGAATGCTTTTAATCAAATTTGAAAGTGATAAAATACTGCTTAAAAACATGTTTTTCCATTACTGGAGTAGTGTGATTTATTATACAGTTTTATGCATTCACTTACAGCTTGCATTGCATTCAAGGTTTAACATTTTATCAGTTCATGCATTCCTGGGAATCAAACTCATGTCCTTGACATTACTGCTGGAGCAATGTTAGCTACCAGAATGATTCTTGAACTAATGACTCTTTTGAGCTGTTTTTAAATTAAATTATGATTTAATTAATTCATCAATTTAATTAATTCAAATGTAGAAACAACTGAAACCACTTGTATGCAATCACATAATCATAAGTCACATACTCTTGGTGGCCTTGAAAACATGTTAAGATTAAATTTTAAACATACAAGTACTTATATTTACAGTGGTGTGTGAGAGTTTTTTGCATGTTTGTCAAACTTAAATGTTTCAGATCATCAAACAAATTTAAGATAACACAAGTAAACACAAAATGCAGTTTTTAAATTAAGTTTGTTATTATTAAGGGGAAACAAAATCCAAACCTACATGGCTCTGTGTGAAAAAGTGTGAAAAAATTAGTTTATCCCAACTGAGTTCAATTTCTCTAGCCACACCCAGGCCTGATTACTGCCACACCTGTTTTCAATCAAGAAATCACTTAAATAGGGCCTGCCTGACAAAGTGAAGTAGATCAAAAGATTTTCAAAAGCTAGACGTCATGCTAAGAGCAAAAGTAATTCAGGAACAAATGAGAAAGAAAGTTATTAAGATCTATTAGTCTGGAAAAGGTTATAAAGGCATTTATAAAGCTTTGGGACTCCAACGAACCACAGTGAGAGCCATTATCCTCAAATGGCGAAAACATGGAACAGTGGTGAACCTTCCCAAAATTATCCAAAGAACGCAGTGACGACTCATCCAAGAGGTCACAAAAGACCCCACAACAGCATCCAAAGAACTGCAGGCCTCAGGTCAGTGTTCATGACTCCACTATAAGAAAGAGAATGGGCAAAAATGGCCTGCATGGCAGATTTCCAAGACGAAAACTAATGTTAAAGAACATTAAGGCTTGTCTCATTTTTGCCAGAAAATATCTTGATGATCCCCAAGACTTGGGAAAATAATCCGTGGACTGACGAGATAAAATGGGAACGTTTTGAAAGTGTGTGTCTCCTTACATCTGACGTAAAAGTAAAACCGCATTTCAGAAAAAGATCATCATACCTACAGTAAAATATGGTAGTGGTAGTGTGATGGTATGGAGCTGTTTTGCTGCTTCAGGACCTGGAAGACTTGCTGTGATAAATGAAACCATGAATTCTGCTGTCTACCAAAAAATCCTGAAGGAGAATGTGTTTGTGACCTCAAGCTGAGGCGAACTTGGGTTCTGCAGCAGGACAATGATCCAAAACACACCTGCAAGTCCACCTCTGAATGGCTGAAGAAATAAAATGAGGACTTTGTATTGGCCTAGTCAAAATCCTTACCTGAATCATATTGAGATGCTGTGGCATGACCTTAAAAAGTCAGTTAATACTCGGAAACCTTCCAATATGGCTGAATTACAACAATGTAAAAAAGAAGAATTTTCTCCCTTCCCGATTTCTTATTTTTTTGCCTATTTGTCACACTTAAATGTTATGTGTGTGTGTGTGTGTGTGTGTGTGTGTGTGTGTATATATATATATGTGTGTGTGTGTGTGTGTGTGTGTGTGTGTGTAAAAGAGGAAGATATGGTGCGTTATAGTTCAAACTGCAAGGTAGCTCTACATAAAGATGCAGATAGAGCTATGTACAGCTGGCTAATCAGAGGTCTGTAAGGTCTATATAAAAGGTGTTTATTGTGGTTGAGCTTATTTTGAGGATGATACTCTTGGGATTCCTCTGTGATCTTGCGACGTGTGCTCTTTGGCAAGAACGCATCTTTCGAGAGCGCCATTTTTGCTGAGAGTGACAAAAGAAAAGGGTGCACTGAAAGCTCATATATATGGAGATGGTTTGGGTATGTTTTATGTAAATTACTTACCTCAGGCACGCCGTTGCTTGTTTAGAATACTCGAAAGTATTTCGGAAAGTTTTTTTTAATGATAAGTCACTCAGATTAACTCTTTTTGTATTAGTGACATTCATACTCCCATGGGAACTGTAAGACTAAGTGACCATTAACATCTTTAAAGAATTTATTTACTGGGTCAGTAATTAACCAGGACACAGAGCAATAATACCACTGATAATACCACCTAAATTACCCAGGTACTTACAGTTAGTCAGATGGCAAAAAAGCCTCTGTAGTCCATTTGTTTTTATACCACACTGATATATTTCATTATATTGCATATGCTATAATACTATGGTTTTATGGATTTAGTGCTGCTTATTGAATATATTTGGTGTTTATTTTATAGACGGCCATGTATTTCAGTTTAAATATTTGATATAAATTAATGGCATCAATGTATTTATATGGATAAAATATAGGATAAAAAGCCATCTTAAAGGGAAAAAATGCCCTTAAAAATTTATTTCAGAGGGCAAATATTGCCCCTCACAATGAATTTATGATTCTTGATTTGAAGGTAAAGTGTCATTTTTCTGCCTCTTAAAAATATAATCTGTGCATCCCAACCAACCAAAACGCACACAAACTCACACAAACTATATATATATATATATATATCATGTACTGAAGTAGAGCTGAAATTAAAATATAAATATTAGATGAGAAAATTAAACCTAAGCAAACATTTTTGGCTTGGCAATTAATAGAAACAAAATGAGTAAATATGACAAAAGAACATAACAATATAAAAGCTTTTACTTTAATTTTTTATTTAATATTTAAGTTATGTCAAACTAATAAATAATGTAATAGTTTATAAATACTATAATAACACTAAAACTGAAAATATAGAAGTAAATCTATGGCAAACTACTAATAAATAACACAGTATATATATATATATATTAAATACTAAAATAACACTACTAAAATAACTAAAACTAATAATCAAATAAAAATTAAATAGAAACATTAAAAAATTGAACTAACTAAAACTAATTCATACTACTAATAAATAACATAAAAGTAAATAATGCTAAAATAACACTGTACTAATATTACTAAAACTACTAATTAAACATTTAAAATCTAATAGAACTGACAAAATTCAAAAGAACTGAGAATATTTTCAGTTTTCAAATGAAAACTGAAAATATAAAAACAAAAACTAATTCAAACTATTGCTAAATGGTGGACTGGTGTTTCCTTTGCAGGTGGACCAGGGCCTGGAGACGGGTCTGACTCCTGGGATGAAGCTAGAGGTGTGTGTCCGTACTGAATCAGAAACCGCATACTGGGTGGCCACAATAATCACCACCTGCGGACAGCTGCTGTTGCTACGATATGAGGGTTACCAGGATGACCGGCGGGCCGACTTTTGGTGCGACATCATGACCGCCGACCTGCACCCAATCGGATGGAGCAAACAACAGGGTCGACCCATGAGACCTCCCGAGGGTGAGAATGTCTACTGAGCAATTTCACTATGCTTTCTAATTTATGATAATTAGACCTTAATTGTTCCATTTCATCACTCACTTACTCTGGAGAACGTTGTGGCTTTATAGGTTAAGAATGAATTTAGGCTCTCCAGAGGTTATGCTCTCGTTTCTCAAAAGCTTTGTATGCATCATCCATGTTTGCATTTTTCTTTATGTACCAAGTGCTGTGTTGCTTGCAGCGTAATGCTAATTCCTGTAGGTGGTTGCTCACAGTCGATTTGTGGGCATATTCAGGAAATGGGGGAGGGGTGTTTGTGTTGGGGCTTTTATTTAGCTGCAGCTTGCTGATGGGCACAGCCTCTACTCCTCTGAAATTATTAAAGGACGCTTTTTAATACTTAAAGCTTCTTTTATTAATAAAATCCTTGAATTGAGTGCAGGCTTGGGGGAGTCCAGATGGTTGCTGGCAATTTACTTCTGGCTGTCTGTGCCTTATGGCCCAAAATACCATGTCAATGGTGAAGCCATCATAAGTGCAAAATGGCATAAATCTGTGAGCAGGATATTCTGATAGAAGATCTGCCACTGTATCTCTCTTAAAACCCTGAATTTGTGCTCAGGTGTCCGTGAGAAGCACCAGGACTGGGAAGCGTTCCTGGAGAAATCTCTGGCTGAATCCTGCAGCGTACCTGCGAGTCTACTGGAAGGGGTAAGAAAAATGTATAGAAAGCTAGACTTCATTGCAAAATAAACTGATAGGGTGATGTATTAAAATGAATACTTCTCAGAGTCAACCAAGGCCATTTTTAGTATAGTCAGTATCTCACTGTTTTGAGTTGCAGTGTATGAATAAAGAGAGACTGCAGAGTGATGTGAGAGACATGAACGGACAATGCTTAGACAGTTCAACAGTCGTCATGAATCATTTGACTGTTTAATGCTGCAGTTGACCTATCAGAATGTTAAACTCTGGACAGAAATTGTATTTATTTAACTGTTCAAAGTTTGGGGTCAGTAAGTTTTGTTTTTAATATGTTCTTCCTGATTGAATGTATTAATTTCTTTTCTCTTTTTAAAAATAAGAAATTTGTTATGCATAGGTAATAGATATTCCTCAAAGAATTCTGAAATATTGCATCGTAGCTTCCACAAACATAAGCGTGATAAGCTGTTTTCAAAACCAAAATCATTATATCAGAATGATTTCTAAAGGATCATGTGACACTAAAGACTGGAGTAACGATGCTAAAAATTCTGCTTTGCCATCACAGAAATAAATGACACTTTAATTTTGTGATCAAATAAAAGCAGCCTTGGTGAGCATTAGAGACTTTCAAAAACTTTACTTACGACTTGCCCATCCCAAACTTTTGAACGGTGTTTTTCTTCAATGTTTATTGACATAACTCATTTAAAAAAAACAGAGGTTGACCAAAATGTTTAACAATTCATAACACAAAATATTAAGAAGAAATCATGGTAAAATTAATAATTGCAATTAATTTAAAAAAAAGAAGGTAGAACATTTGTGCATTTCTGAATATTGAAACACAATATAGTCTCAAACAGTATTAAATACGTAGGTCTTTGACATTGTTTTAGCACTACCAGTAAACTGATATTGCGTTACTTTATGCACTTAATATGTATGATGTTACATATTACTTTATCTGTAAATTTGTGCTTTTTTCTTTTTCTTGTGCGTGTTTGTAGGCCCAGCGTGGCTGTAATCCTATAGATCTGTTAAGTCCAGGTCTAAACGTTGAGCTAGTAGACCGTCAAGATGCTGGGGTGGTATGGTGTGCAGTGATTGAGGAGAATGTAGGGGGCCGCTTGCGGCTTCGATATGTCGGCACAGACGGGCTCCCTGACACCCAATCCATCACATGGGTCTTCTACCTGGACCCCCTACTTCATCTACCGGGCTGGGCACAGAAGCACAGTTGCACTCTCAGACCACCTACAGGTTAGGGTTTCATCATTTTTAAATATCTTTGTAAAGTTCAAACCTTTGTAGTTGCATTCTGAATATTACAGTGTATACAGTTTTTAAAATGGGATGCATTACATAATGTTTTTATGTTTATGTGCTCTGTACTATTCTACATCCAAGCACTAGCTAGCTTTTGAAATTTGTAAGTGGTCAGTGCAGCTAAAACCATGAAATCAAAAGATGATAATAAATGTACAGCATTCGCCCGCATATAACCCGCACCCATAGATTTATGAACTTTTTTTGTGTAAGTTTACATTTCGAATTTCGAATGTTGCTCGCATGACGTCAATTATCCATAACTGTTCAGGCTCGGTACACAGTGCTTGTGCGCGAAATTCACACAATAAGAAAACAAACTGAAAACAAACAAGTCAGAATCAAAACAAAAAGAAAAAGCAATCTCTCCTGCTGCACAGCAGCACGTCCCTTAAAAAGCGTCTTCTACAGGTGTTGATCATCGGATGAGATGAAAAGAGCACAGCACAGGCAATCACGTCTTCTTGCATGATTGACAGGTCAGACAGCCAATCAACGTCAGCTGTCAACAACCCTCGCAAGAAAGAAAAACCGAAAGAAAATACCGGCACCTAGGGACGTAACAAATATATTGAAATGTTATTATGCGTAAAACATTTGGAATATAGCCCGCACCCTCATATAACCCGCCCCCCCTGCGGGGTTGGTAAAATCTGGTATAGCCCGCAGGTTATATGCAGGAAAATACGGTAGATCTTGAGGGTTGTCGTTGCTGCATGTTCTGTAGAAGATTCCTAACAGAGTAGGTGAGAGAACAGCCCAACAGGACTCACAGTTGAATCTTCCTGTCCTATTAATATGCAAATCAATCAGATTGCTTCATGCTGAGGTTCAGATCATGCACAAAAAGGCAGGTAGCTCGAATTGTCCTCATAGAGTACTTTTTCCCTGGGAGACCCACATATTACAGTTTAGCTAATCAATAGTAGGGATTGGTGGATAGGGGAAGGGTTTACAGGGGCTTAGATCAGAGTCCACTAGCTTTTAGAAGATAAACATATGATGAGGTCAGCAGAGAGCTGATTGAATCTTTGTGTATGTTTGTTTGTTTGTAGCTCTGCTCCCCCTGCGCACTGAAGCTGAATGGGAGGAGGTGAAGAAGACTGTTTTCTCTCAGCCGCAGGACTCCAGCATCAGCGAGGAGTTTTACAGGGTCAGTAAATACTGCTTAACTACCACATGTTTTCTAAAACTTGACACTGACCCTAAGTTTGCTTGTTTGAACCCAGTTTGTGTGAAACTGGACAGTTAATGGAGATCCACTGTGCTAAGCACTTTAACAGCAGCTTACATTAGGTTTATTATGCTTGTTTCCCCTGCTCGGACGCAAAAATCTGGCTGCATGGAACGTTGTGCACAAACATCAATCCAATGCTGATGACGGAAATTGCAGTGTTAAAAAAACATGCATGCACTGAACTTGTTCATCCGCACTCACATTCAATAGAGAAAATAGACAACCTAGAAAAGGAAGTATACCCATGCACCTTTTGACGACCTTGCGTTTTTCCATTCCACTGCCTTTTTTGTCTTTAAACACAAAAGCACATTCTGTGTGAATGACCCTTTAAAGGGATGGCTCACCCACAAATAAAAAAATCTGTCATCATTTGCTCACCCTAGGTAAATTATGAATTTAGTTTTTTGGCCGAACTATCCCTTTAAGCCCACGATTAAGCCACATTTAGCCTTTCAGAGTATACGTTCTTTGACAGCGTGTGTGAACACATGCATACTTGAAATTTTTGTCTGTTGCCTGCACTATTGCTCTCATGAAGTTATGTGTGATAAATATCTTTGTACTCGTTTAAAGTAGAGTTGCATGTTCTTTAAGTTCTCGTCAATGTGGGTGGCCTCACATTAAATTTTGTTGTTGTTGTTTGGTCCCCTCATGTGGAGTATGACTGATTAGAAAAAACAGCTGTACACATACTAATGTACTATGCTGATGATACAATTTGTCAGACGCGCTGTACATGTGAATGCTACTTTTTATGCAGTATTTAGTATGCAGTACATTGTAACCTTTTCATTTCATTAGCATGCAATGCTCGACATGCAACATTTACCAAAATGTGCAATATAGCTTCAACAGAACACATTGCGTGTAATGTATGACCTTTTATTTAAAATGAATCATAAATCATATCAGCCAATTTTCAGCTCTTTCTTGACTCATTATTTGATCAGAGTGCTGTTTTATAATATGCATTTTACACAAAGTTAGATTAGAATACAGAAGCATGAATTTTTTAAGCATGAAAAACAATAGTAACGTGACAAGAATGTAGCATACTACTTGTTGGAATGTTTGTTATTGTACGTATTCTGTTTCAGATACTGTATTTTAAAAGCAAAATAGTTTAATGGAAGTTATCGTTTGCTTTTGTATATTTCTGTATTTTTTTCTTTCAATGAATGCTGCTTGGATTCACTGTGGGTTTTATAGAGGCTTAATAAAGGTTAAAAAATTCTAAATGTATCAAGGTATGTTTGCTACCATCTTATATGGATGAAAGGAATTCAGAAACAGCTAGAAAATGCTTTTTGCACTTTATTGTTTCTAAGTTATTCAGTCATATTGATGAAATATATGTTTTATTTTGCATTCAGGACAGATCAGCCATCACTCCACACTGTTTTACTGATGGGATGAAGCTGGAAGCTGTGGACCCAGCATCTCCTTTCAACATCAGTCCTGCCACTGTGAAGAAGGTATCGTAATGGACTGTAAAGTAGCTGCACTATCTTCTCATTTCCTCCAAAATGTGGTCGACACACTAAGCAGAAATAGTTTGGACCTGATACCATAGTGCTTTGTTGAAAAGAATTGATAGTAAATAAAGTCTGTATTTTATTTAAGAAATAAATCTGTTACAGACAAATTCAGTGTTGATTTGATACAGTTATAAAACATAGCCTCCCCTTTTCACTTATATCTAACATAGAAGTTTGAAGTGTGTGTGTGTGTGTGTATAGTTGCTTCCCTCTTGAGACAATTGACTTTTAACAGACCACCTTATTAGGTGTGATGGGTTAGGTGGGGGGTAATTGGGAAAGTCACATGAGATGAGGAAATGCCTCCATCGAGCAATGATTGAGTTTGATCTGTAATAATTGGATATGATTGGTTTATTTAAAAAATCCCAGCTCTTTTTTTCTTTTCTGCTTTGTCACGTCAAAATCAAACTTGTAATGGCCTGATAACATGACCACTGCAGGGGGTTTTAGTGACCAATCAGTTTGGTAAAATTAAAGGTAGCCTGGTGACCAGTTTTTAGTTGATGAAAATAAGTTGACAGTTAAAATGAGATATATATATATATATATATATAAGCATTAAAAGCACTAAAATCAGGATGAACAGGAAAGTAGACCTGTGTCCTTATTCTTAGCTTCATTTATGTATATATATGCTGTATTGATTTAACCTGTGTATATACCTCATGTATATGGTGTATACGGTATTGATTTGTTTATGTGTGTGAGACAGGTATTTAATGATCAGTTCTTTCTGGTGCGGATGGACGATATGAGAGATGAGGCACAGAAAGATGGTGGCGGACACTCTTTCCTTTGCCACAGGGACAGTCCAGGAATCTTTCCCACGCAGTGGAGTCTAAAGAACGGAGTCAAGCTCAGCCCTCCTCCAGGTCTGGAGATGCAACCTCCCTTTAATCATCATACAGTATACAGTAAAGAAAGAGAAATAACACATGACTGACAATATATTAATAAGAAGGACCTAATGGGAAGGTGGCCGAATGCAGTCTGAGAAGCCCTAAACTGTCTGTAGGGAACATTGCGTACTTTAGGTTTATTGAGATCTGGCGATTGGATATGCCACCAAGCATTTCGCTCATTCCGCTGTCCATGAAACATCGGTTTCCTGGGAATATGAACACATGAGCGAGCAGTGTTTTTATTGTAGGATGCTCCATGTTGTGAAAAACAGCCTCATTCCTTGGCAGTTATACTGCCCAGCAGAGCAGTCATTAGGCCTAATGGCTGGTGTGGGATGGCTGGCCAATTCGTTATGGATCCTTCTCCATTTTAACAGCTGGAAAACACACTTGAGTATTTTGAACTTTGTCAGACATAAACCCATCTGGATGAGAAATCCATAGATGCGATTCACCATTTTGTCTTTTTTATTAACAGCAAATAGTGTGGATATAGCTATGGTTTTGTTCTTGGAGGCACTATTTGACCTCTTTGGACCTTTGCTGCTTTGAGCGTTGACATATCAAAGTCTTCATTGTTAGATCTCGTTTACGGCTCACATGTTAATAATTGCCAATCAACATATTGATTAGTTCATCGTTTAAATTGCCATTGGGGTTCTGTAAAATACTTCAAAGTTAAAGTTTTGTTTCTTCTACCATTTCGGTTATTTTGTAATCTATATGTATATTAAGGAGACAGATAGTTTCCCAGGTGCACTTGTTGACCTTTTGTGTTTGTTTGTTTGTTTGTGTGCGTGTGTAGGGTTCCAAGGTCAAGACTTTGACTGGGCAGACTATTTAAAGCAGTGTGAGGCTGAGGCAGCTCCACAGCAATGCTTTCCTCCAGTGAGTTTCTCCTTCTGCATATTTAAAGATGGCTTTTGTCCAGATCTATTAATTTATTTAAAAAATACAGAAATGCAATTTATACATAGAGTGACATCAATACCTCTCTTTTATATGTAACATGTTTTATATTTTGCATTAAAACTCAATTTGATATTTTTGGGGTATAAAATCTAAACTGTCCTGATGGAGTAATGAGGGAAAGAATTTAAAATAGGACATTTTTGAACAGTAGTAGTTAAACATAATCTGTCAGATGAACAGGTCTTTATTATATCTAATTAAACATTAGATTTTGATTGACAATTATTAGTAAGAAGCCATTTTTATTTATTATTCAATCATTTATATTTGTAAAGAAAATCTTTATTAAAAATAATGATTAAGGCTTTATGTAAATAAGTGTTTTTGATTATTATCATTATTTTTCAGTATGTTAATTTTTAATCTTCTTTCATATACACGATCATTGAAAAGTTTGGGGTTGGTAAAAATTTGTATTTATTTGATCAAAAATACCAATATGTTATTAAAATTTAAGATGACAGCTTTCTATTTTAATAGATTTCAAATTGTAATTTATTCAGTCTTCAGAGTCACATGATCCTTCAGAAATCATTCTAATATGATGATTTATTAATATCAATGTTGAAAACAGCTGTGTGAGTTAATATTTTTGTGGAAAGCATGATGCATTTTAGTAACATTTTAATGTTTTTGCGGTCTGATCAATTTAATGCACCCTTGCAGAATACATGTATTAATTTCTTTTTAAAAATTCATTTAAATTTCTTGCAAAACTCAAATCTCAGTTATTGATGACATTTTGTTGCTGTTGTGACTTTCTGACATTGAGTTACTTTTCAATTTCCTTATAGGACCCGTCTGATCAGTGCATTAAAGAGTGCATGATGCTGGAGGCCGTCAACCCACTCTGCCCTGAAAACATTCACGTAGCAACTGTTACCAGGGTCAAAGGTCAACACATGTGGATTCGTTTGGAAGGTGTGACGTCAACATTCTTCTTTCTGTAGCACGGTAGCTCTGAATGACCAAAAATAATTATCCAATGTCTGCTTGAACTAGCAAACCTGAGTTCCTGATTAAAAATAGCAAGACCAGTAACAGACTAATTTAGGACTGGGCTTAACCCTTTATAGACATCTCAGAAGGTCAGTAGGCATGAGGATTAGTCTCATTTATCTTTCCCTCCCACTCTTTGCTCAGGTCTGAAGCAAGCCATCCCAGAGATCATAGTTCACACGGACTCCATGGATATTTTCCCAGTGAGCTGGTGTGAAACAAATGGCTATCCTCTTCAGCACCCTTGCAAGCCCAGAGGTCAGTGTTACAGCGCAAATGCTGATGCCAAAGTGCTATGCACACAAAATAAAGTAATATTTATATTTGACATTAGCTTGGTAAAATACTCAAATTGTACTCATTGTTTAATGTGATCTTTGCAGTGGAGAAACAGAAAAAGGTTGCGGTTGTTCAGCCAGAGAAACAGTAAGTAAGACCCAAAAGTGTTGAAATTGAGTTAAAGAAGTTTTGATGATGTAAAAACACTCATTTATCTCCTACATCACAGCCGGGTACCATCCAAAGACTCCTCACCGGATACTACCAAACAGCTGATTAACAGCAGTCAGGCTGAGATGGGTGAGTGCTAGTCGGTAAACACTTGTCAGATGTTTACACAGTCATAAAAGCTCAATGCTCTCTAACATGGTACTATTTTAATCTTGTTGGTGTGCCACCAGCAGGCCAGCCGAATGGGAAGTACTGCTGCCCTAAGATCTATTTTAACCATCGCTGCTTCTCAGGGCCCTACCTCAATAAGGGCCGTATTGCAGAGCTGCCCCAATGTGTGGGACCTGGGAACTGTGTCCTGGTACTGAAAGAGGTTAGCTATAACAGACTGCTTGTTTGAAATAGCATTTAAGTTTGTTTGTCTTTCTAGCAACAAATTGGGAGATATCCAGATGTTTTTAACAGTGCAGTAATACCTCGGTTTACGAGTGACTTTGTATACGAGCAAATTGGTGTACGAGCATTGTATCGGAGTGCGAGTCCTAACGCTCAGCATCTTCGCGCGCATTTTAACTGGAAATATCCTAACGACAGCCTCTCACAAAGCCTATCACCCCTTAACTCGTTCATTCTCTTATTGTCGCTCAGTTTGGTTGCATCATTCACCACATTGATACTTTTATAAGTGATTTACAGCGGTTTTACTTCGTGTTGTTAACATTAATTGTGATAGCTGTTGTTCACGTAGTGAAATATGTGTACAGTACAGCATATAGACAATGACCTCAAGATGAGTAAGAAAGACGGGATGAAATTCTCCCTGTAAGCAGTAAAACCCTCCTCTCGTCTCCTTCACGACAGCAGCGACACTACTCAAAGCTAAAGTGTGCGTTACAGTAAATTGTCAAGTATTTTTAGAGTTTAATTGTCAATTATTTATTAGTATTTATATGAGATCTTAATGGTTATAATTTTAACTGTAATTAATAGGGTAAAACCAAAAAAATATTTAAAATGGGCATTTATGGTCGTGTGGAACGAATCAAGTGATTTTTAGTACATTCCTATGGGGAAAATTGTTTTGGTGTACGAGAATTTTGAGTTACGAGCTCTTGGAACGAATTAAACTCGTAAACCGAGGTGTTACTGTATTTTAAAACTACAGATAAGGTGTGTTTTTTTTAGGCGTGACACAAAGGGGCCATGTGTCCACTAAAGCGTTTTTCCTGAGGCTAGCATATTTTTCCAATAGTTTTCAATGGGAGCGCCGTGTTTTTAGGGGTGTAACGAACCGCTGAGTGTCTGTTCAACTTTGGGTCACTTTTTACCCAGCTGTGCAATTACAATGGAGGACGAGCGCGACAAATATAACACCGACCAATCGGCAGATTCTGCTCTGTTTGTCAACAGATGACAACAACGAGCATAATAACGGAACAAAATAATTTAAAACAAGAGCCAGAGCAAATCCTTTACTTTGTTTCAATGTTTTTGTATAGAAACAATACAGAAACAAACTATCTGTGTAATGAGATGCTAGTAACACTTCTGCAGATATTCAGCTAGCAAAGCGCCTCAACTGAAAAAAACTCTCTGCTGCCAGAAGGCTCTCAAGCCCTTACAGCTAAGTGTTTTCAGCAGAGCATCTAATGTTTTCAGCTGGCTAAAAACTCTTGGGTGGACACAGCTTAAGGGTTTTAAGGGTCTGAAAACCCCTTCGCTGTGGTAATAAATGTAATGTACAACCTTGAGTGGCTTATTGGTATGAAAAGCAATAGGATAAAAAAAGAACCAAGATCAAATTTTTATTAAATGTAAATTAACTTGTATAAAAAATACAAAAATAAATTGGTGTATAAAAATCTGAAATATAGTTCTAATTTTTAATTATTTGAATTGATTCAATTAATGATAATAATAATAACAATAATTTAACCTATTGATACCCCTAATTTATGTTTATGTAAAATCTGTTATTAAAACTGTAATATAAATATATCATAAAACATTTGGATAAAATTATTCTTGTTGGCCGTTTATTTCAGTAGTTGAACTGTAGGCCATAGCAACAAAAATTATAGAGAATGTGCCTATTATTATGTGCCTAGTATGCTTTCATCACTATTTTGTCACAGTCACAGAACATCGCTCAGTATTTAGAGTCAGAAATATTCATTTTGTTAAGACCTCTTGACCTGTGCCCTGTGTAGGTCCTGACACTGCTGATTAATTCGGCCTATAAGCCCAGCCGAGTGCTGAGAGAGCTGCAGCTGGACCAGGAAGGCCGCTGGCAGGGTCATGGAGAGACACTTAAAGCCAAGTGAGTTTATTGTGCCTTGAGGCCTTTTATACTTAATTTTTCGAATTCTGCTCCATCTCACTTACAGTAGTGTTCACACTGTATTTAAGGTATACTCATCTGCGGATGAGCGTGGTTGTACACATTCAACATATTTGTAATTTCATACGAGTCATTTCATAAACAGAAAATATGCTCTGAAGGATAGAAGAAAAGTAGCAGATCCAGAGAAGGTCTTAATATTGGGAGATTCAAGGATCCATGGCGCTACCATTAGAAAAGATGTAACGGCTAACTTAGTTCACGTGTGCCTTGATAATCAATCATAGTACAGCCTTGATATCATTGAATTTCATACAGAGCTGAGCAACAGTCAACTACTGTTTGCGGATACCATTGAAATGAGTGCCGTAAAATGAAACAAGAAAATTGTGTCTGTGAATTCTCTTATAAAGCAGAATTTTGTTTGGTGGAGACTGAAAATAGATCAATCCAAAATGTTTTTAAACATGTTGAAGATTAGCCAATGGGCTATTGAGTCATCAAATGAGTGGTTTATTTAGCGTATTGTATTGAAGCCTTTCCGTAATTGACATCCACTTAAAAAATAAGGCCTTTTCTCTCCTTCCAGGATTGGCGGCTAAGATTGCAGGCTTTGGTGGGTTCGCCAATCATACAAAGTTTAGAACAGACATGTCCAGTCCTGCTCCTGGAGGACCACTGTCCTGCAAAGTTTAGCTCCAACCTCAATTAAACACACCTGAACCAGCTAGGTCTTGCAGTACTTGGAATAATAAAAACTTCCAGGTTGTTATGTTGAGGCAAGTTGGAGCTGGCCTTCCGGGAGTAGATTTGGTTAGTCCTGGTTTAGAAGAAAAACCTATTTTGTATTGCTCTTTGCTAACTCTTTGTCGACTACTGCACAGTACATCCTATCTGTAACTAGTCTGTCTCAACATTCACCTTGCACATTCGCGCTTGTATATTCGCCGTCACAAAAATTGTACTGTGCGCAGGCGTCACAGAACATGGACGGCTGAAGTATATTTTGGGCTTTAATGTTTCTTTTCTTAAAAAATTAAGGAACAAAAAAAACGTTTACCTCTGAAGTGCCTCTGGAACTAATTTTGAAAATTATGTTTATGGTTTTTATCAATGCAGAATATAATTTAATGATTAACATAAATGGTTTGCTCTCGGTATCCTGACTAGTCTGTGCTTCACAGGTACAAAGGGAAGAGCTACAGAGCGACAGTAGAGATTGTTCGCACAGCAGACCAGGTGGCTGATTTCTGTCGGAAAACCTGCATTAAGTTGGAGTGCTGTCCCAACCTGTTCGGCCCACGAATGGTTCTGGAGCGCTGCTCGGAAAACTGCTCCGTGCTCACCAAAACCAAATACAGTGAGCATCACTGAAGCCATTTTCTCTACTGTCTCTATATCAGTGTTTTATTCTGGTATTGGCTTGCTGGATAGTACAGTACATTTATAGAAATCATATTCTAAAAAGAAGAATCATGACTATAAATGTGTATTTTGTTATTCCTATTATTTTCAGTGATTCTCCTTCAATTGCTTTTTGCCCTTTTTTGCTGTATTACAGTAAAAGTATTATTGTAATATGTTTTATTTATTAAATTAAAGGTAAATTAAAGCAGATGTTATCATGCTTTATTAAAACATATATTATCATATATATGATCTCTAAACATTTACAATTTACATAATCATTTTTGCTCACATTACAGCGAAGAGAGTTTTTTGCTTACCGTATTTTCCCGCATATAACCCGCAGACGCAGATTATCCGCACCTTCATATAGCCCGCGGGTTTTGTGGTTTTGTGTAAAAAATCGTTGGCATAACCCGCACCCATAGATTTATAAACTTTTATTGTGTAAGTTCACATTTTGAATGTTGCTCGCATGACGTCAGTTATCCATAACTGTTCAGGCTCGGTACACAGTGCATGTGCGCGAAATTCAAACAATAAGAAAACAAACACAAGTCAGAATCAGAACAAAAAGAAAAAGCAGTTTCTCCCGCTGTGGAGAAACTGGTGATTGGCTGTGCTGCCCGCATGGCAGCACAGCCAATCACGTCTTCTTGCATGATTGACAGGTCAGACAGCCTATCAGAGCCAGCTGTCAGAGTGATAGTACAAGCGCCAGAGACAACAACCCTCACAAGAAAGAAAAACAGAAAGAAAGTACCTCAAAAATAAAACCCTTACGTCCTTAGGGATGTAACAAATATATTGAAATACTATTACGTGTAACAAATGTGTGCTATAGCCCGCACCCCCCCTGCGGGGTTTGTAAAATCTGGCATAACCCACGGGTTATGGGTGGGAAAATACGGTAATTGTCATGAGAAAAAAGCCCTTAAATGTCCTGAAATTATGCTTCATTTGTATTAATATAAAATATCCTTTCTTATTTCTTTCTCTTGATTTTGCAACCGGCAACTTTTTTTTGACACGTTTTGTGAAATTCACTCACATGAATCGTTTAAATTACATGATGGTATAAGTGTAAATCTAAAAATACCTGTTTTATAGCATATTACTACGGGAAGAAGAAGAGCAGGCGTGTGGGCCGACCTCCCGGCGGACACTCCAACTTAGAGGGAGGTGTGAAGAGACGAGGCAGGAGGAGGAAGAGGAGGAAGCAGCTCTTCGTCCACAAAAAGAGACGTTCTTCTGCTTCAGTCGACAACACTCCGGCAGGTTCCCCTCAGGTGAGTCTGAAACCAATACTGAAAGTATTTCTATTTTGGTTTTTCTAGTTTTTTTCAATACAAATGTGTCAATTTCAAAACAGGATCATCATAGAAATCGATCTTTTCACTCCAATTAATTGTTTAGTGAGCTATAAGTAAACCTATACCTATATACTATTACTTAAACCCAGATTTTCAATATAGTCTCAGGCTTTTGGCCCACACTGAATAAGAATCAAATACAGGGAGTGCAGAATTATTAGGCAAATGAGTATTTTGACCACATCATCCTCGTTATGCATGTTGTCTTACTCCAAGCTGTATAGGCTGGAAAGCCTACTACCAATTAAGCATATTAGGTGATGTGCATCTCTGTAATGAGAAGGGGTGTGGTCTAATGACATCAACACCCTATATCAGGTGTGCATAATTATTAGGCAACTTCCTTTCCTTTGGCAAAATGGGTCAAAAGAAGGACTTGACAGGCTCAGAAAAGTCAAAAATAGTGAGATATATTGCAGAGGGATGCAGCAGTCTTAAAATAGCCAAGCTTCTGAAGCGTGATCATCGAACAATCAAGCGTTTCATTCAAAATAGTCAACAGGGTCGCAAGAAGCGTGCGGAAAAACCAAGGCGCAAAATAACTGCCCGTGAACTGAGAAAAGTCAAGCGTGCAGCTGCCAAGATGCCACTTGCCACCAGTTTGGCCATATTTCAGAGCTGCAACATCACTGGAGTGCCCAAAAGCACAAGGTGTGCAATACTCAGAGACATGGCCAAGGTAAGAAAGGCAGAAAGTCGACCACCACTGAACAAGAAACACAAGCTGAAACGTCAAGACTGAGCCAAGAAATATCTCAAGACTGATTTTTCTAAGGTTTTATGGACTGATGAAATGAGAGTGAGTCTTGATGGGCCAGATGGATGGGCCCGTGGCTGGATTGGTAAAGGGCAGAGAGCTCCAGTCCGACTCAGACGCCAGCAAGGTGGAGGTGGAGTACTGGTTTGGGCTGGTATCATCAAAGATGAGCTTGTGGGGCCTTTTCGGGTTGAGGATGGAGTCAAGCTCAACTCCCAGTCCTACTGCCAGTTTCTGGAAGACACCTTCTTCAAGCAGTGGTACAGGAAGAAGTCTGCATCCTTCAAGAAAAACATGATTTTCATGCAGGACAATGCTCCATCACACGTCCAAGTACTCCACAGCGTGGCTGGCAAGAAAGGGTATAAAAGAAGAAAATCTAATGATATGGCCTCCTTGTTTACCTGATCTGAACCCCATTGAGAACCTGTGGTCCATCATCAAATGTGCGATTTACAAGGAGGGAAAACAGTACACCTCTCTGAACAGTGTCTGGGAGGCTGTGGTTGCTGCTGCACGCAATGTTGATGGTGAACAGATCAAAACACTGACAGAATCCATGGATGGCAGGCTTTTGAGTGTCCTTGCAAAGAAAGGTGGCTATATTGGTCACTGATTTGTTTTTGTTTGGTTTTTGAATGTCAGAAATGTATATTTGTGAATGTTGAGATGTTATATTGGTTTCACTGGTAAAAATAAATAATTGAAATGGGTATAAATTTGTTTTTTGTTAAGTTGCCTAATAATTATGCACAGTAATAGTCACCTGCACACACAGATATCCCCCTAAAATAGCTAAAACTAAAAACTACTTAAAATATTGATACAAAAATATTCAGCTTTGATATTAATGAGTTTTTTGTGTTCAGTGAGAACATGGTTGTTGTTCAATAATAAAATTAATCCTCAAAAATACAACTTGCCTAATAATTCTGCACTCCCTGTATGTTCAGAGTAACTGCTCAACAAGAACCGTCCTCCTCCCTCTGTTTTAATGTGGTTATTAGAATGTGAAATGCACAATCTGTTGAAACATTTGCTCAGAGTAAATGTCATTTTCATTAGGATTCCACACGAGCAAAATTCATACCATCACAGCTTCAAAAGTGAGCGTCTCGGTTGTGAATATTAAATATGTGCAGGCCAAACTAGGAGGTGCGGTATTTCTACAATGTGTACTAATGTCACTGTCTGTCCTCACAGGGCAGTGGTGATGAGGAAGATCTGGATGAAGATGACTCTCTGAGTGAAGATACAGGCTCTGAGTTGCAAGACGAGCTAATGGATGACTCCGAATACTCAGAGAAGAAGTCTCAGCCCCCTACTCCCTCCCCCTCCCCTCCGGAAACTCCCCGTCCCACACGCAGACGCCGCAAAGCTCGCTCGCCTTCCTGCTCGGATGACGAAAATAGACCTCCTTCACCCAAGGTAACACTGCGACAGCCTAAAACTAATGGAGTTGAAGGATTGCTTAATAATTTAAAGTCAAACTACATATGCTTTAAAAATAAATAAAAAATCAGTATGTAAGCTGACATCATATTCCATATTTTAATTTGTTCTCTCAACAACTGTAGTTTTTATTTACGGACCAGGATTCCCACAGTACTGGAAAACACAGATATAGTATGAGGAAATTGTGTATGAAAAAAGTTTTATAATGAATATAATTTATTTCTAGTTATATCAAGCTCTAAAATATTTGATACTTATGAAAAAAGTCATATAAATATAAAATGTAAATTAGCTGAATAAAAGTCTGAAGTGATAGAGTGAGAACTGCTGGTTTACAGGATAGAAAATATAGAAAAATAAGTCTTTATAACTGTAGTATTATGTACTGTGTTTTGTTTATGATAAGTTTATGCAGTACTGACTGATTTGCTGTGTCTCTTCTGAAGAGTCCACGTACAGAAGTTCCTCAGAAGCTGTGTTTGGACAGCAGTCCACTGGAATGGACTGTCACGGATGTTGTGCGTTTCATCAGGACCACTGACTGTGCTCCGCTCGCACGCATCTTCATGGATCAAGTAATTGAACACACATTAACATCCAATCACAAGTGATCAGAATCTCTGTTTCTACTCCTGTGACCACCTAAGTGTAGCAAAAAAGTGTAAAAGGTTTTGTGAAGACGCTTTTATTTTCTCTTTGACTTAAAGCTAAAACATTAAACCCTTTGTCTTAGTGTAATGTCCCTATGGAAACCTAAACAGATATTTGTTCTAGGTGTAAATACATTGCATAGATTAAACTATACATGCTTATTAGTTCTCATTTAGGATGTGAATATTATTCAGCACTTTTAAATTTACCTTCCAGGAAATTGACGGTCAGGCGCTTCTTCTGTTGAACCTTCCCACTGTTCAGGAGTGTATGGACCTGAAGCTCGGCCCTGCCATCAAGCTCTGCCATCACATCGAACGGATCAAGCTGGCATTTTACCAACAGTTTGCCAGCTGAGGGTGACCGTCTGTAGAGAAGAATAGGGCATTTGACATTTTAGGTGACTTTCCTAATATTTTGGATCTTCCTTTTGCTCTATGGATCATAAACCTTTAAAATCACTTTGCGCTTTAGATGCCTCCTGTACCATTAGTTCTTCAGCAGGCACAGTCGAGATTAACTACTGGAGGGGCGTTTTTCAACAGGGTAATCTGGTACTTTTACAGCTGGGCTCTCCATCTCAAATTAAGCCTGGAATAGTGTTTAGTTTGTGTTCTCTCTCTCTCATTAGTATAACCTGGGTTCAGCCAGAGTTAAACATGGGTTGGATGAACTGTGTCTGCAACAATAAGCAAAGCTCTTCACTTGTTTCTGAAACCTTTATTAACTGTAGAGCGGATGGCAATGCAATTACCTTAAGCACAAAAAAACAATTTGCCCATGTACTGTAAGTGGTATGCAAACTTGTACATACAGGAGTGTAAATGTAAATACTGTAAATAACCAGATGTTAATTTTAGTGGGACTGCTTTAATGTTCCCATTTCAGTTTGGTTTGGTTTTCTATAACCGCTTCGGAATTACACTTTAACACAATAGTGCAGAAGATGTGGCATGATATATGCCTGATGCTGCCATTTCGGTTTATGTAAATACTAATAAGCATTTGCTCATCTTAATGATGCATTAAAAGTAAAAAGTAATGAGGTGTTGGTTAAGACATAAGCACACAAATATTTCAGGTTACATTACTGACTGTGATAGGGAAAATATGAATTGTGGCAAATCCAGGGTCTGTCAACAACACCAAATTGAAAAGTCTTGCACTCTTACAAATGTGTTTGCTTATAAAAGTAATATTTTTTTATATCAAGCAGAATACAGCATCTGTGTTTAAATGCATAATCTGCATTCAATTATTTCAGGGGCTTCTATGTTGTAATAGTCTAAATAACTGGTTTTGGTCTTGCATTGCAAAGCTGTACCCCTATACAACCGGACAGAATCATTTGATTTATTAGCTATGGGTTGTATATGAATTGATAATGAGATATGCAAGTCTCCCTTTTCTTGATTCAACAGTCCATTTCCCTTCTTTAAGTATTTGTGCTGGAATGAGAAAAGTCTAATTGGAACCTCGTTTTGCCACATTCCGTTTTGTTCATTTCCTGTTTTTCACCCGTTTGTTTTAAGGTTGTTGAATTAATATTGCTTTACATTTGATTATATGTTGGTGGAAAATGTTATTTAAAAGAAAATAAAATGAACAGAATCTTGTCTTTTGGTTTGTTTTTCAGGGGGCATATTTAAATAAAGTGGAGGGGTTCTTAAAAATCAAACAATGTTTTTGAGTTAGAATATGCCTTTACAGACCATAAACATTTAGGTACCGGTAAATGTTGCATTATAATGGTAACGGGTATAGTTATAATGGGTCGGTTAGATTTTTGTAAGGTTTTTGAAAGAAGTCAAGGTGGCATTTATTTTATTAAAAATATAGTAAAACAATTTAAAGTAGCTTTTTTTCTATTTGAAAATGTCATTTATTCCTGTGATGAAAAACTGTTCAGCATCAATTACTCCAATCATCAATTTAAAAGTGTCAATTTCTTTATTTCTTAATGTTAGTGCATTTTTATATTATAAAAGAGAGAATTAACTTAATATCTCACTTAAAGAAATTTGCACTTATTGTTAATTGTAGCCATTATACACCCCACAACAAATAAAGATTTTTAAATATAAAAAAAGATGTATATGTGTATATATCAGGGGCGTAGCCAGAATTTTATTTTCAGAATTTTAGTCCCAGCTTAAAATGAAGGGGCAACTCATTTTTTATACTATATATATATTATAACCAATTGGAAATCTGAGAATAAATAAGGGGGCCGAGGCCCACCCAGGCCCCCTTGTGGTTCTACGCCATATGTTATATATATATATAT
Source organism: Rhodeus uyekii (assembly GCA_037043235.1). Taxonomy (NCBI): domain Eukaryota; kingdom Metazoa; phylum Chordata; class Actinopteri; order Cypriniformes; family Acheilognathidae; genus Rhodeus; species Rhodeus uyekii. The sequence goes on along the minus strand of JAWRVZ010000018.1, from coordinate 2,442,424 downwards.
ATATATATATATATATATATATATATATATATATATCTACGCCCCTGATATATACACATATACATCTTTTTTTATATTTAAAAATCTTTATTTGTTGTGGGGTGTATAATGGCTATAATGGCTTCATGTCCGTAACACTGTCAAAGCATCTTTTTATCATCTTAGAAACATTGCCAAACTACGCCCAATGTTGACTTTCTCTGTGGCTGAAAAGTTAATTAACACCTTTGTGTTTTCACGCATTGATTATTGTAATGCATTGCTGGCCGGAGTCCCTAAAGCTACCCTAAATAAGCTGCAGTTGGTACAAAATTCAGCTGCCAGAATTTTAACAGGAACCAGTGCAAGGGAGCACATCACACCGATCCTTGAAAAATTGCACTGGCTTCCTGTTAGTTTTCGTATTGATTTTAAAATTCTCATGCTTGCATATAAGGCCTTGAATAATTTGGCCCCTCAATATTTGTGTGAACTTTTAACTTTCTACACTCCTTCACGCGCACTACGCTCCTCTGAGGCTGGTCTCTTAACTGTCCAAAAAACACGGTTAAAAACTATGGGTGATCGGGCTTTTTCCTCCTTGGCTCCTAAATTGTGGAATTCCCTGCCCTCTGAGATTAGGAATGCAGAATCTTTTAGTATTTTTAAATCATTACTTAAAACATACTATTTTAGGATAGCTTTTATGTGACTCATTTTATCATTTTATTATTCTTGCTTGTTTTACTTTGGCTTTTTAATTGATTTTATTGTTTTGTGTAATTTTATATGTATGTAAAGTGCTTTGAGATTTCCATTTAAAGGCACTATATAAAATAAAGTTTATTATTATTATATTATTATATATATATATATATATATATATATATATATATATATATTAAATCATGCTACTTTATTTAATATAAATAGGATAGGTTGCAACTTTCTACTGGGAGCAACTGTTCCATATTGATTCCAGTTTACAATTGTGACCAATTGCATTCAAATTGATTCATTGTGGTATCCATTGGATTAAAATACTTGTTATCCTTTAGTTGATAAAATTGGACTAAATATGTTAAATGTACGAATTTCACAATACAAATAGATTGATTTTATCGTTCAGCGAGTGAATTCTAACATTTCTTTTAGAATTCCATCAACTGCACCTGCTGCGACAAAAGATCTTCTAAAACTACATATCCCATCATGCTCTAGTCCGACGCGACACAGTGATGACGCAGTAGATCGTCGCGGAAATGAGTGGAAACTGCACCTGAATACAGTGGAAAGGGGAAGTGTTGTTCCTTTACGGATAAAACATATTTTTCTGTTTTTATTAAATACGTATGTGAATAGTTTGGACGCGGACGCAAAGTCAGCGCTTCTCTGGAAAGCAGCGGCGGCGGGATTTTCCTCAGCTGGTTTGCACGGACTCTCGCTATAAAGCAACACAACCACCCAATCAGCCACTTATTATTGGGCGTTTCTAAACCAACTATATCAACACGCTAAGTTTTAAACGCTTTATTTCTTGACTTAATGTCACCATAACCGTTGAACTGCTTAAACTTAACCGTAAAGACACAGTATTGAATTCTGGCAGCTAACCGCTCGCGCACCACAATAATAATCTAACCGATAAATGTCTCCATGACAACGCGTGTGATGTAGCATTGAGCGTCAGTGTTACACGTTGACTCTATAGCATGTTTGCTCGATGCTAAAGAGGATGTTTACAGAGCACAACCTGCTGACGGATATTAGGTAGCTCACAGCTGGATGGCGACGTATCGAGTCCAGTATGAAACACGACACATCTGCGCTTCAGTGAGCGCGACTGGAGGCTCGTAAGAGAGCCTTCATTATGCGCGATAGCTGTGTCACCGTCCTGTCGATCACCTCCGCTTCCCGAGACTGACTTTTGGTGGCTTTTCTTTGTCGTGATCCTGTAAGTGTTCCGCAATGGCGGGTGTTGGGGTCAGCGAGCTTTCGGGGGGTCAGCTGCCGTCTGCATCCTCCAACTCCTCATCCACTGATTCTAATTCACGGGGCTGCTCCAACGGGGACTTCATGAACACCTTCGGCATCTTCCTGCAGGGCCTGCTGGGAGTGGTGGCCTTTAGCACCCTAATGTGTGAGTAGAGGGTAACTCAACGCTCCTCAAATTAAAATGCATGTATTACTAAGTCATTAGTTACTGCAATTTAGCTACTTTTCTTTTTTACAAAAGGTGAAGGATTACTCTTTTCATTTGTTCTGCAATATAATTAGTTGCCTTTGCAAATCTCGTGTAGATTAGATTCTAGTGGATTTTACGTCTAATGTTAAAATGTAATGTAGCCTTCTCCCTTTATACAATTTGGTCAGTTTGAGAATCATTTATGCAATTTTATATTATTTATTTGAAAGGATTAAAACAACTGTATTATTCCAGTTTGCAGGGAGAAGAAATGCAATATTTTTTAGAGTGTAATTGGTATAGTAATCTAATTACACTGTTGAAAATGTAATTGGTAGCTAGTAAATACTTTTTTAGAGTAACTTACCCCACACTGGTTGTAGATTCTGTAGAACAAGTCATTCTTGATTCCATCCATTGATTACCGATGGACAAAGTCAAGTCCCGCCCTACATTTGTTCTTGTTAGAGAAGTTTTTGTGCTTGTGTGCGTGTCAAATATACGTCATAATAGGGAAGAAATAGTAAGTTCTGTTTCAGGCCGAGCTTAAACCAGAGATTAATTTGTTTGCTTAGAGATTAAACCCACCTCTTGCAACACCCACATCTTAAAATTCAATGGATACTTTTTTACACACTGTGATAACACATTTTCACAGTGATCATAATTCTATATATATAATTTTTTTAAATTTTATTGTGGATTTATTTTGCTAATGGGGCAAACCGTAAAAAATTATATTTGTTGTAGTTTACGTTCACCTATTGAAGTTTACCCAATTTTTGCTTTTGAGAACCTCTGAAATGTAAAAAGGGTTCAATCAACAGCTGATGCACAGGACAAGTCCTCACCCTACATTTTAATTTTCTGATAATGGAAGAAAAGCTCTATTTCTACATCCGTTTTAATTGTGACTTTAAAGGGAATTCCATCAGTTCAGGTTGACTCATTGAAGACTTGAAGTCCTAGAAGCAGGTTTAATTAAAGAGTGAGAGTGAGCACATTTATTGGGATCATCACAAATCCCATTGGATTTTTTTTTGTCTTCAGATTGTCCGAATCCTCTCAGATGGTTCTTAAGTTGTGAAGGTCATTCACATTCCCATTTGGACTCTCATTGACATAAATATTATAGGGCTGCTTTAAAAAGAAATAACTCTAAATTAAAATCTCTTGATTAGAATAGTGGAGTCTAAACCACAACTATAACAATAATGCCACAGATAAAAGAGATTTTATGCCATTGAGAGAATTTTTTTCCAAGCACAGAGCGATTGGCTAATAATGGCATGGATGCAAATGTTCAAATTCTGATGTTGGGAATTAGGTGGCAATTTTCATGAGAACTGCGTGTAGAAACACAAAGTAATCCATGTAATTATTAGCCAACAAATTTGGTTAACAAATTTGGCGAATTCTGAATTAGTGACAGCGTAATAATTTGCATAAAACGCACCCAAACATCTCCATATAAGGGCGTTTCTACATAATCTTTACAGCAGCAAACATAGAAATACTGGATTTCATCCATTAACTTTCATTAAATGTGAGTTAAAGCTGGTTATAGTTATTCTTCATGTGAAGGGACCTTAATAACGTAATGAACTCACCGCAGCAGTTCGGTTGAATGGGGTAAATCAGAGAAATATGAGATGAAATGTGAAATTTTAAGTTGTGTGTTATCTACTCTCAGTGGCTAAGCTAGCTGTAATTGTAAAGAGTTGGAGATTGTGTTCGGTGGACACAGTTAATAGATGTACACAAACAAACAGTCATTGTGTGAAACAAGCTTCCTTTATTTGTGTGAACCATTGGATCATGTTTGGCAGCACTAGCGGTTTCCATTCCTCGGAAAGCAGCAATTCTCACTTCTTTAAAATCTACACGGCATTCATTTTGATCTTTACTGTCCTCTCCAATGCCACTTATTATAATGTTATGTTTGTGTCAGAATCGAATACTGTAGTCTATACAGTATGTAGTCTAAAATCAGTTTATACAGCTGTGTTTAGAAATTTGCCACCAGAAAGTCAAGTTTTTTTTTTGCATGTGAATGTAAGAAGATCTTTAAACCCACGATGAAACCGTTCCATATTCATCTCATCCCCTTTCGAAATGTTAATGTTATGTATCATTTATTAACCTGTTTTTATAGCACTATAGAGTCATTAGCAAAGAGTTTTTAGCATCAGCTCTACTCCCGTGTGGTAGATGTTATTGATCAGCACATTTTTCCAGCTACCAATATGAAAGCTTCTGTTTCCTCTCCTCAGTGAAACGCTTCAGGGAGCCCAAGCACGAACGGAGGCCCTGGAGAATCTGGTAAACCGCCATTTTGTGTCATTAGCAAGCACTAGATACTTAAACGCATGCACTTTACTGACCTGAGATTTGTCTAGCGGCCCTCTATAGCCCCACACGGTGAGTTCTAACCAGGTCTCCTTCCTCTCACCGCCCCCTCCTCCCCTTCACCTCTCACAGGTTTCTGGACACCTCCAAACAGGCCATAGGGATGCTGTTCATTCACTTTGCCAATGTCTACCTGTCTGACCTCACAAAGGACGACCCATGTTCACTGTGAGTCTGTACGCGTCATTGTCAATGTTCCCCCCACGCGTCATTGTACTTCCCGCAGTGTTTTGTGTCTGTGATTTTTACATATGTACAATCGGCTGCACTCAGTAACCCAATTCCCCTGTGTTGTTTCCATAGATACCTGATCAATTTCCTGTTGGATGCGACGCTAGGCATGCTGATGATCTATGGCGGCGTGAAAGCCGTTAGCGCTGTGGTTGAATGGAGACAGTGGGATTCGCTGCGTTTTGGAGAATATGGTATGAGCCTTGTAACCGTCCACTCTTATTTTTAAAAGTAACTGTTATAGTAAATTAAAGGGAGGGATCCACCAACCATGTAAATATATGCACCTTCAAGAAATTAACCAGCCTTAACCACAAGAAATCTTAAATCAACAAAAGTGTTTATAAAGGATACTGATTTTAACCACTGGAAATTAAGGATAATGGTACTTGAATAATTCTTTGAAACAATGTGGAATCAAACATTAGAGAGTAAATACAAAAACAAAATCAATAATAACCCAACATAAGTGCCAAATGAAAACAAAACTTATCAACCAATATTAAAGCACCCATCAATATAGATGTCTTCTATGAAGAATTGTCCATGTCTATAGATGAATCAATGATGATGATGATGTATGTCAAGGTTTAAATCCGTTAGGGTTCATTGTAAAGTCTCCCATGAATGTCCTGTTATGTGCTTCTCCAAGAACCCTTCCTTCTTGTTGAACTTGGCCATCAACTCCTAAAGGAATTGATATTCCTTTTTCCCAAGAAATTTAGTAGTTTAAAAACTACCAATATAAAAGAGTCCTTCTAAAATAAGCACAAACTAAGAATTAGCATTCTAGAAAACATTCACAAAAAACATTAACCCTGAGCTACACATTTCAACCATAAAGAAAAAAAACAGGGAAAATGAAAACACCAAACAAAGCCTTGAAGAACTTACTTAGATTGAGCATGAAACCCAAGTTTCTCAACCCGGACTCTGTGCTTGTTGGTTTCAAACATGAAAAACCATGCTTCTTCCCTCTCTTACCTCTACTTATATACCTCATATCCTGTATGAGATATACAACTTAGAGCCCCCTGGTGGTCGGATGAACCAACTACTATGCCACCACAGTAACATAACTTATGGTTTGTTACATACCCCCCTGCTCAAATGAAGATTTGTCATGACCATGACAAATCTTAAGGTTCTGTACATGGTAGGTATCGATGTTGGTCGAATCGTTAAAAAAAACCACAGAGTAATTAACCGGACCTAACCTTCTAACTATCTTTGCCGGACCTTTCCATTTTGCAGAGAGTTTAGCCATGAATCCCTCATCTGCTCTGGATAAGGGATGAGTCCGTACCCAAACTACATCTCCAACCTGAAACTGTGTGTGTTTTCGACGTTGGTCATAGTACCGTTTCTGCTTAGCTTGAGCCCTTTCAACATTTTCTTTTACTAAGCTGATGAGTTGTTTTTGCCTGTCAAGTATGGGATACGCTGAATCATCAGGATCGGGTGGTTGTTGGAAAGCTCTCTCCATTGGTCCCTTGAGTTTACGTCCAAGAGCTATTTCTGCTGGTGTAAATCCTGTGCTTTCATGCCAAGCAGTATTAATGGCATACCTGAACTCGGGTAACCACTTATCCCACTGGTGATGTTGCTCTTCAACATAGGATGCAATCATGGTTTTCAGGTTACGATTAACCCGTTCTGTCAAATTTGTCTGAGGGTGATAAGCTGTAGTCAGTTTTTGAACCACCCCCCACTGTTTGCATATCAAACTGAGAAGGTGTGATGTGAACTGCGTTCCTCGATCTGATACTAGATAGGCCGGGGTTCCCCATCTGGTGAAGATTTCTTCTACCAGAATCTTGGCTATCTGTGGAGCTTTAGCTTTCCTCAAAGGAAAAAGTTCGACCCACTTGGAACAGTAATCAACAGTAACAAGAAGATGTTCGTTTTGTTTGGTACTTTTGGGAAAAGGACCCATGAGATCAACCCCTATCATATACCCAGGCTCAACAATGGGAATACTTTGCAAATGTCCAGACAACTTTGTCATTGAGGGTTTGTACCTTTGACAAGTGTGACACTCTTTACAGTGTTTCCACACATCAGCCCTAATCCTCGGCCAGTATACAGTGTCTAAAAGTCTTAGAAGAGTTTTCAGTTTTCCCAGGTGCCCGCTGAGTGGGTTGTTGTGGGCGTACTGTAAAAATGCTTCCTGATGAATAGCTGGTATGACCAGTTGAAGTTTATGTCCTTTCTGACCATCAGGTATGCTGCGGAACAGAAATCCATTTTTCAAAAGGTAGTGAACTCGTGAAGTGTCTGGTGTACTCTGATTCTGTACCTTGTGAATTAACTCTTGAACTTCTGGGTCCTGATTCTGTGATGTGGCAATCTGAGTGAGATCTACTGGCATATTGACAAACGATGTACTGGTCATGGGAGTGTTTACGACGAACATTGTGTCAGGTGAAGCATCGTGACCTTGGATTCTAGATAATACGTCAGGAACTACATTGCATTTTCCTTTCCTGTATCTTACAGTGAAATGGAATCCTTGCAGTCGTATTGTCCAACGGATGAGGCGTGAAGATGGTTTTGGATGCTGAAAAGCCCATGTAAGAGCAGCATGGTCAGTTACTACTTCAAATGACCGACCTTCCAAATATTGACGCCACTTCTCCACAGCCCCCACTACGGCCAAACACTCTTTCTCTGATACGGAATACGCTTTCTCTGCTCCTTTGAGCAATCTGGAAGCATACGCAATCACTTGTTCTTCTTCAGCTGTTTCCTGTGTAAGAACAGCTCCCAAGCCAATGTCGCTTGCGTCAGTCTGCACTCGGAAAGCTTTGTTAAAATCAGGTGATATTAAAACAGGTGCTTGTATCAGATCCTTCTTGATTGTGTCAAATGCTTCCTGACATTGCTCCGTCCAGACCCAGGTTGCAGTTTTCATCTTTAAAGCATGGAGAGGTGCAGCTTTCTCTGAAAACAGAGGTATAAAACGGTGGTACCAGCCTGCCAATCCAAGAAATTTTTGAACATCTTTGATGGATTGAGGTCTGGGGAATGATTTGACAACTGAGACTTTAGCTGGATCGGTTTCTACACCTTTATCAGAAATGATGTGTCCAAGGAATGAAAGTGACTTTTGAATGAAGTTACATTTCTGAAGATTAAGTGTGAGTCCGGCTTTGTGGAGACATGTAAATACCTGATGGAGGTGTTTGAGATGTTCCGTCATGTTTTTGGAATATACCACAATGTCATCAATATATACCATGCAACATTTTCCCTTTATTTCACGTAGTACATGTTCCATTAGCCTCTGAAAAGAAGCTGCTGCATTTTTCAGGCCGAAAGGAAGCCGTACAAATTCATATAATCCGGTGGACGTTACAAATGCGGTTTTCTGGATGCTTCCAGGCTCCATCTCTAACTGCCAGTAGCCACTCTTGAGATCTAGTGTACTAAAAACAGTGGCTCCACTTAGCGATTCTAGAATGTCTTGAATCTGGGGCATAGGGTAAGCATCTAGGTGGGTTTTAGCATTCAGTCCCCGGTAATCAATACAAAATCTTGATCCTCCGTCCTTCTTCTGCACTACCACCACTGGGGAAGCCCAAGGAGAAGACGACATCTGAATTATCTTTTTGTCCAGTAACTCCTGTGTTTGTGTTTCAATGAAGTGTTGTTTCTCCATGGAAACTTTGTAAGCACGTCGTCTTACCGGCACTTCATCAGTGGTAATGATGCGATGTTTAATCAGGTTAGTGTGTCCAATTTCTTGTGTACAAACAGCAGGCCAATTTAACATCAAGTTCTGCAGCTCCTGTTTTGTTTGTTCATCGGCTTCTGCTTGTAGAGTAAGTTTATGTATCATCATGTGGGTTTCACCGCCATAGGTGGGTGAGGTAACAGCAAGATAAAAGTGCATAGTGGGATAACGGTGGTGGTGGAGGAAAGGAAAAGTATTAACTTCCATAACACCTTCTGTGGCAGGCAGGCTGAACTGAGCTTTTTGAAAGTCTAGCACCATTCCTGTCTGTAACAAAAAATCCATCCCAAGAATGATTGGTACGGTCAAGTCAGCATCCTGCATAATAAATAATGTTTGATCCACTGATCGTCCATGAATTTCACCCTTCCATAAAACTTTACCAATTGCAGTCTGTTTTTGCCCATTGGCCAGCAGAAAAGATTGTCCTTCACTGGGTTGGTACTGCTCTCGTTGACTCAACTGTTTCCAACATGACTCCTGGATCAGTGAGAACGTACTACCAGTATCAACCATGGCCACAACGTATCTGTCTTGTAGAATTATGGGAAGGGTAATGTTCTTATAGTCATGTTGCGTAACATTCTGACAAGACTGTACTACTCGAGTACTTGCTGGTGGAGGTTTGTGTTGCGGTTCATGAACTACAGCAGCTTTCTTCCTCTGTTCTTCTACATTGACCTGACTCCAATATCTTTTGGATTCGTCAATGTCTCTTTCGATCTGCGTTCCAATCCTGACTAATTCTGCAACGTCCTTGATAGTTCCACGTAGCAAACTGGCAAGCCGTGGATTACAGTTTCTCAGGATGGCTTGAACAACTTCCTTTTCAGACATCCCTTTTTTCCATCTCAGGCATAGTGCTCGATAGTGAAATGCAAAATCTCTGATACTTTCCTTGGTCCCTTGTCTTCTCTCCAAAATTCTCCTTGCTGCCACATCATCATAATCTTCACTTAGAAAGGAGTGTAGAAACTTTTCTTTAAACTGTTTCCAGTTGTACACATTTCTGCGTTCTGCCATCCACCAATCTTTGGCAGTACCTTTGAGTACTGCTGTTAGTGAAGCAAGGATTTCATCATTATTAAGGGGACGTACAGCAAAATATTCTTCACAACGTTCTACAAATACAATGGGATCATCATCTTGTGTATTACTAAAGCTGGGAAAATCAATTTTGACTGGAGGATTATACTGTATTGTAGTCTGGTTACTTTGAGTTGGAAAGCGACCGGATTGCACATTGTAGGTTGCATTTTCTGACTTTCGTTTGAAAGGAGGTAATTGACCTGTGGCTTTGGAGTCTAGGGTGATTGGGGTGGATGAAGATGGTACAAAGGTTTGGAATTTTTGGTCCAACTGACGATCTCTTCTCTTCAAGCAGTCTACTACAGATTGTCCTAACTCTTGCACACACAATTCTAGTTGTTTCTTTACCTTGTCACATTCACGTTGCATGCGATAAGACATCCTGTCCTCAACGGTTCTACATCGGTTTTCAAATTCTTCAAAAGGAACTTTATCACTCATCTGTTGGCCAAAATCTGTTAACTGATCTTCCACTGCTGTGATCTGTTCTGTCAACTGCGTAATCATGGATTTTACGGAAATTAAGGGGTCGTTGTTCACTTCAGGAGCCATTTCCTGTGGTGGAGGAGGAGGTGGAAAATCGTCATCCTCTGGTATGTCTTGAGCATTATCCCTGCTTCTCTCACTTTCCTCATCTGAGTCGATATACAAGTCACTAAAAGTATTAATTAAATCTTTCAATGGTTCCCTCAGTACTACAAAAGGTTCAGAAGAGAAGTCTACACCAGGTACGTCCTCATCCCCTTCCATGGCCATATGACTACCTCCTCGGTGCGACATTTATGCTGATTATGGTAGCAAATATGCAGTTTTTTTTTTGGGGTCCCTGTTCGGGCGCCACTCTGTAACCGTCCACTCTTATTTTTAAAAGTAACTGTTATAGTAAATTAAAGGGAGGGATCCACCAACCATGTAAATATATGCACCTTCAAGAAATTAACCAGCCTTAACCACAAGAAATCTTAAATCAACAAAAGTGTTTATAAAGGATACTGATTTTAACCACTGGAAATTAAGGATAATGGTACTTGAATAATTCTTTGAAACAATGTGGAATCAAACATTAGAGAGTAAATACAAAAACAAAATCAATAATAACCCAACATAAGTGCCAAATGAAAACAAAACTTATCAACCAATATTAAAGCACCCATCAATATAGATGTCTTCTATGAAGAATTGTCCATGTCTATAGATGAATCAATGATGATGATGATGTATGTCAAGGTTTAAATCCGTTAGGGTTCATTGTAAAGTCTCCCATGAATGTCCTGTTATGTGCTTCTCCAAGAACCCTTCCTTCTTGTTGAACTTGGCCATCAACTCCTAAAGGAATTGATATTCCTTTTTCCCAAGAAATTTAGTAGTTTAAAAACTACCAATATAAAAGAGTCCTTCTAAAATAAGCACAAACTAAGAATTAGCATTCTAGAAAACATTCACAAAAAACATTAACCCTGAGCTACACATTTCAACCATAAAGAAAAAAAAACAGGGAAAATGAAAACACCAAACAAAGCCTTGAAGAACTTACTTAGATTGAGCATGAAACCCAAGTTTCTCAACCCGGACTCTGTGCTTGTTGGTTTCAAACATGAAAAACCATGCTTCTTCCCTCTCTTACCTCTACTTATATACCTCATATCCTGTATGAGATATACAACTTAGAGCCCCCTGGTGGTCGGATGAACCAACTACTATGCCACCACAGTAACATAACTTATGGTTTGTTACAGCCTTAACATCAATTGTTTGGAGTAAATGAAAAATTCAATGGGAACTGTGGTTTTAATTATGGACTAGACATTTCCACAGAGCTTCTTTATATCAACGTGGCCTCGTATAAAGGAAAACGGGCTTCAGACTGATGGCTGGAAAATTGAGTCAAGTCCTTTTATTCCCAAGCATTGTCTAATTTGAGTTCAGCGAATGAAATAATTTGAAATTCTGATAGAAATCTTGTTCTTCACAGACTATAATGGCTGTCTGAAACCAAACAATCAGTCTAATCAATGACTTGACAGGTTTTATACCATGTTTCAAGGCACTGTAATCTCATGTAATGATCTTGAACTAATTTAGATTAGTTTCAGACGATACCAAGCAACTATTTAAGACTGAAATGCTCATTTGTTGGTAGAAATGTTTAAATTAAATGATAATTTCAACCAACAACTGAACTGCACATAAAGGGTTGTGGGATACATTAATGATGACGACTTATGAAGAAATTCACATTTTAAAATGATTCTCAACTTTTTTCCCCATTGCCCACAAGAATATTCAAAGGCCCTGTGACGTTCTAGTTTTTCCTGATTCACTGGTTTGCACTATATTTTTTACATTTCTAGACTGTCTAAATTGTATACAAGACTTTTAAAAGTCTTTCTAAATTAGGCTTCCTCATATATCCAGCTTTTTCAAGGCAGTGGGAATCTTAGTGCTTTAAAGAAGAAACGGTTGTTGAGAGGTTGAATGTGTGTTATTTGTAATGTTTGATTGTAGGTGAGCCAGTTCAGTGCAGCGCCTGGGCAGGTCAGTGCGCTCTCTACATCCTCATTATGATGTTTGAGAAGCTCATGATCATGCTGGTCCTCCTCATCCCACAATGGAAGAAGGTCAGTCGGGTGTCCAAATACTACTGTATGTTGAGTTGTGGTTTATATGCCGAACTTTGACATATCTGAAGAAATTGTATACTTATAATACTGATTTATTAACTTGCAGTTAAATGAATACTCCACCCAAAAATGTAATCGTTGTAATTAAATGATGGTCATTTTAATTGATCTGGATTGTCATGTATTTGATTTGTGTCGGACAGCTGGCAACTCTCAACCCCATAACGAACCCTCAACTGGAGTTAGCCATCGTCATGCTAATCGTCCCGTTTTTTGTGAATGTAAGTGACGATCAACCTTCATGTTTCACTATTGTTTAAAAGTTAAAAGATTTTTTTTTTCCAGGATTCTTTAATGAATAGAACTTGGAAAAATATTTGAAATAGAAATGTTTTGTAAACTTTAGAATAGGAAAATGCTGGAAGTTTTTGAATTGTAATGCCATCCGGCATTGGTCATTTTGATGATATTGTGCATTTTAAATGTAGCATTTTGTGTATAAAAATTCCTCTACCATGTATGACAGGTAGTGCTGTCTTTATTTTGATTGTATATATTTTTTTGTATTTAAACATTTGTGTGTGTGTGTATCCAGGCTCTGATGTTCTGGGTGGTGGATAACTTCCTAATGAAGAAGGGAAGAACAAAAGCCAAACTAGAGGAAAGGGAAGCTGAAGACGACCCTCGTGGAAACAGCAAAGTGCGCTACCGACGGGCGCTCTCACACGATGACTCTGAATCAGAAGTAAGTTACTCTTGCGGAACCAATTGGAAGTGAAAACCATAAAAGAAAAGGACTGAATAAAACTTTAATTAAATGAATTGCATCATTTGTGACATAAGCACCAGCAACATGATCTGGTCTAAATCACATTAAGAAGTTAAAAACCGTCACATTTCTATTAGAACTTTTAATGTTTCAACCATAGAATAATACATTTGTATACAAATAAATCATGATGACTAATTATAACATTTAATTAATAGAATGTATAAAACTTTGTTCAAAACAATCAAAGTGAACAATTTTGATGCTTCTCAAACATCTTTGTTTGACAGCATTCATATTTAGGGTTTCCTTTGACCTGCAGTGCCAAATTCAAAATCATCCCTTTTCCCCTTGTACATTTGCATGACTTTTCCTCACTCTTTCCCAACACATCAGACCTGAAGTTACAGTAATAGTAACCATGGGAAGTCAGGAAGTGTACAATCAAATGAAGCAGGTGTGCATGTAAGCATGGGCAACACAAACCACAAAACATCCAAGACAGATTACCTTGATAATCGGAGTGTTTTGTTTGGATGACGAACAGAACTCCAGTACATTGTGGTATCCTGATATTTTCTTGCTGCTAATATTTCGATTAGTTTGATTCCTGAATACAGAAACTTCAAAGTCATTTGAGCAGGAATCTTGACAGTGAGAAGTCATTTGAGTGTAGCATTTCCATCCACAGCATGTAGGTGTCAAATATTAATTTGTTGACGACATCTGGTTTAGTCCATCCATATTTCTTGTAAAGGGATGCGCAGCCCAAGTCAGGTAACATTCTCAATGTTTTACATATTTGTTTGCAAGGAGTATTCCACATTTTAGGATGAAATGTCGTCACCTGCTTGTTTAAGAAAAAAGATGATTAGTTGAACTGTCTTTTAGCGCTCTCCCTCTTGTGCTGGTTAGATCCTGTTCTCCGCAGACGACGAAATGGACGATTCAGATGGTGACGACGATGTACGAAGAATCACAGGGTTCAAGCCTGTGAAGAAAAAGAAGCACCGTCTTGGTATTCCAGTTTGAAGTCAAATCCTCCCTTGTTACAATGACCCCGATGCATTTACCAGAGCATAGATTCAGCTTATGAATTATGGGGTAACGGACCCAGGCAATGCACACTAGAGGACCCTCCCGAAGTTATCAAAACGATTTGCTACTCTATGATAATGAGGATTTTGGACCAGCCTATTGGAGATGATTGGGCCATAATGTTTTTTTGTTTTGCACATTCATAATTTTGCTTAAACATCACGTGGTTCTGCAGGGGATGTACAACGTAGCTATATTGTCCTTGCGTCTGTCTAGCTTTTGAACTGATAAAACCAGTCTAAACCTATACTAATAACACGCTGATGTTGTTCTGCTGAGAGAAGTACCTTTAATCATATGCATGTGATTATTCACACAGACTTGGACAAACTGTTCAAGGTCGCTCATAGTCAGTTCAGAAACGTGTTTGTGAGTATCGCTGCGGCAGAGAGTTTTATGCACATCAGCTGTGAGGAAATTGTGCTGATACATGTTACAGAAAACCATTTGTCAGCAGTGTTATGAGCTGGTATTATAATACAGTTGGTACGGCTAGACGGCAGCCAAATTGATATGGTACGAAAATCCAGGGGTGGCTGTTTCATTCCCCTAGTCTGATGACTTGTCTTACTGTTTGTTTGTTTTTTGAAAGTGTATCTGCCTCAATTCAGTGTGGTGCTGTGTTTTACTGCCATTAATGTTTTCCCTGTATTTGTGGTTTTGTTGGGGGGTTTGAAAAAAGAAATTCACCCAAAGAAAAGTATTGTCCTCATATCATTTAATCTTCTGTAGAGCACAAAATATATTTCAAATAATGTTGACTTCCATTGTATATAAACAAGAGATTTGAGGAAAATAAATGTTTCACAGAAGAGTGGAAGTCATTCACATTTGGGAGACCATGAGGGTGATTAATCTATAATGATTTACATTTTTGGGTGAAATGTCCTTTTTAAATTTGGTTTAATTTATGCTACGTATTGCAGGGCAGATGCTTTGTTGCAGGATGTAACCTCTCGCACAGTGTGGTGTTAGATGTGGTCTCTTTGTAAGCGGTATTACTTTCATTGATTTTGTTTTTTGTCATCTTTAACCGTTACCCTTCAGCTCGAGCTAATATTTACCAGTCAACCACTAAATCACTGTCTTTCTTCCAAATACCTTCTCATTCACACACTTTTCTGCTCTATAAAACATTTGAATTTATTCAAACACTAAAGCACATATTTGGAGTGATGATTTGCATCATGCCTTCTTTGCAAAAACTGAAACCAACTACATGTGTCAGACTATTTGTAATCTTTAATGTGAGGGTGAAGATGCCTGTAGGTTTAGAGTTTGAGTGAGTGTAACCGAGTACACGACCAATTGTCTTATTGCTTGTATTGTCTAACTGACATTTAATGGACCAAGTTTGTGGGAGTACATGTTTTCATACAGTATGGGTTTGTGTTTTACAGGGATGAATTGAAACCAGGCTATCTGGTCAGGCCTGCTGGATGAATATGCTTACTGATAAGGATTTTGTCTAGGTGGAAATGTTACTTCCATTCCCTCTCTGGGTTCGATTCTGACTACTGTTAGAGAGTGATCTTGGTTACAGTTGGAAGAGAATGAAACATACTGAATGCGGAGAGGGGTTAAATATTAAACAATATTAGGTGATTTAGAATTACTGACAAATTATGAACTTGTGTATGCTTTTTCAATAAACGGTGTAAAAACACGAATTTGTGTGTTATTTTATGATCTGTAACTTTTTTTTTTTTTGCTAAAGAATGCTTCCTGGCCAGAAATCAAACCCAATCATTTGCGAAGAGAGAGTACAATCCTAACCATTGGTTCACAAAACTGGTTTAATATAAGGCTATTAACTCTTTCCCTGCCATTGGCATAAATTTCCATAATTTGTGAGAAAACGCTGGAAGGATTAGAACCAAAAACAACTCTAAAATTTATATTAGAATTGGGAAGTCAGATTCCACCTCAGCTCATGCATTTAAAGTGTCAGACGAGGTAACGGCTGCACGTAATAGTTATTGTGCATTAGTGTGGATGCAGTTATCATTCTTGTTATATATCACACAGTTATCATTCTTGATGTGAACAGACCTTTAATCAAAATCTGGATTTAACTTACTTTATATCTTCTTCCTTAATGATATCAGGCATGTGTGTATCATCTGTTGGTTCCTCTGAGCTGTATGATGTCTCCTCTGAGGAATCCTCCATGCGTGGCCTTTTAATTGATGTTGATGTGAATGAAGATTCGGATTTGACAGGAAAGTCCTCATCGGAGCAGGACACACTAGCACAATTACTCACAAGAGGTCTGACTTGAATTGCTGACCAAAAAGAGAAAAATCAAACTGGAGAAGCACAACACAAAAGCATCATTCACAAGTGAACTTTTAGATAAAAATGTTACCTTTACTCCTGCGCTTTGGCTTTTTTGGGGCGAGTACTGCTTGGACCGCCACACTCTTCAGAACCGGAGCATTGCATTGGCAGCCCACCTCTCGCGTCATTGGCTGTTTAAGAAAAGCAACAGTACAGCAATAAGGCAATGCAAACATTCTTTCTAGAGCTCTTTTGCTGCTGGAAAGCAACATTTTTAAATTTACAGATTTTCAAATGTAACCTGTAAAATACTACAGCATTATTTGAATAAACTACCATTACACTTGTGTCTGTTATAGACCCTTTGCAAGTCGACCGACGTTACCGGAAGTTCCGCCATGTTGGAGACACCAAGAAGTCTTTTGTTCTCATTCATTGTCATTGCTACAACCCTAAAAACTATCCAATTTAACACGTTCTGCTACGCTTTAGACAAACACAAGCTCATTAGACAACATCGCAATTCATATGTGTGTATATATATATGTATATATATATACATACATACATATACACACACATGAATTGTGAAAAAGGGTTTGATCAACTTGTTCCAGTTTCTGGCATTCCACAATGTTAGTAGATGTATTTCCAGTATCTACCGAATCAGACTGGCTTAGATCTAGAAGTGCCCTTGCAGCAGTTGATTTCTTGTGTCTGTTCACTTTTCTGAGGTATCGTGCATTTGCAGCTGGGGTCTTTAGATCAGCCTCACTCCTCTGCTTACAGCACAAGTTGATGGAGGGAACCCAGTCTGGACTATCTCTCTGATAGAGCTCTGCCTTCTCTGCAAAAAAAGCAGATGTGTAAGATTTACATCGTTTTTTATTAGCAGATGTGTAAGATTTACTTTTTTTATTATTAACTTTAAAAAAAACTAAGGTTTCGCATAAGTAGTAGGGGTGTAAATTAATAAGGGACATTCAGAAAATATCCTATATTATAGGCTTCCTATGTTTGCAACAGCTTTTAAAGCCTTTGCGAAATGCAAAAAGGGCGTCTGAATGGGTGTAAACTGTAACCGCCTAGGTAAATATAAAAGTAGCTGGGTAATGGGGAGAAAATGTGTATCGGCCCAATTAGTCGGCAGGACATTCGCCATGTTGGACTATGTTATACTTATATATCAAGATAAGTCTTTTCTGTTCAACCTACATTTAGATCTATTTGTTCATGGCTGGTAGTAGCATGTCAGACATGTAAATATTACCAGAAAAATGTCCTGCCTGAGCAAGTAAAATAATGAAACAAACAGCTGTTTATTAATTTATGTGATTGAAAACAAATATGACATTTCTATTTCGTAATACTTCCCCCAAAGAAGCTACATCTTTCAACATACGAACTCCTCTCTCTTTCTCTCGCTCCCACTCTCTCATCGTCTCTCCATTTATTCTGATTTTTTTTTTCATTTGAAATGAGTGATTACTTACTATTTATAAAATGGTCCGAGCAAACTCGAATGTTTGCCAGGTTCTTGCCCGTAAAATCTTGGTTAAGTGCTGCCAACCACAACCGTCTTCGCTCGGCACTCAAGTTCTCCCACTCCTGGCCTTGGTTGTAAATAACGGCTGGAAGGCGATAATAATGTCTTCCGGTACCTCGATCATCCTCTGAACGACTGTGACAACCTTCTACATTGCAGTAGTTTCCCTTCGCCTTCGGCATGATGATATATATTTTGAATTGTTACGCTCTACTTGATTCCAAGTGTGAATGACGATAAATGACTAATCGGTGGTGTCTCCAAGATGGCCGACTTCCGGTTGGATGACGTCACCATAAAAGGCAACGATGTGTTGTGGGACATCCGATTTCAGAAGTACCCACTTTCTTTCTTCCATGTAACATGTTAGAAGATATTTTGAGAAATGTTAGTTTTTTTATTAACATTCAAAATACCTCATTTTGTGTTGTGCAGAAGAAAGTCAGATATACAAGTCTGTAACGACGTGATGGCGAGTAAGAAATACCTATTTGGGTGAACTGTAGCTTTAAAGACGCAAAACGACCGTGGCTGGTCGATCAACATGTCAGTCAGCCCCTTCCGGTCTAAGTGGGCGGTTCTTCGATAGAATAAACGACGATGTTGACCAGGCAAAACTACTTACCTTCACACTTGGTGTTGGGCCAACAGTGTATATAGTCGGGATAGCCGTATCTATCAAGTTCAGAAAGTCAGCGAAGCCCATTTGGTACTGCTGTAAATTTGTGAAACATGCTGGGCCGAAATGGCTCGCACACAAACGAGAGCTGTCCGATATTCCTCCTTCCTCAAAATGCAAGAATTCAAGCCAGCGTGCTCGCAACCACGGTAGTTTGGGGAAAGGAAATAAGGTATTGTGCGGATAACAACCCAAAACGCACCTTTTCACCATATCTGTCGCTTGCTACGCTCTCTCTCTTAGTGTTTGAAAATCCGACGCTTTTGTGACGCGAACAGGTTCTTTTCAAAGAACCGGTTCGAAAGATTCGATTCAAACGACTCTCTTGCGTCATGACGCCATTACGTCACTCAGCAGAGCAAGCAAGAAGGGTCGTTTCAGAGGCGGAGAGCTTGATGATTGCGTTTATATAAATGTAATGCTTCAGAAGAAAACATGACTTACTCGTGTGGGAGGGGAAGCGCCTACAGTGTAAAGAGTGGGAACGGCCGTGTCTGCTAATGTAAGGTAGCACGTTATCCCCGCAGTAACCATCCCCAAATTGGTGAAGGATTCATCAGAGAAATGCCTGTCACAAAGCCTCGAGCTGGCACAAATACCCCCTTCTTCGAAATGTATAAACTCCAGCCACTTCTTTCGTAACCAGTTTGTGGTTGGGAAACAAAATAATGTCCGTGCGTTAGAACAGCCAAATACACATCGACGAACCATGATTAGTGAAGAGAAGCGAGATCATTCAGTGGGAGGGACATTCCCGTTCTGGAGAGCGTCTGATTGGACAAAAACCTGTGTAGTGCTGGATGACTCATCTATATTCTGCTTATTTTCCTGGAAGAGGAAAAGACTAGGGAGGGTGTTGCAGAAAAGTATGTTTATGGGTAAGAAAGTGGATTTAAATGGGCATTAAACAAAATAAGAAAAATGTAGTATGGCACACTTTTTTTTTTTTGGCTAACATTTCCATGTTGATTTGTGGATTTGTCGCTCTGCTGAGATGAGCATTTTACATTTACATTTATGTATTTGGCACACGCTTTTATCCAAAGCGACTGACGTTGAATCAAGTTCTTGTTTCCCTGGGATCGAACCCATGACCTTGGCGTTGTAAGCACCAATGCTCTACTGACTGAGCTGCAGGAAAGAGACATTTGTGCTTTAATCGTTTAAATACTTTGTTCAGGGTATGTTTGACGGTAAGATAACCTTGTTTTCTGGAATACCACCCAGGTTTTAAACGTGTTATTTCTAGAGAGGTCATTTAGATGTAGATTATCGATTGAAGGAAATAAATACTGCTTTTAATACTGCTTTGCACGGTTTACAATAACAATAGTTCATAGCGAAGTCCAACTTGAATCTTCATCAAGTTATGGGCTTAATGAAATGGGTAACAGCAACACAGGTTTCAAAATGGGCAATTGACTTAAAAAAAACTAGAATGGCATTGGCAAATAAAGTTTGTAGATAATCATACAAATTATATTTGCTACTGTTGAGCGTTAAACAGGTGTAATTTGCAGGTGGGACATGGCCACGCCAGTTTTTAAAAGGTTTTGTGGCGAGGATGTACCTAATACATTTGACTATCAAAGTATGCATTTGGTTGGTTGTGTGAAATAAGAGATGACATGGAGCTGGAATATGTTATTTTCTTGCGGCTCGTACACACACACACAAGTTCTTGTTTCCCTGGGATCGAACCCATGACCTTGGCGTTGTAAGCACCAATGCTCTACTGACTGAGCTGCAGGAAAGAGACATTTGTGCTTTAATCGTTTAAATACTTTGTTCAGGGTATGTTTGACGGTAAGATAACCTTGTTTTCTGGAATACCACCCAGGTTTTAAACGTGTTATTTCTAGAGAGGTCATTTAGATGTAGATTATCGATTGAAGGAAATAAATACTGCTTTTAATACTGCTTTGCACGGTTTAACAACATGATGTATTTTTACGATAATTATTGTTTTACTTAATGATGGTATGTTCATATGGTTAATTATAATGGGTAAAAGATGCTTATGATAAGGAATCAATAGTCTTCAAACTTTGGAATGACAGAAGACTGCTGGCAGAGCATAGTGTGATGACTGAATCAGGAATATCAGAAGAGATGACCACAAAGAGTGTGTGTAGGTGACATGACAGATAAGGAGATATTTTTTTTGTATGTGAGGCGTCTCACTATATGATTAACCTCGAAAAGAGCTTATGTGTGCAGGAAAACAGGAGCCGAGATGAGTGGAGATCTCAACTGAAGCAACAGATAGTCAGTCAACCTTTGTCCAGAAGAGACTGCCAACTTTGTTTGATACATTGTAGAAATATGAGGGTCGTAGGAAAAGGGCGAGCAGTTGCAGTGTGCCAGAGAATAAGACTCGCGTAGTGTTGTGTTATCAGGGATAGCTGTAACCCGCGATGCTCTGTGTGCTTTATTCATCTGACTTAATTGATAATTAAAACATTTAAACGAAAAGCCGTCTCTGCTCTCCTCATTAAAAGAACACGCAGACTTGAGGGATTGATGCCGAGTCCAACAACTGATAACTACACTACCGGTCCAACTGCATTTATTTGACTGAAACTACAGTTAGGACAATATCAGTACTGTGACCATTACAATTTTAAAGAATTGTTTTCTATATGAATAGATTTTAAATGATTATTATTATTATTAATAATGTTGTGGATTACAATAACAATAGTTCATAGCGAAGTCCAACTTGAATCTTCATCAAGTTATGGGCTTAATGAAATGGGTAACAGCAACACAGGTTTCAAAATGGGCAATTGACTTAAAAAAAACTAGAATGGCATTGGCAAATAAAGTTTGTAGATAATCATACAAATTATATTTGCTACTGTTGAGCGTTAAACAGGTGTAATTTGCAGGTGGGACATGGCCACGCCAGTTTTTAAAAGGTTTTGTGGCGAGGATGTACCTAATACATTTGACTATCAAAGTATGCATTTGGTTGGTTGTGTGAAATAAGAGATGACATGGAGCTGGAATATGTTATTTTCTTGCGGCTCGTACACACACACACACACACTCACATAAGTGCTTCAATCAGTTGTTTTAACAATGCTACAGAAACCATTCGCTCCGGTGAAATCACGAAACGCAATGCACACAAATGTGTCCCAGCTCTTGATAATCACTGATTGTAACATATTTGGTTTTAATGAGAAAAAAAATACTTGGGCAGATCAGAAACCAGAACCTCAAACACGCTTTCTTCCACCATCACATTCTAATCTATGCATTTATTCACTGACATAAAGACATAACATTGTAAATATAGTAGATGTAGGATGAAACTATCCAATTAAACACGACAGGAGTTCTGTCACTAAATTAAACTTATTGTACATTTCTGATATAGCCTTGAATTAGCAGCTGTGTTTAGGGTTAGTTTCTAAGTAATATTAGAGGATCTGGACAGACCAAAGGCCTGGTTTACACCAGGTATTAAGATAGTTTTTTGTCGATCAGAGCACAAGACCACAGAGGCATTTATACCTGATGTCTAAATCAGTCTCTTTAGCTACATCTACATTAAAATGGATACATTTGAAAATGCCGTTTAGTTTAAAAACGGTCCCAGTCCACACTAGCGTTTTCCAAAAGTTTCACATCCACATTGAAACATTGTAAAACGCCAAATTCATCTTAATACACAAGCACAAACATTTCTAATCATAGTATCACATCATTCTTCTTCCAGGATCCTTTTATTTAGCCAAATATTTTACCATTCACTATTGCGTCCAGGTCGCACTCATTCACAATTATTTGTTTGGTCTAAAACGTTACTCTTCCCATGTTGTGCCATGTTTACATCTGCAAGATTTCTGTTAAAGAGCGCTTCATCTGGAAAGCGTCTGCTGTGACCAAAACATCAGAGAAACGTCTTTAAAATGTCAGTTTTACATTCATTCTAAATCATTATCTTAAAAGACGTTTTCTAAATGTCTATTTAACATCTGACCGGAAATGACTAGAGATGTATTGCAGATGAGCAAACTCACTAAAAAATACATCTTCCAGATATAAACACGCATCTAAAGTCTCTGTGTGCTATCAGAATAGAGCCATGGGGAGTATAAGAGACTTCTTTCAGAAACTTAAAAAAAAAAATCTTTCTGACCCCAGACCTTTAAAAAGTAGTGTACAATCACCATGACTGTAGTGTGAATTCTTCTGAATATCTATTTTTATTGCTGCACACATGGCGAGGGACCCGACTCATTCACAAAGGCTGACTCACCACCCCAGAAAAGTGTGTAATGATTTGGTTATATAATCTCTGTGGTTTAACATCTCCATCATAATCATAATGCCCTTCTGTCACAACCAACAAGTTGTTTTGTTTGTTTCTTTTGTTCTAATTATTAAACATTACAATGATGATTTATATTGTTATGAAACAATTTGGTTTAGATTGACAAATAATGTTGACAGTATCAGCAGTGACAAATGACCTTTTTCTCAATTACAATGGCAATACTTTTAAGATTTTTAACTTGTAGCAACAAAACGTATTTAAACATTTGATGTATGAGTGAAGCAGGAATAGGAGGAGGTTGTTTTGTCTGTAATGTGTTCAGCTGTTCGTAGTAGTCATACTCATAAAGAGCTTTCTGACACTGACTGCTGAGCTAATAATATATAATGATAATGGGGGGAGGGAGGCTGGCCTGTAACAAGGGTATAAAAGAGTCAGGACAAAAAGAGAAAGTACACAACTTATCCAGAAACCAGACCGCAACCATACAGAATGTCTCAGGTATGAAGAGGTCTTTAATAAATGTATGTGTAACAATTTAAGTGATGACTTCTGCAGATTTTTCTCTTTAATTTTTTTAAATTTATATTTCTATCAGTCAGAGGTTAAGAAGAAGAAACGTCCGGTTGTAAAAGAGGAGGATCTGAAAGGAGCCCGCAGTAAACTGGGACTGAAAGGAGAGGTCAAGAGCAAGACATATGAGGTTATGGTTGAGTGTGGTGAGTTTAACGTCATCCCCATAGAGCTTGACTGTAATTAATATAGTTTTGATTAAAATGGACACCTTTCAAATTCAGTCAGTAGAACTTTTACTATTATTTTAATTTCTGTACAACGACTATAAGATTTCAAAGCCTTGCTTAACAACCTCGTATGCCACAGTAGATCTGTATTCAAAGGTTTATAAGTAATTGTTCAAAATCAATGAACTCATTTAATGGAAAATTAATGGAGTATTTATTTCCGGAAATCGAATGCAGCGCTCTGTTGTGATTTAGTTTTGCACTTCTCGGCCACCGTACCCTCGACAACGTCGGACTACGTTATCAAACAGCTAATAATAACGTGTTGCTAATGTTGTTCGCTCAGTAAAACACCTGCCTTCTAAAAGTCACAATCCTTAGAAACGCCTTGAACATCATAGAAAGCAGGCTAAGAAAGACCTATAGCTCATCATAATATCGTAACATACACAATGGAAAGCGGGGGAAACGCGCATTTTGAATACACGTCTTACATCATCTACTGTTGGCATGACAACATTGGCATTAGACAGTAAACTGATAAAACGCAAGAAAAAGAAACTTACTGGTATATGTTGGTTCGTGCTGTCTGTGCCCTCAGAGGGAATTGATGGAACCGCGTTAGGCTTTAATATAAGTTTACTAGCAAAACCCAGCTTAGTCATAATAAAATTTTCAAAACAGTTCTCTGGAAAATGTCTGCTGCAAACATAGATCCTCGATGGAAGTTTAGCAGGAACGTTACAGTTATTCCCAATAAACTGCACCCATTTAGAACGGAGTTTCGGATCATTTGGCAATACATGAAGGCTCACCATTTGCCCTTTCTGAGCTTTGCACCCGACAACAGAACACGTGTCAGCCATCAAAACATGAAAATAGTGAACGATATCAGCGGGACGAAAAAAACGCCGGGATATCCTGCGTACTCCTCTCGAGACACCCTCGGCTTGAGGGCGGTTATAAGCCCCGCCCCGCGCAGGGATCACTTTTAGTTGAGCGTGTAAACTAGCGTGCTTCAGTGTGTGTGTGTGTGTGTGTGTGTGTTGTAGAGCGCATGGGGAAGGTGGCGCCTTCTGTCTTCAGTGGAGCGCGATCTGGAGGAGAAACGGTGCTCCAGAAACCCCAGCCTCCGTCAGGAAGCGTGTTCGGCAAATGATGAACGACGAACGGGCTGAGAGCGCATCGACAACGTTTACTTCATAGCATCCACATAATGGATATTGATGTTGCATATTTAGTATTAGAGTGTTTTTATACTGTTTGACGTTGCTATATGTTTCTCTCACATTGTACTTGAACAATTTTATGTGCTTGTTTCTAGTGTCATGTTTTCTATATAAAACATTTCCTAAAAGCATCACTGAGTCACCAAGTATGATTTCTCTGTCAAGCCGTTGTCTGTCATTTCAAACCATTAAGATTTATGCATTTGGCAGATGCTTTTATCCAAGGACTTGCCAAACACATTGACATTCTAATCAGTACTTCCCTTTCCCTGGGAATCAAACCCATGACCTTTGCATTGCAAGCACCACACTCTACCGTTTGAGCTACCATGTGGGCAAATATTACATCACACGATACTGGAGTACGAATTATCATTAAGGGATGGAACTACATTAATTTCCTTGTCAAGTGAAATGGGTCTATGGGTGATTGGTCAGTAGAGCCTTGAGAATGCTTTACATTAAGCTGGGGGATATTCACATCAGCTGGTGGAGTGACAAAACAATGTATATGAATTTCTCCATCTTATACCTTGTTTCACTTCAGAAGACATTGATTCATCCACTGGGGTCGAGTGGATTTACCGGTAACCGAGCGGCACCAATTCCCTTGCATTCTATGGTCTGACAGAGATGGATTATTTTCTTCAAAATATTGTATTTATTTGACAAAAGTTGGTTCTGTACATCGTAGCAGCATGAGGGTGAACACATGATAAAACTACCCCGTCGCAGTTTCTCAATCGCTTTAGCTCAATTCTCAAATGAGAATTATTTTTTCTCAAAACAATCAATTGAGATGAACAGCTAATTTCTTGTTCATATAAGATTTGAATAATTAATTTAAGCAAATTGCACATTATGGCACGTGTGCAAAACAGTAAGTAGGAATCTCTACAATTTACACTGTAACGGAATGCACTTGACACTTGGCTTGTTCATCAAATGTGTTGATTCAATGTAACTGTCAAACTTTTTACAAATTCTAAAACTAATTTTGTCATCACATGCAAATCAAACCATTTAATTACCAAATCTGACAGACATGCATGTACATTCCATAAATATCTGACATGAAATGATTGTAATGTCTGCTAAATTGGCAAATGGCCTGGCAATCACCATCTTACCAAACAACCAATTCATTTTGGAAGCATGCGTATGGAATTTTCCCAACATAATCACTACCATTTTTGAACATGGAGAAATGTCATAACCCAAAACAGCAGCAGCTACGGGAGATTTATTGAGTAAAACTTTATTTTCGTGTCATTGATACTATAGTAACTACAGATGTAACAACTATTACTTGTCCTGATCCTATAGGTGTAATTATATTTGTGTAACGAGCAGAGGATACAGACGCACACTAAATGCCAGGGGTTTTCAAACACATCCTGTCGTATCCCCAGCACTGCACATTTTGTAGGTCTCCCTCATCTAACACAGGTTATTCAACACGGCTCATTAGTAGAAATGGTAAGACTTGAAGTGTATGGCAAGCAGTTTTGGCTTAAAATGTTCCCAGCTTTACTCGTCGTAATTGCATTTTCAATTCTTACTTAGAGAGGTCTCTAATTCAATCCTTACTGGTAACAACCAATCACTATGCTCTACAAATGATTACAAGAATTCCAATTAGAGAGGCCTACAATTTAATTCTTACTACGTAAAATACAAATTAAAGATATGTAGAATTGTATGAATTAGAGAGCTCTGCGATTGCATTTTTGCTAGTAACAATTAAAAAGTATTTGTTTTTGTCAATATCACATACCACTAATTTGGGCATGTATTTGTTTGTTGGTTATTTAGCCTCGAAAAAAATAAAAAATAAATAAGCATTTTAGGGTTCAATGATGCTTTAAGAATAAGCTACTCTGTAGCGTTAAAGCCAGATTCTAAAATAATAATTAAGAATATTATGTCTAAAAATAAAAAAATAAAAAAAGAGGACACTGCTT
Organism: Rhodeus uyekii; assembly: GCA_037043235.1. Lineage (NCBI taxonomy): Eukaryota > Metazoa > Chordata > Actinopteri > Cypriniformes > Acheilognathidae > Rhodeus > Rhodeus uyekii. The sequence continues at coordinate 2,415,578 of JAWRVZ010000018.1, read as the reverse complement.
ACTGCACAGTAGCAAGTGTTTATATGAATAAGTTTAACAAAAACCCTGCACACTTGCATGATCTGGACGTCTGCAAGTTTGTCCTGCTAGAGAATTCACATGAATACACTACATATTTGAGCTCCAATTAAATAGCTTGCTTGAGCAAAAAACCTGTGATTTTACAAATAAGCGAGAACTGATTTGAATATCAATGTGTACCTTGAATGCAATGCAAGTCACTGGATATTAGCATGCGCCAAATGTAAATGTAATGTCTCAGAAAGTGACGTTTACTAATCAAACATTCCTTAAACCAGAAGGGATTGATTATGGGAGATACACGATAAAATTATAATCTCTGTAATATGCTAAGTGAAAGCTCAAAATTGTTGCACTCTGGAGGCATTAGAGCTCTGTAGAAAAATACATATTCAATCATGCGTCATTGCATTTTTAAAACAGCGTGTTTATTAATTTCATTTTAAAAAATAAAAAAAAACTAAAAAGGACTATTTCATCGTCACTATAAGAAACAGTACGGAAGCACTGAGAGTCTTTGAGCATTTCTAGCTCTTCAAGTATGTTCATTCTGTTCATTTACCAGGGTACTGTGCCTCAAGGAGGGCGTGGGGCCGGAGAAGAAGAAGGTCCGACCCTGGCTCACTCCATTCGGTCAAACTCCAGGTGCCTCCTCTCCAACAGAATCCATCTTTTCCTTCATTCAGCAACAACTGCAGTGAAGTCCAAACAGCAGCAAACGGTTTTGAGTGAAGAGTGAGTGAAGCAATGAGCACAGGAAATGAGGAGTTAAAGAGATGCAAGTACGAGAAAGAGCGAGATGAAAAATGAATAATACAGATTAAAGTTAGGAGGGAAACGAGCAGTTACTATGGTATTAAAAACGAGGAGAGAGATCTCCATCCAGTGCATGTTAAAACCACTCAAGTCAAGTCAATGCAACTCAACACTCAGAAAATTGCATAAATGTATATCCTAACAATTACGAGAACAATGAACAACACGACTTGCATCATTTCCAACAACAAATAATAGGAAACTCAGCAATACAACTCATGTAGACAGAAAGAGATCATCAAAATGTAAACAAATTCACTCCTTCGTTGGAAAAAAAGAGAAAAAGAGGTTGTAGGATTTGTCCGTCCTCCACTCTTGTGCTGCATCCCTCAATCCCTCCGTACTAAGTGCAACTGAGGCAGTGTTAGTCTCCAACTTCGAATCAAAATCTTTGAATTCCCGCCCTCCAGTCCCTTTAGGAAATAACAACAACAGCAGCGCCCCTACAGGTCATCTGGGGTGCAGCAGAAATCGGTCTAGGTACTGCGACATGGCTTCCCAATTCCGCCACAGGAAAGCCAAGATTATGACAAGGAGCAATGTGGAAAGTGTACGGCTACGTGTTTTCATCAGTGGTACTACACAGTTTGCGACCGTCGAGACGAACACTAGGAGTACCGCCATGACGGCCAGCAGCACGTTGATGAGTTTGCCGAGTAAAGTGCGTGCTGTGGCGTTTTCCAAACCTTCCAACTGAACCACTTGTTGCTGCTGCTGTTGAAGCTCCATCTTTGAGATGCGCGTCTGACAGGCCTCCAGCGCCTCCTACAGGAAGTGAGCAAGAAAGGTGTTATGAGCAAAGCTGCCTTTTCACCAACTCTGACAAACGACTCACCGGAAGTCATCCAATCCAATCATATGCGTATGCTTTCTTTGGGGTGAAACATATGAACTTCTGTGCCTAAACCATATGCAACCGCCTGAGATGTGATGCATTCTAATCAAAACATAAGATGAGATTTACCTATATTTTAGTAAAATGGGTGGTTCTGAATCATATCCTGATTAATTATTTACACTGATTAGCCCTAAAAACTCTGCTTCTTTTAGATGTATTGGCAGTCATTTGCTTTTTGTGTATATATTTATATTTTCATTGTTCATTTATTTTACCATTGTGAATAAGCCGAGGGCAACAGCAGCTTGACCAATAAGTTTCTTTGTCACTGCCACACAGGAATGACGTATGAAAATCATAAACAAATGCTGGAGATAGTTGAAAGCCAGCTTAAGAGAGAGAGATAGCATGAAGCTAGTGCAACTGATACACAACTTCCAGATCAGTTAATGCAAGACTTGAATTATAGTAATGGGTAACAGAGCAGAACATGTACATTTTAGCTGCATAATATCATTAAAAGTAAGCCCTCAAAGAAGACTGAGTGAATTGCATATGACTTTCATTATGAAAACTGAATTAAATGACTAAACGTTGTCCATCAGATCGATACAAAATAGCTTAACGATAACAGCTAATGTTCTTTCCCATCAGAAATCGCGGCATTAGCATTCTCTCGTTTCACTTAAAAGTTTATATGGTAGATCTAAGGGCCTGTTTGCACCTGCTCTCTTCATGCATTTTCTCTGAACGTATATGATTGTGAAAAGACCAGGTGTAAATGCCCTCTGAAAAGCTTCAGAAACCGGATTGCTAAAACCACTTCAGGAGGAAACTGGACAAGTGTAAATGCATCAGTTTATTGAAACCACAAACGTACATTTTACTCCAAAAACGTTTAAAAAAAGGGCTGTATAACATATTATACTAAATATGGCAGCGCTGCTGCAACACGCATCGCCGCAGAGTAACTCAGGATCTATTCAGCAAAACGCTTTTAAAGCCGACATGCAAATGTTGCAAATGAAAGTCATAGAGGGTCAACACACAATCATCTTCATTAAAGTAGTGAGACTAAATTATCTTACCAGTGCTGATGGCGCTCTCTCTCCTATTGCGGTCTTTGATCTTGAAATTAGCTGATGATAAATAAAATGCATCTCATATCTGTTGCTTTTGTTGGTGTGAAATCCGTTAAATTTGCATATAGCGCGAATCGTAGATCGGTTTTATATTCGTTTTGCGGAGACATATTTATGTGGCCATCCGATGAGTAAAAGCACATGAAGTGACCAGGTGTCAATCTTGGATCAGTTTTGTAAAGTTTCTTTGATTAATAACAATTTTTATATTAATCTGTGAAAACATTTTTTCCTCCTTATCAGTTTTAAGGGATTACATCAGCAATAGGTTTCCATAACCCCTCTTCTCTGACAATAAATTGTGTCCTATTTGGAAACTTTTTCCAGACAGTTTCCTGTACGCCCACTCTTACTTCTGTCTGTGCCCATAAGCATCTAAACCAGCTTGAAGCCAAAAGTGCAGGATGGATGGAAGTTAATACAGCTATACAGTACAGGGTCACCAAGTCAGTGAAATTAATAATAACTTTTAATACTAGTGCTATTTTAAAGCTAATACATACATACGCAGTATTAACATGTTAGCTTTAATTTATATTTAGAATTGCACTGTTCAGTTGTATAACACAATAATGTTTATTCAGGAAATTTCCACCGTTAAAATAACTGATATCCGAAACCCGGTCTGCTAACATTGCACATGAATTCCCAAAATATTACCAAATAAATATAAATTATTTACCAGAATTCCTAGCAATATTTACAACATTTTATAACATCTGTATCATCTACTTCCCTTAAATATCTCTAAATGTTTCCCATCCAATGTTTCATGTGGATGGAGTTGTTGTTATTAACTAAAACTATTAAAATAATTTTCGTTCATTAAAATAAAGCTGGAGTAAAATTAAATCAAAATAAATGAAAATTAGAAATGTTACCCCTGGCTAAGTTCAAGTTGAAGTACTAACATTACACAAAAAAGCCTAAAACTGGACTGTAGATCTAACACTTTAATTTAACGAATTAGTTATAGTTTATTAGAAAACAACATGATTTAACAGATTTACCACATCCGCCCGTAGGTCATCTTACGTTTTAAACAGCCGATTTATAACGAACATGATGCAGGGCAACAACTCACTGCTTGATGCAGCCTATCGAACAGGGTTATTCAAGTAAAGTTCTAAGAGGTTCAGTCTCTATATTTCCTTCCCAGTGGAGGTCCGGACAATACTTTTTAGAATGGTCATACATTTACATCAGCCGCAGTAATTCATAAAAAAAAAAAATCCTAAACATTCAAAATAGTCAAAGATAACAATTTTTACCGAAAAAATAATAATATTTCTTCCACCTGGATATGAATATAAAAAGTTAGATCGGATGTTATACCAGACAATTCTTATGTATTTATTTTGAACATTTTGATTATGTGCGTGTATGCAGGGTTTACCTCTTAAATATGGAGTACTTTTATATTTTGCTCAAAGTAATAAACTACTAAGTACATAATCCAGTAAGAAAAACTCATCATGAGCATAAAGTTAACTAGTAATTTCAGATTTTTTTGTGTTCCCTTGCTATCTGTAAATAATTTTCAAAATTTTAAGATAAAAAAAGAAGCTCTTAATAATACTTAGAAGAAATAAAAGAAGAAATAAAACATGTTGGAGGTAAGAGTATGACCATAATGTTTTAGCAAAAGTAGGCTCTCTATTTTTCTGTTCACTGTGGTTCAGCGGTTATTAAAATAGCCTCATCGTGTGGCGCTTTGTCTTTAGCGGGAGAGAGAAGCAACTTGCACAGAGTGTTGAGGGTTTAAATAAAGCATGATCGACTCAATAAAAATATTAGAGGATGTTGTGGAGAAAGATCATTACTTTAAACTACACTGAGCGCTTGTGGTGTGAACCGGTCCTTTGTTTTGACACACTGCTCACTTTAAACAGTTAATTGTAAAATGGTGCAATTATATCAATTTGAATACCACTGCTATAAAATAGCCCTAATATTCAAAATATCAGGGCTAAAAAAAACTCAGTTTGTCTCATATATAGGCCTGTATAATGTAAAGTAAAGAGTGCAATCTCACAAGAGTCCAGTTTTTGTCCTGAATAGCACAAGTGCAAGCGTTAATATTAAGGTAATATAAAACAATATAAAAGAAGTTAATATTTTAGATACAATATTGTCTATTTTTGCTCAATTTTGCCAATGAAAAGATTACCTATAAAAGGCTAAACAGAACTCAATTGGGTGAACCAATGATTTTAATGGCTCATTTATAAAAAGAGCCATGTACTTCATTATTGAATAACTCAGCTGTTTGACCAAATCAAATGAATGAATGATTCAATGACTTACTCATTCAGACATTTACCACCACCTCTTATTTAGAGTAGAATTTCCGTTAAAAAACAAACAAAAGCAAAACAATATATATCCCAAATAAGACATTTACATTTACACATGGGGTTTCAAACCTGTATGACTTTCTTTCTTTTGCTGAACATAAAATATATTTTTCAAAATATTGGTAACCAAACTGTTTTGGTCTGTAAATATATCTTAATACCAATTCAGATGATGTTTCTTAAAAAATTTCAGGCTATTGTAGCCTAAAAGTTTATGTGTGGTTACAGTCATGATAAATGTAATATTTGATTTTAAAAATTAAAATTTTTATTACACAAACTCCTAGGCTACAACAGCCACGAAAAGATTCATTATTGTGTTAAATGAGAAAAGTAGAGATAGAAAGATTTTATTTGATCCAACATTAATATTTATTACACATAAATGTTAATGTGATAATGGCCATGATGTTTATGAATTTGTATTTAGATACATTTACAGACCACAAGAGTTTGTTTACCAACATTCTTTAAACGATCTTCTTTTATGTTCCACAAAAAAAGATAATCATACAGGTTTGAAACAATATGAAGACGAATCTGTGTAAACAAACAAACTATTCCTAAAATATTAAATACTTTCAAATATTAATGTTTTCATGAATTAATTTATGAAAATTATGTATATTTTTATGTTGCATGAGAACTTCATTCTATAAGCTCCATTCACACAGTAAGTTGTTGCCCTGCTTTATGTTTATCACCAATCAAATGTGTGAAATGTGAGATGACCCTAGAGATGTAGATGTGTTAATTTTATTCACATAATTTTTCCATAAATTAATTTAAGATGAAAACATGCAAGTGAAAGCTAATTATAAGTATATAGTATGATGTTGGACATAAGTACCTGTATGTCTCTGGCTCTTTCATAAGACTGGTAAGCAATTTTCTCCTCCATGCTGGCCAGCTCTTGCTTCAAGTTGAGAATCTCATTTTGATGCAGTTCCGTTAAATCATTCAACTGCTCCTCTAAACGCTCACACCTAACACATGCGCATACAAAACAAGATAATACAACATATAAAATACAAGAAAGGGACAAAAAAGGCCAAACAATACCGCAATCATCCTTTCCAACACTTTTGAAACAAGCATACTGTTTTGACAGTGAAACCTTCGAAACCTACACCACTTATTAGTGCCAGTAGAATCAGTTTCTATAGTAACATGTACCTGAATCTCTCCTCTTGCAGAGCCTGCATGATATCTGTGTAGTCTCTGTGATAGTGAGTCTTCAGGTCGTCAAAGGATTCTTCAAGTCGATTCTGGTTGTCCTTCAGTTCCTGGATCTCATGCAGCAGAGCATCAAACCCAGAGCTTTGGCCATGCTCCAGTGTATTACCCTTTGAGCTCGGAGGCCCCCCTGGAGCACCTGTGGTGCTGTTTGCTCCTGCTGACCCTGATGTAGCGCTGGAGCAGTCATCCTCACTCCCATATTTTGGGCTGGACTGCAGCTGCCCAGGTCCTGGGGTCCTAGTGCTTGTCATCCCTGTACTTGTCACAGGCTCATCCCCTTGTTGTTCATCCAGAGAGTCTTTTAGGGCAGCGATGTTGTCTGCACTTCCAAATTTGTTGCGGATAAGAGAGGCAAACTCACGAGGTTTGGACACAACTGCTCCTGCGGCGGAGTGTGTGGCCTGGGAGATACTGGACAGGCCACCAGTTACCTGAGAGAGAAGACCATAATTTAGTCAAATACATTTATCAGTCATTTCAAATTATATTTTACCCAAATAGTGAACTTCCTATACGGAGTGGTTTACTTCAAGTGAGTAACTTGAAAATCACAGTCACTTGAAATGGCAATAAAAGCCGAAAGTCTTAGATTTCTTCTTAATTTATGATTGTAAACTGTTAAATGTGCCTGAAAAGCAAAACATAAAAAACTAACAGAGAAATAAAGCTCTCTGACCAGAAGCTCTGAGCCGCCTACCCAGACAACATTTCCACAGGCACGCTTCCAAAACATGGGCTGTTCTGAAAGGTAGGCAGCAACATTACAAAAGGCAACATCAAGAATCTATTCTCTGCTATCTGCAGTTACTTTTCTTTTCTTTTTGAAGCATTAAAATCATTCAGTAATCCTCATTGCCATACGCATATTGGGATTGCTCACATTTTGACACCTTTTTTTCCCTGCTGTGCAAGGAAATGTTGTAGGATTCGTTTGACTAAATTTTGTTACCACATTGCCCAACTTCCATTTCTGTTGCAAATGAAAAACACCAAACTACAAATGAAATGAAAGCGGAACAAAACTGCGATAATCATTTGAGCTGTGCAGCATGGACCGTTTCTCAGCGCGGACCAATAATAGACAATGCAGTGCAAGCACAGAACAGGTACTTGTGGGTCGATCATTGTATCACGTGACACCTTTACTACCCATCGCTGCGAGATATACAGGCCTTGAAATTAGTTGCGAAAAGGGCACTGCCAAGTTGCCTTAGAAATTATAGAAATTTAAAGGGCACCAAGGCATTTTTTGTTGTCTAATTAGGGCACAAAGGCAATATTGAAAACGTCACAAGGGCATTAAGGCAATTTACGTTTTATGTACATAAGCATAATGTTTGCTACTTTTTATGTTGTCCGTTTCATACTCTTAAATGAATTTTCTGTGATATTGATGTTACACCCTATAGAATGCCAAACATAACTTTCTATGATGATTTAACACTTTTCTTGTGATTGGTACAGAGTTGAATAGTTAACATACTACGAGTAATAGCTCTTTTTACAGGAAGATTTATTGTTAAAAGTAACTTTTCTGAACATAACTTCATATCATAACTGAACATAACTTTCAGCAGTAACAATACAACATAACACTGTATACAAGAAATACAGTACAAAGCCTAGCTTACATAATAAATAATTTACATTTACATTTATGCATTTGCATATGCATTCAAGGAACACATTGAATCAGTTTAGCATCCAAATATATCGGGAATATGGAAACATCCAGATTCATGCCGAATGAGAGATTTAGGCTACTTGAGCCCAACGCCGGTTACTTTCAGTTTCGGTTTAAATTCGCTTGGGCTTATTTAGAGTTGTATAGCCTATTTTTCATTCTTGTTCTGTTCTGATTTGTTGTGGAAAGAGGGGAACTAAAATAGTCTATTGCTAAGTGTATAGTCCAAATATGCCTAAATTATACATAACGTATAGCCTCATAATAGGGATTTGAAGAGATAACTGGTTTAACAAGGTATTCATTTTATAGAGCAGTGGTCGCCAACCCGTCGATCTCGATCGACTGGTCGATCTTTGGTCGCCATCCCGGAAGCTCCCGAAAATAAAAACGTTTCAGTTGCCAACTTAGCGGCTCTGTCCCGCTCCGCAAACCCCGACCGCTCCGCACAGCACCGCCACCAACCCAAACCCCCCGTCAACAGGACGAATGCTCCGCTCCGCACAAGTCACCAAAACGCACGTGCAGATCGTAGTTAATGACGTCATTTTGGAGTATATTGGATTTGTTCCGTGGATCTAAACATGGCTGCTACAGGTGAAAAGATTTGCGAAAATGGAGACGTTGTATTTTGATTTGTTAAGTTCGTTCAGGATAATTCATCAATACATATACTTTCACTTGTAAGGGATAGAGGCAAAAGGCATTTCTCAAAAAGGGCACGGCAATATTGCCGTCAATTTCATAAAAATGATAGGGGCAGTTCAGCAAACATGAAAGGCACGGCGGCAATAATTGAAGTTATAGAAAGCTTAGCAGTCCACAAATCACCAACAATTACCATAGATTTAATGTGTTATTGCTAACTGTATCCATGGTATTGTGGCAGAAAAATGTAAATGTTTTTTCAGGGTTTGTATCCTAGTTGCTATATATGTGAAGCGTTTCAAAATCAGTCACTTGTAAGGTTGTATTATGAAGTTCTACACTACTTTCCAAATCTAACTTTGGTAAGGAAAAACTGGGCATTTAAATAAATATACAATAAATGACAGAGGATCACATATAACCAGACTTTCAAGTTGTTTTGAACAACAAATTCACACAGAAACATGCACCTCGTTACTAAGAGACGCAAGTCATTTGAAATACGGCAAAAGAAAACAATGCGTGTTCTAAAATTGGCACAAATTTCAAACACATTTGATCTCTTCAGACTGGACAGAATTACAGTAATATCTTGAGATACGAGCATTTTGAGATATGAGAAAGCCTTCCAGCAATTTTTTGCCTTGAAATACAGGTAAAGATTTGAGATACGAGCACGCTTACAGACGCTAGAAAATCTAAAAATCTGTGTCCATCATACCAGCGAAATTGGTCAACTCTGCCTGCCCAAAATCTGCAGACTAGCTCTGGCTTTCAATACTTAGAATCGACTTGCCCAAACTGCAAATCAGGGCTACAAAAAAAGTAGTGTAGTTTATTCCAGCCTTTTAGAAGGCAACTGCATATGTCGGCTGTAGGACACAAGACAGCTCACTTGAGAAGAGAGCTTGTGACTTTTGTGATTCTATAATTTAAAATGGTTGAACCAATGCTTCATTAAGCTCTTTGAATCACCAAAAAGATCCAAACTTGACTTGCTGACAGAGTACAAGACTGGTCTACACTGCCTGTGTCCAACTAAAAACTTAAAAAGTCCTGTTTGATCTCTTAAAATAAATGAAAACATTTCATATCAGCACACATCTAGTCCAACAACTTCTAAACACATTTTTCAATGTACCAAACTGTAAAGAAATCGGGCAGCTTTTACCTTGGCACCCACATCCTTCAGACCCTGCTGCATGTCTCGCAGGACATCTTTGGGCTGGCGCGGTATTCCATTGTGCTCCACCTCTCTGAGCTTGCGATGGTAATGCTCCAGCTTCCTCTGCAGCTGCTGGATGGTCTGTGCAGACTTCTGGTTCTTCTTCTCGAACACTTGCTTGATGCGAGCACTCTGCTGTTTGTCTGCATTGTTGGCCAGCTTCAGGTACTCGGCTACATTATCGTCTCTTGCCGTTTGTTCGATTTTGATCTGTTCTGTTAGTTTGAGGATCTTTTGCTGCAGCTGAGCGATAGCCTGCTTGGTGCGTTGAGGGTCCAGGGTGCCATCCACTGAATCCACACCGTACTGACCACCGTCTGAACTGGTTGACAGAGCATTGGGAGACATGGCGGGGCCCAAAACCTCCAAACGATCCTGCTGCAAAGGGAAGAGAGAGATTTAGTGCCGTATAGAGATGGGTACCGAAACCCAGTATTAAATAAGCCCCGGGGCTAAATTATGAAAGACGGCAGTATCAATAAGCTCCAACATTATTGGTTATGCTGTCGGTCCTGGAGAAATGAACAAAATACACTTACTAATTATTATTGATATATATAGACGTTAACTTGCTAATTCTATTCTCACCAGACGTTTCTATACACAACAATATTAAGACATTAGCCTATGATGCATTTTTTTATATTTGCAATTTAGAAGAGGGATCTCTCTTGGAGCTACAGCACACACAACCCAAAATTAAGCTCCTGCTTAATGAATGACGAAGAAGGAGAGAACACAACAAAAGTTTAGTTACACTTTAAGGCTGTGTATTTACTGTAATTTTATTTCGATCTTGGCTTCCAAGGATCATGATAAGAATAAATGTGAGGTGACACCATTTAAAACTAGCTGCATTCCTTGTAAAGCACCCTCTTTTAATTTTCTTCATAGCAGTGTACTAGTGCATCACAACTAGTGCATTTGGGAACATTAGGCTGCATTTTACCATCATTACTTTTGCTGAGTCTGAAGGTAAGTTTGGGCTTTTAGGGAGGAACCAATGCACTAGTTGCACTGAGCTTCTTGATGGATTTTCATTTCGAAATAGTACAACTCATTAAATTACAGTTATGTATATTTTCAATGTGCTGTATTCACCTAGTTGACTAAACAGCACCTAAAATGAGTGTCCGCAAGAAGATTTCAAAACCTGGACATTTTCAGAGACAAGAGAAGAGATTTTCTAATGATTACCATGTAAAGAATTTTCCAAACGCGATCTGAGAAAGCAGCAGCTGGTAAATTTGTGCAATTATTTCACCACAGTGCGTCAATGCTCGTCTAAACTAGTGACCGTAATGTTGAAGAATGTGGAATACAGTAATACCTTAGTACGAGTGACTTAGTGTACAAGCAAATCGGTGTAGGAGCATGGAAAGTCAAATCGTGTACAAGCATTGTATCGGTGTGCGAGAAAATTATTCCCTTGCCCTATTTATATGAGATCTTAATGGTTATAATTTTAAATGTAATTAATAGGTTAAAACCAAAAAAATATTTAAAATGGGCATTTATGGTCATGTGGAACGAATCGATTGATTTTTAGTGCATTCTTATGGGGAAAATTGTCTTGGCGTACGAGCATTTTAGGTTACGAGCTTGCTCTTGGAACGAATTAAACTCGTAAACCGAGGTATTACTGTACACATTTTTTTAGTATTAAATATTTTAATCTCAATTTTGTGTCGTTTTTCATTGTCAATCATTTTACTGTATGTAATTTACATGTGTATGCACAAAATTCTTAATTAATATTAAAAGTAGTTGATTCTCATTCTCTGTGTGCATTACTGTTAAAGATGCTAAGAACAGATTAAGTATTTAAAAGTTAAATTTAAGGTACAGTGCATTCATTCATTTAAATATTTTAAAAGATTGTAATAAGAGCACCAGCATATCCAAGCAATATGATCAGAGCACTGGACTGCAGCAGGTTAGTGGGGAAATTTATTTGATTTATTATTCAGGAAATTAAATATATTTATAGGAACATTTCAGCAGGTTCAAGATAATGACAATGCAGAGAACATGACTCACTGTTTTAATCAATTGACAGCCATAAACAGTAGTATTAATCTACACTTATGTATGCGAGTTGCAATAAGTAGAAAGCGGAAGTAGTTGTGCAAGTAGTCCGTTGCAGGACAATGCTTGATAATAAATTAAAATGACAATGATCCGTGCAAGAGATGCTTTCTGAAGACGGCTTTCTATATTTGGATGCGCCGATATTGGTGTCGGCTCCAATACTGCCATTCTTTGCAGAGTCAGGTATCGATCAGTAGGGACTGATCAAAATCTGATACTATGTTCTCTTACGACAGTCAACACAATTAAACTCAGAGCAATAACTCTTCTCTTTGTACTTTGACATTTTCAATGTGAAGCGCTGCGTGCTGTGACTTAGGATGGACATGGTGGTATGAAGTATAGATGTAGCTATACTGATGTGAGTATCGAAAGTCTAATAAAAATATCGAGAAATTACAAGAAATTGAATACATACAATATGAATACTGAATAATTGTGTAGGATAGAACTACTTTCCTGCTCATCTGAACACATGCAAATGCTGCAAGTTGGAACCAATCGATCACAGGGAGCAGTCAAACAAGGCTGAGTTTCCCAAAAGTATCACAAGAAATAATTTATGCTTTTGGGAAACGCAACCCAGAAGACTCATCAGAAGACAGAAAAACGTAATATGTTTGGGTTATTTCACAATAAACTAATTTAAACGTTTGTGTAATTACATTTAATCGAATAATAAATTGAATGTTACATTTAATTCATGTTCTATTCTTTAACTAAACGTCAATATAAATCATACACTGCAAGAATAAAAAGGTTGCAACCTTTTGCAACATCCTGTCACTCACAGTTCCTTTTGAAAATGAACCATAGTTCACCAATAGTGTTTGTAGATTTCCATGGTTACCATCACAAGTAAACATTTTAATCAAACAAAAATATAATCCAATAAATTGCAATTAAGACAAATTGAATGTAAAAATGGCCTTCAAAAATAATGTTAAGTGGATATCATTAAGCATTTTACTCTTAGTAATAAATTCAATAAGTTCAGTTTGGAGGTATTAGTATCGCATCGAAAACAAAATAAGGGGTATCATCCATGTTTCTTTCTCCAGGTGCATCATTCTGCGCACGGGATATGCATAATCCACTAATCTAGTTTGTAACAGCATTTTGTCATAGATTAGGATCATATATATTTTTTCCATTTGTTTTTTATTTTATTTTTTAGAATGAAGTCTTTATTTAGTAGATTGTGTTTAACACACAAAAGAGTGATTATCAGTTTAACACACAGAGGTATAGAAATTCTCCACTGATTGAAAAAAAATCAGTGTTGGTATCAAATCGTTATGGGCCAATTAAATATTTGGAATCGAACCGGTTCTGAAAAAATGGTATCGGCCGTTCTCTATTTCCGTGTATGTGCGCCGAAACAGACAGCGACTTAGACGAGCACATTATACTTTTGGGCTTCGGGTGCACATACAAAAATGCCCAGTCTGGGAAGAATTTACTTAAACGCAGTCATTTATGTCTTAAGTGGAGATAAACTAGAGATAGAAATATGATGTGTATCAGTATATTAGACCATGCATTGGGTCTTAAAGTGACAGCAGTTTAATAAATATTCTTATAAACCTCTGCTGCTGCTTGTGGTATTAATGTTAATCAAACAACAAATCGCAGAGAAAAATGACTCACTACTCTTGACTCTAGCTTTAGTAAGAATTAATCTATCAATTTACACAGTGAAAACTAGTGTTATTTTAAATTAGCCTAATTTTAGAATGAACTCATTAGTTTTATTTTGCTATAATCTACTTACCTAAACAGTCATTTAAACATGTTAATACACCTGTCTGAAAAAAATAAAGCACTGTTTATTTCATTTATTATATTGTGTTTGTTTATACTTTGTTTCTTTGTTCTTGGTATATGTTATCTTATGCAGGTAACAAAACGATTAGATAAACGATTACTGTTAAAGTACTGAATTGATAAGCAGAATTAGTAAAAAGTGTATTTAAAGTCTTGTTCAAATGTATTAAAATTTTTCATTTATAGATTTTCATCTTTTCTAGGAATGCACTATATATTAGCGTCATAACAGTAATTTATATTACAGATTCTTGACGTTTCATCAGTAGCAGTCATTATAAGAATCATTTAGTTATTTAACTTAATAAACAAATAACTTAATTTATTTAGATTAAGTGTTAGATGAGGGCAAGAGTAATATTTTAAAGCACTAATAATGTAATAATGTTAAATGTAACCTTTAACAAATTTGAAAAATAAATATTTGCATTTTAGTGCTTTGTTTTTAATTTAGACAAATTTTACATCTAATATCAGCTCAAACTTGAATAAAATTATGTCGGAATTTTTACATCTGAGCATCCCTAATAAAGATGACGAAGGTCATTAAATAAGAACATGTCCTGAGCTGGACAAAGGATTTCATTCAAACCAATTAGAATATTGTTACACACTGCAATGTATTGAACTGTGACTATGACAGCCCTAGAATACATTTTGAATACATGACAGCCCTAGAAAAGAATACATTTTGCACTCCATTTTAGAAGAATAGAAAGTATAGGAATAAGTTACCATTACTGACGGTTCTCTTTCAGTGCAGTCCATCTTGAAAGACCTGCCACGTTTGAGCTAAATTAAGAGACTACATCGGTCTCTGGTGACGTAAACGTTTTGGACCTCTGTACTATGACATAGCCCTCAAAGTTCTGAGATAATGCAGAGCACTCACTGATAAAAAATAATAATAATAAAAAGGCACACTGCACCACATCAGAGGAAGATTTAAAAAGGAAACCAATATTTAAAAACAAATATACATATATTTTGTTTGGTACTCTTTGTATGATTACCACTACAAGTCACGTAAGCTTTGGTAGCAAAAAATGCGATGAAATGAACTCTGTCCCTTCACCCACTGACAGCTGAGTCGAAACCAGATTATCAGTGATATGGCCTTCACTGATCATAGATAAACAGCTACAGATGATCTAAGCATCCACCAGAGTCATTACAAACTGGCTAAGAGCCTCACCATCATTGTTTGATCATAAAAAAACAAATTATTATTGCCATTAAAGTCAGTTGTTTACTACTCAATGATAAGTTCACCTATTGCAACCTGATATAACACACACGGTAGACTTCTCAGCTTCTCAGCCACACATGCACAGGAAAACTAGGTGATCTGATCACGTGGCCAACGTGGCCATTCGATAAGACCAACACATTGCCTGGTAAAAGAAACTAGATAGAGGAAGTTTATGATATAAACTTCAGTTGGCTTGAGAAAGCCTAGCCTGAAAGTTAAATTTATTTGTAAAAGCTTAAAAAGTTTTGAAAGTTTACAGATGGATAGATGGAAAGAATTAGATCTTGAGCATATATACTCTTGTTAGTTATTGCCTTGCGTTGTTTCTAGGCAGTTACTAAGGTGTCGTTATGTTCTTTGATCATAATTTAATCTTTAATCAATTGATGATCAATTTTGCTAGCAAGATTTAATGTTAATTATCTTGTTGCTAGCAAGATTTAGTATGAATTCCGAAGTCATTAGCAACATTTAACATAAATAAGCATGTTGCTGGCAAGAATTTGCTGAATTAGCATATTGTTAGCAAGATTTATCGTTAATTAGCTTGAAAAGTTTTGAGAGTTTAAACTTAAAAATAAGTTATAATTATGCTTTTTGATCCTCAAAGTTGGAAAATTGTAATTAGTTTATAAAAATGTTTACGGTTTAATTACATCCTTGGCTTTTAACGGTCAGTTTTCACTAATGCAAAAAATACTTTGTTTAATTTCTATTTTAAAGCTGTAATTAAGCATTATTAGTATAGGCTAATCACTTTCAAAAGAGACTGCAGTTACACTGCATGTATATGTAGCCTTTTATATATACTAAATAGATGTGTATGTGTATATATATATATATATAATATGTATAGAGGTGTGTGTGTGTGTGTATATATATATATATATATATATATATATATATATATATATATATATATATATATATATATGATACTGTGAATAATACTTTGTTTTATTTCTATTTTAAAGCTGTAATTAAGCATTATTAATATAGGCTAATCACTTTCAAAAGAGACTGCAGTTACACCACAGTTACACTATATGTAGCCTTTTATATATACGAAATAGATGTGTGTGTATGTGTGTATATATATATATATATATATATATATATATATATATAAATAAATGGTACTGTGATACTGTGAATAATACTTTGTTTTATTTCTATTTTAAAGATGTAATTAAGCATTATTTATGTAGTCTTACCACTTTCAAAACAGACAGCAGTTACACTGAATGTATATGGAGCCCTTTATATTTACAATATAAATGTAGATAGATATGCATGTATGTGTGTGAATAGATTTAGGCGCTATAAATAAACGTAGGCGCTTAGGCGTGGACGCGCGAATGCGGGAGGACGCGCGTATATGGAGCCTCTAATACATACTTTTTAGATGTATATGTAAATCCTTCCTTCATGGGAAACAAACTTAAATATTAGTATTTTTAAAATAATTCCTGCTAAAGTACAATGAGGAGAGTAATGCAGTTTTTTCTAATCTCAAGCAGTTTTCAGATTGACTCGATCTGCCATGTCAGACTTCAGTTCAACACGGCAATTATAGCAGATAAAGGAATCAACGCAATGTAATATTTGTATAAAGCCTTCCTCCATGGGAAACAAAATAACTTAAATATTAGTATTTTTTAAATAATTCCTGCTCATGTAATGCAGCAGAGTAATGCAGTTTTTTTTAATCTCAAGCAGTTTACAGTTTGAATCGATCTGCCATGTTTTTTGCATCCTTTAAAAATCTTATTTCATTTACTGTTTAAGTGTTCACAAAACATCGATCTATCAGCGAATCTGCTCAGGAAGCGCGTTTGAACTCGAGAACAGGAGTCAGACTTTAGTTAAAAGCAGATAAAAGAATTAACACAATGTAACTATATACTCAAGAATTAGTTATAAATAACTTTGACTGTTAGACGCTGCATTTGAAGAGAGTCAGCGCGCGCGCTGCTCAGGGAAGCCTTTTCCAATGTATATTGACTCACGAGCGAGAGTCAGAATTCGGCAATAAAGTACATAAATGAGCGCTATAAATAAACGTAGGTGCTTAGACGGTTATGCTTTGGCGCGAGTCCAGGAGGACGCGCGTTTAAACTTCACCTACCTTCCCCATAGTAATGTACTCCTTTGCCGAGTAAAGACGAATGAGAGTCAGAATTTTGCCATATAAGTGCATAAATCTTCAAGGAAACACGCTGCAGCGGTTACTTGATAATCGGAAACAATTTCCGTTTGATCATAAACTCTCTCACATAAATCTATTTTAGGAGATTATGATCTCTCTCTCCAGCAGTAATGGCGTCTTTGAAAAGCTTTGAGGCTTTGAATTGCAGCGCTCTGATTCGTTCAAACTTCAGTGCTCTCACTGACAGGGGTGTAATTTTGTGATATTATGAATGTAAAATAGAGAGATTTAACTTACTAATTAAAGTAAAAAATCGATTGTAGACCTGCAAGTTTTTTTTCAGGATTTAAAAAAATAAAATGCATGCCCATTGGAATGGACATGTTCACACATACTGTATTGAAATGTATTATATATCAGGTGTAATGTTGTGATGTTGTGATGTTACCAACAGATGGAGTGGACGCTCTATCTAAAATTCAGTTTTCACTTCATTAGTGAAAGTCTATGGAGATTTTATGACTTTAATCTTCAGTTTTATCAAAAATCATAAGTCTGATCAGTCTGAAAAGGGATAGCAACTCAAGTCATAACAGGTCTGAAGTCTGAGCAGAGTTTAGTGGTTGTAGCTTTAAAGCTCTAGGAGGAGATGCATTGAGAATTTTAGGTAAGAAGAATAATAATAACTAGATAGAGGAAGTTTATGATATAAACTTCAGTTGGCTTGAGAAAGCCTAGCCTGAAAGTTAAATTTATTTGTAAAAGCTTAAAAAGTTTTGAAAGTTTACAGATGGATAGATGGAAAGAATTAGATCTTGAGCATATATACTCTTGTTAGTTATTGCCTTGCGTTGTTTCTAGGCAGTTACTAAGGTGTCGTTATGTTCTTTGATCATAATTTAATCTTTAATCAATTGATGATCAATTTTGCTAGCAAGATTTAATGTTAATTATCTTGTTGCTAGCAAGATTTAGTATGAATTCTGAAGTCATTAGCAACATTTAACATAAATAAGCATGTTGCTGGCAAGAATTTGCTGAATTAGCATATTGTTAGCAAGATTTATCGTTAATTAGCTTAAAAAGTTTTGAGAGTTTAAACTTAAAAATAAGTTATAATTATGCTTTTTGATCCCCAAAGTGTTGGAAAATTGTAATTAGTTTAAAAAAATGTTTACGGTTTAATTACATCCTTGGCTTTTAACGGTCAGTTTTCACTAATGCGAAAAATACTTTGTTTAATTTCTATTTTAAAGCTGTAGTTAAGCATTATTAGTATAAGCTAATCACTTTCAAAAGAGACTGCAGTTACACTGCATGTATATGTAGCCTTTTATATATACTAAATAGATGTGTGTGTATGTGTATATATATATATATATATATATATATATATATATATATATATATATATATATATATAAAAATAAATGGTACTGTGATACTGTGAATAATACTTTGTTTTATTTCTATTTTAAAGATGTAATTAAGCATTATTTATGTAGTCTTACCACTTTCAAAACAGACAGCAGTTACACTGCATGTATATGGAGCCCTTTATATTTACAATATAGATGTAGATTGTCACGTTTATGTTAGTTTTCACCCTGGACTCTTAGTTTACCTTGTCTGTGTCACATGTTCCCCGTTCCTGATCTCACCTCACCCAGTTCCCATTAGCACTTATCAGTCACAGGTGTTTTGTGTTTCTGTTAATCATAGTCAGTATTTAAGTTCTCCATGTTCACTCCCCTGTTGTCGATTGTTAATGTTATGTTCCCTAGTCGTGTGTGGATGTTATTTCTGTTGAGTTTGCACCATCGCGTGCTTTTGTTTTTGTTATTGAATAAAGTGTTTACTTGCATTTCTGGCTCCGCGTATGCTCCGCATCGCACACGATCCTGCGCCTTGTGACATAGATAGATATGCATGTATGTGTGTGAATAAATTTACGCGCTATAAATAAACGTAGGCGCTTAGGCGTGGACGCGCGAATGCGGGAGGACGCGCGTATATGGAGCCTCTAATACATACTTTTTAGATGTATATGTAAATCCTTCCTTCATGGGAAACAAACTTAAATATTAGTATTTTTAAAATAATTCCTGCTAAAGTACAATGAGGAGAGTAATGCAGTTTTTTCTAATCTCAAGCAGTTTTCAGATTGACTCGATCTGCCATGTCAGACTTCAGTTCAACACGGCAATTATAGCAGATAAAGGAATCAACGCAATGTAATATTTGTATAAAGCCTTCCTCCATGGGAAACAAAATAACTTAAATATTAGTATTTTTTAAATAATTCCTGCTCATGTAATGCAGCAGAGTAATGCAGTTTTTTTTTAATCTCAAGCAGTTTACAGTTTGAATCGATCTGCCATGTTTTTTGCATCCTTTAAAAATCTTATTTCATTTACTGTTTAAGTGTTCACAAAACATCGATCTATCAGCGAATCTGCTCAGGAAGCGCGTTTGAACTCGAGAACAGGAGTCAGACTTTAGTTAAAAGCAGATAAAAGAATTAACACAATGTAACTATATACTCAAGAATTAGTTATAAATAACTTTGACTGTTAGACGCTGCATTTGAAGAGAGTCAGCGCGCGCGCTGCTCAGGGAAGCCTTTTCCAATGTATATTGACTCACGAGCGAGAGTCAGAATTCGGCAATAAAGTACATAAATGAGCGCTATAAATAAACGTAGGTGCTTAGACGGTTATGCTTTGGCGCGAGTCCAGGAGGACGCGCGTTTAAACTTCACCTACCTTCCCCATAGTAATGTACTCCTTTGCCGAGTAAAGACGAATGAGAGTCAGAATTTGGCCATATAAGTGCATAAATCTTCAAGGAAACACGCTGCAGCGGTTACTTGATAATCGGAAACAATTTCCGTTTGATCATAAACTCTCTCACATAAATCTATTTTAGGAGATTATGATCTCTCTCTCCAGCAGTAATGGCGTCTTTGAAAAGCTTTGAGGCTTTGAATTGCAGCGCTCTGATTCGTTCAAACTTCAGTGCTCTCACTGACAGGGGTGTAATTTTGTGATATTATGAATGTAAAATAGAGAGATTTAACTTACTAATTAAAGTAAAAAATCGATTGTAGACCTGCAAGTTTTTTTTCAGGATTTAAAAAAATAAAATGCATGCCCATTGGAATGGACATGTTCACACATACTGTATTGAAATGTATTATATATCAGGTGTAATGTTGTGATGTTACCAACAGATGGAGTGGACGCTCTATCTAAAATTCAGTTTTCACTTCATTAGTGAAAGTCTATGGAGATTTTATGACTTTAATCTTCAGTTTTATCAAAAATCATAAGTCTGATCAGTCTGAAAAGGGATAGCAACTCAAGTCAGAACAGGTCTGAAGTCTGAGCAGAGTTTAGTGGTTGTAGCTTTAAAGCTCTAGGAGGAGATGCATTGAGAATTTTAGGTAAGAAGAATAATAATAATAATAATAATAATAATAAGTTTAGATACAATATCACTAAGTTGGCTTTCTCAAGCCAACTTAATAAGTTTAGATACAATATCACTAAGTTGGCTTTCTCAAGCCAACTTAATTACAGCTGACTTATAATGCCTTTTTTACACCTAACTGGTCAAGAGAGGATTTTCTCCCCTTTTATCTGGGAATCACAGTTCTGTTAAATTAACATAGGTGTTAAAGCCTCTTACCTCTGTGACAAAATACGTTGGCCTCAAGTTTCACTGACAACTAACTAATCTGTAATCACAGATTGGGGATAGCAGGTGGAAAATTCTCTCAATTTAAATAAAGAAAAACCACAAACCATCCCTAGCAAATTCACATAAATAGTCATCTGAAATAAATGACAGAGCTTGTGTTTGGACACACCTCTGAGAGAGGAAAATTCAGGATAGCGCCACCAAGTTCTCCAACAACAGGTGAGTACTTTGGCAGTTTCCCAGAACCTGTAGTGTATCTGGTGAAAATGCTTAGCTGTTAAAAATGGCCTGCTTAAAAGCATAGTACTATAAACTGACTGCAAGCATAAATTTCCCTCAAGAGACTTAATACAGCAGTCGTGGTGAACATTTCCTCAGGTAAATTAACCCTAATGGCTATTTTGAGTGAGCAGCAGCAAAATGCATCAAGTAATGGAGAAACACTAAGCAGAAGAGTAACTGATTTTGCTATCCGAAGTGTGGTTCTAAATAATCAAACTTAAACTTGGGTCTTATCCTTGAGGAAAAAAGAACGCAAACAGTTACCCTGATTCCACATCCTGGTTGGAAAAGGGGCACAAAAGCATTGATTTTTTTACATTATACTCAATGCTGCCTGCAGAAGCGCCCTGAACTGAAGTGCATCCAAAGACTTGGCTAAATATAGCAAGGCTTAGAGAACATAGCGACCTGCTACCAAGCTTCCTGAACTGTGAATGCTGTCAACCTGTCCATCCATCCTGGAGATTTTCTTCAGACAGAATCTTTCAGATTGCCATCTGCACAGACTCCTGTTAAATTCAAATCTGACTTTCCATCACTTTCAAACAAACTTATTTCTCCTCCTAATGAACACTGATCACATGTCCTTTGGCAAAATGATTACTGGTATGCGCACGGCATGTTCGGATACTTAGTAAAACTCAACATTAATGATTTTATTTCCCACTGTGTGCTCAATCTGGCTAGTAGTTCAGGTATGATAATGGCTTTGCGATATACTTGAGGTTATGATGCTTTCTGGAAACAACAGGCATTTTGACTGGCCCATAAATCAAATAGAAATTCAACGTTTATTTTACATTTATATCTACATTTTTTAATATTAAATTCTTCTGATGTATGATTTTTAAAATTCTTATTTAAAAAAATTTTTTAAACGAATATTACACACTTCACAAAAGTTTAGTATTTTGGATAATAATAATTTCAACTGATTATTTTTAAGTTAAGATTTGCCATAATAACTGTAAATTAAACAAAACTCCAAAAGGCATGTGGCAAAATCCTACTAATTGATTTGCAAAGTAATCCATTCTTAATTAAATTTTCTCCATGTTAAACAGTACTGTTATTTTACCTAGCTGGCAAGTGTTAAAGGGACCTGTTATGCATAAAAACTATTTTATTTTTATTTTTTATATTGTCCGCAGTGTGTTTACACAACCACCCCATTAGGATAAAAATCCATCCACTCGGTTTGCTGCAGTGTGTCGGTAGGAAATATCAGTTTGCCTTTCCAAACATTAATTTTGACATTAATTGTAACAATCCAGTGAGATTTTTGTATGCACAAGGAGTCTGACAAGAGCCGGTGCTCCACTAAAATTAAGTAATTTTAAAGAAAATAAAAATGTTACTCTACGGTATGTTAAAACCTAATCTAGATCTTTTTATAGTGTCCATCGTCACTAAATATTTGTCTAATATTTGTAGATGAAACCTTGGGATATGACGGCTACCACCGATGACCACAGCGTGATCATGGAAGAAATCACTTTAACACAAGTGTATCGTACAGGTGCCACTTACCCGATCAGACTCCTCGGTGGAGTGGTACCCCGAGGTTAGCAACATGTCTACCAAAGCTGGGCTGCTGGGTGTATCAGTAGTGGAGGAGGAGCGCGGACGTCCTGCCTGCAGCAAGGTTTCATGGGTACTGCGCCTGTGGATCTGGGGGCTGCCTTTCTGGGGGGGCTCCCCTCCCCCCCCTGCCTTGCTACGGCGGCTCTGCAGGCTGGTCCCTCTCTTCATCATGGGGGGGCCTCGAATCTGCTGCAGCACGCGGCTCAGAGCTGCAGGGGGGGCGGAAGTTTGGGGGTCAGAGTTAGGGATGGCAGGCGCTTCCCCCAACTCTGGCCCCACTTCTGGGGGCTCAGGGATTGGGCCTATGGAGGAAGAGGCATAGTCGTGTGGCGAGACGGATGAGCGTCTGCGCTGAGGTTGGAAGAACTGCTTCAGACCGTGGCCCAGCGCACCCATATTCTCCAAGGCATTGTGGGTAATTTTGGACAGGCCGTGATCAGGCTCGGACGCCCTCCTGCTCACCTCCCGCTCTGCTCGACCCCCAGAGTCTGGCTCCTCTGCCCCAGGCTGCTCGCTACCACCCTGGTCCATCAAGGAGGTGCCAGTCTCACTTAGAGGGTCAGCACAGGGGTGGGGTCTAGCTAAGCCCCGCCTCCACCAGCCCTCTGATAGGCTGTTTCAAAAGCCGGAAGCAGAGGGTGGCAGCAGTCAGGTGGACTCTGAGAGAATGCATGCATCTGTGGTTTGCCGCAAAGTCATGCTTGTCTACCACAGAAGGAAAATAAAATGGATTATGTCATGCAGCTGTGAGCGATGGAACACAAGCATCAACTACATGAGCTCAAAATCACAAAAGCAAACACATTGGTTGGCTCAGACACACACAAAAATGTTTTTTCAACTAAAGTCTGCTGCAGATAGATTGCATATCCATTCATGATGACATCTCGCCAATATATTAATGAGAGTGATGGCAGGTCACGGATTAAATAAGCCACGCCTTCATGTTTCTGAGCCAACCAACTCAAACTACATTAGCAATATCACTATTGACAGACTACTAGCAATCTATAGCTATGGGTTTTGCCAAGCAAATGAGGTATGAGAGAACTACAAAGAAAACATAAGGTGCTAATTTATGAAATGCTCAAGGGGTCTTTGGCTCAACAGAGTATTTTTAGAGCAACAGTATTTCAGACCCTTCAGTGAAAATCATTGCAGAAATTCTTTAAATCATTATCTGTGGATTGCCTGTGGATAAGCAAATGCATAAAATGCAAAGTAGGGCAGCACGATTTGAGTAGGGGGTGGGAATAATAATAACAATGATGAGCTGCTCACATGTAAGAACAAAATGGAGTGTTTTAAATTTGAGATTTTATGAAGTCACATAGTGATTTTGGTTTTATTTCAATCAATCGTGCTGCCCTAACACAAAGCTAAGGTGAGTAGAGAGGATGGGTGATGGGTTTGCATTGTTAAACACAGAAGTAAACTTAGGCAAGACCGATGCAATACTACAACCTCAGGCAGCTTCTGAACCAATCATTTATCCATCAAGCACGACCCATCTAAAACTCAGTCCAGCTTATTTGTTTTAGACATGCTCGAAATAATTTAGTCAGATAAAACACTCCCTCCGTGACAATAACATATTAAATATTGAGACAAATATGACAAAGAATAACAGAGATTTAGAGACAGATAAACAGTGTCTCTTACCATTAGTCCAGCCTGACCGCCACTGGCTTACAGTTTAGGGTTGGCTATGGAAGAAAACAGTTGTGAGACACTCAACCCATTATGACAGATTATAAATGATATCTATTCACTTCAGTGACACAGATGCACGCAATGAAAAAAGGGTGTGCTTATGTTTGGATTATGCTAAGTTGAGTCATTTCCCGGGAACATTTACATTTTTTTTGATTACATCATTAGATGACATGGTGCATTACCTGCGTAAATATCTTCTTTTTAAAATCAAATTTATCATACTAATTTTGTAAACTGCTGTGGGCAATCAAACATGGCGAATGATAAAAAAACACATAAGCAAGTTTATAAAACAGAGCCAGCGCTTCAGGTGTGCTGAATCATGTGTTGAATCTGATGGTGGAGCTCAAGCTTAAGATGGGCCTCAGATGGAGAGAATAACAGCCAGCTATAATCCTCTTTATTCAGCTTACTTCAACACTCGTGAACCCACTAACTGAAAAACCACAGCGCTCCATAATATTTTCAACTCTTCATAGAGTGCAATAGTGAGCCACTTTCTCACCTGGATTTTAAAAAAATCAATAGTGTGTAACTTTAAAGACCACTTTTTCAGCAATCTTGACTCCAGTAGTATTTTTCTAAAAGGGATTTGTTTTGCGATTTGAAAAGTCTGTTAAATCGAAGCAAAGTTAAAGTCATACAAAAAAGAAAGAAAAAAAATCTACTTTTGTTTTGGAAGTCTCCTACAACTGGTACACATGCATCAATGCTACAATAAACTGGACTTTAACGTTTCACTTCAGCTTTAGTCTGACAACGATGCTTTCAATGCGTTTAAATTTGTTTATGCACAAAATTAAGGGGAAATAACCAATGACATTTAAGGTTACAATTAAAAAAGCAAGTCCCGCCCCCCGACTGACAAAAATAAAATTTAATAAAAGTTTAAAATACAAAATTTGTACTTATTTATTGGAAAAATAGCCAAAGGACTAATCAGCTAATTTAAAAAAAACAACTTTAGATTAACCAGGAAAATAATTGTTAGATTAGTCGATGAATCATAGAAACAATAGACAAAAAAAATGATCGTTAGCTGCAGCTCTAGTGAAATTACATTCTTAAAAACTTTGGAAAAAATGGATGGGATTTCATACAGTTGCACACTGTAGTAGTGGATACAGCACTTCACAAACGAACCATCTTAAGTGTTCTGGAAAATATACAAATTCTTCTTCTTATCCTTTGCAAACAGGCAACACTGCCAAAAGTCATCTTGGGAACATAAATACCACACAAAGATAATCTATCCACAGTCAAACAGAAATGGAGAAACATATCAACATCAGTCCAGACTAAACTAAAGTCCTACACATAGTTAAGCAGGACAAAAAAAAACACACCTAGTTTACCAGTAAACATACCCTGACCACAATTATTTCAAAAACACAGTTTCACTGGGAGTGGCACGAAAGCAAGGTGACACGTAGTGCTGTAAATGAACAGTCGTATCTGTGAAGCTTCACCCAGAGAGGAGTGTTGATGTGTCTGTGTCCTACATGCATAATTAAACGGACAAGTGACAGAGTGACGCACATGCCTGGCGCAGCTATTCTATAACACAATCATATTCAACACAACAGTGGTTTAACAGGCCCTACACACACCCAAGAACACCCTGGGGTGCTATCACACCAGCTCTATCAGCCCAAAAAATTATGGTACCTTCAGCAACTTGTATGAGAAACATTAGTGTATGAGAAACATTCTTATATGAGAAACTAGTCTGTTCTAGTATTTTTGAGTTGATATTTAACTCTCCCACATATTACTGTGGCAGGAAAGGTCACAACAAGCCAACAGTTGCCTATTACAATCTTAGAAAGCTCTTAAACTTTCTAGAGACAAGTATTTCAGTAGCGTTCCAGATTTTTATTTCTTTACGTTAACTAAGAATTTTATTTTTACAATCATGCATTTGGCAGATCATTTTATCAAAAGCGACTTGCATTGTATATATTTTTGTCCTTCCTTGGAATCCAATCCCTGACCTTGCTGTTTCTAGTGCCATGCTCTACCAGACAGCGGCATTAAAGAAACACATAAGAATCAGTTTGACTCATAAATCATTGGATTTGATTCAAAAGCAAATCTTGTCAATTCAATTTGCACAAGCGACTGGATCCAATTACTTTTTAAAATGCATGTATTGGTTTCTTAAAATGCTTAATGTATAAAAGTAGGGCTAAAGATTGACAAGTAAACACATAGACACTTCATCTATTCCATGAATAAAGATACTAAAACACAAATAACACAATACTGTAAGATGCTGCAATACAAGCAATGTGTAAATTTAATGAGTAGAGGTGGAAAGTTTCCTCTATTTGAATCCTAGTAAAAATTACTACTGAAAACATGTAAATCAGTTGTAACCTAATCCAAATGTCATAATTTCACTTTGATTATTTTTGCTACTTGTACCTACAAAACACAGCGTATTTATCAAGATGAGTGAAAAAATAGTGAACTATTTTTACCATGGCACAGCACCTTAATAACACACTAAACATAACAGGTTGATGCAACGCAATGACTAAATACATCCGTCTGCATGTGTATGGGTGTAGCATCAGGGCATTAAAAGGGAATCTTAAAATGTGTTTTTAAATTTATCCAACTTTTGGTGAACAAACCCACTCATACCACTCATCTTGTTGACCATCCTACATGAATACATGAAGAATTCAGCCTGCAGCCTTTTCCTATGAGATATGCATCAGAACAGCACCTACATTTGTGTGATACTGCGTAGATATAATTTAACAATATTTCCGATGTCCTGACATATAAGCCTGCTGCTAAAAATAGTTAATCTGGCTATAACATTACACAGGGCTGCTAAAAATGATTGGTCCCGGCGTATAAACATCCTTATTATTTCACCCTGTGACCTAACTTACCAAAATCATTTTAAAATTTTGCAAATTATTATTATTTGAATTGTGATTCAAAAGCAGTGTATTTTCTGTGGCTGAAATAGGTCAGCTTATTTCCTCTCTCCCGCCCCCCCCTCCACCCCCCGCCCCCAGTACCATTCTCATAGCTTCCCAAGGTCACGTCACTGTCTGTGTATGTGCCTTTGAGCAACTCTCCACTATAGTCAAGACATTCAGGAGACTCAGCACACCCAACAACACTGGCATTATAACTATCTGCCGGCATACATATTAATTTGCTAAATATGTTCCTGAATAAACTGTATGTGATGAATGGCGAAAACAACTCTCCATACCTTCAGTTCCAGTCATCCTGCTCAGTCTTCTCAACACAGAAATCTGATACTGTGGATAAATCTAAGACAAAATCCAGACAATGACAGTCCCTCTGTGTCACTGTGGTCTTGACACTTCAGTCAACTTGCCCCTCATAAATGTAGGATTATCACATGCTGAAAAGAGTAAAAAAAGCATACAATTTTGAATAGTAATAATGACTTTCCAGCAACAGTACCCTAATATCATGCATGTTAAAAATAACAAGTCGATCAAATTTTACCAAATGTATGGATCATTTTAGTCAAACAAACACGTGTGAGAATTTCACGCAAATGCAAGTGAAACACGATTGTTGACTGCTGTTTGACAACCAACCGGATGGGTTGGTTTAGGCTGAATGCGGTCAATCCGATGGTCAAACAGGACACACACAAAACAAAAAAAGGAGTTATCAAAAAGACTGTCAAAAGATGCAACGGACCGGCTAAGTGAATGAAGCTAACCCTCTCTCTCGTCGAGCTGTCACTGTCAGATTCAGCATGACATGTAACACACACAGAGTTAAAACATGAATACAAACCCAATTCACTAGGTGAGACAAACGGATGTGGCTGAGGTCTGAATGAATCCGATCATATTCCTGAAGTGTCCGTTGATGCTTTCGCTAGCGGAGTTAGCTGGCCGGCTAGCGGGTAAATGGACAGTTTACGCCCAACCCAGGCTAATACTATTAGATGGTCGATAACGCGCCGCTGCGCACGATCACTAACAGGGACGGATTACAAAATCGGAAACATTGCGATCAAACCTCTCGAGCGGAAGGAAGAACGACACAGCCTTTATCCGGCTGCTGGTTACATTATAGACTGTATGTAAACGCCTGTCAAAGTCATGAAGACAGACAGCGACGGGATCAGGATCAGCTTGTTTGGGTGGCACCGCGCAATGAGATCTCAAACATGCCAGATATTTACATGCGAGTGGGTGGATTCGTGTTTGTTGTTATTTTCCGCAAACGATCGCTTAAAAAGTATCTAGGTTTTACCAACAAGCACTCCTTACCTGGAAGACCCACTACCTCCACAATGATTTATTGTTTATATTTGCAATACAGCTTTAGTTTTGCCATATTGATTCATTATAAATATAAATATAGAATTATATAATATTAAGTGGAGGATTGCCAGATTTATTCCATTCAAATGTTCCATTTAAGATTTGCATACACTATGTCAAGTCTTTGGTAATGCTTGTTCCTTCGGTTACGACGATGGAGAAGATAACATGACTTTATTTTTACTGTAATATTGTGTGTGTGTGTGTGTGTGTGTGTGTGTGTGTGTGTGTGTGTCTTTCAAATCATGCATTGATCCATGTGCGCGATATTTTCATCTTCCGAAAACAAATACGATACGGTTTTGCGTTTGCTTCTTTATTTTTCTTAATAATTTATCTCAAAGATAAAAAAAAATTCTTGTCAGTCTTCTAGATTTGTAATAATAAATTAAAAGTGATACATTTCTAAATCCCCCATGAACACATATTTTTGTATGACTGTTATGCTACAGTGTAACACTCTGAATACTGATCACTGTATTCAATGTTTTTGGGGGGTTTATGAGTTTTGTTTTGGTGATGTCTGACCTGCTGCACCTGATCTCGCGGCGTGCAGCGCGCGGCTAGGCTGCTAACGTCATCAGCGACACAGGCTAAAAACCGACTAGCTCGCAAACAGCTCAGCCAACAAACTGACCGACTGTGCCCTACCCTACAAACCGAACTCCAACATATCAGCGACGGCTTCGAGTTAGCGCTGCAAATGTATGGAAAGCAAAAGCGTACACGTTTTGCGGTTACAACTTACATGAGCGCTGAGAGAGAATTGTGCTGATGTCCGTTAATTTCTCCTGATGGAACACTCCCACGGTGACGTCAGAAGCGCGCTCACGACGCGTGAGGGAAGCGGCGTGTGCGCGTGGCACGATATGACGGAGTAGACACATCAGAGGCTTAACTTGGACAGTCACTGGTTATCAAAATTCAGCGCTCACAATTTCACTTAAAGGAATAGTTCACCTCGAAATAACGGCCTTTATACATCCTAATTTTTGTTGGAAACCTATAAAACTCTGTGTGAAACGCTTACAATTACCAGAGGGTTATAGGGCTGTTCAGTGAGCGTGATTTCAGCAAGTAACATGTTCCTGGATCCACATCTTTGTTTTCCAATCAAGCAAACCGATTTGAGAGAAAAGTTAACCGTTTATGTTAATTTTTAGTCTTACAACCAGGACTAGGTGCTTCTATATCATTGTTCACCATCATTTCCCTCTGATTTTAGGGATAACTTATGGGTAGGCTTAGGGCTAGGACTACATTTTCGGACAGGAATTTTGTTCCAAGATCAACAAAATATGTTGATCCAGGAATATGTCTTACTTGGCAAAATCACTGTGGCCAGGGTTGTACTGCCTCCTTCACCATCCCCTTGATTGCATTGTTTTCCCACACAAATAAAATATAAAGGTATAGCTACAACACAAACAATGAAATGGCAGGATTAAGAGACTGTAGCTTCTTAACTTGAATTTTCTATTGAATTGTAACAATGCTTTAAGACATAGGCAACTTTGTTTTATGCCAATTC
Organism: Rhodeus uyekii; assembly: GCA_037043235.1. Classification (NCBI taxonomy): domain Eukaryota; kingdom Metazoa; phylum Chordata; class Actinopteri; order Cypriniformes; family Acheilognathidae; genus Rhodeus; species Rhodeus uyekii. The sequence goes on along the minus strand of JAWRVZ010000018.1, from coordinate 2,385,137 downwards.
TAGAAACATTTCATTTACTCTATTTTAGTGTACAGTGGAATACGGTTATCTCGACGGCCTCGGGGGTTGCAAAAAAGCGTTGAGATAACCGAGGATCGATCGATCGAAACAGCTAATATGGCGATTTATTTGATGAAGCGATCGGCATGCTATAAAAATGTACATACACTGTATATGTTTGCTAACAACAAAAGGCGTGCACCAACTAACAGCAGAGATTTACCAGTATACAATAAAAAACATAGCCGATTCTCTATACAAACCTTTAATTATATACTCCAACATTGCAAACACACTTTCGCTCACTGCATAAACAGTCATAACATATTTGTGAGGTCATCACGCTGTACTAGATTGCATACTTTCTTGCGTTCTGCCGGTCTAATGTGCTTTCTCAACAAATTCGTCTTTGTCCCGTCTTTTAACAACTTGGCTCTTCAATTCAATCCACAGCGACGCTGAGCAGAGCGCGCCTCAGAACAGAAATAGGTGTGTGTGTGTTTATCTAAGCCTCATACTCATTGGTCAGTAACCGCTCGTTGTCAAAATATTTGAGAAAACCAATCAAATCAGAGAAGGCGGGTTTTATGTGCACACAGAAGCTGATGAGGCTTTCGGATGTGGGTGGGACCCACGCAGCGCTCGTTGAGAAGCGTAAAAACGATATGTGCTTTCACTGCAGAGAGTGCTGTGCTGCGCTGTGAGAGAAGCGTCACTGACACAGTGACGTGCAACGCAAACTCAGCGCATGTGTTGTGAACTAGGTATGCTTAGTCACGAGATAACCATGTGAAGTGGCAAATTTGTCCCTCTTTTGTGCTCGAGATATTAGGGTTTGACGACATAAAGTAATCGACATTACCAAAAAGAAAATGCTAAGACAAAAAGGGAGTTTGGCGGTTCCACTTCAAAAACATCGACATAATAGAATTGGCGAGTTAACCGTGAGTCGAGATAAGTGAACACTGTATATATTGCATACAATTAAAAGCAAAAACACTGAACTCTTCCCCCTCATTTGGAAACTGGTGTTTAACCCTCCTGTTACCCTCAAATCTGATAACATTTTTTAATTTAAATGCCATGGTTGTTAGGAAGTATTCACTCAAGTAAATAGCTTTGTAAATTCTATTGCAATGCAAATTTTTTTCCAACAATTCTTATGAAGCCAAGGTTGTATGAAGATTCAAACTATAATGTCTATAATGTACCACATTTAGTACCTTGCATTTAAAAAGCAAGTCTTGATTGACAATCCAATCTTTTGAACATATCCACATACAGTACTTTGGCCCGCCTATTTACATTCACTTTAGGCATGAAAGGAATCCAATATCTGTGTTTATATTACTGCAGCTTTCCTGTAGCTCAACCTGTAGAGCATTGATGTTTACAACACCTAGGTCATGGGTTCGATTTTCAGGGAAAGCAAGAACTGATTAGCATGTCAATGTGTTTCTTGAATGCAATGTAAGTCGCTTTGGATAAAACCAAAAATATATAAAAATGTAATTCCCAGCCAAAATGATTGTCGGTGGTTGGTTTACTAAGCACATGGTAGACCAGTGGTATATTCAGACCCATCATTTCAGAAGTGAGGGTAGCATAAATATCAGGTTTGTCTAATTGACTTTATTTTAAATCTCATCTCTTGCTTATAATTCGGTAAGAAATCAAATACACTGCTGAACAATAACCACTAATATCTATAATGTTGTTTAATTTATGACAAAACTTGCAGTAAATCATCGTGCATTACATGTGATGTAAAAGTATCATAGAATAAGACAGAACATATACACTACCTGTCAAAAGTTTGGAAACATTACAATTCTTTCATGTTTTTGATAGATTGCTCTTCTGTTAACCAAGGCTGCATTTATTTAATTAAAAAATGCAGTGTTGAAGAACTGTGCTGCTTCATATTTTTGTGGAAACTATGATAGGATTAAACATTCGTGGTAAGACAAAAAAAACAAAGAAATTAATACTATTATCCATCAAGCATGCATTAAATTGATCAAAAGTGAAAGGGAAGACATTTATAAAATTAAATGAATTAATAAATAAATGTAACAAATCCAAATACTGTTCGTTGAACTTTCTATTCATGAAAGAAACCTAAAAAGAATGCATCATGGTTTCCACACAAATTTTAAGCAGCACAACTGTTTGCATCACTGATCATCATAAATATTTCCTGAGCAGCAAATTAACATATTACAATGATTTCTGGAGGATCACGTGACACTCCAAGTCCAAGTCACTCCAAGTCTTGAGTAATAATGCTGAAAAATCAGCTTTGGTCACAGGATGTATTTGTTCACAAAATATATTCACATAGAAAACAACTATTTTAATTTGTAATAATATTAATCAATATTACTGTTTTAGTGCATTTTACTAAAAAAAATGCACTCAATGAACAGAAGAAAACAGAAAACAGAGTTCTTTCAAAAACATTAAAAAGGCTGTCAAGTCAAGTCACCTTTACTTATATAGCACTTTTTACAATACAGATTGTTTCAAAGCAGCTTTACAGAGGTCAAAGGAAAACATTATAAACAAAGTTTGTTTGGCTGAACGGCAGACTTAAAAGAGCAGGCTAATTAATACAATTGATGAATATTAAGTGTTAAGTTTTGATTATTGATTGATAGTTTGATTATTATATTGATAACAATTCAAGTCCAATATTAAGTCCAATTTGGTCCGATTGGAGATGGGTTCATGATCTTCACAGGGGAAGGTTTAGTAGAGTCACGGTCTCCAGAGACACTTCAGGGCAGTGCTGTGCTGGGTCCTTCATCTGATCTGGATACGGCCCGGATCTGGCTGACTATGGTAACCTCGGAATAAACAGAGAATAATATCAGTGTAGATGCCATTCTTCTTCTGATGTATCGAGTAACTCAGATGTTATGGGAATGTTCCTGGTTCCGGCTGACCTAAATTATGCAGCCTAACAATCATTTTACATGATTTTGATTAAAAATGTATGTATAATGTTATGTGTATGTGTTTTTAGTCTAGATTTAAACTGACAGAGTGTGTCTGCAGAGTTTAGGAGCAACATAGGAAAAAGATTGACCGCCAGCAGTTGACTTTGATATTCTAGGTATTATAAGCTGGTCAGTATTTTGGGATCGCAATAGACGTGAAGGACTATAATGTGTTAAGAGATCGCTCAAGTACTGTGGAGCTAAACCATTTAATGCTTTGTAAGTAATTAGCAAGATTTTAAAATGTATTCGGTGATTAATAGGAAGCCAGTGCAGGTTTGACAGAACTGGGCTAATATGCTCATACTTCCTGGTTCTAGTAAGAACTCGAGCTGCTGCATTTTGGACCAGCTGGAATTTGCTTATTAAGTGTGCAGGGCAACCACCTAGTAGAGCATTACAATAATCTAGCCTTGAACTCATGAATGCATGAACTAACTTTTCCGCATTTGTCTTAGAGAGCATATGTCGCAATTTACATATATTTTTAAGATGGAAGAATGCCGTTTTACAGATGCTAGAAACATGGCTTTTAAATGAAAGATTGTTATCAAAGAGCACAGCCAGGTTTCTAACTGACGACGAAGACTTGACAGAGCAGCCATCCAGTGTTAGGCAGTAGTCTAGCTTATTACGTGCAGAACTTTTTGGTCTAATAATTAGAATCTCTGTTTTTTTTCAGAATTAAGCAGTAGAAAGTTATTATTCATCCAATTTTTTATATTAGTTATGCATTCTGTTAGTTTAGTGGAATGGTACGTTTCATCAGGATGAGAAGAAATATAGAGCTGAGTATCATCAGCGTAACAGTGAAAGCTAATGCCATGCTTCCTAATAATTGTACCCAAAGGAAGCATACGTACAGGGTGAAAAGCAATGGTCCTAGTACTGAACCTTGAGGAACTCCATACTGACCCTGTGATCGATATGACATCTCCTCATTTACTGCTACAAACTGATAACGGTCAAATAAGTATGATTTGAACCAGGCTAATGCAATTCCACTAATGCCAACATAGTTTTCAAGTCTATTTAGAAGGATTTTGTGGTCAAATGTATCAAATGCAGCACTAAGGTCCAGTTACACTAAAAGAGTGATACAACCATGATCGAATGATAAGAGCAAATCCTTTGTAACTCTAATGAGAGCAGTCTCAGTACTATGATATGGTCTAAATCCTGACTGGAAATCCTTGTAGATGCTGTTTCTTTCTAGAAAGGAACATAGTTGTGAAGATATTGCCTTTTCTAGAATCTTTGACAATAGATTTGATATCGACCTGTAATTAACTAATTCTCTAGGAACAATTTGTGTTTTTTTAATAAACGGTTTAATTACGGCCAGCTTAAAGGTTTTTGGTACGTATCCTAATGAAAAAGATGAATTAATAATATTAAGAAGAGAATCTATGATTTCTGGAAGCATCACTTTCAGTAGCTTAGTTGGTATTGGGTCTAGCATACATGTCGTTGATTTTGATGATTTAACGAGTTTAGACAATTCTTCCTCCCCAATAGCAACGAAGGAGTGGAATTAGCACTTTATTATTTATATATTTTGTCAATAAATTCTTTGAGATGGATTGAAAAATACACAAATTATATATTGTCACAATCTATTTATTGCATTCACATTTCATCAGTCAAAATGTTTCTACTTTTTATTCAGCTGCTGCTACAGCGAATAGCTGAATGCCTTTGTCCATAAGAGATTTCCTAGAATGTCAGAAGGTATTACTATAGGAATCTGTGTTGGACTTTGTGTGAGAAGGCACCCTCTGGTTCAAGTATGAATGAAACATAAAATACAAGGCAGTGTTAGTGCTCTGTAATGCTCAGAGCGGCTCGTCTTGGATGAGAATGAAACGGCAGGTCATGCAGGGACTATCTTGTCTCTTTGAATTTAAATGTATATTTATTCACATTGGCTTCTTACGTGAACACACTTGGCCTTGTAACAGACGGAGGCCAGTCAGAGCTGTGTGTGTAAACCTCACTCCTCTGGTCTCAAGAGGCAAATTGTATTCACTGAATGTCATGGATGTTTTGCAGTTCAAAATCTGAACGACCATGTATATACTGGAAAATAATGGTACTTTCACATGTTGTTTTAACTTCAGCTCATTAGCTCTAGAATTCTGAAGTGAGATGACCTTTTTTGTTATTAATTATTTTGAATGAGTTATCATATCGAGTGAGCATACGAGTGAGTAGCCTAACAGTGAACCTTGTTGGTTTAATTACAGCGAAGTGATCTCCTCATGGCTGAGAAACAATGTAGCTTTCAGTAGAGATTAGTGAAGCCCTTTTATTTATAAAACTCAAGGTGCAGCAACTGAAAACCAGTTCCTAAATGTTTCTGTAAGTGCAAGTTCCACTGTCATTGAATCATTCTTTATTGATCTAGCCCAGGGGTCAGCAACCTTCAAAATCAAAAAAATTATTTTGCTACCGAATAAAATTCACTGGAGCCACAAAACCTCTGTGACCCTAAAATTAAACATCAAAATATTTAAAATGTATGTAACAAGATTACTTCGATCTTGTAAAATATATTTATTGATTCCCATATATATTTTTCAAAGCTAGGGGAGCCACTGAACAGGGATGAAAGAGCCGCAGGTTGCAGACCCCACTCAATTATATTTGGCTAGAAAACTGACACGGTCAGTGGTTCATTGTGCAAATGGTCTGGTAACCCCTCAGTGAGATTCTGGGATGCCTGTTCTCACATATTGGAGCAATATAGGGTTAGGGGGTTAATGTTCATTTGTGTAAGTTGTTTTTAATTTTTTATGCCATTGATTGTTCTACAACGGGCGGTATGGTTGTACATTGTATATCTTCAGCTGTTGTATGAATCCTAGTTAACCTTCAAAGGGAAGTGGAAATGGCAAGCTAAGCCATTTGAAATCTCTGTCTGCCGATGTTATGTACTTACAAGAGACCCAGATTAGTCCCATGAGAGAGAAGATGCTCAGATGTTGCTGAGTTGGCTATATCTTTCTGTCCACAATTTACAGCAAAGCTAGAGGGCTTACAATTTTAACCTGTAAGACATTTACTTTTACATGTTTCCACTTTGAGTGATCCAAACAGATAATGTATTTTGGCAGCTTGTTACATTTAATTATTTCATGTTACACATTAATTTATTTGGACCAATATTACATTTATTGTCTTATTTTAGTTGGTTATTTTTACTGTGTGCTTGAAAAAGGTTTGGGCAGGTCAGCCCAAATGAGCCAGTTGCCCACTGCCTCTATAGTAATAATAAATAAAAATAACTTAATGTCCTCTATGATTCTGGTTGACATATGGAGACTAATACACCCCATAGGTAGAGACTACTGTCTACTGAATTTAGTGGTTCTTGATCTTGGTCATAAGACACATTGTTGGCGTTTTCATCCTTCTCTACTTTCTGATTTATCATTTTGACAATGTATATCTGAAAAGACAGATGTATTCTAAACTTTCAACTTTTCTAGACAATGATAATTCTGAAGTCATTTAAGGCTGTGATAAGGGCTCATATCTTTTCGGACTTTGTAGACGCCTTGCAGATATTGAAGAGGAATTATCTCATTTGGATCTCTCTTACAATATTTAGAGCAACATATTTAAGTGGTTTTCTAACATGTATGGTTTTGTGTTTAGGCCTAATCCAGAGATGACATTATTTTGATATTGTTTCTCTATCAGACCACAGTGTCTCTGTACACAGCATTATTTATGAAATAAATGAGCATCATTCCAAGATTCTGGAAATCAGAGATTGTCCCACAGTTCAAAACCTGTTTGACTAATCTAACTGGATTATAGTCTATGGAGAAAATCCTGTATGCATTTATGGATAACCTTGGGATATATCAGTATATTGTTCATTTACCTTTTCATATTAGTATGGATTACTGATGAAGTGAATAATTAATATAAGTTTCTAAATACACTCTCTTTAACAAGATGAAAACGTACAAACACAAAGTAAGAGGCATAACCAGTTTTAAAGTAGTAAGAAGACACAAATTAGTGTCTGTTTTTATTAGGCTTATGTACAGTATTTCTTTTTCAGGTTAATAACTCACTTCAGTCTCTTCTACTGCCAAACGGCACTTGCAAATACCTCCATAGTTAATCATCTCACTTAAAATAGTGTTTGCGAGAAGAGTAGCTAGTGGATTACTTGGCAGGAGAAGATGCAGATTTGGAGCTGTGGGGAACAAAGATTGGATCTTGAGGCATGAAAGGGTTAACGCCAGGAGGCACAAAAGACTGAGGGCCATAAAAATATGGGTACACTGGAGGATAACCTGCAAATTGCTCAAACTGTACAGCAGGAGGTATGAAAGGTGTAGTTTCAACTGGGCTCTTGAAGGGATACATGTAGGGAGGAAAAATCGGGTACATGGACTGTTGAAACTGTGGTGGTGCTGCTGGGTAACCTCTAGAATCAAAGTAAAGTGGATAAAACACTGGCATGGGATACATTTGAGGGAACATTTGGTGGCTAGGGTCTTGAATAGTCGGAGTGGTTGTTGTAGGTGGTACAGTGGGAGCTACAGGTTGTACACCAGGAAAATATGGAGGATACCGCCAGGGTTCGCCAATCAGAAAAGGAGCTGTAGTAGTTGTTGTTGGGGCCAGCGTTGGTCGTGTCATAGGACAAGAAAGCATTACTTCCCGGCCACAGTACATCAAAGGGAGTTGCATATCAGTATCCTGAGGAAGACATTAACAGTCAGTTAGCATACATGGTTGAATCAGACAAGCTTTCCTGTAGATCAAACAGTATAGCGTGGTGCTTGCAACAAAGGTCATGAATTCAATTCCCAGGGAAAGGAAGCTCTGAATAGAAAGCCAATATGCATCTTCCAAGTCGCTCCATGTACAAACATAAGTGTACTCAATTATTTGTACCTTAGTTTTCCAACATCTTCCTCTGAATGGCGCAGTCATAACCAGTGAATCATCAACAGTATCCAATGTGAATGAGCATTTAAAATATGTTTGAAGTAGAGGCTGCCATGATCCATCAACTATTGAGGGGAGGGGGGGGGGGGGGGGGGGGGGGAGAGATGAGAGAAAAAATAAGTTCACAAACCTCTTAACTTACATTAAACTAAGAATTTGGGGACCTGCCTTGAAGTTTAACGTCACTTGCTCTGGTACCAAGTGAGATGATCATACCATAAGGGAAGCAGGACACTCTAGGGAGACTCACAGGGCATGACATTTGCATTGGAGCCCCCTTTATAAGGAGAGGTAGATTATAACTTCCATCCTATTTGAAGATTTTGGAAAGAAACCAAATTAATGCAAGGCCCGTTCTTCACTTGGTTGCATAGCTACAATGGAGTTATCTTTATCAAGCAAACAAACCTGTAATTTGACATAACAGGCCTGGTATGGAGCAACAAGAGAAACATCCCTGTGTGTCCGCTTCAGTGAGAAGCCACAGCTGGCTGGTATCTCAGATAAAGGCACTGGTGACTGGTCTCCTGATGGAGAAAGTATGTGATTATACATAGATATAAAAAAAAATTTAAATGACAACCACACCCACATACTTGCCTCGATCAACTAGAAAGTGTGGTGTTCTTGATCCTGGAATGCGCAAAGTCATTGAATAATTTCCACAGTGCACAGAAGGACTCAGACGTCGTAGCTTAGCTTTAGCAAGGTGGAACCGCTCTTTAAAAAACAATTTAAATTAAGTTGTAGTTCCCCCATTTAAAACTAGGGTTCACTTTAAATTAGGACCTCAAGTTACCTTCCTGATGTGACCGGTATTCATCAGACTGCTCTGTTGCCCTCAGTCCAGACATTTTCATTTCTTTATCAGATACTGCATCTTGAGCACCAATTAAAAGTCTACCAAAACTAATTGGGTTCTCAGAGATTACTCCATGAGGGTAACCAGTATCAGAAGAGGCCTCAGAATCAGACCTTAAAGAAAAACTCTGTATTGTCACAACCGTTGTGAAAAGCAAAAGGCCCTTTATCCAAGGCATAGTGTGTTTGCTGTGCTATCCAAACAAATGACAAAAACTTAACAAGGTTACCGAGACATACTGTGCTATTTGTAATCACTTTTGAATCACTTTGTTGATACAGGATGACCAATCAAATCTATTCCTCAATCAGCTTGTTGTTTTCACCTGTGCCTCATTAGGCCAAGAGTTAACGCAAGGGCTTATTTTGGAATAGCTAGCATGTTTTACAGAGACATATGTGTGTTTACTTTTGAAAAGTGATTCAGAACATTTGGGCCTGGTTTCACAGACAGGGCTTAGATTAAGCCAGGATTAGGCCTTAGTCCAATTAGAACATTTAAATAGCTTTTATAAACATGCCCTAGAAAAACATTACTGGTGTGCATCTTCAAACAAAACAATCCCAAAAGAGATGTCAGTGCAAGTTGCTTTCAGTTAAAACAGCTCAAACATGCATTTTAGTCTGGGACTAGGTTTAAGTCTTGTCTGTAAAACTAGGGACTAGTGTCTTTGTTGATAGGACTCAATAAGTTACAATGAGGTAAAATAATAACTTTATTTATCATAATGCAGTTTGTAAAAACAGGATTTAGAGGCAGAACAGTACATAAATTAACCACATTGAAGTGTATGGGACACATGAATTTACATTATCAAACAGAAAGAGTGCTTCTTAAAATAATGAATTATTTTTTTCTCAGACTAAACTCAGTCAATAAGAATATAAGGATCAATTTACTGAAATACATAATATAGATTATTGTGTCCATTGTCTATTTAAATACGAATACGCTATTTTGTCTGTGGAAAGTGCTAAAGTGTTAAACTTTTTAGTAGTTCAAAGACTAGTGACATCATCTCCACTTGCTATGCTGGTGCAGTCATCCTCCACAGCGACTCTTGGGATGGTCATATCTCTTTCCCACACTTTTCTAATGGTCTCTGGAGTCAAGGAAGCCAGGGGCTCAATCACAGACAATTCAGTCTGTTGTGCTCTAGACCCAAGATGCTCAGGGGAGTTAGAACCCGAGCCAGTATCCAAAGCCCACCTATAGGCTTTGCTAGCTGGGGTGTGCGGTGACACATTTTCACAGAGTGGTCCACCTGACTCCTCATTTTGGGCCCAGGAGGGTGAAGAAGGAGTGAAAAGGGAACCTACACCAAGCAAGTGGGCATGATTGAGGGCACGGTCAATGCTATGATGGAGGTTGATGGGTGAAGGGGGATGAATGTCAAACTCAATAAGTGAGAGAACGCACTTGTGTTCTTGCCATTCCACACCGCTAGTCCACAGAGGAGAGGCATAGTGGTCGTAACTGCTGCTGTACAGAACACCTCCGCCAATAACTTCCACCTTATCATGCACTGTCATGATTGAAGTCTCTGGAGTCGCATGGTTTTGGATCACTGACTGGTTGACAGACTGGCTGACATTTCCACTTGACTGCCTGTGATCTTTCCAGTTATTTGGCAACAGTTCTGCCCAGTTCTTATCCGGGCTCCTCGAATGCTCCAATTGTAACCTCTCCAACAGCCTGGTCCTCTGTTTCCCCTTACCTCCTCCTTTAGCTGTCTGCTTACTTCCTTGTGGTTTCCAGAACACCCTAGATCCCAGAAGTAGAAGAGAGAAACACCAGGCCAGCTCAAGCAGCCGTGCTGAGAGTTGCCCGAGCCACCAGCCCCACCCAAATCTGCGCCAGTCACCAAGTAACCCATACAGCCAGAGAAAACTATAGATTTGCACAGTGCAGGAAAACACCCCAAGGAGGGCGCATAGCAACAGTACGCGCCTGCTACTGTTTTCTAAGCGTTTCGGGGCACTCCACCTTGGTAGAGGGGACCTGTGGGAGATGTAGAGTTGCTTTACACACTGGAAAAAGATTCCTAGACAAAGCAGTAGGCCCCAGCTAATAGTAAACATCTGGAACATTAATGGCAGAGCTGGCAACAAGGTTTTGGACAGAAGGTCAGCCAACAGGAGGGAGATACAGTGCAGTGCTGCCAGTCCACCAGTCACTGAAAGGCGTTGAGGAGATGTTTCTTCCCTCAAAGCAAGAAGTGCTATGGTGGCTTGGGCCCAAAGCAATATGGGAATTGGTAAGTTATACAAAGCAGTGAGGGCAGGGCGAGGCAAAATATTTCTGGTACCGTATGGGTCAATTATGAGCTGCACAAATCGAAGAAGACCTGTTAGCAGAAGCAGGATGTTAGCAAGAATGAATGCCTTGCAAAAGGGATGGAGTATATTAGTCCAACCGATCACTCCAAAAGTTGCAGCAACCACCACCACCAGAAACAGTATGGCTGATCCAAAAACATGGACCTCCCAAGCAAAGGTTAGTGTCCGTTTCAGATCCTCCCACTGCAGTCGAGTCACATTGCCACCGGTGGAGACCACGCATGGTCCTAGTATGCATGCACCTATGACACTAGATGGGTCACTCTTTATTAATGGTCCAAATACACGTCCAAACCATTTTGGTTTTCTGTAATCATCTATAATAGAAATGGAGAACATTTTAGTTATAGAACACTCAACAAATTGTTTTCATTCTAATGAAAAAGTGTAAAAAATAGTTGAAAATGATGAAAATGGCAATATTTATGACTACCTTTGTTTTTCGAGTTGTCATTATCTGTGGCTCTGCTTTTTGACAGCAAAACAGATGTAGATGTAGATGATGATTCCACAGGTAAATCGGATGTAGTCCCTTCATGACTCTCCTTACCTAAAATTCATATACAAATATAAGTGCTTCTTTCCTTGACTTGTTGACTTTTTTGTTCTGTTTGTTCTCAGAATGCAGTGGTTGTTCAAAAAATATCACTACTGTTTATAAGAAGAAACTTCTTAGATAAATACTAACCAGTCTTCAAAGGAGGTGTGGCTGCAGACAGATGGCTGGAGACATAGCGTTCCTCTCCCACCATGAGATTCTCAAAGGACCCTTGGACGGAGCCAGACTGCGTCATAAGTGTGCCATTGTGTCCTGATGTGTCAGGCTTTGTGATGGAACTTAAAATCTGTGTGAATGCAATATACTTTGAATCTTGAGAAGTCTTCCTGTCTTCTTTGTTATTCACCTCTACATTTGTATGAAATGTTTTAAAATGCATAATTTCTGGAGAGTTTTTCTCTGTAATTGGTTTGATGGTTGTTGACAAAGGTTGGTCTCTGTTCATTCTCTCATTGCTATTTATGTGGGTGTGTGAAGTCAACTGAACAACCATTGTGGATGTGGTTTCATCAGCGGCACTGTTATTGTTTGTTGAAATGATACCTTTATCTTCACCGTCATTATCATCATCAATGTACTGGGATTGTTTTTGTGGAATTGGAGGGGGATGAGCACCTATCTCTTCCACCTCAAAATCTTGTTTCTCTGCTCTATCCTGAATGAACATGTCCATCTCCAGTGGACCACTAGAGGGCATCACAACCTCAAGGCTCTTCTGAAATCCACTTCCTTCTCCAGAGCCCTCATTTACGCTAAAGTTGGGCCAAAGAGACCTTTGTAAGTCTTTGGACAATCTGTTGTCAACTCTTTTCTCAGTCCAGCTTGCATGATGTGTTGCGGGTAGAGTTTTTGGAAAGCTATCAATTGCCTGAATGCTCAAGTTGTTATGGTTCAAGGGTTGTGTTGAGTTAGCGTTAAGGGATGTGACAGATTTCTGAAGAAGAGGCAGTACAAAAATCAGAGTGAGAAGCCAAGCCATTTCCAAAGGCTGTTGTGGTCAAAAATGGTGCCAGGACCTGAATGGTGACAGAACAGAATATACATGAATTAAAAATACTTTATTTTTAGCTACATTTTTCAAAGTGAAATTGAATAACGTTCACCAAAACAAAACCTGGAAAAACATACTGGATAGTTGTAGGGTGTACATGAGGGATATGAAAATAATGAAAAGTAATGCAAAGGTTGAAAGTTTGCTCCAAGTTTAGGTCCCAAACAAGGGACTACAGACAGTTACTATAATTATATTGGCCTCTATCATTCTATCTTACTTTTTGATTATTATTTTTTACTGAACAGGTGCTTCTTACCGTTTTTGCATTGTGCCATTTACATCCAATTTTACAAAGTGTGCTAATAACTTGATTGCACAATATCTTTAGATTTGTTTAAACAATATTTGCAAAACAACTTGAACAGTATGACCTTATTGAAAACAATAAGGCTTACATAAAGAGGTTTAGGCGTGAAGACTGGAACTCAAATTGACAAATTACCTTTAAAAATATACTACCATACTGTACACAGTGTATATATATTAAAATTTTAATTACAGATTGAACTGTAATAAACAGCAATGCACAACTCATATATATATATATATATATATATATATATATATATATATATATATATATATATATATATATATATATATATATATATAGTAACATGTTATTTATATATCAATGCACAACTCATATATATATATATATATATATTTGAGTTGTGCATTGCTGTTTATTACAGTTCAATCTGTAATTTAAATTTTAATATACATATATATAATATACATATATATAGTAACATGTATATATATATATATATATATATAAAATAGAAAAGGTAACATGATCAAAACCTAGATCATGCCAGTTGCTTCAACCATTCATATTCATTCCTACTCTTTTTTTATACAGTTAATATTTGTTTAAATGTTTGTGTAAATGTCTATCTTTCCAGCTTACTGTTAGCGTAACTTGTAGGTTTAATTGACTACAAAGATTTGTCAGAATTAGAACATAAACTCCAAATACTCCTCACGGAAGCCTTTGAGCACTTACCAGAAGTTCCTGAGGTCAGCCGTAAAGAATATCACTGTTCTTTTGAGTATTTCTCAGATGTGAATCACTTTGATGTATTACTGGTGCTGTCGTCACTGAATGTCGTCTTCTTAAAACAGCTGATGTAGTGCAGCCTACCTGACGTTTGACTGTAATCTTGCTGCCATCTGGTTGATGTCCTGCTGGATTTACATCTTTGAACAGGGTCCAGATCCCCAATCCTAACAACGAAAACTACAATCCTCAGGAGCTTTGAAATGTTAGTGTAAAACTGAAATGAAATGATGTCAAGTCCAGGTCATAAAATATATATTTGCAGTCTTTAAAAAAATACAGGCACCTTTCTCTTTCAATTTTGTGTTTCTGTTTGTTTCTGGTATCACAGATGTGTAAAGGTAAGCTCTTCAATATAAGGGATTTCAGTAAGACCATTAGTTCACTAAACCAGTCTGTTCCCACATAGCATAACAAAACATACTAAACAGAACAACAAAAATCCCAGTGTTTTTCTGATTTGACACAGTCATTCAAATTATTCTAGTAGTGCAAGTTCCCCTTTGCCAATTCCACCATGTTAGGTCCATCACTACTTGCTTCTTGATCCAAACCTGCCATCTGGGGATTCACGTGTTACTCAAAACAGAGGCAACATGGTGGATTAAACCAGATCTTATTTGAATGTATGTCAAACCACATAGAGAAGAGGGAATGTCTTCTGGTTTTAAAACATAAAAACAGTTTTTAAATACATCATAATTAATGTACATTATTTGAAGTGATATTGTATTGTAAAAATAATATTGACGTAATAATGCTATGAGTATGTTTTTTTCTATAGGTGTTTAAAGAGGTTCTATGTTAATGGCATGAAAATAAAAACACAAAAATAAAAAATGTTAAAATGCATATTGTTATTGGCTTGAGGTCTTTTCATAATTGTATCATTTTAAATATTTTGTAACCATATAAAGATTATACTGTATTTTATAATCATAAAAACAATTAGCTTTCCTGTAGCTCAAACTTTAGAGTGTGGTGCTTACAATGCCAAAGGTTATGGGTTCAATTCCCAGGGAAAGCAAGAACCGATTAGACCGTTAATGTGTTTCTTTGGATAAAAATGTCTGCCAAATGTAAAAATTTTATTATAAAAAAATGTAAAGCATATATTGGGGTAGCTTGAACAGTTTATGTGATGCTTTAAAATAAACTAATTATTTGTAACAAAAGATTTGTAACAATTATATTATCAGTCATAATTTCACAATATCGCAAGCAGTTTTTCTCTGTTTTATCCAGTTGTGAACGCAGTCTACGAAGAAGAAAACAGTTTCTACATACAGTTTGTATGGCATTTGTTTGTTAAAATTCCATGTTAATTTCACACATTTGCTGTCATAAACAGTTTTAATATTCAGCTCTTTGCAAAAGCAAAGATAGGGAATTAATTAGATATTTAATTATGATTTCACATACTGATTTTCTGATGTTTATAAAAGTGCTCTGCTGAGATAATATGTAAATAACTAAATGGTTTGTGAAGAGTTATAAATGTATCCAAATTATAGCACAGGGTCATTGTGGGGTTAAGAGAACGACCGTGGGAATTAACTCTTTCTGAACTCATAACAGTTGTATGACAAACGACATGCAGCATAACTCACCCGGTCCACCTTAAGAGCTCAGTCAGGCAGGCTTTTGCAGGGCGATCAGGGGGAGGCCCTCACAGACACATGCTTAGCACTTTAAGGCGGACTGGAGCGAATAAAGCTTCGCTTAAAGGCACAAGCACGCTGAAATGACATATGCTGAATGACTTTTTTACAACTTCATCTCGCACTGTTACGCACATTACGACACGCAACGTGTTTATAACACATACAATGTGTTCGAAATTATTTTGTGGTCAGTCTCGTCCATATATTTCTTTAAAACCTTACTCTTATTAATAAAAGCAAAGTATTTTACAATGCAATCATAAGCAGTTGGTCCACAGATTGTGTGGAAATCAAAAACATCGGGGGAAAGCTTCTAATTTACTTTTTAATTTTTCTGTTTAAAGATACCACACATCTTTTAATATTGTATATTTCATTGTATAAATAAAGCATAAGTTATATTAACAGCATAGCAATGAACAGCGTAGAAGGTGTGTATTTTATCTTACAGTGAAGCCGTTTAATAAAGTGCCATAGAAGTGCGCGCACCCGTGCACCGAAGCAATGTTGCCATGTCCGCTAAATTATAGCGTATTATTATTATTTAAATAATAATTATTATTATAAATATATTGTAATCATTATTCATTATATGAGTGATACAACACGATAAAGTCACCAACAGTGAATCTAAGAAATATTCCTCTCTTCTGATGATGCAATAATCATTATGAAGATGGTTACATCAATTTAGAAATCGTAAAATTAACCGAGAAACCAATGGACTTACTAAGAAATCTGTAAATCAAGTAAGCATTGAATTTGGAAACTGTTGACAAATAGATCAGAGCCTGAAATGTGATAATCTAAATATAACCATAAATCAACAAATTATAAAAATATAATACTTAAAATAATAAATATATATAATATTTACAATGTCATGATATAATACTTAATTCAGTTCTGAATACGCAACACATTAATAGGCTACTACTACTGTAAAAACAACACTTAGTATTATAAATTTATATTAGTTATTGTTAGGAAAGCTTATTAAAATGCAATTGTCAATCAATTTATTTAAAAAATGCCATATATAAGTTTTTACTAATTTTTTGTAATATTTAACTTTTTTATATACTAATTGTTTTATTATTACCTTGATTATTGTCTATAACTTTGACTATCCATTTCTTTATTTAGTTTATCTGGGTATCCTAATGTTACGAATTAATTAAGTAATTGAGAAGCATATACGGGTTCCCGATAAATGTTCCCCCTGACTTTTCTTCTTGTTAACTACAAACTTGGCTTTTTATTAGCGACATAAAGAAAAACACATGAATTAAATGTTGCGTTCCCACGGCGCTATCACGCGCAATCTGGCAACCCTATGCTCCGCGTTCATGGCAGAGTGAAAGTGCGTGCGGCCGCAGTGGAGCCGGAAGGGGGAGCTGCGATTCCGTCCCCGCCTTCACGCTACAGGACAGCCCGGGGTCTAGCGCTGTCACAGCAGGCCTACTTCCGTCAGCTCCATCGCAAACATCATTATTAAAAAATAACATTTACAGCCATCCAAGCCGTCCAAGCAGCGCGTTTGTGTATTTTTCAATACGGTAGGACATATTTGCTCTCAGCCGCAGCGGGAGTTTAACCGTTTCATTTATGTGTGTAGCAGAATAAGCACACGTCACGATATAAACCGCACTGAAATAAAGACAAATGTGGTCGGGTGCAAAAAATAACGAGTTATAGCAAAGCAAACGGACTTTACATGTGCACGGTGAGATTTAGTCGAGCTTTAGTGGGGTTTTTGTTTTTTGAACGGCGTGTTTTGGCGGAAATTGCTTTGGCTTTTATTTAAGGTAGCATGGGAGGATTAGCGCGCGAGCTCACGCTAGCCGTTCAACTGCGCGCGCGTCGCCGCGTTTACCGTGGGAAGAACGGCAAATAACACATAGCAGCATATCATAAATGTATTTCATATCGCTATGCAAGTCCTTGCACCTTTTATTGTGCTTTTTGAAGTTTCGTTTGACAAAGGTTAGCGAGTTAGCATTGACGCTAGCATATTTTCTAGGCAAAAGCATTGAGTGGTCCAGTATGTGATTGACCATAATAACAGATCTAGTTTACAGTCACATACAGTCGTAATTATGTTTCCTGGTTTAAAAAACGGTAATGTTTGATAGTTCAGAATGAGGATTGCTTTGTGATTTGAGAACAATCTCAATGGAACTAATGTATTTTGCTCGAGGGGGTCCGAAGTCCAGCAAGGTTATAGACTGTTTCTATATGATTCTGAATGCATAATACACAGAGATTTTAATCCCTATTCATTCACACGCAACACATTTAATCTCTCAACTGCATGCATTATAATTTTATATTTGGATTGGCTGCTGGTGCATTATTAAAAATAAAAGGAGATCTGCAGTGTGCAGAGGTTGTATTGCATCCTTCATAAGCCATTGTAGAACTAGCAATGATACAAAATTTTGAATTACTGTTTTTCAGGTTCACCTACAACCTATATATATTTGTTACTGTAAAAAAAGAGCTTTTTGATGTTTGTGTGTATTGTTGGTTTCAAACTGTGTGTAAACGAATGTACAGTTTGTTAATAATCTATTTAAACATAAATGTCTAAGACCATATTATTCCAAAGAATAAAAATCTCTCATTTGAATAAAGATTGTTAGAAATAGAAATGTAGTTTTTGGTAAAGAAAGTAAGTACCTTGACTGGTACTGTGTTAATATCATTTATACTCCTTTTGGTTCAAGGCTCCTGTGCAGGGTGGATTGACCTGTCATGAATGAGCCCATTGAAGGCGGTGCGATCTCGTTCGACGAGTATGTGCGGCAGAAGGCGCGCACTATACCTCAGCACCGCATGAAAGAGTTTCTGGAGTCGCTGGCCTCCAAAGGCCCAGAGGTGCTGCAGGAGTTCAGTCAGCAGACTGGCACCACCACCACTATGGTGTACCAGCAGGGTGCCAACTGCATCTACACGGACAGCACGGAGGTGGCAGGGTCATTGTTGGAGCTGGCTTGTCCGGTATGAACAGATTCAGTCACTTAGACTCATTGTTGTTTCTAGGTATGATTTAAGAAGTTAAAGCTTGTACTGGTAGTCACATTTCTGTTTTATTGTTGCGCAGGTGCAGGTGACGTCTACACAGATCTCCCCCCAGCTGGCTGCAGCGGTGCATCAAGCATCTGAACAGCAAATCCAAGTACAGGTTTGACTGTCATTCTGTTCTCTTATCGACAGGGCAATTTTATGTTTACCGGGCAAAAAGGTTGTTGGACTAAGGTCGGATGTTTTCTTCCCTGTTGTGACGTATATCCGAGTGAAGTGTCGTCTTGAACTAGAAAAATGTAGGGAGGGACTTGATTTTTGTCCAATGGAAATTGATTAGCTCATTGTGGTTTGCTATTGCTGTGATGTCATGTGATTGACAGGTTCTCCCGCCAGTAAACGTATCATCAGAGTAAAGATGTCAAGAGGGAGGGGAAGTTATTTTGATCAATTATAAGGGCGCAGGAATTAAAACGAAAAGATAATGATGTGCACAGTTCAATCATTTGTAATACGGCAGTATTCCATAAATAAGAATTCATTTTGATTTCATGTTGACTTTAAAGGGAAAACTACCGTATTTTCCCACATATAACCTGCAGATGCGGATAATCTGCACCCTCATATAGCCGTGGGTTTTGGGTAAAAAAATCGTTGATATAATCAGCACCCATAGATTTATGACCTTTTTTTGTGCATGTTCACATTTCGAACTTTGCTCGCATGACGTCAAGTATCCATAACTGTGCTTGTGCGTGAAAATACGGTAGTTAAAATGAGCATTGGTGTTGAGTTTATGAACAAAAGTATTCAGACGTTTTTTCTTTTTTTTTTGTTTCGCAGAAGAATGTCAGTTCAAAATGAAATGAGTAAATATTGACAGGATTTAAATTTTTAGGTGAACTATGAAGAAATGCATTTTGTAAACAGGCAAGTTTCCTGCAGTGCATTTTTTCCACTCTGAATGTACGGAGTGTAATTTAATTTTCTTGTTTTTCTTTCTTTTTTTTACAATGTAGATCATGAGTTTCAGGCATGGCAGCTGGTGGTGCCAATCCTGCTGATTATCCTTCTTTTGTTGATAGTATCTGCTTTGTGTTGTGCAATTTAGCAGTTTGACTATTAAGTTTTTTTTTTTTTTTTTTCTGTCCTTAAAATAGAACATTTTGGTTGCCCTTATGGATGCTTTGGAGCTGCTTACGTTTCTAATGATAATATTAGCATTTGTAGGCATCTCAAGTGCAGTGGGAACTTGGTACATTTTCTAGAAAGATGTTGGCAGTGTTTTGCCATGTATTGTTTTAGAAGTAAAGAAATAACATTTAAAGGGCTCACGAATTGAGCTTTTCATGTTTAAAAGGTTGTTGTACTGTTAAATATATACTCAACCTCCTTATTAGTCCAAAAACAGCTTTTATTGAAACCAATCTTCCAAAAAGACTTGTTTCGGACATGTCTCAGTATGACATCATGGTTTGATTTAAACGAGAGAAAAAAAGATTGCCGGTGCAATTGAAGATAAAAAGCCTTTACATAATGACCTCTGTAGCCCCAGCCATCAATTGCCACTTGTCATGTAGTAAATACAAGAGAGAGAGAGAGAGATGTAAAAACAGATTTACAAAATCAGAGAACAAAAAACCTAGAGATGCCTCAGAGGATCACAAGATGTTTTGAAGTGCCAAGTTGTGGAGAAACATTGCATTGCATGCTTATGATTATAACATTAAGAAAGCGTGGATGAACTTTATTTTTAACAATGTTCCAGATTTTGTCAGTAAAACACTGTTTGTTTGTTCAATTCATTTTTAATCAAGACACGGTTCATTACAAAAAATCCCATGCTGACTATATTGGATCCAACAGTAATGTTGCAACATTGTTTCATTGTTGCTTTGTCTGAAACTGATAGTTTGATATGTACTTATATTACTTTCATGAATATAAGAATGACTTAAACGTTATTTGCCACAACCAATACTTATAAAGCATATGTATGTAATGCGTGTAAATGTTTCACTGTTGGTAAATGTTTCAAATATGTAACAAGGTCAGCAACTTTCTGTAACATTTGTTTCAACACAAATATAATGTAATAAAATACAATTCTACCTCACAAATACATAAGGAATAAACATGAAGAGGATTAATTACTACACTATCACAGACTAAGTGATTCCTTATTATTTTAGGTTTTGTCTTCTGATTCAGAATCAAACTCTGGCTCAAACACGTATAGGTAACATCGGAAGTTTTCAAAACAATGTACATTTATGCATTTGGCAGATTCTTTTATCCAAAGCGACTTACATTGCATTCAAGGAACAGATTGATATTGTAATAAATAAATAATAAATTGTGGTCTTCCTTTCCTTGGGAATCAAACTCATGATTTTGGTGTTTTAAACATCAATGCTCTACTGTTTGAGCTACAGGAAAGCATGTGAAATTCTAATTCAAGCAATTCCACATGTGAAATGGCAGGGCGGCGTTGAAAATTATTTTAATATCCATAACTGTTACCCAATTATATCAATGGGCATTTACTTCCAAGTCTTGGATGCAGCACAAAAATGTTTTTTGATGTAAAAATCTTGCTAGTGTGATCAAAGACATCAAAGAGCAAAATAACATTTCTTTAAAATATTATTATTTTTAGAGAAATTAATACCTAACAAAGTACTTCTCTTACAGTAAAGACATTTAAAATGATACAATTATTTTGCTCTTCTTTTAAACTTTCTATATGTCAAAAAAATAAAAACTCCTGTGAAACTTATTGCAGTTTTCACAAAAGATATCTACATAAAATTAAGATAAGATAAAACATTAAAGATAAGAAGTGTTCGTTTTTTTTATACCTTGGTTTGTCTTCCATCGTGCATGTTTTACTTTCTAAAACAAATCCCTATTGGCAGGTGCAGATTCAGGGTGAGCAGGGTCAGACAGTTGGCCAGGTACTTCAGGTGGCGTCTCCCACCCAACAGCAGCTACAAGGAGTTACCACAACACAGCTGGTACAACAGGGAGAACTTACAGAGGAGCAACAACAACAGGTAATGCTCACCAGTACATGATCAGCTTCTACAGGTCATGCATTTTAGGATTATATTGTAACATGGATGTGTTTCTCAGATCCAGGCCCAGCTGGTGGCAGCGGTTGCCGGAGGTCAGCAGATTCAGATTCAGACTGTGGAGACTCTGTCCCCACCTCAGCAGCAGGGCTCCCCAAGGGAGGCGGAGAGACGTTCTGGAGCCTCATCTGCTGTCCTCCAGCCTGCAAAGAAACGCAAGGTGGATGTTCCGACAGTAGTGTCTTACTCGCTTCCTCAAGGGCAGCAGCTGGCTACTGTTCTGGCCATCCCACAGGGCCAACAGCAGGGCTACTTGTCACTTCGACCAGATCTGCTGACTGTTGATAGCACTCATCTCTACAGTGCCACCGGTACTATCACAGGCCCAGCCGGTGAGACCTGGACCATACCCGTGTACTCGGCCCCACAACAGCAAGGCGTGGCCCACATTGCCATCCCTCAGGAGGCTTACAGCACCGTGCAGGTACAGGCCTCGCCTACTGATAAAGACAAAGACAAGATGATCATTGGCGCGTCTCAGGCTTCTGTGGCGGTTCCAGTGTCTGGCTCGGGAGTGACCACTCAGGAGGAAGTTGTACATTCACTGTTCCCAGCACAGTTTATGAATGGAAACATTCACATCCCTGTAGCAGTGCAGACTGTAGGGGGCGCTTACTCTGGGACGCAAGCCCTTCACATATGGGATCCGCAGCAGCAGCAGCAGCACATACATGATGGGGAGGCTCAGGAACAACAGCTCCACCTGCAGGTGAACACATTCTAGGAGGAATCCTGCATGCTTGAGTATTTTTAGTGTTTTCAGCTGCTGATGTGTATTTAACTATAGTGAAAAATGCAGATGACTTCTTTGGCAAATTAATGCATCGATGATATTCTGTGTTCATCAGGCGCAGTCCGAGGCGGAGCCACAAGTGGAACCACCCCCTGAGCTGGTCCTCCCCAACACGCTGAAGCCTGAGGAAGGACTGGAGGTGTGGAGGCTTTGGGTTCAGCGCAAAAATTCTGAGCTGGACAAGAATGAACAAAATAAGCTGGCACCTATTGGACGTGAGTTCATGCATATCTCTTTTTATATGCCTCCACTCAATCTAGGGTTATCAATTCAATACACTACAATTTCAGTAGTTGATAGCAATACGAGTGACATTTCATGATAATGAAATGGCAATTTCTCAGTTATGTGTGCACATGTACCTTTGAGTATTCAAAAGTAGCAGCCAATCTGCACTTGTGTACAACTTTATATAGTTGTCAGCTTAAGTATTAGTAGCTCATTCCTATTGGTGAGTGTTTTAATTCTGCATGGTCACTAGTGTTTACGCATCTGTTTAATTTTATTTTTTTATAGTGTATACAAGTTACAAAATATATAAATAATTGTCTCTGCAGGTCGACAGCCACTGCGCTTCCAGGACGATCTTGTGTCGAGTTCAGTGGGCGAGTTGAACCTGGCTCTGTCCCTGATGACCCAAGAGTCTCGTGGGCTGGAGGGGGAGCCGTTTGAGCCTGATTCACTATATTATGTATTTTTATGTATACAGAAAGTATGTCCTATTCCTCCTTATGTAATGCCTTTTTGATTCTGTTGGATCTATAGTTTTCATAAGCCCATTTCTTTTTCTTGTTCTTGAATAGTACATGTTTGAGAACGGTAGGGTAGATGACATCTTCTCTGATCAGTACTACAGCCGATTTTGTCAGTGTTTACACAAAATTCTTGAGGAGTGGAGGCCCAGTGTTCACCCCCTTGGTAAGAAGCTTGTGTTTTGAAATGATCAGCTTTGGAGTCTTTTGGAGTTCATGTTGATTGTTGTTGTTGTATTTGCCAGGCTATATTATCCCAAGTCATGTGACCGAGGAGATGCTGTGGGAGTGTAAGCAGCTGGGAGCTCATTCTCCAGCCACTCTCCTAACAACACTGATGTACTTCAACACCAAGTGAGTCTTCTTCCATCCTCAATTCTTTAAATATGGTGGAAGTGAGTGCTTGGGGGTTAAATTGTTTTCTCTGCATAGGTATTTCCACTTGACCACAGTCGAGCAGCACATGAAAGTGGCCTTCTCCAAAGTGCTCAGACACACCAAGAAGAACCCCACCAACCCGAAAGACAAGAGCACCAGCATCCGCTACCTGAAAGGAGTCGGGCCCCACCATGTTGGACAGAAAGGTTAGCCATTAAATAAGGATGATATAGAATCGATGTTGTCATGTTACAAGACAAATATAAACTTTACACTTGCATATGGTGTACACTAATGCTTGGGATCAGTAAGAACGTCTTTGTTTTGAAAATTATTTTTCTTTAATGTATTAACATGCTAATATTGTGAGAAAATAAAATTTAAAACCGAGATATTGCTTATGCCTTTGACGAGTTTTCCCAATAATGCATTTTATTATTATAATCAAGCTACAGTTAATTTCATAACGACATTACCACACTTGAACTGTGTGAAGTATGTGTGATGCATCATTATCAGTCGTTGTTTAAAAGGTGAAAACGGCATAATTTTGTAACAAAACATTTTAATGATGCTAATAATGACAGTGCAATTACAAATTATTATTAATAACAATTTTATTACTAACAATTATATAGGCCTAAAAAGTATTTAGGTCTGAACACTGCACAATAATTAGTCATTGATGAAAATCAAAAGCAAATAAAATTTGAGGTTACTTTACCAACATAATTCATAATGCAAAGTTTGCCAGTTGCTTGAGTAATATCCACAGGCTCGTCTTGTGGGTGAAACATTTCTTTGCAATGTCACAATATAGCCTTTTTCTTCATGCAAAACAGTCAGACAAGTAAACTATTGCACCCTCATCATAAACTATTCTACCCTTATCCCCCCATTTGTATGATAAATATAGTGTTCAGTGATAACACAGGCTAAAAATTGGTCAATATGACTATGGCACATATCGCTCAACACTAGTGGAAACTGATATATTCTTTTTTTTATCTTTCATTTAAATCTATGTAAATGTTTTTTACTGACACTTTTGATCAGATATACTTGCTGAATTATAATTTTATTTTATTTTTTTTAAGAAATATTTTTTTGAACTGTAGTGCAAATGTTCAAACATCCAAAGTTCTAGTTATGGTTACCATTGATCAACCACTGCACAATAATATAGCTGTCTATAATAACTAATTTAAAAAAAGCACTGATCATTTAAAAAAAATTTTTTTTAAGCCTGTAGGATAATAATAAAATAAAAAGGTTTAGAAATATTTTTCTTTCTGTAATTTTACTGTGGTCAACTGGGAAAAGTCATGGAAGAGTCAAAAGCTGTTGGAAGGTATAAATATGATCTTTTTCTTGTTCTAGTGACAGATGACATGTACGCAGAACAGGCTGAGGATCCTGAGAACCCGCTGCGTTGTCCTATCAAGCTCTATGACTTTTACCTCTTCAAATGGTGAGCTCCTGACTTGATCAAATGTATTACAATTTAACTTTCCTTTTCTGCGGCTCCTTCATTTTTCTGTTGTCTGCCATCAGCCCTCAGACTGCCAAGGGTCGTAATGACACGTATTACCTGACACCAGAGCCGGTTGTGGCACCAAACAGCCCTATTTGGTATTCCACTCAGCCAATCACGAGTGAGCAACTGGAGCACATGCTAACACGCATCATGATGGTGCGGGAAATCCAGGAGATAATCTCCATTGCCCAGGCTAATGCACACTAAGAGAAGATGAGGGCAAACAAATGAAATCAAGATGGAATGAGAAAGCAGCTCTCTCCATCCTGCCATTATCCTCTTCTTTCTCAGACTTCAAGTTGCCTCTGCAGCCTCTCCTCATATTCATTCATGATTAAAAGGAAAGTGAGAGGTTCAAGAGGGGCTTACAATGAACTGGACATACGTACAGGCCTTTTTTCTGTTCTTTTTTTTTAGATTCAGGAACCTATTTTGTTCGCCTAATGACCCTTGATGTGTGCATTTTCTCTTTCTGCCATGTATGTTACGCTCCATCCCTCTTCCCACTGTCCTCTGTTATTTTCTGAACTGTAAGGATCTGGTGGTTTTTAAGACTGCAGGCTAAACTGAAGTCATTATTGACTGGACTGGAATAAATCATGTGATTGTCAGGTGAATTTACATTTAAAAACATGGTCTCATCAATCTGTAACACCTAACACAACCTCCGCTCACCCCCAGGAGCTTGCAGTAGCAGATTTCACGTACCTGAGGAGTGTATTATACATGAAGACGTTTTGGTTCTGTTTTTATTTTTTATATATATATATATATATATATAAACATGCATCTATGGTAACCTGATATGTATTGATATTATAGTGGTGCTGGAGAATTGAAGCCTGTCTTTTCAAACATGCATTTTTGTACAGTGAATCAACTGTGTGTGTCATCCTTGGGCAATTCTGTCACACAAACACAAGTAGTTTATTAAACTATTTTTTTTTAGCGGGCTTCAGGAAGCTTACAAATGAATCATTTATAATCAAACATTAGATTTAAAATAGGCTTTTTTTCTTTGAAGTCTTGGAAACCCTGGATATATGAGGAAGCCTAATTTTTTAAAGTGTTATTTCTTTTTCCCAATAATGCTTTGAAAACTCTAATAACTTTTTAGGACATTTTATAATATAAATAGTCTATTTATGCAGTTCTGGTACCTGGTAGAAATCTTGAGTACGGTACTTTTTTTATAAAAAAATTTATCCTTAATCTTCATGCCAAAAAAAAAAAAAGTCATTACAAACGAGTCATTACAAAGTTATGGGGCCTTTGACTATTTTTATGGAGAAAGGGACTTGCAAAGTCTTTAAGGGAGAAAGGGAAACTACAAAACTACCTTGTGTAGTTATTTCAACAAAAAGGTTGAGAACCAGTGTTTTAAATTCTTTTTGTGTCTTTAGGCAAACAATATGAAAATTGGATATTCAAAATTTGCTTAAAGATTACATTTAACAGATTTTTTTTATTAGCGTAAGATGACAGCAAAGATGATCTAATATTGGCAGGTATGGCACTGATAAATTGTGTAGTTTGTGCGGTCATAATATTCTCTTACAAGTATAGTCTTACAAGTTGGGCAAAAATGTAATTTTTCTCCAAAAAACATTTTCAATGATCTTTTATTACAAAGTCTGAAACCAAAGCCTTCAAGAACACAAAACAACAACTTATCTGGTTTGTAACGACCTTTTCTACAAAGTCAGATCCAATGCAACCGTTAACACTTTTCAAAAGGAATTAATAGCTGTGTGATCCACTTCATTCTTTTCCTGGTAGTGGGATCTGTAGTCTCTTCAAGGTGTTGATGAAGTATTTAGGAAGGGGGCAGGACACCGTAATGTCGCCGTGACCTTTGACCCGTGGCAGAACGATCCTTCGGGAGTGCAGGTGAAGAGGGAGATATCGTGTTTTACTCTGGACCAGGCCCAGCCGTCGCAGTGTGCCCTCTGGCAGCTTCTGTAATCCGAAATATGAGACCCGCATTCAGTCGGTCTTCAAACGTGACAATGAGTCACGTCTCAGGAAAACACTACGCCACTTCTTGATTATTCATTACTAACAACACTTAATGTGAACATACTCTTGTAAAAACAGACACACAACTTCACTGGTGTACCAGCAATTCAAAAGTTTGGGGTCAGTGAGATTTTTTCTTGTTGTTGTTGCAAGAACTGCATTACATGGATAGTTAAAAACCTGCCATTCACTCACCCATAAACCTCTTTGTTCTGTTGAACATAAAAACATTTTGAAGAATATGGCTAAGCATGCAAGCATGAAAAAAATAATATGGAAGTCAATGGGGATCAGAAATTGTTTGGTTACTGCCATTTCTGCTTGATGTATGGAGATCTGAAAGGCGCCTAAAATAAAATTTATTATTATTAAAAATATTTATTTTGTGCTCAACAGAACTACATAAAAAAAACTCATACAGTTTTAGAACAACTTGTGTAAATGGTGACAGAACTATTAATTTCTGTGTAAACTATGCATTTAAATTGATTTTTTTTAAAAAGGACAGTACATTTCAACATTTCAAAATGTTCTTTTGAAATTTCAATTAATCAAAGAATCCTGAAAAAAAAGCATCACGGGTTCCACAAATATGTAAAAAAGCAGAACTGTTGTCAACATTGATAATCAGAAATGTTCCTTGAACACCAATTCATCATATTATTGTGATTTGTGAAGGATCATGTGACACTGAAGACTAGAGTAATAATGCTGAAAAATCAACTTTGACGTCACAAAAATATACATTCTAAAATATATTAAAATAGAAAAATTTAATCATTTAATATGTAATAATTTCACAATACTACAGTATTTTTGAAAAAGCATAAAAGACTTCTTTCAACAACATTAAGAAATCTTACTGACCCCAAACTTTTGAACAGTAGTTAATCATTGATGGAACCAGTGCCTCTAACAAGCTTTTATTTATCATACCTGGGGTGCTAGTTTGTTCCAGTGAGCATATTTATGGTCTCCGAGAATGGGGCAGGTCAAAGCAAGAGCCATGTGTACTCGAAGCTGGTTTTTTACACCTAAAACAAACATTACAAGAGGTTCTAGTCATCTTATGCTTACATTTTTTCATTTAAATAAAACACAAGATGTTTAATCATTTATGGGCAAACCTAGTTCCAATTATAATAATTAAGGAGTATAAAGGCACAATTATGAATACCGCATTTTCCGCACCATAAGGCGCATGCAAAAACATACGCTGCCAGCGTACCGTACGCATTACATAATGTTCTCTGATTGGTTTAAGCACTGCCAGCCTACCGTACTGTATGTTTTACATCCCTGTGTCAGCAGGAAATGGTCTGACAGTCAATCAATTGGAGCGCTTATCAAAGTCGCACAACAACATTTTTACAGATTTTGGAACTCAGTGCAAACATAAGGCGAAAGGATTATAAGGCGCATGGCCGACTTTTGACAAAATGTAAGGCTCTTAGGTGCGGCTTATAGTGCGGAAAATACGTTAAGTCGGGGATGCTTTTTACGATCAGTCAATACCTGTGACAGGCTGCAGTTCCACCAAGCTACAGCCACTGGTGCCGTCCAGAACCCGATACTGTGTGACTGCACTTTGTGCCTGTCGATTAGCTCTCACCCTGGTCACTCCATCTCCCTCCTCATTCGGTTTGAACAACGGGCTCAGACCCATCTGAGAAGAATAAACATCATACTTCATATTTATTCAAGCAATGTAAAAAAACATCAACTTTTTTCATATTAATTTTATTGTGAAGAATTTATCCATGTTTCTTTTTTTGACCTCATAATGTTTAATGTCAGACTTTTCTCTGATCTTCTCCAATCATTTAATTTGCTTAAACCCGGCCAGTTTCTTACAATAGAGTGCAACATAAATTTTTTATACATTTAGCAAAGAACACAAAATATCATCAGTTTTATATTTCTCCATAGTTTTCAATTTGATTATGCTGTTTGCAATGCTTCATGGGATTGTAGTTCTTTCCTCACTGAAGCCATTTAGTATCAAGACCGGCGTTTGTCTTTTCATATAAGACTGTAATTTAGTATTCATCTCATTGGCTCGTCGGCTTGTTAATGGCTTATAACACTTTAACAAAGACTTGTTTTAAATATCTATAGAGAAAATACTTCCAGATCCAATGCATTCTATTGGCTGCAAGCTCACATTCAGATCTGCATCCATCCAATCATAATCCAACAGACAGAACCAAGCTCAATCCTCTTTAAAACGAGATTACAATAGGAATACAATGTTTCGTTACCTTAAAATGCGGCTGAGGTCCCATGACCTCCTTCTCTACAATGGGAATGTCAATCACTCCCTCGGATGGAACAGGCACACCTACAGTGACCGCCCTGAATAAAATAATGTGTTTAAGTTTGTGTAAGGTATACTGGCCCATGAGAATCAGTTGAAAATAAGGGGGAAAATGTTGCAGTAGACAAGCACACAATGGCTTACTATCAAAAACTAATGATTCTAAATCGCATCCAATTAAAGAAGTTTAACTTACAAGAATGTTCTTTCCAATTTGTGTGATCTGATGAGTGTTTGTACATGTTCAGCCGCTTCCTCTGTTTTAGCCAGGATCAAAACTCCAGTCAATTCTTTTTCCAGACTGTGGCAAAAATGCAACCGTGATCCCGCCTGCATGTCATCCGTTATCTTTGCCAGCAAAGGCAGACACTCTGAAATGCTGTTTCTGATTCCATCTACATCTATAAGAAAGGAGCAGGCAAATTAAAACATATATTAGTAAATCAAATGCTTCATCTTTAATACGGCATTTGAAACATGATATGAAACATTTTGCCTCTAATTTGTATTTTTATATAGAAATATACGGTCGATTAAAGTGACTACTATCTAGTACCATAAAATCCCCATCATATACAAAATGTTACAGAATAATTATTTAAAATGTTTTTATATTATTGAAACAAATTATAATACTGTACATGCATTTCGTTTAAAAAAAGATGATTAATGAGAAGTAAAATACTCACTGTGCAAAGGCACACCATATGGCTTATTTATGGCGATTATGTTTTTGTCTTCATAAAGCATGCTCCTGTAAAGAGCCTTTGCGAGCACACTAGGGTGAATAGACTGTAGTTGCTGTGTGAACTGTTTGAGTTCATTCACTCTGCTCTGTAGAGGTGACGCCGGAACCTTTGGAGCGGAACGAAAAAAGACGGAACGGTTAAATAATTGCACAAACTCACTGAAGTCAAAACAGACAAAACATCCATAAACAAACCTTGCTAACCTCGTTTTTGTCATCTACCCGTTTTTCTTTTTCACTCCGGAGTCTGTTCGCGATATCTGCTGCTTTCACGCCTGATTTCCGGTTAGAAGCGACGGTCTCTGTCTTTGAAGCTGTGGCGTACGCTCTCATGAGCATCGTATATGTCACCTCACGTGCGTGTCGCATTTTCACAGATCAACAGTTCAAAAGTAGCTCCCTTTCTAAAAACCTACTCCACGAGGTCTTACCTCACTCATTGCTATATATATCTGATTAAAATACGAGTATGACAGCTAAAGCCCAGTAATTAAGTGGACGCTAAACACATAAGTGAGAACAAATGAGCAAGAGGGAATAATACACAACTTTTCAAAATAAAAGTCACTAGGCATAAAACCAAAATTTTATTTCAATTACAAAATGTTTTGACTCACTAAAAATAATCGGCTCAAAATAATAAAGATTCATAAAAAAACTGATCATGATTCTTGCCTCAGATCAACAATTTGTAATAGAAAAGGCAAACATAAATAATACAAATACTGTACGAATACAGTAATGTAAATGTATATGTAGAATGTCAGGTTGGTTTTGTTTCACCAAACAAAAAAGAAAACATTCTAGAAGTAGTGGATGTAGTACATTTGTACAGTTCAAAATTAAAGTAATTGGACGAAATAAATATATATTATTACATAAAAATACAAAACGGAACAATTTTAGGCTATTTCATGTTTAACGTTTTGAGTTACAAAACTTGGCTCATAAGAATAATTCATGAATCAGACTTCACCAGTCCTGTTGGCTGTATGTTTCTGATTCACAAAAAGAGCTACTCAAAAGAGTTATAAAACATGGAACTGGTTCAGACCTGTTTGTCAGCAAATACTAGTTTGATCAGCAAGGCTGCTGCCATACAAAATGTAGTCTAATATTAACAACATTATAGTTTGTCAAAATGCAGGCTTTCTTAAAGTGGGCTTTCAATATTGTTTAGCAATGCATACAGACAAGTCTATAGATGATGTTAAAATACAAAAGTGTGTGGTGTGTGAAGAAGAAACAGAATGTCCGCAGAGTATGTGTGTATCTTTAGAGGGAGGGCTGCGCTGAATAATGAATAATGGCTGGGTTTGTGCTCACAGCTGAGTGAATTAAACATGAAGCCAACACTAGCACACTAACAGGTATGTTCTCTCTCCCTGTCTTTATACTCATAAATAATATCAGATTTAAACTTTTTGTCCATTAGATGCTCAGACAAAAGTAACCCTCTTAAGCACATTTTAAAAGACACAAAGGATCTTTTCCTTCAATCAAATCGCTTAAACCTCATGCAGAATCTCAAAGAGTGGCAGAGACAGTTTACTATTTGAAATGGCTTTTCGGTAGTAGGTTAGATCATCTAAATGAACAGCCTGTCCTGCTAGTTGGGGGTCAGCAGCCGCCTGCACGGTATCTCATGTCAGCCTGGTGGAATTTGAGCTCTCACAGGCCGCTGGTTTATATGCTCCTATCAGGTCCTCGATGTGTGTGAGTGATAATGTGCCATTTCTTTTCACAAATGGAGTGTTGCATAACTGTTTGTAGAAGAGCGAGACAGATAGACAATGTCCAGACTCTCAGTTACAGTAGGGTTCTGCCATTTATTTGACATCAGAGCAATCTACAGCATTATAATGCAGCTCATCACAGATAACAGATGTTGTCATCCACTTTATAGCCCATAAGGGCCACCAGTGATGGGAGAATAATACTAGATAGGTGGTGTGCTGGAACCCATCGCCTGATAGGTGTAATATTAGGCTACACATCTTCCTTAGTTCCGCAGATCGAGTTTCAAACAGGATTCCCCAGGTAAGATGCTGAAGGGGCGTTGATGTCATTGTACGGAAGTGAGTTGGACCACACTGCTGGGCACAGATAGCAGTGCCACTGAAGACAATAGGAGGACAACGTGGGAGTTTCAACCAGAATACGGACTGAGTTGGAGCATCACCCGGACTTGGGATGTCGCATCAGACTGGTATCCATGGTAAGCACAAGGACATCTTTATTTCAATACCCTGCAACCCAAGTGGATTTATAATATTTGAGCAACACCGCTTTATATTTTTACTCTTCTCCTTTTAGCGAAAGAGATGCATGAATTTTTTGTCAGAAGTGTAATACAAACCATGTACACAATAAAGGTAAAATGAAAGATGTTTAGGGATGACACCTGTAAAAGCTTCAGATAAAATAATAAAATAATAAATAGTCAACTAGTGCATCACAACCTTGCATTACCATTTCTCAGATTTCCATTAGGTGCAAATATACGCATTTGAAGGCAAAGGAAATAATCTATTTAAAAAAATAAAACTTTTAAGTATGTTTTGAGGAGGAAAATTTATTAATTCTTTGTTTTAGCAAACACACATTTGCTTACAGAGGTATATACTTATTTAGCGATATACATATAGGTATAAATGTTTGAAATAGAGTCATAATATTAGGCTGTGTTTTATGTGAATGATGATGGGAGGTAATTTAAGCTTACGGGCGGAAGCGCCGCTCCTCATCCATCTCACCTACACCTACATCATTTATGAGTCCTGATGCCCCGTTACCATGGTGAGGCCAAGAATGAAGCACAGGCCGCACAGTGTGGAAGTAGTGTAAAATTTCCTTTGTTTCAGTCAATTTTCTTGTTTTCTTTTCTCTCTTTCTTTTTTTTAAAAGTAAGCGCTTTAGTTTAATGAAAGAATTTATAATATGAAATATGATTGGATAATATGACATGAAATAATTCTTCTCTTTTAACCCCTGTGCATTTTCTCTGTTGTATTGTCATACCTTTCTACTGAAACCAGCCTCTCCAGACTTGAGAGAGTTCCTCATGAAGGCGAGAAGAGGAGCTGTCAGAGTGATGAAGATTGTGATAAGGAGCGGTGAGTGTTTGTGAGAAGTTCTGTATGTATATTTCAATATTCATATTTCAGTATGGTTTTGGTGCTATTAAAGGTTGCTATTTGAACTTTCTTATTCATGAATCAATTTGTACAAAAAAAAAATGTATTCAGAATATCACAGGTTGGTCACTTTAAAATATAATATAGTTGCGGCAAAAATATAAAATAGCAATCTACAAGCAAACAAATTATGCTAGACCTTTTATTTACATTTTAAGTCAGTTTTGCAAGGTAATTTTAGTGGAACTATGAAATCAGTACCCTTGTGAAAACGATAATGTTTAAATTACATTTTAAAGTTATCTTGCGACTTTATCAGACAATAGAAATCATTAGGAAATTACCTATAAAAATGTACTTAGTGCTACTTAAGAGGGTCAAAAAGTCTTAAGATCAGGAAAATTGGATTTTTAAAAATTTAAGTTGGCATGGCACAGAAGTTGCGATAGTCTTTTTTTTTCCTGTTGTGATGTTCATCTTTGTAAAACAGCTTCTCAAACAAGAAAAAATGTTGGATGGGACTTGTTGATAGGATCTTTTCTCCTTTTTTCTTCTTCTATTGGCCGATCTCATGTGAGTGACAGGTTGTCTCACCCTCACACCAAGTGGGATAGGAAGTTATTTTGGTTAAACAAATACAAGCACATGAAGGGTGATAAATCATTTATAATAAATACTGCAATATTCTATATAAACAAACAAACAAATAAAACAAGAATTGTCTATTTTGGTTTCATGGTGACTTTAACATGCAATTACGTGTCTGGAAACATTCAGTTCAAACAGTAAATTAGTATGTAGTATGTGTATTTGGCACGCGGTACGAGGAGAGGGCTCCGCGCTCAGTATTTTGTCCTGAATGCAGAGTACTCCACCCCCCCGTATCTCTTGTTAGGATAGTGACAGGGTGAGTGTGAGGAGACGGAGGGGTGGAGGGATGCTGAAAACTGTCGTGCAACAAACTACGTATATATAGGCCTCCTTTCATGCTTATTGGGTAGATCATTATTAATAAATAATGTTAATAAAACATCATTCATTATTTTTTTAAAACCATACTTATAAATACTTCTTTTTCACAAGGATACCACTCAAGTTCACATGGACGTTCATCATTTAGGTTTTGTTTTATCATTTAAAATATTATCATATATATATATATATATATATATATATATATATAAAATATATTTTTAAGAGTAACAACTTATACCTACTGATATATTTTAGTCACTTGCTGCTCACCCTAAATAATGTCACGTAAAAGGTGAAGATAAATCGGACTGTGGAATGCTATACATGCAGTGTGTGATAACAGTGACACTAAGCTGTTTTTGGACCCAGACTGATAGTGGGTACATTTATCTGGGGCTACTGCATGTAGTCAAGCTGTGTGTTATGAGGTGTGTATGTGTGTCTATCTGTCTGTGTGTGTTTCAGAGCAGCTGGTGTTGGGAGGGTACAGAGAGGTTTCTCAGAGCTGGGATCAGGACTATGACGCATGTGTCCTGCCCATGCTGGATGGCCTAGAGCCCTGTTATATCCTGTACCGCCTCGACTCACAGAACCAGCTGGGATTTGAGTGGCTGTTTATCTCTTGGTCGCCAGACCAGTCACCAGTAAGTTGGAAACACATGATAAAGTGAATTGAGTACACAAACTCTCACCCTCTCACTTTATAAATAATGTTGCTTTAGTCCCTTGGGTTTAAAATAATGTGAATTAACCTTCTGAGTGACAATACCCATTCATTCCACACCACACAGGTGAGGTTAAAGATGGTCTATGCTGCTACCCGAGCCACACTGAAGAAAGAGTTCGGTGGAAGTCACATAAATGATGAACTGTTTGGAACAGTCCAGGTGTGTATGGGCTTACTTATATTATTTTATAACTTATCTGTATTTATATATATATATATATATATATATACTTCCCTTTTTTGGAATGTTTTGTCTATCATGGATTTTTTTCTTTTGGGACTGCAAAAATCATATCTTCTGAGAAACTGATTGCTGAATTTCCACAATTGACCAATCAGAATCACGAATTCCAAAGAGTTCATCATTAAGTGATGCCTGAACGTCATGACTAACCAATCAGAATAGAACATTCCAGAGACTTGTGTAACATGAATGATTTAATATGATCTAATAATGTGTTTTCGCTGCTTTAAATACTTAAAATAGATTATTTGTTGATATCTATGGTTCTATGAATAAGGTTTAACATCCATGAAATCTTTCCATTCCACACATGGTTCTATAGAAAACGTCTCTTCAGAATATTACATTTACATTTATGCATTTGGCAGACGCTTTTATCCAAAGCGACTTACATTGCATTCAAGGAACACATTGAATCAGGTCTGGCTTTCCCTGGGATCGAACCCAATGCTCTACCAATGCTCTACTGATTGAGCTACAGGATTAAATAATATTAAAATGTTCTTCACTCTGAAACAAAAATGGTTCTTTTAAAAACAGGTTTTGGAGACACTGTAAAAAAAAACAATTTTGTAACTTTTATTTTTAGGTGTAAAAAGAAAATTAGTTATTTTACGAACAGTTCACTGAAAGGTTTATTTGAAGAACCCAAAATGATGGCATCACTGTAAAAACTTTTACTGGGTTTACATAATTATCCCTGTATAAGCAAATCTTTTCTGTTTATTCACCTTTGCTCAGGTTTCTTCAGGTCACATGTTAAGGAGTGTGATGATGTGTCATTTAAGCACTATTTACTGTTCTGATCTACAGGAAGACATCTGTTTCCAAGGCTATCTACGACATCTGTCCTCCTCCTCCATCCCGGCCCCCCTCACCACTGCTGAGCAACAACTCCATCAGATTAAAATAACAGAGGTGAGGAAGGCCCAAAATGTGTAAATCATTGCACCCCAAAACTGAATATCCGACAGTTTGTTTGACTTTAATATAATAAATAAATGTCTTTATTTATTTATCACCTAACAGGACAAAGTGGCACGGGTAAGTGTCCTGTGATTCATTTTGTTTTCAAGTGTGTGAGAACTATGTGGATTTACACTAAATATTTGTACTTTTTCTTTTTTAGGACGAGCGAAGACGAGTTGCCACCGTAAGTGGACAAGTAAAGGTAGCCTCAGCTCTCTATTCACATTAAGAAATATTAATGTTGCAGAGTAAAAAATAATTATACTTTACATATGTGTGTGTTTGTGTGTGTGTGTGTGTTTCTGATACAGACAGAGATCAGTGTGGAGAGTAAAAATCCGACTTTACAGGGTTTGGCGTTTCCATTGCAAGAGGAGGCTAAACATGCTTTACAACAACTTAAACTAAAACGCATCAATTACATTCAACTGGTAAGTGCCACACACATACACTATACGCAATTGTATTTTTAAATGTTGATTCAAAAACAAAATGTTCAGACTGTCATACTTTTAACAGGAGAGGTTACATTGAATAGGCACATTAGACAATATGCATAGAAATAACTTGCTTTGCATAATGCTGGTATTGAATAGCCTGTTTATTTTGCAGATTTTTCAAACTGATTCCCAGCTCTGATTCTGATGCATAATATTACATTTCAGAATAAATTAGGAAACAATTCAGCTAAAAAATGCATAATCCAGTAAACTTACACTAGCATTCAAAACATTTTGTGGTCAGTAAGACATAAAATAAAAGTCTCTTATTATTTACTTGTAAGTATTTCTAACTAAATTACCATGATTTATTATTTATTAAAAATATTATATTTTGAACATTTATTTCAATTCCATTTTCAGTATAACAATCCTTCAGAAACCATTCTAATATGCTTAGTTGCTACTCAAGAATCATTTCATATTATTAATGTTGAAAACAGTTGTGCTGCTTAATATTTTTATGGAAATCACAATATATTTTCTTAAGGGTTCTTTAGTGAGAAGAAAGTTCAAAAGAACTGAGAAATTATAATTGTTATAACTGCCGCTTTTGCCACAATTTATGACATCCTTGCGGAATAAAATTAATTTCTTTCAAAAAACCCAAAACTTACTGACCCAAACCTTTGAATGGTAGCGTACAGGTACATATTTACACTACCAGATATGGATATAGAATATTGTGCCTGCTGCACTCCATATCATCTACATAAGACAATCACAAAGCACTTTTTAACTGTATCATCTTTAAGAGGCTGGACATTGAACGAGAGACAATTGAGCTGGTCCACACTAGTCCAACAGAGACCAAAGAGCTGCCAAGCAGAATTCCCACCGATGCCCCACGATACCACTTCTTCCTCTATAAACACACCTATCAAGGACAGGCACTGGAAGCTGTAGGTCAGTGTCAAGATGTTAATGAACTTTTTTTCCTGACAATATCACAAAAACATGAGTTGGCTTATTATGATTAGTCATGTTTCTACAAAGCTAATATCATGCTCATCAGCAGATTAGTTGAATCTAATCTAATCTAATGTTTGTGCTTGAATATGTGGACCAGTTTTCATCTACTCCATGCCCGGGTATAGTTGTAGCATCAAAGAAAGGATGCTTTACTCCAGCTGTAAGAATCGACTGCTGGATGAGGTAGAGAGAGACTATCACATAGAGATTGCCAAAAAGGTACACCTAATATAATGTTACTTTTAAATACTTAAGAACAGTTCAATGTGAACACTTATGTTTATGTTACTTGGTACATACATTACATTTTAGTAATAAAACCAACATTAGTTAATATAGCCTATGCTAATTAGAATATACACTGTTCAAATTCATTGTTATTATCATTTCTTTGCTGCTTAATATTTTAAACCATGATACATAGTTTTATGGATTATTTTTTGAATGGAAAGTTAATTTACTTTTAAAATAGATTTCCTTTTTTAACATTGTAAATGTCTTTACTGTCACTTATGCTTTCAGTGAATTCTTGCTGAATAGAGGTATTAGTTTATTTAAAAACAAAACAAAAAAATTTAAGGACCCCAAACTTTTGAACGGTAGTGTAACTTCATAGAGCAGAATTTTTTGACATTTGCTTTCTGATCGAATGTATATTCATGCACTGTTACTATAATGCATGTGTCATGTGTGTAGATGGAGATTGATAGTGGAGAGGGGTTGACGGAGGATTTCCTGTATGAAGAAGTGTACCCGAAGCAGCATGCTCTGAAACAAGCCTTCACCAAGCCAAAGGGCCCTACAGGGAAACGAGGGAACAAGCGTCTAATCAGAGGAGCGGGAGAGAATGGAGATGAGAGCTAGATTCATTCAACAAATGAAAAATGACACCGGATACACATGTTTAATTTCACCCTTGATGGTCTGTAGCCTATTTCTTTTCTGAGCCTTCCATTTATTATTATTTTTTATGTTTAGATTTGACTTTATTTTCACTCACAAACACATTCTAATATGGTTTTAAAGGCTACATAAATGTGTTGTTAAGGTGATGATTTTTATGTTATAATTAAAATAAATTCTATTAATCTGTCTTATTAAATCTCAGTTTTTGCTTTACTGCGAATCAGCATTTTGTTTAGTTTACACTTTAGCACTTTACCATTTGGTAAAGCACATTTTGACTGTTGAAAAAAACTATGTATTTCACTAAACCTTACTAAGACATCTGGTAGATCAGATAATCAAAAATCATTGATTCACTATTTTCACCAGCTATTTACATAATGGAATAAATAAAACAATAAATGCTTGTAGGCCTAGAAATAGACTTGTTTAAAATGTTTAGTAGAAGCACATAATAAAGATTGGGGGTCCTTTATTTTTTATTTGACTAATATATATATATATATATATATATATATATATATATATATATATATATATATATATATATATATATGGAATAAATAAAATATTAGAATAATAAATTGTGAAAAAAGGACCCGCAATTATATATATATATATATATACTGTATATATAAAAAATGTGGGTCTTTTTTTATTTTTTCACAATGTATTATTCTAATATTTATATATATATATATATATATATATATATATATATATATATATATATATATATATATATATATATATATATATATGGAATACATAAAAAATTAATATAATAAATTGTGGGTCCTTTTATTTATTTTTTACTAATAATAATTTATTTTACTTTTTTATTTTTATTTTATAACGTAATATATACATATATGTATAAATTCCATTGTTTGTTTTTTACTTCTTCTGGGTATGTCTATTAAAGGGTTAATCCAGGGCCTGATCAGTTTACCAGGATGTTAAATGTTATTACCTGACTAACATTCTGGCATTGCACATTCTGTGGAATTAGACTTCCCCTGCACTGCTCTTACCTTGCAGTCCCACCTCCCATCACAGCCATAGCTCAGAAAGCTCTCAGTCCTCGCATCTGGCGCAGAGGTCAGTTTCAGCGGCTGGTTCAGCATTCCTGGAAAGCTGCGTGCTGGGAAAGTCATCCGCATCTGAAACCGGCCCGCGCGCTTCGTCAGCCAATGGGAGAGCAGCGCTGGACGAGGCCGCGAGCGCAGAGATGAAGCGCAGTTCTTAGAAAGAACTCAGATTCCTAGAACGCGCGTCAACTCATAAAAACAGCGCTTCTCATCTCTCTTGTTTGAGGAAGATAATAATTCACCGAGCCAGGCGAGCTTTTACTTTTATTAGATTACCACATAAAGCTATTTTGTTATTTTTCGTCAATTTCGCCCTCATTCGATTCCCTGTAGAATAGTTGGCAAAGAAAGCTCGTTAGACGACATTAGAGAGTCTACTCTGTGAAATGTTTTAACGAGATTACCTCGGTCCGTGGCGCTTTGTCGCCGTTATAGCTGTGCTGGAACAATGTCCGCATTGGCACACGACCGGACTTGGATTGGCGTTCATTTTAAAGCCTGTAAAAACTCTTCAAACTGTCATCTTCCATTGTCCTGTCTGTCGGTCACGAGCCGACGGTGACGGTTTAATGCCCACAAAGGTAAGAAATCTATTAAGTCTAGTTAAAAATCTTTATAGTTTCTGTGATACTGTGAAGCGGTTAGACCTGTTTGCCCAGTTCATTCGCTTTCGATGAATTGAGAGGAATGGTTACATGTGCAATAATTCAACACATCCGGTGAAGTGATGTTTTAAACGTGAATTTATATACATATACCTTTTTCTGATGTATACAGGCACATCATTTATCTTTTATATTGAATTAAATATGAATGAATGAAATACATTTTAAATCTACTCTAAAATGTGTTAAATTGTGGTTCTGCTATTCTCTAACACAAAAATTCGAGAATTTTTATTTGATTTATAACCTTTTATAGACTTAATAACATGTGATTCTATTTTGCGGACTGTATAAATATAATGGGAATTAAATCTTTAAAATAAATATCACAACTTAGTATCTATAAAAGAAACAATCAGTGATCTCAATCCCTAAAAGCTCTGTTTGTGAATTCTGTCGCTCATATTTATAGAGAAAGCCACATTTACCTCTTTTTCTATGTCACCTTATCCGTTCTTCTCAGAAATCAGTGTTTAAATGTGCTGACTTAACCATCGATGTTATGATATTCATTTTTCATATTGTACTTCTTAAGAAGACTCGTTGAAACCAACAGCATTTTGATCTGATTTATAATGTTTTACTGTTTGTGACTTGTCTTGTAAGATCTGTTGTTTACCCTGCTGCTTTCCATTGAAATTCTTGCCACATTGTGTAAATATAACATTTGAATGCATTCTCTTGTTCTTGGCATACTGCGCTTCCTTTGTTTATTCATTCTTTGAGTTCAGTTGAAATCATAAATTACCAAACAATTTTTAACCTTTGAACTTTTAGCTCTGCTGTTTCACCTCACTTCATTTTGACGTGGAAAAAAAATCGGTTGATTCAAGATTCAAAATCGGTTCATATCAAGATGTGTTTTTTCTTCCATATGAAGAATCCCGCAGGAATGGTTACAAGAGGTACAATTGCTGAAAATGAGAGGGAAGAATCAGAAGTTCAACAAATCCAGCAATCCCAAACTGCTCCTTGCTCGTGGGCCCCGTCTGAGGACTTGCATTTCATCAACACAACCTTTCAGCACCTACACACTTCAGGTACTCTATAGTCTTAAAAAGAGACCTGGAGACACTAGCAAATATTGTGGATTATAGATTAAGATATGCTTCATAATTCTTATTGCATCTGTCCCGTGTCAGCAACTATCAGGTCAAATTCCTTCCATCATAATCAGCCAATAAAAACCTAATCAGATTTTGATTAAGAAAAACAAACATGACAAAACAAAACAATATACTCAATGCAACAATGCACTGATAACAATCTTTTTATATTTTATGAAGAATACTTTATGGCTCTTGCATTTATACAACAACAGATTATCTATATTCTGATTTTTTTTTTTGGTCAAATTATAATAATAATTTGTAATAATAATTTCATTATATTTTTCTAAATTAACATGATTCATTAATTATTACATTTTTTTTAATGTAATTTTTTCCAATGATGTCAAAGCTGAATTTTCAGCATCATTACAGTCTTCAGTTTCAACATGATCCTCCAAAAATCATTCTGATTTGCTGCTCAATAAACATTTCTTAATATTCCAATGTTGAAAAACTATGGAGCCCTTAAAGGGACATGGTGAAGAAAAGAAAAGGAGATGGGAAGACAAATAGTAAGTCAATGTTTTTGCATCCTCTCACAAATGTTTTGTGCTACCCCGAGAAATTTTGCGTTCACTCGCAAAGAACGCAAAAGTTTGCGTTTAAGGTTTTGTGAGTTAATGCAAAGGGGAACACAAATGTTTCAAAACGTGCAAGAGAACGTAAAAGCATTGACTTAGTATTTGTCCTCCCATCTAATATTTATTTCCACCATCACGTTCCCTTAAGGCCTCTCTCTTACTGACTCCAAACGGTAGTGTGTCATATTAATAATTAGTTTCTTTATGTTTTAGGATGGTACTGGGGTGGTATGACAGCCAGTGAGGCAAGGGATGCCCTCACTGGAGCTTCAGAAGGTACTTTCCTTGTTCGTGACAGCAGCCATCCACTCTACCTCTTTACCCTCTCCGTAAAGACTCAGAGAGGCCCTACTAATGTCCGGATAGAATACGACAGTGGCCAATTCCGTCTCGATTCAAGTTTTCCAGCTCGATCTTGTCTGTTGTCCTTTTCTGCTCTTCCTAGTCTTGTTCAGCACTACACATCCACGAAGCAGGAGAAGGAGAGGACAGCAGAAGAACATTGCATGCTGTTAAAGGACAATGGCGTCTTGATGAAGCTCAGGAAGCCTCTCCACAAGCCTCAGGCTTTTCCGACACTACAGCACCTCACACGCCTCACCATAAACAGACACACCGATTGCCATACACAGCTGCCACTGCCACGACCGTTGTTGGTTTACTTGCAAGAATACCCCTTTCAGGTGTGAGGACACTTATGGAAGATCATTTTTCAAAGTCACGCGTGAATAAGCCATGAAGTCACAAATCTTCATTGTGGGTCCTCTTGTTATTTTCATATGAAGAAATTTGCATTTGTGCAAATAAACAAGGACTACTTTGTGTACTTAAAAATTTTTTTTTTTTTTTTTTAAATAAAAAAAAAAATAGTTTAGTTTTGTAAATATTTCTCTTTTTAGTAAACCAAAATGTTTTCATATCTTTCTGTGCTTTCATGTATTCATGGTACTCCAACTCTACATACATACTACCATCTGCAGAACATTGAGAAAATAAAATACTGCATCCTGAGTGTCCTGGGTATTGTATCTCCAAAAGTGTATTTGGTATTTAGTTATTTAGAAACAAGCTGATAAAATAACTAGATTTTAGTTACATATTTGTCAGAAACCATCACAGATGCCCTGGCAATATGGGACATGCTGTCAATCCGTAGGCCTTTATTTGACACAGAATACATTTAAT
The DNA here is from genome assembly GCA_037043235.1 of Rhodeus uyekii. Classification (NCBI taxonomy): domain Eukaryota; kingdom Metazoa; phylum Chordata; class Actinopteri; order Cypriniformes; family Acheilognathidae; genus Rhodeus; species Rhodeus uyekii. The sequence continues at coordinate 2,341,851 of JAWRVZ010000018.1, read as the reverse complement.
CAGACAACATCATCATTTCAGGAAAACCTAAGAAACTTTTTTTTATTTTCACAAATAAAATGTTTACAAATTAATGTCATAGCAAAAAAGTAAAATTACAATTAATTATTTGAATGTGTGCAGGATGCTATATATTTTTATATTTTATAACTTTTTTTCTTTTCGATAGACCAGGGTTGCCAATCTAAGCAGAGTAAATTAGGAACACGTGAGTTTGAAATAGTAAAATAAGGAACGAATAAGGAATAAAAAAATTATTTTGTCACACATAGCCATTAAAATGACTAAAATTACAACTGTTCTCGTACTCCAAATCAAAGTCAAAGTCATTTTAGGTGCCTTTTTAAAACAGTGTCTATTTAAACAGCACAAAAAAGCCAACCTTGTTTAAATGATAAATTTTTTATTATAAAAATGATAGTAAAATAAAAATTTATATACAAGCACCTGACTTTAAATTTTTTTAATCTCATAATTATGAGTTAGTATGTCATAATTTCGACTAATTTCATCGTTTCCTGTTATAATCAGTGTTGGGGATAGCGCATTAAAAGTAAGGTGAGTTAAGTAATCCGATTACTTTAAGTAAATAGTAAAGTAACGCATTACTTTTAAATTTACAACTAAATATCTGAGGAACTTTTTTCAAATAAGTAACGCAAGTTACTTTGTTTTTCCATTTATTGACTGACAGCTCTCCCATCCTCATGTTAAGAGATATTGGGAGTGCGTGATGTTACTGTAGTTCTAGACTAAATGCGAGTATGCATTTCTGTGAAATGCAAATTATTACGCAAACCTCAAATAAACATGTTAAACAATACAAATATGCTTTATGTATTCAATCTAACTTTATTAACCAATGCCTTTGCTGGTGATGATCTTTCGTTACACATTACATTTGTATTTATTTTTTAATTGTTGAAAAACATGTTGAATCTTCTTTTCTGTCTTATTCTTTCGCAATCTATAAAGTATAATTTAACAGATTACTTTCAATAAAAGGTAACTAAGTCATGCATTTAGTGTAACTTAACAGATTCCTTTCAATAAAAGGCAACTAAGTAGTTCACTTAGTGTAACTTGACAGATTACTTTCCATAAAGGTAACTAAATAGTGCAATTAGTGTAACGACAGATTGCTTTCAATTAAAGGTAACTAAGTTGTGCATTGCTATTAAAAGTAACACTGGTCATAGTTATGACATACAATGTCAAAATCAACATAGTGTGTCACAGTTTGACTTTTTAATCTCATAATTATGATTTAGAGGCCTGGTTTAACAGACAGGTTTTAGATTAAACTGGGATTAATTAAAATTAAATTCAATTAGTTAAATTAGAACATTTAATGAGCCTCTATAGACATAAAAAAAAACACTACTGGTGTTGCTTAAAGTTAATGTATTTTAGTCTGGAACTAGGTTTAAGCCTTGTTTGTGAAACCAGGGGAAATGCCATAATTTCGAGCTTTTACTTCATAATTTTGACTTTTTTTATGCCATAAAAAATTATTTACCAAAGCAATATTTTCTTATATGGTGGAAATGGTCTTTCTTCCCTCCAGAGCGAATGTTTTTCAAAGCGCTCTGGTATTCAGTTTAATGAATGATTCGTCAGACTGATTCAAATTCGCTTTTTGGAACGGTTTCTCGAACAACTCACTAATTTGTGCCGTTTATTCACATTAAATAAAGTATACTTGAAATGAAAGCTCGAGACTTTTATGTTGAAAATAACAGTGTGCGTCAGGTTGGCAGCAGCTTTTCCTCGTTGCGCATTTCACTTTGAATCTGTATGACAATATGGCGGAAGGAGAGGAGCCGTAAGTGAATTTTATACAAAACTGCACATAAATCCCTCGTAACAGTGCTTGTAGTTCAATCAACAGGACGCAAGAACGTTAACTTGCGGGTAGCAGAGCATGAATGAACCTTCTTTTATTCTCTCTTTTTAGGGAGAAGAAAAGAAGGAGAATAGAGGAGCTGAATGAGAAGTTAGTGAAATGAAAGATGAGAATTTAGATGTGGCAGCCAGCAGGTTTGCTTTGGGAGGTGTTCATTCTTAAAATGAGCTTCATCTATAATCCAGATACTGTTCAGGCATTAATTTGAAGATCTCTCCGCATATGTTGTATATAAATATAGTCTGCTAAGGTGAAAGCTTGCAAACCCTCCAAACACTGCTGTATGCACACATGCCATACTGTTCTTTCTTAACTTATAATATAAGACACCTCCTATGTATTAATTGTGAAACTTGCCTAAAGTCAGTGCCATCCAACCCATAGCTTAATTAATGATCATATATACACATCATGTTGTATATTATGCTATGTGTCAATGTTTTTATTATTAAATCATCTTGGTAATGTGTGTGTTGTGTATTTAATTCTCTCTCTTTTTTTCACAGCATGGTTGTGGATGGGAGTGGGGATAGCAGTGACTGGCAGGGAAGATGGGACCATGTCAAAAAGTTCTTAGAGAGAGCTGGACCCTTCACTCATCCGGATTTTGAACCCAGCACTGAGGTAACATGTAAATCTTAACTGCCTCTTTCACATAACATACCCCTTTTAGAAATGGATATGCCAATCTTTGCCCAGTTTTAGGTAGATAAAAGGCATATTACCTGAACAATTAATGCTTTTCTCTGCCTAGAGTGCGGAGTGGCTGTTTTAAAAGCTTCCCTGTAGCTCAAACAGTAGAGTGTGGCACTTGCAATGCCAAAGGTTATGGGATCGATTCCCAGGGAAAGTAAGAACTGATTAGAATGTCAATGTGTTCCTTGAATGCAATATAACTCTCTTTGGAAAAAAGCGTCTGCCAAATGCGTAAATGTAAAAGCATCAGACATGCTCTTATTTTTATGGTTATAATTAGTACATAGACTATACACACTGTGCCCTACTTCTCACCAAAAAAAACAAAAGAGAGGCAATTTTATACACATTCCCCCCTCCCCCAGTAAATAAAAACGTCGGAAAACGTCCAAAGGGTCTTTAAGATGACAAAATTAATTAAAAACAAAACAAGCGTTAAAATTAGACAAAAAAACAATATAGCAATATTACCTCTTCAACAACTGTCATGAAAAACCTGGATATATGAAGAAGCCTAATTTTAAAAGTCTAGTCCTTTCATGCAAATTAATACAATTTTATAAAGATAACGATTTTATGTATATATTTATACTTCTTTATGTGTATGTAAGTTAGAGATTGTGGCGTATATCTGAGCGAAACAGCGTCTCAAACAAGATTAGGGCCGGATTTGATTTTGGATCGTTGTAGTTTTCTGTGATGTCATGCAAGTAACACGTTTTCTCGCCCTCCCGCCAAACATGTCATCAGAAAAGAGATGAGATGTCACTGCAAGAGGAATGGGAAGTTATTTTGATTAAAGATTAATAATTTAGAATGAAAACTGCAATATTCCATAAACTCAAGGCACCATTATTTATCAAGTATTGTTGTGGACATAAGAGTTAGCCAAAAGAGTTTGTTTTAAAACCTGAATGTTACTCTATTCTCTTCTTTTTCCATAAAATGTGCTCATCTTCTTCCAGTCTCTCCAGTTTTTGTTGGACACATGCAAAATTCTGGTTATCGGAGCTGGTGGACTTGGATGTGAGCTGCTGAAAGATCTGGTATGGTCCTTGTTGTGCTGCATTTGTTTAGACTTATTCTTGAATGATCGCTGCAATACTCTAGTTGCAAATTAGTTTTTTTGTTTGTTTGTGTCTTATGTTCGTATATGATGCATTTTCATTTGCCCAGGCCTTGTCAGGATTTCGACACATTCATGTGGTGGACATGGACACCATTGATGTTTCCAACCTCAACAGACAGTTCCTCTTCAGGTTAATCTTAGTCAGCTGATAGATGCCTTATTGAAAGTTTTCTTGTTCTTATTCTGTAATATAAACTGCTTTCTGTTGAATCTATAGACCAAAAGATGTGGGCCGACCAAAGGCAGAGGTTGCAGCAGACTTTGTAAATGGCAGGATCCCAGGGTGCAATGTTGTCCCGTATCCTTGTCCTCATATTATTTATTGTTTGATACACTACCATTCAAAAGTTTAGGGGTCAGTAAGGTAATCATTGTTATTACTAGATTAGTAGTTTTATTCAGCAATGACGGATTAAATTGATCAAGAAATAAATGTTACCAAATTTTTTTATTTCAAATAAATGCCACTCTTGTGAAAAATGTCATCACAATTTCCACAAAAAAAGTATTAAGCAGCCCAATGTTTTCAACATTGATAATAATAAGAAAAGGTTCTTGTGCAGAAAACCACATTTCTGAAGGATCATGTGAATGAAAGTTCAGCTTTTCCATCACAGCAATAAAGTTCAACTAAGTTTTTTAATATGTTATAATAGAAATAGAGTATGGAAGCCCATTTCCGCTACATAAGAAAAACTCGAAATTATGACTTAAGTCGAAATGAGATAAAAAGTCGAAATTTACATACTAAGTCATAATTATAACTTAAGTCGAAATTATGAGATTTGAAAAGTCTTGTTACATTGATCCAACACGACACAGGATAAACTGTGAACATAAGGAATACGTTAATCATAGTTTTACTAATAAAATTATATCAACAACTTCAAACCTCTGGCCAATGTCATGGTTTTAGATGGTGAAGGGTTTGATTTGTGACTTGGAGGCGTGTGTATCGTAACTTTGTCGATCCATCTATAACCATGACATTGGCCAGAGGTTTAAAGTTGCTGTTCAATGAAAGCTGCCACCGCAGCAATGTCCGTTTTGTTCTTTCTGCGCCAAAGCTTGTTCTTGCTCAAAATTGTTTCAAGAGTGCATTTGCTCAGCGCTATATTGTTCCACTAATAATGCAAGTAAAACCACGATTAAAGTATTCCTTATGTTCACAGTTTATCCTGTGTCATTTGAATCAATGTGCTCACAAGACAAAAAGTCATAATTCCGACTTAGTAAGTCATAATTTCGATTTAGAAAAAAGAAGTATAGAAAAAATTATATTATAAGAAAAAAAGAAAAATTATAAGAAAAATAAATCTTGTTGACCCCAAACTTTTCAAGAACCCAAAACTTGTTTGAATATATGTAATATTGATGTGTGTTAGAATATATGCATTTCCTTTAATAAGTAATGCAGACATTTTAAGAAAATCCAGGACTTGGATGAGACATTTTACAAGCGTAATTACCACCTAACTTTTACATTCATCTAAAATTTCTTTTTTTTTTGTGTGACTTTTTTTGAAATCTGAGTAATGTAACTGTCTTTGTTGCTGCATAGAGTTTCACATAGTAGTCTGTGGCCTGGACTCTGTTGTTGCCAGAAGATGGATGAATGGCATGCTGGTATGTATTTATTTTCCTAAATATTCAACAATCTGTTCACACAAATATATAGACATAAAGTCCTCATATAAATAAAGTGGTATAATGTGAGAAGGGCTTTTGTGCATTTGGCTTTCTCTTTTTCAGTTATCCCTGCTGATTTATGAAGATGGTGTCCTGGATCCCAGCTCCATTATTCCTCTAATAGATGGAGGCACAGAGGGCTTCAAGGGCAATGCCAGAGTCATCCTTCCGGGCATGAGCGCTTGCATTGATTGCACCCTGGAGCTTTACCCCCCACAGGTGCATACTAGGGTTTTGTGTTTGGTTGAATTTCAAAAGCCTTTTGCTTTTGTCTCACTCATTTGTTTTTTTTCCCTTACACAGATAAACTTCCCGATGTGCACTATAGCCACTATGCCACGGTTACCTGAACATTGTGTTGAATACGTTCGCATGCTGCTTTGGCCCAAAGACAAGCCTTTTGGAGGTACATTAATTCAAAGTATCTGGACATGGGTGTACAACCGCATACTGATACAGTAATACCTTGAGATACAAGCATAATCCATTCAAGGGCAGAGCTTGTAACTCGAATTGCTCGTATCTAGAATCATGTTTTCCCATAATAGAAAACAATCCGTTTCAGATCCGTAACAATGGAAAAAACATGTTTTTAATTGATATAGACATGCACACACAATTATAGTAAATGTATACAGTATATGGATTTTTGTGATATCAAATAAAATGTGTTTTTAATTATAAGTTTTTACACACAGTAGCGGCTGGTGTGGAGGAGGGAGGGGGTTGGTACGCAGACACTTGATTCCGTATCGTCCCTTACATGAACACTACGTAACTTACCTAAACTTATAGGAACATTACTGAATTTAGCTTACGTATTTAAAAAAAACTTTTCTATTTTATATTATTGTTTTGCTTTTTTCGATTTGTATTTTTCCCTTTTTTCGCCTGACTACCCTCACTCTCACTTTCACTTTGCGCAGACCTTTTAATGAAATACCTATCGAGTGAGATATATTTTGTCTCCCATTCAAAATAAGTAAGGCACATGTCGTCAAAAATCACCGAAGCACGACCAGTAGACGATTTATCGGGGTGTTTCTTTTCAATGAAGTCAGAAACCTTCTGCCACATAGCCATCACTTCCTTAATTTCACTTGTAGAAATGTTTTCCTCTGGAACACATGAGCTCTTGCAACTCGAATCTGCAGCTCGATCAACTCCTCAGTCCACAGTTCCTCCTGACGCTCCTGCATGCTAGATGACTCACACGGGCACCACGCTCATATTTATCCACAATTTCATGCTTCATTTCCATGGTCATCATGCGTTTCTTCTTCTCACTACCATCCTTACCACTCACTTTTTTAGAAACCATCTCTATTATGAAGAATAATGTACAAAATAGGGAGAAAATCAGCTACTCGCGGGCGATGTAGAAGTTAGCGAACACGTGAAGTGAACGTGTGTCGGTGTCAGTACGCGTGCTCGTATCTCGAATATTTACTTGTGTCTAGAAGCAAAAATCTGCCTGAAGGCTTGTTTGTAAATTGGAATACTCGTATGTAGAGATGCTCGTATCTCGAGGTATTTCTGTACTTTGGTTATACTGCTGATAGGTAGTTTACTAATATTTCTGATTTTAATGTATTCTTTAGATGGTGTGGCACTGGATGGTGATGACCCAAAGCACATCCAGTGGGTGTACCAGAAATCTCTGGAGAGAGCAGCAGAGTTCAACATCACTGGGGTGACTTACAGACTCACTCAGGGTGAGCGAGACAGGCCTTTATCAGGCATTTTGTGATAAACAGACTGTTCAGAGATCCACTACCATTCAAATGTTTGGGGTCGGTAAGATTTTCTTTTTAAAGAAATTAATACTTTTATTCAGCAAGGATACATTAAATTGATCAAAAGTCAGGGTAAAGACATTTATAATAATATTATATAATAATAATAATAAACATTCATTTGTAGAGCACTTTTCAAACATGAAATGCAATTCAAAGTGCTTCACAAGCATAATGAAAATCAAAAACTCAAACAACTATAAAATTTATTTATAAAACAAACAATTTTACAATATAAACAGCTTTATTAAACAACCCACCTTCTAAAAATATGAACGCTTGTAGTCTATTTTGCTTTATTTGGTAGATACATTTTAGAGTATACGATTTCAGATGCAGTGTAAAAGATTTCTTTTAAAAACCTTACCGACCTCAAACTTTTAAATGGTAATGTATAAACTTTGAAACAGAAATGTATAGCTATCAGGACCATTTATTGGAAAACCTATGCAACAGCATACCAATACCCTGTCATCGCTTTTGCACAGGCAAGCACCAATCAAATTTATTTGACAGAAAATGCTAATTTATACATATAGTCATTTTGCTTATTGTGAGTTAAGGTAGAAACCTGACAGTTGGTGATTATGTTCTATCTTACCTGTATTTCAGGGGTTGTTAAGAGAATAATTCCTGCTGTGGCTTCTACAAATGCTGTTATTGCTGGTATGCTGACATTGCAAATTTTCTCTGGTCTTTGCATGCTTTAAAGGTTTTTGATATTTGTCAGTTAGTTGAGCTTAACTGAAGATACAATTTCTTTCTTTCGTAAACATTTCAGCTGCTTGTGCCACAGAGGTTTTCAAAATTGCCACAAGGTAAGTTATAGTTTTCAATAAATTTCTCAGAAGAAAGCATTGATATTCATGATTCATGTGTGTTCTTTTACCTTTGCCAAACAGCGCCTATGTTCCCTTGAACAACTACCTGGTGTTCAATGATGTTGATGGGCTGTACACATACACCTTTGAGGCTGAGAGAAAAGTTAGTGATTTGAACATGATTTGAAGCGCAAAGCTAGAAAAAATAGACATTAAAATTAAATGTCTATATATCAACACAGCTTAAATGTTGTCCATGTTGCATGTGTAGGAGAACTGTTCTGCCTGCAGTCAGGTGCCACAGGATCTGCAGTTCCCACCTTCTGCTAAATTACAGGAGGTTCTGGACTACTTGACTGAGAACGCCTCTCTGTGAGTCACAATGATCCTTAATGTTCACCCATGGTTCCTGAACATAATGCCTTATTGTAACAACTAAATCGCTACATAGTTGCATCATTGTCTGCCTTTTTAAAATTCATATTCCATATTTTTATTTTAATAAACGTACAATAAGAAAACAAGCATTATATATGCAAAACGAAAAAAAAACACTCTAAGTACACGTGTGTGTGTATGTGTGTGTGTGTATACATATGCATAAACACACACACACCTGCACTTAGAGTGTGTGTTTTTATATATTTATTAATTCAAGATTTTTTGACACTGATAAAATATTTTTGTATTAATTGTATAAATTGTAGGCCTACATATAAACGTTTGGGTAAAAAAAAATGTAAATATTAAAAATATATAAATTGATGTATGTATGTATGTATATATATATAATATATTTATATTTATACCAAATTATATATTTTTAATATTTACATTTTTTTTTACCCAAACGTTTATATGTAGGCCTACAATTTATACAATTAATACAAAAATATTTTATCAGTGTCAAAAAATCTTGAATTAATTTATAAACTTAAATAATTTATAATTTGTTTTCAGAAAACTCGCTATTTTTTTACTAACATATCATCTTTACCCATTTGAACATTTTCTAACAAATTATAATTCATATACGTTTTAAATGCATATAAATGATAATATAGATCTTTATTATCCTTTGTTTTAATAAACGTATTATTACCTTAAAAGTAATATTTTTAGTTTATTAATGTTTTCTTTGATCATCCCAAATCATTGTATTTGACTTTAATGGTAGTTTAATAGCGTATCTTCCCATTTCACTATATTAAACAAAAAACAAAATGGCAATACCAGAATAAATGCATAATATCTTCATAAAGTAAAGCATTTACCAGAATAAATATATAAAGGTTACAGAAGGAATCTGATCTTACATTTATCATATTTGTTCATGTTATAGAATTATTGCATATGACAACAGGATATGTGAATTAAGCAACTTTCTATTAATTTAATTTCTATTAATTAAGCCCCCATTATTGTAATAACAATGAACCTTTTCCACCTCTAGCCAAATGAAGTCTCCTGCTATCACTACAACTTTGGATGGAAAAAACAAAACTCTCTATTTACAGGTTATATGTTTAATCTTTACCTGAGTGGTCAAAATTAAGTTTGGTTTTCTTTATGTGCATTTTCTGCATTAGCTGTGAATCATTTGAATCTGTTTGGTTTTATGTTCAGACTGTGGCATCTATTGAAGAGAGAACCCGACCAAATCTAAGCAAAACACTGAAAGGTGGTTGAAAGTCTTCTGTGATATCATGTAGTATATGTACCTTATTTAATAAGCATATTTCAAAATATATTGGTAATGTTTAACCCATTAAATGCCCCCTTGTGTTGGCAGAGCTTGGACTAGTGGATGGCCAAGAGCTGGCAGTGGCGGATGTCACCACTCCTCAGACAATGCTCTTCAAGCTCAACTTCATCTCATAGGACAAGCACTTTGTTCTTATGGACAGTGGTTATTGCAGTCGTCATCAAAATGAAGCAGACTTGGAAATGTAGCTTATAAGTTCCATGTTTCAGTGCATCAACAACATCACATGCACATGTTCAGCTGGATTAGCTGCGGTTTGTATTTAGCTTTTTTGGTCAACTCTGTCCATCAAAGACACTTACAGAAGATTTTTGTTTTGTTGTCTTGCACTGCTATAGTCGTAGGAGTCGTTTTGATGGATTTCTTTTTTATGATGCAAACTGTTTATTTATTTTGTTGTTGTGCATTCAAACCAGTTCACAGTATGTTGTTCAATGTCTTGTAGAAAAAAGAAATCATTCATGTTTTGAATTAAAATTGGAAACCCTATTTTAAATTAGAATAAGTCCTAGTTCTGTAATGTTTTCCTAACTTTAAATCCTTTTACCCAATTTGTGAATACATTTACTTGGTTAAATATTTAAAAAGGCTCAAAGTCTGATGGAATCTCCAGAATAAAAATATTTTGTAAACAAATACAGAATGTTGCATTGTCAGTGTAATGCTAAGAATGAGTCATTTGGTTTACTCTACGGTTTAATGTGTTTTATGTGGCATTGTCATGTAATGCAGATTTACAGAAATACAATGCAATCAATACAATACAAATGTACAAGGTCAGACATTGGTGTCTTTGTTTATTTGGACAAGTCTCACCACCACATACAAGGATGGATAAAACTGCAAATGTTGCTTGGCAAGCTGAAACGAGCTACACTTACATTATTTGTTTGATAAAGTAATCTCATACAAGTCAATAATTTCTGTGACAATTTTCATTGAAGTATAATCAGTAGAAAATATCCTCCTAGAAGCAATTGTAGGTGAATTACAGTTAAGACCCGAGGACCAGTTATGTTGAATGAAGACCAGAAGTGCAGTCAATAGAAATGTTTGGTGAAGTTTAGTTTGCAGTTTCATCAGCAGAAGCCAGCTTCAAGTCTCACAAGGAGTTTGTAGGCCGCCCCAAATACAATAACATTGTTACAGCAATTATAACTCTAACTAACTAACTTCTATTGGCTAAGAAAGAAAGAAAGATAAACAAAACTAGTAATTTTCCACACAAGAGCAGACAGTCTAAAGCATATCTTTGTTGATCACATGGGTGACGGGTTAGTGACCTTCCATGTGGCTTGTCGAAAACAAAAAGTCATTCCATCTCCTTATGGTGTCAGTAAATCACCTCACCAATACAGATCATATTAACACACACACAGATACACTGAACTCGGCTCAGGCTCCAACTATCAACAGAGAGAATACCCAAAACATTCTGATAACATGTTCTATCTGGTGAGACGTGCCGAGAATATTGATCCTTATTCTATGGAAAAATACAGAAAAGTAAAGAAAGGCTTTAACTAATAAAAATCCCTAACTTGATTATAAATCACTCCTTAAAAATCATTCAAATAAGAAAAGGAAAAGAATATATGTACAAATAAGACAAAGAAAAGAATATCTATATATATGTACAAGCGACAATGGATTTCCAAATCGTCCCCACACAATAGATAACTGTTTAGGTCTGACAGAAGATGTTTACACTTATGTATTGACAATAAAAATAATTTTGCGTTCAGTCAGTAAATTTTTTTGGGTTTCAATAATACGATTTATTTTTTCATTGAGTAACAACGCACAGATGTTCACACAACACAACTTCATAAATGTTATAGCAATATATATATATATATATATATATATATATATATATATATAGCAACCGATGTCCAGTTAATGTTTTTATATTATTTTTGTAGAATTAGATTATATACTACAATATATATATATATATATATATATATATATATATAGGCAGAGTCTTTATATATATATTGTAGTATATAATCTAATTCTACAAAAATAATATAAAAACATTAACTGGACATCGGTGACGAAAAACATTGTCCTCTGGACGTCGGTGATGTAGCCCTGACGTCACTTACAGGATATAGATTGATGCTACGTGGATGGGAAGTAATTCTCGAGCTGCAAGAGGAAACCCAAACAAAACAATGCGAAGAAGTCCAACTTAGACACCGAAAAATGTCGCTTAGTCCGTCGTTTATCTATTTATATGATCGACTTACATTTTAGCACGGAATTATGTCGACTGTCAGCGATTTGCCAGTTGTTTTGCGAGCAGAATTAGCCGCCAAGCTAACGTGGACAGCGGCCTAATATAAACACACCAACCTGTTCCAGCTGTCAGTGTGGAATAAACCTGCTCTTATACGGGATGCTTTTAATAATGTGGTGTTTTATGTAGACGTTCAGTGGACTGTCACACGACTAGGTGGAAGTAAAGCAATATGAGTTGGTTCAACGCGTCACATCTGTCGAGTTTTGCCAAACAAGCTCTGACAACTGCTCAGAAATCCATCGACAGAGTTCTGGACATTAAAGAAGAGGAGCAGTGGGGTGACACCACCGAACCCTCCTTTGCTGGTAAATTCAGTAGTAGGTTATTGACAGTTCAGGCAGGGTGTCATCTTCAATGAATTACTACACAACATAAGAGATATAATATTTAATGCAGGCAACAGTCCCCAAAAGGACACACACACACACACACATATACATATATTCAGCTGACTACATGCATTTTGCATAACCCAAATGCAGTCATATAATCCCGCAGAACTGAAAAATAAACAACTATGTCATTCAGCCAGAATTGCAAAACCAATCTTTGTTTCCAAGAAGAATCCACCTCATATCAGAAAAAAGCCATGAAAGAATACAAAAGAGTTTGCAATTTTGATGTATTGTGTTTTCAAAGGTGGGATCTGTTTTCTTCCTCTAGCTTCTGTTTAGAGTGATCAAAAAGAGATGTATGATTCAGTAGCTTTATGCTTGATCTGTTTTGCTTATGAAGCTGTTTCTAAAGGACTAGTTCACCCAAAAATGAAAACTCTGTTATTTACTCTCTCTCTGAGAAACTCGCTCATCATTGAAATGCAATAGAAGAGTTTCCCATAATTGTTGTCGTTTCATTGAATCTCCATGCACTCAAAACAATTACATATCAGAAAGTACCAAAAGACATGGTCAAATAAATCCATGATCTGAGTGATTAAATTCAAGTCTTGATATGATTTGATTTATCTCGATATAAACATTGATTAATGTACGTTAAGAGAGGTCTTCAGATGTGGTAAATGGAAGCTCATCTGTACGCTCTTGATGTGCGAGAACCCAGGTTTGTTCTCATGTGCCATTGAACTATGGATAAGCTTAAGATGGCTTTTTGATCTCAGAAAGTTTTGGTTCCATGGAGTGTGGATGGATAGACAAAAATATTTTTAAATATTTAAAATAGGTACGCTGATACTAGCAGATTAAAATTACTGAATTGAGCTGGACGTCTATCTAACGTCTATTCTGTAGAACTGCTGAACAGAAATAGATTTTCTCTTAATTGATGAACTATGCAAAATTAACTGTTATTTTCCTGTTTATTACATTTTAAGCCGCTTTTACACAATTTGTACTGTATAAAACGCTAAATAAATAAATGTGATTTGATATGACTTTTGGGTGAATTGTTTATTTATTTATTTCATTTTGCTGTTTTGTTTCCCCAGACCCAGCAGGCAAGTCTGTATCAACAGGATGGGGTATGAACCAGTGGGACTCACCCTCTGAGGATCATACCAAGACTCTCCCTCCATCATCTGAGGCCATTACTAAGCCTGTCACACGTACTGTTGTTGATGAATCGGAGGATTTCTTCAGTGCCTTTTTGCCTCATGGGGATATACAAACTGTAAGCAACACTAAAGTGGTGTCTGTGCCACCTGCCAAGTCAAACCGCAGGCTACGGGAAAATGCAAACGAGGATGAGGAGCTGGAAGTCGGTGATTCACAAGTTCAGGTGGACCTCAGTAAATGCAGCAGCCAGGAAACTTTGGAGTTAACGCCAACTGGGACAGAGCTTTTGGAGCAAAATTCATCCTCGGCAGATGAACAGACACAACAAGAACTGGTTGCTCCTGCTTCGGTCGTTGCACCGAAAGAAGCTGCCGAACAGGAGATCAGTGAGGACAGGGCAGAATCAGATGGCTTAGCTTCAACTTCAGATATCACACTCACAGATGTACCTTTATCCCCCTCAGAGGCCGAATCGGTTGACGTGTTTGAACCCGCTTTGACCATTGAGACCAAAAATCCAGTTAAAACCTTGCCTGTTCCTTCTAAAGAAATCCTGTTAGAATCTAAAGACGCTAAATCAGAGGACAGACAAAGCAACACCCCATCTCCCCCTGTTAGTGCCTTCTCTTCTGGTACTTCCACCACCAGCGACATAGAGGTTTTGGACCACGAGAGTGTGCTAAGCGAGAGCTCGGCCAGCTCCAGACAGGAGACCGCAGAGGCTAAAGCGGGTTTGCACCTAATGCAAGGCTCTTTCCAACTACTCTCTGCTTCAACATGCAGCGACTTCCCTCGTTTGGACGAATACCCAAAGCTCACAGAAAGCTGTGGCTCCTCGTCTGACGCCTTTGAACGCATTGACTCGTTTAGCATGCAGTCGCTGGACAGCCGTAGTGTCAGCGAAGTGAATTCTGATGACGAGATCCCAGGCAACCGCACCTTAGCCTCCATCACAGCCGGACCTTTGCCTGCTCCTTCTCAGTCACAGACTAAACAGGAGGATGAGAAGGGTGTAACTGAGTCAATGAATGAGCAATCACTTGATGATAATGAGATGGAGGAGAGCGGCCGCAGTGCAACTCCCGTGAACTGTGAGCAGACGGATGAGCTGCAGGAAGGCGACCAGGAAACTGAATCCGACCTCACACTGACCAACCAAAAAGCTGATGTGAATGAAACTACAGTTTCACAGAGTACTGAAGAGAAACCGGAAGATTCACCTTGTCAGATTTTTGAGCTCCAGAAGGTTGGAACAATTCATAAATATTTATAAAAAATAATATGAAATGATATAAAATATGCTCCACTGTTCAAAAGTTTGGGGTTTGTAAGTTTTTTTTAGTAAGGTTTTGAAAGTCTCTCCAAGGCTACATTTATTTGATCAAAACAAATGTACAATATAAAAATGTCTTTAAAATATAGACATAAAATGCCTTTACTGTCACTTTACATTAATTTAATGCACCTTTGTTAAAAAAATGTTTTTAATAAACGTAAAAAAAAATGTTTTAAATATATTTTTTGTATGTGTCATGAAATTAATATTCTTATTTTTGTTTTTCTTAATTTCCCCAGATTATTGAGGAGCTTTCTACCCGACTAGAGAAGAGGGAATCACAGTTGCTTGTGGTCAGTAAAGACAAGGCCAGACTTGAGGAGGAGTTTGACAATCTCAAAGAGTGAGTTGTGACCTGTATTCCAGAAATCCATCTAATATTTCGTTTCCTTGAATTATAAACAGTTGCAATAGATAACTAGGGCATAGAAACAGATGGAGGCAGCAACACCGGATGCTGTATTCACACACTGTTGGCAAATTAAAATATTAGCTAACAAAACTTAATTTTGACTTACAATATGTCCACATCTTTCAGCATGTACATAGCATCAAAATAGTGTCCCAATAATTTCTTATTGTACAGATTATCATCTAGAATGATCAACCCTGTAGGTTGGCATGTTTTGTAGTTTTCTGTTTAAGACAATTAAACAACTGCACTGCATGTCTACACAGTGTTCTGTAATTTCTTATTTCTAATATAAACTTCTTGCCTATTGAATTAGCTAACAAGACCTGTGTTTAACAGTGAGATGATCAGCTTGAAGGAAGAAAGCTTTGCTGTTCAGTCTTTAAAAGAGGAGTTCACTCAGCGCCTAGCTGAAGCTGAGAGGAAAGCTCAACTCGCCTGCAAGGAGAGAGACATCGCCAAAAAGGTATACTTTTTTATTGTTGTTTTGACTTTATATCATTCTTACTACCTCAGTCTTATGATGCATTTCAATGCAAAACATGTCACGCCACAGGAAATCAAGGGCCTCAGGGAAGATCTGGCAAGCAGGTTAAACTCAAATGAGACTTTGGAACTGATAAAAGAGAAAGAGGAACAGATCCGAGAGCTTCTTGAAGAAGGTGATCAAATAGTTTTCAAGATACAAATTTACTGCATGTAAAGAAGGATCTGGTTGTTTGTTAAGGGTGTGTTTCTTTACTTGTTCCTTTCCGTTTAGGTGAGAAACTTTCCAAGCAGCAGCTGCAGCACTCCAACATCATAAAGAAGCTGCGTGTGAAAGAGAGAGACAGTGATGCACTGATCACCAAACAGACCAAAAAACTGAAAGAACAGGAGGAAGAACTTAAACATTTACAGCAGGTCAGGGAACGCAACCTTCAAGACAAAGCTGTGTTGTTTAGAAAATAATCATGTTTACATTTGTAAAGTATAATCAGGTTTCATGTTAAATGCCAGCAGAATGAGAAGATAACACAGGGTTTGTACAATGTTAATTGCAGGTTTTGGATAGTAAGGAGGAAGTAGAAAAGCAGCACAGAGAGAGCATTAAGAAGCTGAATGCTGTAGTGGAGCGGGAGGAGAAGGAATTGAGTAAACTGCAGACCAGCAGTGAGGAGCTTCAGGAAAAGAACCGCAGTTTACAAGCAGCCCTCGATAACTCCTACAAGTAAATAAATGCCACATAATTGACTTATTCTTAGAATTGAAATACTTGTCACTGCAGTTTTGGTGGTGGTCTTTCCCAGCTTATAGATTTGACTAATTTTTCACTGTCTAGAGAGTTGGCAGAGCTGCATAAGGCCAATGCCACCAAGGATAGTGAGGCGCAGGAACTGGCGCTGAGCAGAGAGGTGCAGGCAAAAGAAGAGCTGAGTCTGGCTTTGGAGAAAGTCCAAGAAGAGTCCCGCCTACAACAAGAGGCACTGGCCAATCAGGTAATTGATTGATATTATATATATATATATGTATGTATATATATATGTGTATATATATGTGTATATATATATATATATATATATATATATATGTGTGTGTATATATATGTGTGTATATATATATATATAGATATGTGTGTATATATATGTGTGTATATATAGATATATCTATATATATATATATATATAGATATGTGTGTATATATATATATATATATATATATATATAATTTTTTTTTTTTTTTTTTTTTAAATGCTTATGTTTATTGTTATGTAATTATTATTTTACTGGATTTCATTTTTCTCTGCTTTGCACAATGCTTGTTTAAATATTTTGAGGAACTTGGTTTGCTTTCTTTCGGGGTTACTTATCTAGTTATACAGTCTTTGCTTTAGTGTCTTATTAATCTCCAACTTCTAGCTGTCGAGTCTGTTTGTGACTGTTTTTTGTTTGTTTGTTGAGGTGGCAGATTTGAGGCTGGGTCTACAGAGGGCGGAACAACAGCAGGCCAAGAAGGAAGATTACCTGAGAGAGGAGATCAGTGAGTTACAGCAGGTAACCAGAACGTCTTATTTCCAGCTTACAAGTACAGGTATCGTAGAGAAAGCTCAAGATTACTCCATTTTTGTTAAAGGAAGTGTCTCACTGATTTAAGGAGTAAAAGACAAGTTCTAGTTTTTTTCTGAAGTTTAAATATTTTCAATACCATTGAAACATTTGGAGTCAATAAGATTTTTTTTTTTTAAGGAAATTTATATTTTTAATTCAGCAAGAATGCATTAAATAAATTAAAAGTGACAAAAGACTTTTAAAATGTTACGAAAGATTCATATTCATAAATGCTGTTCTTTTGAACTTTATATTCAACAAAAATGCAAAAATGTATTACTGTTTCCACAAAAATTGTAATCCGCAAAATTCTTTTCAAACACTGATAGTAAGAAGTTTCTTGAGCACCAAACCAGCATGTTAGAATAATTTCTGAAGGATCCCGTGTCACTGAAGATTTAGACTTTATAATTTTATAATATTAGTGTAGATTTGATCAAATAAATGGATCCTCTCTGAGCATAAGATGTCTTTCCAAAAATCTTATTGACCCTAATCCTTTGATCGGCAGTGCAGGTGATGGTTCTGCTTTAATTTTACTCTTCAACAGAGGTTGCAAGAAGCGGAGACCAGAAACCAGGAACTTAGCCAAAGCGTTACATCAGCAACACGGCCACTCCTGCGGCAGATAGAGAACCTCCAGGCCACGCTTGGTGCCCAGACAGCATCATGGGAAAAACTAGAGAAGAACATCTCAGACCGCTTAGGTGAGACTTGCTTGATTTGAATGAGCCTAACAATTACCTTATTACGGAGTCCCTAAAAAAAAAGTAGTATATACATATAGACTTTTGTGTGAACAAGAAACTTTGGGAATTTTTTTTTTTGCACATCAGCCCATTTTATGGTACAGTTTCACGACCGCCATGGAGGATGCGTTAAAGTGGACATAAGGCTGTGATACTAGAGAGACCCTAAACTGCCCTAACGAAAGCTATATTTTGACCAAATATATCTTTATTAATTCATGTACCTCCACACTCCCATTTTCTTCATAGTAAAATGTCAGTGACACACAAAGGAAATATGATATAGACAGGATCCATAAAAGAGAAATTGTAATGCGCAATCAAGCAAAAAGTCCTGTGTGTAAGAAGTTTCTCGTGCACACGTGAAAGTCAGTATTTTTTTTCTTTTTGCTTTTTTTCTTACCTTATTCATATGTCCTTTTGATTGCAAGATTAATATATTGCATTCTCTGTATTTTAAGGTTTTAATTGAGTAATGATTCATAAAAAAAAGAAAACTAAAGCCAGTGTGAAATAAATGTTAAAAGCAGGATCTCATGTTCAAACCCGCTTTTTCTCATACACTGTACCGGCCCTCTCTCCTCATCTTTCAAAAGGTGATATGGCCGTTAAATTTGAGTTCAGTTCTCCGTATATATGCCTTAGCATTACTGCAGTAATGATTGACACAAGTACAGTAGGCCTTTGATTCTATCCAGATTGGTATTAGCAAACCTAACTTTATTGTGCTTGATATAAAATAAAAGGTGCTTTAAAAGGTACTTGAATCTGGTGTGCATGAAAGAGTTCAGTGGCTTATGTCATTTGTTTAAATCTGATGTTTCCAAACAATAAACCACACATGACATTCACCAGTTGTTTTCACTTTCTCTCTTCTCAGCTGATGCCCAAGCCCAGCTCGCCGTTTCCATAGAGAGAGAGCGTTCAGCAACAGAGGAGCTACTTGCTATCCGAGCACAGATAGCATCTTTAGAATCCCAGACTTCCTTGTTGAGGCAGGAGAAGGGACGTCTGCAGGGGCAGCTAGATGCAGAGAAGATGCGGCGGGAAAAACTGGAGGATGACTTTAGCAGGTAGGAGATGTGGTTAACATTTAAAAGAGAAGCTGACATTGTAAAGGGCAGTATTCTCACACTGATTTCTGTATGTGTAGGGAGCGTGTAGAGCTGGAGAATCTTAAAGGTGAACATGTTCGAGTCTCAGAAGAGGCCAAGAAGGAGAAGGTGCGGTTTGCTCCTTGAAGACTTTAGGCAAAACGTATACAAAAACAATTATTTTCAATGAGTGTAATATTTGGTCCTCTTCAGTTGCTTCTCACCAACCAACTGGAAATGGAGAAAATGAAGGTGGAACAGGAGAAGAAGAAATGCTACCTTGCTCAAGAGGCCCTCAAAGAAAAGGTTTGCATGAAAATACCGGACTCTGCTCTTTTGTTATCTGAATTTGTCTGTTTATTAAGTTTTTTTTTAAATAATAATTTTATACAAGGTCCAAAATTAACTTTTTAATCAAACCAAGCTGTTATGATAAAAGCTGTGGCATAAAATCAACTAATTTTAAGAGCCTGGATCTGTGTTTTTGTTTCATCAGGAGAGGAAGTCTCTAAGTTTGTCTGTGACTGATGCTCCTGCGTCCTCCACTCCCTCACTGTCCCGCTCCAGCTCCGTTAGTGGGGCTGAGCATGCTGGCTTACAATCCTCCATTTTCTCTCAGGTACATTTGTCTCACCCCTTTCCACACCTATTCAGATGCAATGAATCCTTTTCTCTTCCTAAATTTTTCACAGTCTATCACAATCACGTTTGTTTTTGCAGGAGGATTCTCTCGACCATTCTTTCAGCACTATGACCATGTCCCTCAGCGGGACTAACCTATACGAGGCGGCTCGACTGGGTGGTGGATCCAGTGTTATTGAGAGTCTGCAGTCTCAGCTCAAACTCAGAGATGGAGAGATAGCCCAGCTGCAGGTACAATAGTCTTTCATCCTGTGTAAAATTACATCCGAGTTTGGAATGTTATAAACTTACTGTAACATTTAGAAGCTGAATATTTTATGTACTCATTTGGATTCAATTCTTTTGGTGTACTGCAAGATGGAGATTGCTAGTCTAGAGAGAAGTCGCACTGTGATGGCGGAAGAGCTTGTGCGACTGACCAATCAGAACGATGAGATGGAGGATAAAGTGAAGGATATCCCAAGACTAAAAGTGCAACTGAAGGTAAACAAAAGCAAAATGGTACTTTTAAAGCAGAGACAACTCACGGTAGTTTATAACAGACTGCTACAAATGTTTGGCTACTTCTAAGTTAATCTGGATACGTTTGAATTTTTTTATTTATTTAATCAAAAATAAAATTTAAAATAACAGCAGCTTCAGTCTTCTGTCACATGATCCTTCAGAAATAATTTTAATAAGAAACATTTCTTATTATTTTCAATGTTGAAAACCGTTGCTGCGTAATGTTTTGTGGAAACCTGATATATTTATTTCACCTTTTTAGATGATTGAAAAATATGAACGAACATTTGTTTTTTAGATAGACATTTTATAACATTACAAATGTCTTTACTGTCATTTTTGATCAGTTTAATATGTCCTTGCTGTATAACAGTACTAATTTCTTTACAAAAAACAAACCTACTGACCATGAATTTTTTAACTGTAGTGTAAATTGTGTAGTGTAAACTGTAGTGTAAATTCCTTTTCATGCTGAGTAAATTGTTCCCTATTATAGTCACTCTCTTGTGTCGTCTAAATCTAAACAAACTTTCTTGATTTTTCATTCTGTTTGAAACATTTGACCATAGAGGATCCTGATATATGATCTGTTTGCCAAACAAGCAGAGAATTAGGCTTTAACCTGGTGGTTAAACACTCACCAACTGTTTGTGTGCATCACAGGATCTAGAACAAAGGCACAACACAATCCTGCAGATGTATGGAGAGAAGGCAGAGGAGGCGGAAGAGCTGCGTCTCGACCTGGAGGATGTGAAAAACATGTACAAAACGCAAATAGATGAACTGTTAAAAAATCAAAAGTAATATTCTGCAAAAGGACTGGCACTACACACTGACTATAAACAGAGCTTTACTGTAGGAGTAACTGCGCTTTACATCTCAGCATTGGTGATAAGACCAAGTAATTTAATTGTTTGTTTTTTTCTGAGAAAATATTCATCATATTTCATATAGTATATACTTATTTAAGACATTATTCTTCTCACGGTTGTGGGATTTTATTTGAAATCTCTTTTTTTTTCTCAGTAAATAACCATGTTTGGTTTAAGAAATGACTATCTATCAGTGTATAGGTTAGGTGGTTTCTTAACACTTGAATTTGCACAATGATTTGAGAGTTCGAACTTTCTGCGTTTGGATTTTAATCATGAATGAATTGCTATATTTTCCTCTGATCTTCATCCTCTGGACTGCACATTTTACTGCTAAGTAGTTGCTTTGCTGTTGACGATCTCTTCACATCGTGAAAACAACATGCTTTTCAGAAAACTCCAGGATACCATGCGTACCTTCAGTACGCTCAAGTTAGTGGAGTTAACGTTATCAGTTATGTTTTGTACTCATTTTTATCTCATTTCATGCTGATTGAGTTTTAGTGATGAGGGGTCCACGCAAATCTTTCACTGTCATATTCTATGAGATATGATCTCTGTAAGTCATACATTAAAGTCTGGACTGATGTCACTGTAAGATCCTCCCAGTGTATCTTCAGTTTTTGTTGCACACTTGTAAATAAAGTAAGATATGTATTGTGCAGACTATTTGTTTTCAAGCCTTATTATTGAATTTAATGTTTAATAATTACTAAGATATTACTTTTAGTTATATAGTAAGCAATATATTATTATTAGTAATAGATTAATAATTTCTTCCAACTTTATTATTTTAATTTTTAATAATTACTAAGGTATTATATGATTGTATTATTATAATTAATAATAACCTGCTTTTATCTTTATCGTGTATATATATATATATATATATATATATATCGTGTGTTTATATATATATATATATATATATATATATATATAACATTTTCTATAGTATTTTAAGTTAACAAGTATAAATAATAATAATTATTATTATTTCTGTTTTTATTTGTTTTTCAGCTGTTAATGTTTACTAAATATTAATGTATATAGTAACAATATTAGTATTTATCTTTATTCATGACTAATAATAACGAAGATATTATTTTTTACTTATAAAGTAACGAATATAGTAGCATTATTGTTTTGAATTAATGACCATTCTTGGATGTCCATTAATCAACATACAATTCAGATGTTCTCGTGCGCCCTCTTGCGGTTTTTATCAGTATCACACGCCGGCTGATGGTTTCCGGTAGTATGGCGACTACATCTCTAAATGCACCCACTGCCTGTCCTTAGTTTCTCCAAGGAGGTAAGCATATCATTATTTTTGGTTAGCACGGGGACTATTCACTTTAACTTAGAACTATACTATTAAAAGCACTAAAGTAGTGAATTATGTGTTTTTGCGCTGGTAAAGACAGCCGCTATGACTGATGGTGAGACAGCTGTAAGTCTCTCCCCCTGTTTATGGTTGTTGCGGTCTCAGCTCCGCTTGCACTATTATTATTTTTTGTTATGTGTGATTTTGGCGTCGTGCTGTGTCAGTGCATCTGGGTATCACAGCTCTGTAGCTTGACTGTCGCCTTTAACATAAAAAATAAAAAAACGTGCAGATTTGACTAACTTTTTCCCAAGGTAAACAAGAACTGATACAATGTCAATGTGTTTCTCGAATGCAGTGTAAGTCGCTTTGGATAAAAGCGTCTGTCAAATACATACATGTAAAATGTAACAATCTGCAATACAGAGTCTTTTAAAATCCTGTACGTGTACAGTCACTCTTCTGTAGGACATGAATTGAACTTTCCCATAAAGCCAATGGGATTGGAAAACAGTGCGCCTTTGTTAATCTATTTGATCTGCCCTGTCTAGACAGATCTCATTAGACACTGTATTTAGAAGTGACGAATCTTATATGTGTGTATTTATATACTGTATATATATATATATATATATATATATATATATATATATATATATATATATATATATATATATATATATATATATATATATATAGAGAGAGAGAGAGAGAGAGAGAGAGAGAGAGAGAGAGAGAGAGAGAGATTGTGTGTGTGTATATATATATATATATATATATACTGTACATACATATACACACACACACACACACTATTACTCCAACTATTTTTGCTACTTATAATTATCATAAGTAATTATAAAGGGCATCTCTTTCAATTAATGTCAAATGTCTGTCAGAATCTTTCTATCATTGTATTAAATATGTTTAGTTTTACTGTAATACTGTATTATAATATAGGCTACTGTAATAACTATCCTTGTCGTGATTTATGCAAAGATTGTGCCTGTCACATTTGAACAATGTGAGTTTTTTTCCCCCACGGGTTTTTAATGATGTGATCTGTAATTATGTTGTCACAATTACAAGACACCACAGCAAAGCAGTTTGTCATTTCCCCTCACAAGAAAATCACTATAGCTTCTACCTAAATAAAGATAAAAGATGAATATGCGAATGTGGGCCTGTGTTTATTTATTAATGTTGATAACTTCAGTAAATGGCACATTTAGGAATTAGGTATTAGGAATACCGTGACTTATTTTTTAAAGTCACAAATGTTTTGCTTATGTTGTGATTGTGATTATTTGCTAAGCTATTATCTATTACGTATAATAATTTTCAAAGATAGTCTTGAAAATTAATCCTTTAATGTCTGTGTGGACTGTGGCATGTCCCACTTCTTGATCGGTTTTACTATATCCAAAATTAACAATGTTATCATTTTGACTTAATGTATGGTATTAATATTGAATGAAATCAATTTTATTATAATTTTTTTTGCATAAGAATTAGTCCCATCCTGTGAACCCTTTCCAACATGGTAGGAAAATAAGCAAATAAACTCATTTCATTTTAGAAATTTTGACATAAATTGACTGCATTTGTCAAGCTCAAACAATAAAAGCCACTTTGTCACTTTGTACGAGTTTTTTTTTTTCATTTATAGAAAAAAAAATCAATAACTACAAAACAGCATATTATTAGTTTAAGTTATAAGTTTTATTTGATCTATTTTTATCTATTTTTTTAATTAATTGATGTGATGTCTAACGTTATTGCTATAAAGTGAGAAATCACATTACTTATTACAGTATTTCAAATCTTTTATTAATTTCCTCAGTAAACGTATTTTGTCTGATTCCATTTAAGTACATTGTGGTAATGCTGTGAAAAATAATAAATGGGCATTATGATTAAGTAGAAATGGTTCATGAGCATTTTTTATCAGAAAATAAAATTTCATAATGATTTTATATATAAATCCTCAACATTATGGTTCAAAATTAGGCCATTATCAACTATTAGATTTGTTTCCAGTCCTCTCAATTAACGGTTGAATGAACGAGTACTCAGCGCTGAGGAAGATTCTCTTAACTTTATAATTTCTTCTTTTTGAGTGTATATATGTAAATATCTAGGGGAGTTGCACAGAGACAACCAATGAGACAGTATAGATGACATCATATAGGAATTCTATACATACAATAACAAGTCTATTTATGGTCAGTTGTCCAGCTAACTTTACCACAGTTACATTGGCAGCCTAGTGAACCTTCTACACTTCTTACAATGGAGAGTGGGGGACCATTTCTGTTTTGGCCAAGTGACTTCAACTCCATATGGAAGTCATTCCTATACATAATGAGAAACACATGTTGCCATATAAAGTTTATGATATTCAAGGACAAAGGAACTCTTCTCCTTCATCCTTTTTCATTGTGATACTAGTACTTATACATCAACCCATATCAGAAACATACATGACCATCATTTCTGTAGAATGTGTACTTGTTCATCTATTAATTTCCCTCAATCCTTGCCTTATTGCTTAAACAATTGAAGGAAAAAGGTCACTAATATTTCCTGTGGTCGGAGTTTCACATGGAGTAAGATCCGTTCATTTGCAGGTTCCCACACTGTTGTTACTCCTAGAGCTTTGGTGTTGCTCCTTCCCTGTAAACCATTATTTTTCTTTCTCTAAACACACACTCTCTCTCTCTCTCTGTCATAAACCATTGTTAGGTGCTAAGAGCCAGTGTGGTTCCTTCCATGTGGCTTGAGGGACTATGCTGCTGCTGGTAGCTCTGTGCCTGGCCTGCACTTATAAAACCATCTCCGCCACAGACAGCGGCCAGAACAGCAGCCGCACGCCACAGCTGGACTACAGCAGCCTTGCGCTGCCTCAGCAGCACATTTCATTCTTTCTGCACAACAACAAACCATTGGCCAAACTCTGCAAGGAGGACCCACTTTGCCCTTATAAAGTAAGCTATTTCCTCTTGTTTCTTATGGAATGTCTGCTGAAGTTGGGATATTTTCCAAAGGCATTGTCATACATCAGCTATAATGGTGGATTAGAGGCTGTTCTTTTTGGTATAGCTTGTAACTTTGTCACTAATTTCTAGTGTTGTGCTGTTATTAGACGACCGTAAACGGGATGTTCTCTTAGCTCGGTGTCTCTTTTGGCTGTGACAGGATGCTCTGTTGCTTAAAAAGTCCTGCTGGGGGTATGAAAAGAGCTGCTCCGCTGAGGACAGATTCAGCTATCCTGTGTGCACCAGTCTTGACTCAGGATGGTATGTCTTTCTTCGCTGACTTATGTTTTTCTTTAACACTTTTATGTTTTCCCACTATTCGTAACCATCAAATTACCCATGTATATTTATGCATATAGGCAGGACAGCAAAAATGACAAAGTGTCATTATTTACTCACCCTCAAAGCTACTGAAAGATCGACATTTGTGTGGGATACTTTTATAAGACTTTTTGGAGGAGGTAGCCATTGATCACAGTCTATTTTTATTGTATGGAAAAGAGCAGCATGAACCGTTTTTAAAATATCTCCTTTTGTGGATGAACAAAAAGGAATGACATGAGGTGAGTAAGTGTTGACAAATGATATTTTTGGTTGATTATCTAGCTGGTAAAATTGTTTTAGGTTTTTTAAAGAAATATTTTTTTGTGCCCCAAGGCATTCATTTGATAAAAAAACAGTAAAAACATTAATACTGTTACATTTTGTTTTTACAATTTTAAGAAATGTTTTATACATTAAAATGTAAATTTTTTTTTCTTGTGATGCAAATGTTACATTTCTTTCATTTCTTGCCAGATTTTTGTATTCAAGTGTTTAATAATTATAATATTTTTAATAATTAATAATTATTACATGAAATAAGCCTATCATGAATGATTTTTACAGTATTTATGAATCTAGGTTAATGTTAATTTATAAATATACTGCTGTTTATTCATTGTCAATTCATTTTTATTCATAATGCATAAATTAACATAAATAAATACAACTTGAGATTTAAAAAATGCATTAACATTAACGAATTGAACTTTATTGTGAAGTGTTACTCAGTTATGCGTGTATAAGAACATGTTAAATATTCATATTATATTTTAAGGATGAAATTCAGTATGTCACTGCTGTCGCTGCTTGAAGGTTCTGTAGTTACATAACCTATTGTGTGAAATATTGCACCCGTGTCTGACATATTTATATTGGAAAACAAAGTTTCTTTAATCTAGTGCTGAATACAAGCTAACACAAGTTACTAACATTTGAACACAGCCTGTTTTCCACTCAAGCACTTCGAGGATCTTTTATCTACTCCACTGACTACTGTCTGTCTTCGTTCTTTAGGGCGAGCTCTATTCACACGGCCCAGGAACTGTTCTGGAAGCAGGCAGATTTTGGCTATGTGAAGGAGCGTCTCCGTGAAATGAAGACATTGTGCAAGCCCACAAGTCCCGTGAGTTTCCCTCTTCTACCTCACTCTGTGCTCAATAAACCTTCAACTCATTTGCTTTGTCTTTACCGCGGTAAAGCTCTGGCAAAGTGCTTGGCTCACCTCCAGAGCTTTGAGCATGAGAGCTCTGAGCTTAAGACATAAGGGTGTTTTAAATGATACTGCTTCAACATGTCCAAACAATACAGGGAACGAACAAATTTGAAACTTTTTCTAACAGGGTGATTCCTCTCTGAAGTGCTCCAGTTATATGCGGTTCTGCAGGGCCACAAACCTGTACCTGGACTTGAGGAGTCCCCGTAGAGGTCATGAGAGGTCAGTGACCCGCTCTAGGGTTGTTGGAGGTCAAGGAAAATGCAAAACTCTGTGAAAAATGTTTTCTCTCTGGCAGAACTGTGAGAACTTCCTGTCTAAATGAGTTCTCTCTCTCTCTCTTTCCCATGTCTCTTCCTCGGTCACTGCAGGTATAAAGAGGATTTCCTGGAACAGGGTGAGATTGGTGGTCACTGCAGCCTTAATAGTAAAGCATTAGCTGCAGAAGGGACACACAAGAGTCCTCTTCAGTCTTGGTAAATAACTTAATGGACATTCATTGCATTCAAAATGATTTATTAATATATTTCTTTACCTGTGAAAATTCAGCTTTGACATCACAGGAATAAATTACATTTTAAAATATATTAAAATAGACAAAATATTAAAACAGTTAATTTAAATTTTAAATTTTGATCAAATAAATACATTATTCTATCAAAAATACTACAATCCCAAACATTTGAACAGTAGAATATATCTGCTAATTGTTGTCGTCATTTGCCATTCAAAAAACGTTTTTAGTTCACAAAAGGAGATATTTAAAAGAATGTTTATGCTGCTTTTCCACCCATACATTAAAAATATACCATGAAGTGATAAAGTGCCATAAAAGTGCTCCATATGACGTGTGAGCTGTATTACATCTTTAAAATCCAATTTAAGGGTGAGCAAATGATGATAGAGTTGTAATTTTTAGACTATCATGCCTATTGAGAAAGTTTGTTTGCTTTTCACAGACTATAATGATACATTTCCAAAGACATCATCGCAAATCTACTTTTTCATAATTTAATTTGTAAAAATGTCTTTCGCATATATATATTGTGTTATATTACCTTGCCAGTAAATGACAAATCTTTCTTCTTCATCTTTCTTTCTTCTTTTGAAAAGTCTTCAAAACTCGTATCACAGATTTTTTTATTTTGCTATAGGAGCAAATATAAAAGTTTATAGAAGTTAATAATAACTTCTAGTTCTGGGAACCCTGGAAATGTGAAAAGGGTCCATGTTCAAGTTTTAATGTATAAAAGCAGACTTTTTAGTTCATGCCAAGACAACTTGCTTTTCTTCTCTCAGGTTTGCTGAATTGCAGACATACTCAGAACTTGACTTCCACCCCTTGAACGACGGCCATTGTGATGTTATAATTGACAGACCCACCGTCTTCATGAAACTGGATGCAGGTCATCTTTTCTGCGCGCACAGTCTTCACAAAGCCAGGTTTTATCTGTTCTTGTGGAGTTTTTTTTTAAACTAGCATGCTTTTGCTCGTCTTTTTTACAGGAGTGAACATGTACCATCATTTCTGTGACTTTGTTAACCTCTACATCTCCCAGCACCTCAACAATTCCTTCAGCCGTGACATAAACATCGTCATGTGGGACACAGTAAGTGCTCATTTCTCTTAAACACACAAACATTACTGGCTTCTAATATGTAAATCGTCAGCCATGAAGGCTTAAAGAGCATTTCTTACAAACACTAACAGAAGGTTTGTTGTTTAAACCGAGAATCTGCCAGTTTCAGAGAGAAAAGAGAAAGATAAAAGGAAACCGTGGGCTGAAAATAAAGTGACTTACGAGAAAACCTTATCCTGCCTATTGTTCAGACGCTGGTATTTCAAGGGCAAGGAAGAGGGGAAAATGAACGGGTGTGGAGAAAGAGGGACATTTGTTTTTGTATGAAACAATGTGAATGACGTGGCAAAATAAAATCCACCGTGTTGTTTTATAATATATATTTATGCATGTGAGATTTAAGTTTGTGACTGTTAAGTTAAGGCTACATTCACACGGTCAGTTTTTGGGATTGAACACCGCAGTTACATAAAGGTGTGAGTCTCTAAATGTCCCATTCACACAGTAACTTAGCATAGAATCTCGAATACCATCTGTATGACGGAGTCCATATTCATAACCATAGCCATCACTTTTGTCCTGACAAGAGTTTAAATGAGCGCCGTTTATATCGGGGTGGAGAGCAGAGCAGAGCAGAGCATTTGATTCGCGCGTAGAACATCCAGGCTGACTAGATCTAAAACCTTCAGATGACAAATTACCCGTCGCTGTAAATTACCCATATCCCACATGAAAAAATCGTACAACACACGCTAGACACGGGTTGAGACAGTATGCAACATGCAACATATTGCGCAAGAATGCGGTTGTGTGTCCTGATAATTTACAGGTGTGAATTTGTTTACTGTAAGCGGTTGTCACTCCCGTAAATAGCCGTAGTTTGTGTGAATGTAACCGTATTAAGGACTCAAATACTGTATTCTGTTGTTTTGTGAACATGGCCATTGTGTTTAGACTTTGGATGATCCTTTTGGATTTTAGTTTTAATAGCAGATTTAGAGAGATTAGGAAAATAAGGATTATAATCTGTAATCTAATCCATTTAAGAAGATGAATTAAGGTAATTCATTGGCTATTATGTCTTGACTGATCATGATGGCTGTTTTGAAAATGCAGACGGATTTCACAAATCTATCATAAAGTATTGGTTAAACGTTTAGGGTCAATAATAGTTAAAATAAATGAATTAATACTGTACTTTATTTAGCAAGGACACATTAAATTACAGTTAAGACATCACTGACTTTCAGTGTTTTTAAGGATGCTGATTTTTAAAAGGCAGCTGTTTGAGATGGTTTGTGTAACATTAGCAACATATTATTACCGGTAGCTGTTTGATCATATCATTTGCGGTTTAGTTTCTGATATTATATAGAGCAATACATTAAACGCATTGCGATTCTGATACAACAACTTGTAGACGATCCTGTAAAATTTTCTCCTCTTTCTTGTTCTGAATCAGTTTGTGGTTCAAAGTATCAAATGGCTTAATTTAGCCATTATTTCCACTTGTCGTTGTGTTGCGTTTAGTACATTTGATCAAGTGGATTGTGTCTCCTTAGGCCTATTCTAAGTGAAGCAAGGGTTTAGATTTACATTCAAGCTATTCTGATGCATGATGAAATCGTTTTCACAGGAAAAAAACTTTCAAATATGATGATCAAAGATGAGTTTTAAGGGATACAGTTAATGACTGCAGGGGGACTTTAAAAAAAACGTAAAATGTATTTAATTAAGTTGTTTTGTCTGTCAGAGTGTGTATGGATATGGAGACCTGTTCAGTGAAATGTGGCGGGCTTTCACGGATTATGACATCATTCACCTCAAAAACTTTGACTCCAAAAGGGTAAAAGACTTTATTTCACATCACCAGTTCTTTTATTTTTCAGCATCTGAGTGTTTTGGTGCTATTTAATAGTGTTTGTTTTTCACAGGTGTGTTTTAGAGACGCATTTTTTTCTCTCCTCCCAAGAATGCGATATGGTCTTTTCTACAACACCCCTCTCGTATGTATCCTTGTCTTTGCATGCTTCTGTTGCTCTCAAATGTTTCCCTATTTAGCATTTGTTCATCTGCTGTCTTCTGTCTATGTTAATGCATTTCTGCCTGACATATGTGGATGCTGTGCGTCTGATATAGAATATTTGCCTTGTGTGAGACTGAACTCATCTGGTGCTGTCGCTCAAATCATCCCTATATTAATGATTGTGTGCCTCTGCTCTCTGTGTGCAAATGACATGCAGAGAAGATTAAACTGACAGATGTGTGTAATTTGATAGATCTCTGACTGCCACAGTGAGGGGCTGTTCAAGGCGTTTTCCCAGCATGTCCTTTATCGACTCCATGTCCCGCAAGATGGACCGAAGGTAAACATACTTGAACACACACACACACACACACACACACACACACACACACACACACACACACACACACACACACACACACACACACACACACACACACACACACACACACACACACACACACACACACACACACACACACACACACACACACACTCACACTCACACTCACACTCACACACAAAATACTGATCATGATTTAATTCCTCTATTATAATAGTAGAGACACAGTCATACTCTCTGAATGATATAGTAATTTATCTATTTGTGTTTGATAATGTCAGGAAAACAAAAGGGATTTTTGAAAGAATAATTTAACAAAGAGATTGTTTTGTGATGTTAACAATTATCGTACAATAACAATTTCAAAAATTGCACAGGAAACAGCTTATATACTGCGTACATTAAAATCAAGCACAAAAAAAGACATAAATTATTATATTTAGATTTTATATAATCTATATTTATAAATAAATAATTATTACATATAATGTATTATTATTATTATTTATAAATGTATCTTGTTTTATTATTTTATTATAATGTTATTTTTTTTTATTTTAAGTCTTATTAATTATATTATTTCATGTTAAATATAAAATAGATTTTAATTCTTAGACTTCTAAATAAATAGTTGTTAAATTGCTATATATATTATTGTTATTTTATTTTAAATATGAGAATAATTTTATTTCTTATTTAAATAAGTAATTATTTAATTATTATATTATAAATATAGAATTAATTTTAATCTTTATTCTTTTAAATACATAAATATTGAATGAAAAGATTCTGTAATTTCAATATTTTTTGCCATAGGCTTTTGTGTATGAAGATTGCACTAGATGGCACTGTTGGACAATTTATTCATTCATATGGTCTTTATCAATGAGGGAGTCCAGTTTTTTCTTATCACACATATTATGTACATTTACCTCCTCTTTACCCACCCAAATAAAGGTTTAAGTAATACATTTTAATCTTTGAGTATATTTTAAATGGATTATATTATATATGTCACAAAATGTATAGTTTTTGAAATATGTCTGAAATCTGTCATGTCCCCAGGGCCAAGTCCGTGTCACTCTGTTGGCAAGAAGCACTGACTACCGTAGGATAATAAACCAGCAGGAGGTGAATGCGCTCTCTCTCTCTCTTTGCTCATCATTGATTTATCACTCTGTTTCCTTAACTGCCCATTTAAACTCTTATTTGCTTGAGACCCCTGCTTGGTAAAAAGCCTCGATTTACTTGGCCTCTGTCCACATGAGCGTGAGGTCTCGTTAATCACCCTCTGAATCCCTGCTGTGTGTGTGTGTTCAGCTTATCAATGCCCTGAAGACTGTGCCTTTATTTGAGGTCAAGCTGGTGGATTACAAATACAAGTGAGTTATTCTGTCTCTGTGTTTTTTAAATGTATGGATTTTCTTTGGTGTTTGAGTGATTTGAAATGTGTATGTGTACGCTTAGAGAGATGCCGTTTCTGGAGCAGATCCACGTCACACACAACTCCGATATCTTCATTGGGATGCATGGAGCCGGACTGACCCACCTCCTCTTTCTTCCCGATTGGGCTGTCATATTTGAATTGTATGTAACTCTCTGCTTTCTAAGTGATCTAAATTATATTTCTGAGGAATTTAAATGCAACACTCAACTTCGTTTTTAAGTTTTAGAAGCACTTCAAAAGAGTTTAAATAAACAGTTATTGATGACAGTCTGCAGTGTTTAAGTAATGTTTATGCCATTTAGGTTATTATATTGTGTAATATTATTACTATCTAAATGATTAAATATTGTTTCATAATTTAAAGTGTAATTTACTGCAATTTCAGTCTTCGGTGTCACATGATCCATCAGAAATTATTCCAATTTGCTGCGGTTTTCAATGTTGCTATATTTTTCAGGAAACCATGCTACATTTTTGTAGCATTTATTTGAAATATAAATAATCTGTTACATTACAAATGTATTTTCTGTCAACCATGCTTCCATCCCTCAGCCTCGTCTTGCTTGTCACACAAAAAAGTTTCTTTCTGTTTCACTACTGATAAATGAATACATCACGACTCACTTCAGAGCGATGTTTTTCCATGACACCTATCTGCATGTGTTAAGACGTCTTCTCCAATGTGCATCTGTGCATCTGACACCTGTGTCATGTTATACATCTACCCAGCACTGATGTAGATGCAGTCAAGCTTCTGTGCTGTACAATATACTTTTTAATGTGTGTTACAAAAGAGGGAAGCATCTGACTGTGTGTGTGTGACAGTGAAATACAGCCTAATTAAACAGTTATCCATCAAACAGAGTCTGCGGAGGCTTTGTGGGCCACTGCCTGCTAAGTTTGGGACATAAAACATCCTTCTTTCTGTATTCCGCAGGTACAACTGTCAAGATGAGAGCTGCTACCGTGATCTGGCCCGACTGAGGGGAGTCCATTACATGACTTGGCAGAAAAGGGACAAAGTGTTCCCCCAGGATAAGGTGAAGAGAGCACACACACAGACACACACACACTTTACTTCCAAACCTGTACAACACTGCCTGGATTCATTCCAGTATTCCTATATACAGTACCAAAATCACATTCGGTGTGAGTGATGTTGTGCCTTTAAACTAGTTACATAACCTCTTATTAGAGAATTATAATATATTTAATTTGAACTCTCTAATAGGAATATCCAGTGTATACTTTCTGATCCACCGGCCACTTTATTAGGTACACCTTGCTAGTACCGGGTTGGACCCCCTTTTGCCTTCAGAACTGCCTTGATTTTTCATGGCATTGAACATTCAACAAGGCGCTGGAAACATTCCTCTAATGTTTCGGTCCATATTGACATGATAGCATCAAGGATTTGCTGCAGATTTGTTGGCTGCACATCCATGATGTGAATCTCCTGTTCAATCACATCTCAAAGGGGTTCTACCGGATTGAGATCTAGTGACTGTGGAGGCCATTTGAGTACAGTGAACTCATTTTCATGTTCAAGAAACCAATTTGAGATGATTTGAGCTTTGTGACATCTAGCCATCAGAAGATGGTGCACTGTTGTCATAATGGGATGGACGTGGTCAGCAACAATACTCCGGGCTCTGATGATTAAATGATGGTAAAGGGCCCAAAGTGTAAGTAATTTATCCCTTACACCACCAGCAGCAGGATGGATCCATGCTTTCATGTTGTTTACACAAAATTCTGCCCCTACCATCTGAATGCCACAGCAGGAATTGAGACTCATCAGACCAGGCAATGTTTCTCCAATCTTCTATCGTACAATTTTGATGAGCCCTTGCGAATTTTAGCCTCGGTTTCCAGGTCATAGCAGACGGGTGGCACCTGTGTGGTCTTCTGCTTCAAGGTTTGCTCTTCTGCAGACCTCGGTAGTAATGAGTTGTTATTTGAGTTATTGTTGCCTTTCAGTCAGCTCGAACCAGTCTGACCATTCTCCTCTGGCATTAACAAGGCATTTTCAACCACAGAACTGCCACTCACTGCATATTTTCTTTTTTTCGTTCCATTCTTTGTAAATCCTAGAGATGGTTGTGCGTGAAAATCCCAGTAGATCAGCAGTTTCTTTGATACTTCTTAAAGACCAGCCAATCTGGCACCAGCAACCATGCCACGTTCAAAGTCACTTAAATCACTTTTCCTCTCCATTTTGATGCCAAGTTTGAACTTCAGCAGATCGTCATGTGATTGGCTGACTAGATATTTGTGCTAATGAGCAGTTGAACAAGTGTAGGTAATTTATTAATCTTAGTTCATATCGATTTCAACATTTACTAATACATTATTAAAATCAAAAGTTGTATCTGACATGTTGGACCTGACCTAACCCTAACATTACCAATATTAAAGAAATACTGTAACAAATGTATTAATCATTGTTTGTTGGTCTAAGTTGATGAAGTGTGTGTGTGTGTGTGCTTGTATATTATATTATTTACCAATGTTTTTTTCTCTCACAGGGTCATCACCCTACTCTTGGGGAACATCCTAAATTTACCAACTACACTTTTGACGTAGAGGAGTTCATGCGCTTAGTCCTTCAAGCGGCCGAACATGTGACCCGGCACCCAGAGTGGCACGCAAAACAAGCCCGAGATGAACTGTAGCCCATAAAGCACGGTGGTCTTCTGCAAGGACATACATGAACGCACTCCTACGAACTCTCTGCACTCTTATACTCCTAAAGCCATGCTAACAAAAAGCAAATGGCTAGTATGTGAACTTTGATATTTTACTTTCAGAAAAAAGCATCTGCGCTGATCCTCTTGCTGTTTCATTCTGCACATTGAGGTGCCAGGTATATTGTTAAAACTCTCACACTTCATTTGAAGATGTATTGGTTTGACATATTTTGTGTGGTTTGTACCCAGGGCTTTTTTAAATTTTCTTTAGAGACTACACTTTTAAACCTGACTTAAGTGCAGCTTTGTGTGGTATTTCAAAATGGCTATGGGCTTAATTTCAATACATTTTAGAAGACACCCCGAAAATCAGGTGATCAGGCTTTGGGTACTGAACTAATGTTGAGGCCACCCACATAGTTTGGTAGCATTATTTATAACAGTCCAACCACATTTAAAGCATTTTTTTGTGGCTTTATAATGTATTAAGTCAAGGCAGATGATGTCAGCTTCATATTTATTAAAGTGTCAGTTTGGGGCCAGTACATATAGTCGTTTTGTAAATGCAAAACTATGTTAAGGGATTCATTACTCCAGTCCTGTTGGACACATTAAGATATTTGTGCAGTATTACTTCATTTTATAAAGTATTTTTATCAATATTGAGAAAAGGTGTCTGAATATTTGCAAAAGTTACTGAATTTAAAGTATTTAAAGAAATCCTGTGATGATATTTAATAAATGTTTGGACAGTTTTGTATTTGTATGCATTTGACAAATGAAATTAAGCTATTAAAAAAACAATTTTTTTGTGTATGAGATTTTACAATTCTCACATACATTGATAAATAATGATATATACATAACAATTGTTTTATTTTTATTTTTATCTTTTTAATGGCTATCACTAAAGTTAGCCTTTATCATAAATCAGTCATTCCAAGAATGGTATTCAGTGACTTTGCACTCGACTTATTTCTGCTGTGTCTCCCAATATAAGACCCAATATAAGGTTTGAAATGTGCTGTCACTGCAATTAATCTCTGTGACCTCAAAGCTCAACTCGGGGAGGACACAGGAAAAATCTATGAAATTATTACCAGTTAAAACTATTCCCAAGAAAAGTTTAATTTAAAACAATTCAACTAGAGCAAAATGAAGGGAAAAAATTTAATATTTCCTAATAAATTGCAAGCTTTTCATGTAATATGTATAGCACCCAGAGACAAGGCAAAAATAAAATAAAAAAAATGTACAAAGCGCCCATATATCTTTAATTAAATGTGATCAAATAAAATAATTCCACTTGAACATTTTAGTATAATATTTTTAACTCCATTACGTTAAGATGAATATTATAAGATGGAAATGAACACGTGAAAAAAATATACTTAATAGAAAAATCCCATTGTCTTGCTCTTGCATATTATGACCACTAGATGGCGCTACAACACCATTAATGATTCCGCACCCTTTCATTCGAGTGTCCACTAGCCGTTCGCCTCATTTTCACACACTGCACTGATGAATAACTCTAAACTTTGTGAAAACCAATTTTTAGGACAACAGATAAGATAGTTTTAACACTTTAGCCATCCCTGTCTTCTTTCTGTCACTGTGTTTTCCACCGTCTTGTACCTCGCGCGCACTTTAGCCGAGGTAAATGATAAAGTAACTTTGCTTTCATTGTCTCTCGGTTGTTATAGAGAGGCTAAAAGAGTGTGTGCTCGAACACAGACCGTTTATTACAAACGGCGGGCTGCACTTGCTCAGCAATTACTGCTGGTAACAGGAGAGAAGGATTATGCTCCGTCTCAGTGCTTTCTAATGATGAACCCCCCTTACAACGGCTAATAACGCCAGCCTTTCCCCTTCATGTCTTATTCAGTGAATTCTTTCTCCGCGCGCGGGTGGCCTTATTTTGTCGTGTTTAAAGTAATGGGATGTCACTGGTGGAATTGTTTGGGAGTGAGCAATTATTACCAACCTCCTTCCCCTCACTTCTGCTGAAGAAATGTGCTTCCCAAACCCTGTATCCTCCTCACAACACACTGCATCATGTAAATAAGCGCCTCTGCTGTTTCCTCTGCTGGAAACATAATCATAAGGTTTTTTTTTCTGTTTCGGAAAGGTCATTTAAAAAGACAGTTTCTTACTTTTAATAATTGATTATTATTATAAGAGTAAATCAATTGCATGGTGTCATTTCAGGCTAAATTGGAGTGTTTTTTAATTTATTTATAGCTGTGCCTTTAAGAAGTAACAAAGTTGACAGCTTTAGTTCATTTGGCCTTGGCTTTTCACTCTCAGAAAAAAAGGTGTAAAGATTGTTCCTTTAGGGTTACAACAGCTTTTCACTGGGGTGATACTCTGTAAAGGAACATATTTGAACCCTTTTCACCCATATAAAAGGCATATTAGTACATTAGAGTAACAACATGTACCTTAAGTTACTACTATAAACCTTTTTGGGGTAAAAAGGTACTTTTAAGGGTAAAAAATGTTCACCCTTAAAACATTTAAGGGTAACATTTAAACTTGTCCCCTGTGATAAGATGTTGTATCCCTAAAGGTGCTTTTTTTCTGAGAATGTTCGCTAAGATATTTTTATTTTTATCACTTTTAAGTTTAGAAATATCTAACTTAGTAAGTTATATGATCAGTAAGTCATGGCAAATTATGTTTTTTCTTTGCTTTAACTCGTCAAAATAATAAGAATTTTATACGTTGTACAAGATTCAAGTCAGTTTAATATAATTTAAGTTGAAATGACTAATACAACTAAGTTGATTTTGCTTAAAATTTTAAGTCAGTAACTGAACTTATGTTTTTAAGTTAAAATAGGTGGAATATTTTTGTATTTGTATTTTGTTGAAAAAAACCTAAAACGGTAACAAAACATATCTAGAGCAAGTGAAAACAAGAGGAAACACTTATTTACTTAGTGTAAAGTGTAACACTAAGTTTATTTTAATCCTTTTATTTGGGGATACTTATTACGGTATCACTGAAAGAAAAGGGTAACCTAAAAATGGTAATATCTAAATTAATTGATTTTATACAAGTGAAAAATATTAATATATTTTTCACTATCTTTTTAAAATATTTTTATATATTATAACACTCCTGAATCCAAGTAAATACATTGATTTATACCAACAAAGCACATTTTTATGTTTTAAAGCAAGTTACCACATTTTCAGTGTAAAAGGATCAATAAATACAATTTGTAAAATAACATATGTGCAATAAAATCTAAAATTATACAAAGAAACAAATTAAAAATAAATACCAGCTTTTATTCTGTATTTCAATATTTTTTCATATATTTCCCCCCCATATTATTTCATTAAAATTTAATAAATAAATACAAATTGAATAAAAATAAAGTTAATGTTTTTTGTTGATGCCTTAAGTAACACACACATCAAGTAGAAGTTGGTGTTAGCTTTTTGTTGTCAGTGTTTGCACATTAGAGACTTTTAATAACCCCCAAAACACAATAAAAAGGGAATAAATATTGGCAAAATCTGTCTGGCTGTTTGTGGGCCCAACTTTCCTGTCTGGTCCTGCTGTCTTTTGGATCTATATGACACACAGTCTCTTTTATCCTTCTTCTCTGGGTGTCAATATTTCAGGAAATGAATTTTCGTTCTGACTTTTGACAGAGTGCTACGCAAAGATCCTTCGGCACTGTTCAGTTATGATTCCCTCATTCTTGCCTGCTTTGGAGCCTAGATTAGATTTGTTTGTAATCATCCATCACCCATTTCCATCGTCTTCATGCATAATATCCATTATCCTGCGTGTATCAACGTGGCTTAATCTGATTCATCACACGAAGAAAAAAAAATCTCACCACTGAACAGAAATAAATCAATTACCAACGGCTCATCTTACATACCCACTTCTACAGGCGTCCCACAAAGCAAGAAAACATTCTCTTTCAGAGGATAAATGTGGAAATATTGATTGTGTTGGAACAAATATTCCTCAAGTTATGATCAGACATTTCCATAATGCTCAGTCCTCCGAGAGAACAATCTCAGAAGGAAGAAGCCTCAGTGGGGATCCTATAACACAAGCTCTCTGATAAAAGACATTTGTGCCCTTTCCTCCAATTCGACTCTGTCAGCATTATTACGACTTTAATTCTCTCATATGCCTGTTATACATTAAACGCTGTAAGCCAAAGCATTTATTCTTGGGGCTGGTGGAAAGTCAGTTAGTCTGAAGCAGCCAACTTGCTTGACTGACAAAAGGAAGTCCATTTGTGAAAGCAAGATGCGCTGTCCATGGTGCTGAAACGAATCTAAAACGTCCAGTTGTAGTTTCCACCTCATTGCTTTGTAGATCATTGGCTAAATTTGATCGATCCTTTCTTCGAAAAGATGCAAATTACAGAACAATGTGCACAAGTTAGCCATTCCCTGACACAAACACTTATAATAGGCTCATATAGGCTTATTAATTGATATACCTTTTGAACTGGTCATAGAGTCGCGATTGGACAGGTGCTTAGCTCTTCATCCCTCGTGCTCTTGCCTAGTTGAATCTAAATATTCTGCACATGGAGCCACAACATGTGATTCTCTCTGCAAAAGTGCAACTCGCCAGCAATTTTGCAGAGGTCCGTGAAAACAAGTGGCAAACATCTAGAGAGCTTCACAAGGTTGTTTGTGGTTAATATTTTATTAGGTAAATGTCTGGGCCAAAGAGGATGTTCAATGGTGGAAATAAATAGCATGGAGTATTGAGTGCAATGGCAGTACTTTTAAAATGAGGATTTAAACGGGTTATATTTCTTGTTGTACCGAATACCCCTTTCATCTTTCTTTTATACCTGAAGGAGACAAAGATTTCAATTTCCTAGCTGAGATCACCGGGCTAGGAGACGCACATCAAAGGGTAGTTGGCTTAACCCAGGACTTTTCTAAGTCAGACATAGTGTGTTGATGAGAAAATACAACAGTTCAGAGGTATCAGATGTTAAACCTCTAAACTACTCATGACCTTTTGGTGTAGGAGATGGTTGGGGAATCCTGAGCTGGTATTTGGTGATGGAGATTTTATTTCACCTGCCAGGCTCGACTTGTCAGGCTGTGATTGGCTACTGATAACATCATTTGCCACTTGATAGAAATCTAAAGAGTCCCTGGCTATGAGACTGAACCAAAATCGATCTTTAAAGGATTAACCTGTTTGAGCGCATGGTTTGGGCGCTTCGAGGCTGGCAGGTCGGAGGTGTAAAAAATGAAAAACCTTTCCTTTCACTTTTTGCCAGGCTGTCGTTATAGTACAGCCGCTCACTTCAACACTTGTTAGCTATGACATCAGTTAGCGTGGCCACTTGAAAGATCGCGCGCGCGGGGCGGGGGTGCAGCCGACGCACGTGCGCGGAATAAGCAAGGCAAGTTCGCCGTTCTCTTGTCAAATCGATCGCAGCTCGGGAGGAGTGTGCGAGGCGCAGTTATCATCGCAGACTTCCTCATCACTCACAGTCCCAGCGGTTCCGCGGGAGGACAGCTGTTAATAACCTAACAAGCATGCCTGGAACATTATAAGGCCATTAGTCTACTAACCCCCTTATGGATTTACGCACTTCTTTTCTGAGATTCAATCGCTGACGGTGCTTTTGGCTCGTTCGCCCTCTCTCACACATCCCGTTGGTGATGTTTGGAGAAGAGATAATGGGCAAATTCGGTTGATGAACTCTCCGTTTCGCTCTCCGTGTGATGGACAAGGCGGCTG
The DNA here is from genome assembly GCA_037043235.1 of Rhodeus uyekii. NCBI lineage: Eukaryota > Metazoa > Chordata > Actinopteri > Cypriniformes > Acheilognathidae > Rhodeus > Rhodeus uyekii. Next base: position 2,300,794 of record JAWRVZ010000018.1, on the reverse strand, counting down.
TTGAGTTCGAGCTTGGCTGGAGTGAGTAGAAAGTGAGCTCGGTTAAAGCAAACATCTGTCTTCAGGAGTCCTGTCACATCTGGAGCAAGGAGAATGCACGAGCTTTCATAAACAGAGGTAAACTGCTACTCATTCTCTCTTTTGGGTCGCTCTTGAGCGCGAGCAGTGACATTGATTAGTTGTTGGCTGCGAATTGATCTTGGCTGGGTTTCCAGAAGCGCCAAGTAAAGCATTGTTATCTGTAGCAGGTAAAAAACGTTTGTAAATGAACGTGCAACTTGGATCTTTTTTTTGGTATGTTTTTTTTGTGTGCATTATATCCGAGTCAGTCAAGGAGATATTTAATAAATAACAGGAATGCATTTGGATCATTTCAGTGCTTCTGTACAAGAAAACAATTGTTCAAAGTCTTGATAAAAATCCCATTTAAAACGATACTCTGCAGTCTTCGCATGCCACGTGACAAGCATAACTTTATATGGGCCTGCTTTGATAAACAAATAACTAATTGGAAAAGATATATTCTAATTCGTTTTAGTAACATTTATTTTCACTAGTAAGAATGCAATAGATTTTTGTATGTAAAACATATTTTTAACAAATGATTTGAGTGACAGTGTGCTAAATGAGCGCCTCCCACTAGTTCTTCCTCCTCTTCATCCTCCTCTTTTTGTTCAAGTTCACATGTTGCACGGTGGCAGTGCATGTCCTTAAACCCCAAACCAGATGATCTATGAATACACAATATATATCTACATATTCATTGTAATGCTGTTACGTTTCCTTACTAGTGAGCACAACTGAGTGAGATTGAGAGATCCTTAATGATGATTCACAGAACGCGCACTGGCATTTATTGTTCAGAAATATTTAAGAACTTTTAGCACATCTATAATATGATGCGCAATTTGCCACACACATATCTGTACATAATTTACAGATTTCAACAACGTGTTTAAAACATTTATGTAAGGATAAAAGTTAGATCACAAGTTAGTCAGAGAGGGTATTTTCACCAAGAGACGCAAACGAAGACGGGTTCGCCAGAGGGGGTAACCATAACAACACCGCGCTTTCCATCAGTTTCCTGTGCTTTACATGAAACGTAACAAATATGACTGTGACAGACTTGCATATCACAAATAAACTTTTATAAATTATTTTTTGATAATTATTTGCGCAGCGAGAGATCCACCTCGAGAGATTGCGCACTAAAAATGACATTTAAATTAATTAATACTTGAATTCATAATAGTAGCCCCACCTTGAATCCATTGTCTATCTGAAACGCTTTAGTGCGTAAGGAGACTATATGAGCGATCAGTTGGGGTTTCTGAGCTGCTCATTAGCGTCTACCGAGTCTGGCGCTTTGGAGAAGGAATGGAGCTGCGCGGCAGCGCGTGCCGACTGGACTAAACGCACCAACCTCCTCACATCATGTAGTAATTGCTCTTCATCTTCATCTCCACCCCTTTCCCGCTTCCCTGCCATTTGTTCTGTCCAATAAGTATTGAGAGCGAGTAATTATTCCCCCTTTGTTTCGCGTCCTCCGCGGCGCGCTGCAGAGACAGTCGTGTCACTAGTTCAACCGAGGTTGGGCGAGAATTGTAAAGCGACTTAATTGTCATCGACACTCACATTAACAGCCAAGCAGCCCAGCTGAGATTGCTCGATGAATCCTGTGCGTAAGAAGAGCTACACATGTATTTTTCTAACTCTGACACACACACACACACGCACGCACACAGTCATCCCTTTCAATTGGGCCTTGAATCACAGTGTTCCCTTTGAGAGAGATGTAGGAAAGAAAGAGGGTGAGAGAAAGAGAGAGCAGGAAGAGCACATCTGTGTGGCTGCCTGCAGTCGATTGGTTTCCCCTCTTGTGTCTCAGCATTAACTTATAACCTGCATCGCTTTTCCTTTTAATTTCTTTTCTTTTGCTTTTATGTATTTTATGGATTTCTTGTCACAAAATGACTTGAGTTCTAAGGGTAATTATATGATGGTTCATTATATCTTTCTCATTCATTCATTATAAATCTTTTATTAATATGACCCATATACAATTGCAATTGACCTTGATATTTAGGCTATAGGTTTTCAAATAATTACCCTTAGAAACACATGATAAGGCTTATATATATATCTCATGGAGGACGAGTCATGTTCATATACGAGGGATGGAGGGGTGTGGTGGGATGGAGAGGGGGGACGAGGGACGCTCGAGGGGATCTCTGATAGATAAGGCACGGATTGTGAGCAGCTCAGCTGGTCAGATCTGCTCTCTGAGCTCTGAGCTGGCATTAGCCGATCCACTCTGTGCTGTCGTGATGGATGGATGCTCTTAGAACGGACAAGGACCGGGGAGAGAGAGAGGGAGAGTGAGAGAGCATCATGCAAAGAGAGATGGTGGGAGGGTCATTAAAGAGAAGGAGGGAGCGATATAAATCGAAAGGGGTGAGAAAGAAATTAATGATGGTGGGAGAGACAGAGTGAGAGATTCAAGAGGAACAGAAGGTAGTGATGGGAAAGTCTCTCATCTGTAAATGAGATTGTCCCTGATGGCCATTTTCTCCCCCAGTTCGCTCATTCTTCTTTCCCTCACAAACCTCAATGCTCCGCTGGACACAGGTTTCAATACCGGGCTCCGCGAGTGCTGACAGTGAAAAACAGAGACACTGGAGGGAGCCGGGCCTCGGGAGACTCTTTCGTATTTTTCCCTCTCTCACGTAGTCACTTCACACCACTTGGCCCTGAAACCTTAAAAACAAGGGAGGTCTGAGAGGGCACGTTAGTCAACAAAAAAGTTTAATAGAGTTGAAAGCGCAAAACTCCATCAGAGCTAGGGATAAAATACTAAAAGTTTGTTCACAGCACACAAAGAAATTCATAAAGAAATAAACTAAACACAAAATAAATCACAAAACCACAATACAATGCCTTCCTAATATTAGAAAAAACCTTTTCTTTGAAATACCTTGCAGTACGACGTACATACTATATTACTGTGGTAATAATTCAGTAAGATGGTCTACCATTTGATACCTTGACTGCACCATGACTCTTAACTCTTTTTTGTAAAGGTACTGGCTCGTATACTCCTATCCATTATCTATTCTGTCATATTTTTTTCCCATTGACATAGCTTTACAATTTTTACTGTCTGTCCTGATGGTATTAAATAGCGTCAAAGCCCTCCTGCTTTCTGCAGTGAGTGGCGGCTTGGATTGGTTTATTCCACTCAGAATGGATGACACCCGTTTCAATGGGATTTGCTTTAAATAACAAGCTAAAGGAAAAAGCTCTTTGGCTTTAGCATAGGATATATCGGATAGGCATGTACTTCAGTCTGATCTGAGCTGTGTCAGTGAGAGCTGTCAGATTTAAATTAAAATATGTTGAGGTGTTACCACACCAGAAGCTAGCGCTATTGTGTTAAAACACACATACACACACCCCCGACACACAGTAACCCCACAGAACATTATAACCCCAAACCATAGGTTACTCCTCTTAGTGGATTGGGTTGCTTTGACATAAGGTAAAACAATGCCTTCAGTATTCAGGTTACAACTCTGAACGAAAAGAATGAGCTATTAAATGTGCATCAGTTTTGTGGGCGGCTTTAAGTGCTTTTGTGGCCCAAGCAAATGGAACCGAAATGTTGCTTTTCAATTGTACAGATTCTCAGTCAGCTCACAACAATCTTTATCGATAAACCCGTTTTGTCTTTTCAGTGGCACATATGAGCTTTCAAACCTATTGTGAGGATTAAGATCTCAAAATGTGGAGGTGTATAAACTGCATGTGTCTAGGCTTCTACGCACACCTGATGACAAATACTGCTCCGGTGAAAATACATGGTGAAAATCATCTGACACGTGCATTTGTCACCTTGAGCCATTCAAGCTTTATTAAAATGTGCTTGAATACATAACAATTCAGGGGTGTCATGTACTTTTATGAAGAGGCACGAAACATGGCCAAACCAAAACATTTAACAAATGGTCACACTTTATATTAAGTGTCTTTAACTACTGTCTAACTAACTACTTAAGACTACTGTCTTTAACTACTATTATTATTTAAGCAAATCATTTTGGACAATTCTGTACGTTCATGTTTTTAAACTATAAGTTCAATTCATGTAATTATAACTGTAATTAATTACATGTAATTATTATTGTAATTACATATATAATTACATTGTTCACTCTTCCCTTAAACCGTATCCTAGCCCCACACACACACACACACACACACACACACACACACACACACACACACACACACACACACACACACACACACACACACACACACACACACACACACACACACACACACACACACACATGAATAGGTGGAGAGTCTATAAACTGTTTGCATTTGTGTGTGCATGTTTACACCTGTTTGTGTGTCTGATGTGCACATTTGTAATGGTTATTATGGTTAATCTGAATGATGGATAGCATTATTGTCTGTGTGATTAACTAGAGCTCACATGCATCTCTGTGCAGTGTAAGGCATTTAAGGCATTAAGCCTGATTTATTAAAGCAATAAGCAACTAAAAGCCATGTGTTACACTGATTTTACTACAGCTAAGAGACATTCTCATGATAGAAATGAAGCTGTGTGCTTAAACCTCCCTTAAATATAGTGAAATCACCGTAACACAGCCTCGTGCTTATGGTGTTCATAAACTGGTGGCAGCAGGAAAATGATAAGGCACCAATATTCCAATTAATTTTGGTTTTGTGGTTGTCTGTACTAGTCTTATGTATATTTGTATGGATGCTATTCATTGCTTGGTTCCCAGTTTTGTTTAATTCAAACATTATTTTTTGTCTCAGGTGCTTCTTCTGGTTCTTCAAATAAAACATATAATAGAAGTTTAGAGCTTTTTAAAATTATATTGAAATTTTGATCTTAGAAATATTCAGGTTCATAATGAGACGTTGAGATCTCTTTTAAAAGGGCCTTTTTTTCTTAGGAGAGAAACTGGAAGAGCAATTTTCTGTGCTTTTAACTTTTTTGCTAAGATATTGAAGTGATCTTACTCATAATTTTAGTTTCCTAATGGTCATGAAGTCTGGAAAATGTTTTATTTAGCGATATATTTAATACATTTACACTGTGTTGTTTTTGTTTGTTTTGTTTTGTTTCAGTTATTTTACCACAGCTAAGGAATGTTCTCAGATCCTAGAATTGAAGCTGACTTCTAAAACCCAATTAATCTGTAAAATCATTGTAACACACAGCCGAGTGGCTTACTGTGTTCACAAAATGCTAAATTATAAAGACTGCAATTTCCCAATGAATTAGAGTCACTGGGACTTTATACTAGTCTGTGTATGAGCATATGCAAATCCAGAGATTTTTCACTGTGCTGAGTAACTTGGGAGTATGGTTTGAGTGTGTGTGATGTGTATAAAAGCCAGTGTGTGAAAAAGGGAGAATAAGTACTAGAGGTTAGACGGCCGTGCTCCTGAGGGAACACAGCAATACGGTGTTACACTCCAGAGCCCCACAGACAAATTAATTCACTTATTGACACCGCTGACACATCTCAGTGACTTTGTAAAATTAACAATTGATCACACTCACTTGCTCTTTCTCTCCTTTTCCCCCCCCCATCTCCGTTCCCCTTTCTCCTTCGGCCGCTCTCTTTGCACGCCTGGCACGTTTAGTCATTATTATAATTACACGGCAGCCTGCAGGAGTCTGGTCATTAGCGATAGAGGGGCGTGAGATAATCAGGACAGTGGCCGGCCTCAGCACGCCTTTGCAGGGATGAGGACAAGGAGAAAGACCCTGGCTCTGACAGTGGTGGACCACTCTCATTGATTGTCCAAATCCACATCCAAACAGGACACACAGTAGTGGCAGGGTCACAAAACACAGAGACAAAAAAAAATGAGCAGTGCATTTATCACAGAGAAAGAGAAAGAGGGCACAAGTAGAATACTGGAGGAGGTGTTGCTATTTTCTTTAGTTAACTTTTTTTTTTTGGTGTCTAACAGAAGCGATTAAGATATAAATGAGATCTCGCTTGTATATTTTTCCCCTAATGGTGATAATGAAGTCTAATTTTGGATCCAATTTATAAAATTTCACACAGTGGGAAGTAAAACTTTTCACGAAGATATTTTGTTTTGTTGTGAGCTGAACTGATGGCAAGGCGGACAGATGGCTGAGATTTGTCGGTCCACAATGCTGTGAGGTGTGATTGTAAAAATTGGGGCAGAACTTCATTCTCCTCTTCATAATTCATTCTAATTAGTACCGTATTTTCCCGCATATAACCCGCGGGTTACACCAGATTTTACAAACCCCGCAGGGTGGGGTGCGGGTTATATAAGGGTGCAGGCTATATCAGAATTTTTTTACACGTAGTAATATTTCAATATATTTGTTACGTCCCAAGGACGTAAGGGTTTTTTGCGATATTTTCTTTCTGTTTTTCTTTCTTGTGAGGGTTGTTGTCTCTGGCGCTTGTACTATCACTCTGACAGCTGGCGCTGATAGGCTGTCTGACCTGTCAATCATGCAAGAAGACGTGATTGGCTGTGCTGCCATGAGGGCGTGCTCTTCTCATCACATCCGATGATCAACACCTGTAGAAACGCTTCTTAAGGGACGAGCTGCTGCACAGCGGGAGAGACTGCTTTTTCTTTTTGTTCTGATTCTGACTTGTGTTTGTTTTCTTATTGTGTGAATTTCGTGCACAAGCACTGTGTACCGAGCCTCAACAGTTATGGATAATTGACGTCATGCGAGCAACATTCGAAATTCGAAATATGAACTTACACAAAAAAGTTAATAAATCTATGGGTGCGGGTTATAAAAGGGTGCGGGTTATGCCAACGATTTTTTACACAAAACCCTAAACCCCGTGGGGTATATGAGGGTGTGGATTATCTGCGTCTGTGGGTTATATGCGGGAAAATATGGTAATTCTAATAATTGTTTTAATACAATCCTTATACAAGGTATTTTTTTTAGAAATGAATGAATACATTAATTAGTCTTTTATGAATTGTTTTTCCGTTTTGAGGACCTCTCTAAAATGTCTGAGGACATTTTTCTGTTATTTTTGCCACCACCAAAAAGCACTAGCAGTCATACATGCAAATTAAACGACTGGGAGAGATTTGCTTAAAAATGAATATGTGTGCTGAAAACAAAAGACACAAGTTGAAGCATCTCATTGTGTTAAAATGATGCCATCATGCTGAACTTTATGGAGCCTGTACATCAGAGCAAAGCTAATTGGACAGTTAGAGCGTCTGGACTGTCTCTAGACACTGCCGTGAGAAAAAGCACCTCAGCAAATGAGCTGTGAGCTTAGAACTGCAGCTTAGTACTAACTTTACATCTAATTCAAAGGTTTGAAATGTTGAAATCTTACAAGAAAAACACACAGGTGCTTTTTTATGTTATTAAGTCATAAGGCAATCATGTACGCACACACAAAGCCCTGGAAGGAAAGACTCTGGTTACAGATATTTCTTTTTTGCTGGGTCTGTGAGGAAATGGAAGAGAGGAGGAAAAAAACTGTCTGGTGGAGTCATTGGATCTTGGGGACTGTGACTCCAGTCTGAGCAACAGGCTGTGGATAGGACTTAAGTGCAATGAGGATCAATTCTTCTGTAACTTTAACTCAGTACCCTTGTCATCATACTACCCTTGGGCTTGATACAAAAAAATATTTTTTTCAAGGCTGCGTTAGAGCTAACAATAAAGATTTACTTAGTTGTATAGATCATACCTGATTATATAGACATATATTTTACCTGAAGCACACCTGCTTACAAATACTGCTTTATTACATTTATTAGGATACATGGTAGTTTTTGTTTAGAAAAATCAGTTCTTACGCCTTACACATACATTTGTTTCCAAGCATGGCACAACCATTCATGTCAAATGCATAACAAATTAGTGAGACAAATTACTTTTTCCATTACGTGTTAGTAGACTGGTAGGGTTAGGGTTAGAATATAGTTGCAAAGTTACAGTCAGTTAAATGTCTGTTGGAGGAGCATCACAATAAAGAGTTAGCAGATATTAAAATCCTTCTATGGTGAAAATCAAGTTTTTAATGTTGTTTAATGGTGTTTTTTACATCACAAACTATCCTGTAACCAATCACATTCGCTATGACCGCTCTGAAGCAGTCATAAAAGCAGGTTATACCGGTATATTTTTCTGTTGGAATGAAAAATCGGGTACATTTAGCAATTAGTTTGATGTATATTATGATGTTTTGATGAACTATATGCTTTTCTCCACTGACTTTCTGCGTTGTTCAAAGCATTTCTTAGGCAGATGTCTGACTGTCTGAGATGGCGAATGGAAACATGGTTTGTGTAACATTAGCAACACATTATTAGCAGTTTGATAATTTATTCAAGCAAAAGGCTTATATTAATTTACCGTTATGTATCCGAAGTTGTAAAGAGCGATACCATTCTGCAGTGTTTTTTTCAGTAGGTTGACAACTGGTGTGAGTAGGGCTGGGCTAATTTAAAACACACACACACACACGCACACACACTTGTAAATACATATTGAAATGAGATGCTGTATAGTGCAGGGTGGTGAAATTGCCTGCTTATCTCCAGTAATATCGGCTGAGTGAGAGCTGATGTACTCATCTGCAAACACACTGATACGGCAGGGTCAGCAGTGCGGAAACTCCCCGTGTGTGTTCGGATTGGCTGTCGGAGCTTTACTGTGAGCTTCCCCGCAGCTGCTTGTGCACATAAACGCACCGATATTGCTTGGAGACGTGGGAATGCAGCAGGCTGGAAATGTTTCAATGAAAAGCCAGATAAATGCACCGGAGGCCTCGGCCTCCCACCGCATTTCAATATTGTGCATTTTCCCAGAAATCCGAGATGCTTTTAAGAACTTCTGTTGGCCCTCACACCATTGGGCTCATTTTCGGCGGGGCCTCTCGTTGGAAAGATAGAGTTGTTTTGCAGGGATTCATTTTTTCTGCTCTGTTTGAGACCGGGAGCATGAAATGGCATATTTAGGATCAAGTCTGTTGTTGCAAATTGCTTGTGTGTATATGTGTTTGTGAAAGAGAGAGAGAGCAAAAAGGAGTGAGAGAGTGACAGCACAAGAAAGTTGACTGAAACGCAGGAAGTTGATAACATTTTTAAACACATTGTTTCCAGGTTCAATTTACACATTGAATACAGTAATACAGTATTACCCTGTGGTGTAAAATCAGATAATATAATGGAAAGAGCAGCATAATCTTAATCCACTGACATATATACGTTGTTCCTTTGGGTACAGGAAAATGTAACACTTGAGAAACATGAAGGTTAAAATTCAAAACAAGATTATAATGCTAGATTGCGATATTGGATCTGTTTAAAGTGAGGGCAAAAAGTCAAGGCTGTAATACTATTCTAGACATCTTAAAAAAATAGTTTTGAAAAATTCTGTCTTTCTTTTCTTTTCTTATGTCTTTCTGAAGGTGTGACGTTATTTCTTCTGCACACGAAAGGAAAGGAATATTTGATTAAATATTCACGTAAATAGCAATATGAGATTTATACACCTTTCCAGTAGGTGGCAGAAATAGAAGACCATTTTACTTGCTTGTTGGCAAACTAATGGAAAGGAGCATTTTTGCAACCTATTGTAATGGAGTGTAAAGCGCTGACCGGCCCACCGGAGAGCCATGGCAACTGCCACAATTTCACAAGTACAACTGTTTAAATAACCCTTGTTTTTCACCAAAAGTCATTGAAGCAGTTTAAAAAAGAGCCACATGCATTTTTATTGTGCTGATTCTCTTGAGTTACAAAGAATTACCATTGCATTGAGTTTACAAAGAAGAAAGTAAGTCATACAGGTTTGGAAACACATGAGAGAAAAGCTATTGATAACAGTATTTTCATTTTCAGGTGAACTGTCTGTCTTTTAAATATATTTAAATTATAGTAAGATTAGTGGATTGATTTCTCCAAAACTTGTAAACACAGCTGCTCTATAGTGCTTTCAAAACTGTTTGAGAATCTTGACTTATAATCATACTTTCTCAAGCAACTCTGTGAATCTGGAGTGTGGCTATCTTTATTTATATATGTATGGGAAAATCTTTTACTCTCATGTGTAACTCTTGATCGCGTAAAAATTCACCATAAATATGACAACACTTTAAATGTCTATAGCAAAGTAAACTGTTGACCTTAAAGTATGGTCATATTTATGCAAAATTTTACGCAATCAAGAGTTTCAAATGAGAGTAAAAGATTTTCCCATGCAGAAAGCAGGTTGGTATGAAAGTGATTTTGGTGTGAGCTGTGCTTCATACGTCACTACACTATTGAGACAACAGACAATGTTGTTAATGTGCCAATTGTTCAGCTGACAAAATATCTTTCTAAATGCCTTTCAAAAAGCCTTTATTCAGTGCATGCCATTGTAAAGACTGTAAATTTATCCCTCACGGACTCATTTTCATCCATATAATATTCCATATGCTGTTTTTCTAAGTTCTGATCAAACAGCTGGGGTTTTCTAAAAAAAAATGAATTATGTCATCATTTACACAGCCTTTTTTCCTTCTAAAGCTGTATGACTTTCTTCTGTGGAACATAAAAGAAGACATTTATAGAAATGTCAATGGTCACCAAACTGGCTCAGAACATTCTTCAAAATATCAGAAGAAAGAAAATAACAATATGAGGGTGAGTAGATGACAGAATTATAATTTTTGTAGAATTATAACTCATTGAACAGGCTGTTTTTACAGCTTAGTTTTCATTAGTATAAAATTAAATATGCTGTCTAGTGCCTAATGTCTAAACTAATGTCTTTTAGGTGAAATTCTACATAAAATACAGCCAGTTTAACATCCCAAATATAGTTATTTCAACCCGATTTGACTCTTTCCTTCCAATTTGCTTGTCACATTAGTAATAGGTAAACAAGCAGTTATCGACAAACCAACCTCAATTCGTTTTTCATGCTATTGCAATACTGATATGTCTAAAAGGGTTTTATTATCATCAGCCAGCCAGGCATGTAATATTGGAGTCCATTTCATTTTGGTGCACCCCATTTTTAAGAAGCTCGGAAATTCAATTCACAATTCACTGGTCAATTTAAATGACTCCGTCTAGCAGGCATGTACAGTCGGGGCTGTGCTTTATTTTAGACAGGAAAATGGGCCAAGTATTCCACCTTGGGATGCCGCGACGTGTCGCCTCACCTGCATGTGTTTATATTTAATGCTTCAGTTGTGGGCAGGAGATGATGGCATTAAATGCAGGGCACAGTTCTTTATCTTAGTCAGAGGTAGCGTTCAGTCGCTGCATGTCAATGAAGCGCGGTTGTGCACGTCTGAGTGTGTGCGTGGCTTTGTGTTTGTCATTAAGGTTAAGCCAAATGCAAATCAAAGCAATCTCCTGACAGACCTTCCTACGCAGACCATCCCACTTCACGTAATGATCAACTCGGTCTGTTCTGTTGAAGAGTCCTTCAGTTAATACACTAATAAATACCACACACACACTTTCGCCTGTGAGGAAATCCAGGTGCATTCGCATGAGTTTAGAGCAATTAGAGGTGTTGTGCAAAAGAATGGTGTGAAGATAACAGGATGATTTACTATGTCATGACTGTGGACAATAGACTGTGGTTTATGTATGTGAAGGTGCATAGTCAGTATCCTAATGCACTCCATTATGGGTTTCTCTAATGAATGTATCAGAATACAAAGCTGTTAGTAATGCTGTTGTGTGTCTTTCTGTGTAAAGAGAATGGACAATGTGCTGCTGTCTGTGGATCAGCATGTCTAATCATCAGTCACCCACACCCACACCCACCCACCCACCCACACACACACACACGCACACGCACGCACACGCACATGCTAATGCTTGATGTGCTGTTGGAAGAAGCCTCATTTTATTGGTTCATTTTCATTCAAGGCAATTCTCAGTGTATCCACAAGGGGACAGAGTGACCTCATTCAGATCTACGGGGGAAATCTCTATGCAAGCAGCAGCAGTAGTAGTAGTAATAATAATAATAATAGTAATAATAATGAAAAATAATAAAAACATATTTATGATAATTAAGCATATATATATTAAAGCTGTTAAGATAACTTTTGAATAAATCTTTTATAAACTTTTATCCAGCAATTTGCATATTCTCCAATGTCAGGGTGGCACAACTGCAAACATGGCTCTTTTATTATGAGGATAATAACCGGAAACATGATAATGCATCTTCCAGAGGAGGATGCATTATCTGATTATTGTGGCAGAGTGAAAAGGTTTGTAGATCTCTCTCAAATACTGCTAATTTCAAGTTGTGAGTTTTCATATATGCATTTGGCAGATGCTTTTATCCAAAGCGACTTACATTGGATTCAAGAAACACATTGAATCAGTTCTTGCTTTCCCTGGGATCGAACCCATGACCTTGGCATTGTAAACACCAATGCTCTACTGGTTGAGGTACAGGAAAGCTAGGTTAGATTTAGGTTGGTACACTTTCTATGTCAAATACAGACAAGTATTTGGTTGTTCCACCTGACATAAAAACAGTCAAAAAGTTTATTTATACACTTGAAATGTTATTTAACAATTGAAACTTATTTAATCATTGTTCATGACTCAAAAATAAGCATTAGATCCATTTTGAAAACATCAGTATAAAAAAAGGCTTTATTTGTCAATGACCCATAAATATATGCATTTTACTATATACTTTATATTATACAGTATTATACACTCGCGCACACACACACACACACACACACACACACACACACACACACACACGCACGAACGCGCGCACACACACACACACACACACACACACACACACACACACACACACACACACACACACACACACACACACACACACACACACACACACACACACACACACACACACACACACACACACACACACACACACACACACACACACACACACACACACACACACACACACACACACACACACACACACACACACACACACACACACACACACACACACACACACACACACACACACACACACACACACACACACCTAACTTAATGTGAATAAATAATAATTAAAGTGCATATATTTGACATTACCTTCCTATAATGGTTGCAGACAATATAGATGTTAATGATGGTCCATTTGTCATGTTGTCATCTGTGCGCTATTGGCTATGGTTCCCGTGATACTCAGTATTCATTTTGTAATTCTCTTCGGTCTATGAAGGTAAAAGAGTCAAGGAGGAATTTGACCTGATCGTTTTGTATTTTTACCTGAGTCTGTTCGTCCTCAGCAACTTTATTTATGGACATGTTCACTGCGCATGTGCATCTGTGTATTGGCATGTCTTTATATGAAATAAGCAGAGAAAAAGGGGAAAATGAATGCGTATGTATGTGATTGAACTTGCAAGATCGGTGGTCTCTGTGAGTGTGTGATGAGGTTGTGAGATCACTTGGAGCCCGGGGGTAGGTGAACTACAGTAAACAATATATCAGTCCCATCTCTGTGGCCCCTCTGCCTGTGTGCGTGTGCGGGGTTACTTTTGAAGAACAGGGGTTGCATCGGGCCCTGAGGGTGGATATCCCTTTCTGAAGCTGTCCTTCTTTTGCTCACCTCATCTTTGTTTTTTGTTTTATTGTCGTACCATCAGTAATTTTATTCCTCTCTGTCCTCAGACCTTCCATCTCATCTCAGGCCTTTTTATTTCTTTCCTTCCAATCTCACGTTTCATCGGCGCTATTCTTTTATCATATTCTTGTTTTTTATTTTCTCACATAAATATATATGTTAGTGCTTCTTTAACAAAGGGTGCTTTTAGGTCTAGGGGGGTGCTTTTATTTAAAACTAACTATTTTGGTACATGAAGGTCACAAAAAATGACTGTACCCTTAAAATATTGTTTTTGCTACTTTTGAAAAGCTTGTTATTTGTAGATATTATTGTTTAACCCATGCCCTATACCCAGACTTACAGTATTAATGTTTTTATGATGGTTATTAATATTTTATAACATTTTATGTTAGTTTAAACAAATTGTTGAAATTAATTATTCAAAAATGTATGTTAGTTTATTAATATTTATTATTTGTGGAAATTATTTACATTTTTAAGCAAATTACAACTGTATATCAGGTGTGCTGTTAAGTGGCCCATTAATTTTAAAATTTAAATAAGAATTATTTTATTTTATTTTACACATAGAAGAAAAACAAACATTTAGACTCTGAAACAATCTGAAATCTATCCAATCTAAAATGTCTATGTCACAATCTATCAACAAGTTTCATCAATGCTAAATATTAAACATGTTTGATATCTAAAGTCACAAAAAACAATTCATGGTAAATGATCTGTGATGTGTGAAGAATACAAAGAAAAAGCAAGGTAAATATAACTGGTTAATGTTTTCATTATCACACCTAATCAATCGTTTGATTTTGAAAAAATATATTTTTATATATATATTTTTATTAAAAAAATATGACAGTATTATTCAATTGTTTGTATTCACAATAAAGACAATTGTATCTATGAAATTAGTGTTAGGTAGACAACTGAGTCAGTGATTTGAGATGTGGAGGAAATTACATTAGCTCAATATAAAAACAAAACCCTTCAAAATGATCTAGTTCCCTTGTCATGCATACACAGTGTATCCATTAGTAGACAAATGAATTGAACTAGTGCGTTTGAAAAGTGTGTTTTGGAGGAGTTTTTAAATCTCAACGCCCAGAAGACCAGAATTGCCCATACACACATGTACTTCTTCTTTCTTCACTTGACCTCATCCATCTCCTTCGTCCTTCTGTCTTCCCAGGATCTGAACACTCAGGACAAAGGAGGAGATATGACTTGCTTACAGGGAAAAGAGTGATCAGAGAACACAGGACAGAAAGGTAACACAGTTGACGTATTCTCAAAACCTTGAGGCAGACTGTGACTTATTTTCTTTTCTTATGCTCTCCCTCGCTTTCTTTCTCTCTCTTTGTTCTGGTCTCTTTGTAGATGCAGCTGTGGGGGCGGACAGTGTGGATGTTGCAGGTTGCACTCTTGGTCACCTTGGTAATGTGCTTGTGTCAGTCGGCTTCTGCGAGTACACGGAGTCTGCGGGGACACACAGGTATGCCAATGCCCCGTTGACTTAATTACAGGAGAATATGCGTTTATGAACACACGGCAGATAATCTGCAAGTCCAAAGCAGACTGATCATTGATACTCAAACGATTATCATTCACAAGTTCATCTCCTTTCGGGGAAATGTTACGCTAAATAAACAGCATTTGTTGAATAATGTTGATTAGCACAAAAATTCATTTCGACTTGCCCCTCATTTTCTTTAAAAATAGCAAAAACCTGGGTTACAGTGAGGCACTTACAATGGAAGCGAATAGGGGAAATCTGTAAGTATTAAAATACTCACTGTTTAAAGTATGTATAATATGTAAAGTTAAGTGTAACAAAATCACTTACTAACATTTTCTGTAAGTAATTTCACAAGTTCTTTGCTATGGGAATGATAGTAAATGATTCTTCTCATTATCTTTTTAATGGATTTGAAAAGTTGCCATCAGAAAGGCACTAAAGGGCACATAGAGCAATTAAAAATGTGCAATATATTTATTAATCCATGAGGACATATAATAAAGAGTCAAGCCACACCTTAAAACAATCATAAAAATGACAAGAACAAATTTAAAGCTCACTTAATCCATAAGTTTTAACTGAAAAGTAATTCCAAATGCTTTTATAAAATCATAATCTTCTCTTTTCTGCTTTTAAATCTTCTAAAATGGGTCCCAGTCACTTCCATTTTAGGTGCTTCATCGCTTTATTCTTTGTTAATTTTCATTGAAATGATTTTTGTGGTAATCAACATTATGCCACTAATGTTTAACCTGTAACAAATTTAAATATTTTTTAAAATATTTTGGCTAATTTGATGATGCTTTCAGCTTCTCTACCAGTAAGAGTGCAGTACTTAAAAAAAAAACCCACACATTTCACCATAAATTTAAATCCATATTAGTGTAGAAAATAATAAAAAGTACTGGTCCTCAGATTCCATCCATCCAAGAGTATAAACCACAGAGGATGTCAGTAAACCTGTTTGTTTTTCGGCCCATAAAATACATTTAACAAGACTTGACCTCTAACATAAACACATAATTATAGTTATTGTCAGTGCTGTCCTGTTCAGGAGATCAAAAGCAGATTGTTTGCATCCGTATCATATTTATATGATAGTGCTTGGCCTGCAGTAATATTAAAACGGAGAGCAGCAAAGTCACTCTCTTCATTAGAGTTCATGCCTCTGCAGTGACGAGTTTTAAGCAAAGGGACAATTTAGTAATGACTGTATTAATATGTATGATCTTAAATGGTCAGGTAATAAACTCATTACACCTCTGTGTGCCTCTGTACACACACACACACACACACGCACGCACACACACAAAGTCGTACCCGTCTTCCTAAAAAAGAAGGGGAGGGTAACTAAAATAATGTCCACTTCCCCACGCTAATTGACACCCACGAGCTAACTAATTCTGATTTGCATAATTCATGAAAGCTTCCCTCATGGCGACGAAGTGACCAGCAGTACATAAATATTTTAGCATGCCAAAAGGTCAGACTCGGGCTCTTTCGCTGAATCATTCATATTATGCAAAGTCCTTCCCCAATGTCAGTGTTGCTCCAGATAATTATCACACTTTCTTTAATTACGACTTCTCTTTGTTTAGTTGTTGCTAATGCAAGGTGACCTTTTCGCTGAGACAGAAATGCCACCAGCATCTTGAGCCGGTCTGACTGATGATGTTACTTTTAATTTTGATGGAGAGAAGAGGTTACTTTTCTGACGGAGGTGTTTTTAATCAGCACTGTGTTAATTGCAGCAGCAATGTGTTGTGAAGGTCACCAAAGTTTTCACATATCATATATCACCAAAGTGGATGTCATCGCTGGTTTCAGCCATAGCCTTAGTTATAAGGGAGGCTCTTGCTAATGGAGCAAAAATGGTTTATTGTGAAAGGGGACAAATATTTACAAAAGCATGCATAATTGTATTGCCAAGACTTTTTGTGATTCATTGGTCCTTTGTCAGGGAAAGTTTCAGAGTGTGTTTTAGTACAGGTGAACATAATTATAAAAATCTCTATTAATAAAGATATAAATGAAAAAGTACCATCTAAATGCTGTATAATATTATAGATAATATCTGTACCTATTATAAAATGTGTTATATCCTTTTATATCATCACTACCCTTCAAAATGAGAAAAATTAGTTAGAAATTAATGATTTTTTTCAGAAAGGATGCATTCAGTTGATCAAAAGTGGCAGTAAAAATTTTTTGCAAAACATTTCTAATCAAATAAATGCTTTTCTTTTGTATCTTCTGTTTAACCTGAATCCTGAAACAAATGTATCACACTTATAATAATAAGAAGAAATGTAACGGACCTAATTGACTGCTGAAAGATATGAAGATTTCTTAATATAATATAATATAATATAATATAATATAATATAATATAATATAATATAATATAATATAATATAATATAATATAATATAATATAATATAATATAATATAATAATATAATATTATAATATAATATAATATAATAATATAATATAATATAATAATATAATATAATATAATATATTTAAACAATCATATTACTCTATATATAATATATTATTATATTACATATAATACTATTATTTTTTGTAAGTATACTATCTTTATTACAATAAAACTGCAATTAACTGCAATAAATATGTTTTATATTCTACATAAGGACTATACAAAATATCAGTAGTGCAATTAGCATGTCAATAATCTAAAAGCAAAAAAAGCTAATTGAAAAGCAAATTCTAAATTGCAGTGCCACTTATGGCCACATGGTGGCTCTGAAGCTCCATAAATACCTGAACAGAAATAACCACTCATGTGCCTGAATGAGAAGCAGTAATGGGTCATTTGTAAAGTTCTCCTATGGAAACATGGACACTAATGGGAATGGATGGTCTGAATCTCACCTAAACGAGGCAAGGGCCGTTGACTGATGGTTGACACTGAAACCAGACACTATAACTAACAACCACTTTTTCTTGTCTTCCGTGTCCTGCCATGCTTGTCCATGCTTGCAGGTAAATAGAGACAATAGCGTGCAAGCGGCTGCCTTTGTTCCTGTCTGCTGTAATAGGCCCTTATATAGCCAACACCGAAGGGCCAACAAAGCCCCAATGTGCATTGCATTTAATGAGTATACACACATTCCCCGACATTCCTGCTTGCCTACACAAGTCATTCGTGGCCATTTTCGACACATTGCTTCAGCCTCCAAACAGTACAGTGTGTCAAAGTGAGTCGCCTGAAGCCAAAGGCCACCCACTCTGAGACCTCATTTGTGTTATGTGAGCTGCGCTTTGGTCTGCGCCAGTCTCGGTCGTTCTTATACTCGTGACATAAAGATTAAACACACAAGTTCAAACGTCCGTGCAACATTGTTCAAGCTTGTGATGACATTTGACACATCCAATTAAAAGCAACAGCTAACCCGGAGCTGTTTATTACCTGGCCTGAGTAATGGAGGTCTGTGGAACATGTCAGCTGGACTCAGGTAGTACGTTATGGCTGTTCTTGTTAGAAAGATTGTTAGTTTCATTTTGTGTCACGCTGCACATTTTTTTTCTGTCATGGACATAGACGTTCATCTGTTACTGCATGTTCTTTCTTGAATGCTGAACCAATCATCACCTCAGGTGTAATTTTGTGAAATTCACATCCGGAATATCTTATTTTAAACAAGGAAAACCTATGGATGGGCAAATTGAAAACAAGGCGCAATACAGCTACTAGGAAGAAAACCTTTCTGCAAGCTGTTATGATCTTGAAACATTGTTCTAACTCACTTCAAATGATCAATATTAGTATTATTATAACATTGCGTGATCTCTTTGAGCTTGTCTGCACACTATATACTCTACTGTTGAAATGCTTGGGGTCTTTAAAAAAAAAGATAAATTATGAATTTTATTCTGCAAAGATGCATTAAATTCATCAAAAGACGCAGTAAAGACATGTATAATGTTTTTTCTTAATATAATATAATATAATATAATATAATATAATATAATATAATATAATATAATATAATATAATATACCAGTAATATTATATAACATAATATAATCTTAAATATAATATAATCTTAAATATAATCTTAATATAATACAATATAATCTAATAAAATATATTTAAACAATCATATTATTCTATATATAGTATATTATTATATTACATATTACACTACACTTAATTTTTATAAGTATACTATCTTTAATACAATAAAACCTTTCTGCAAGCTGTTATGATCTTGAAACATTGTTCTAACTCACTTCAAATGATCAATATTAGTATTATTATAATATTGCGTGATCTATTTGAGCTTGTCTGCACACTATATACACTACTGTTGAAATGCTTGGGGTCTTTAAATGTTTAAATTTTAATGAATTTTATTCTGCAAGGATGCATTAAATTGATCAAAAGATGCAGTATAGACATGTATAATGTTAGAAAAGATTATATAAAGTTTATAAACTTGAAAGAGATTAACTTAGAGTCCATAAGGAAAGGCTTAAAGGATTTTACTTCTGGGTCAGAGGGCAGGATTAATTACTTTATAATTAGCACATTTAAAAAATATGTATATAATTAATCTCACTAAATCAACACGTTACTTTGACATCTCTACCCTTAGTGCCCTTATGGTCGTCGCAATCAACCGAGTTCCCTCAGAGTCCCAAAATGTCTGCCCTTTTGGTACTGACACGGCAGTCAGCTATTGACAGCAGAAAGACATGCTTCTTGATAAATCGCACAAAGGCTCACTCGCCTTGCGCTGTCAGAATATATCAATCGCCTGGCTGCCCCATCAGCTCAAGGTAATGGCGTTTAGCTCGACACCCAGATGCGTCCGCCACAGGGATAGAGACAGTTAGCCATGCTTGAAATCTTATTTGATTTCAGGCTGATCTGAGATTTATTACTCTGAGACCATCATAACAGCGCCTTAAAATCCAGAACAAGATGGCTATGCTGGAACGCTGAGCGGTTAATTCCAGTGTTGCGGTCCTGGAGGAGAAGCCGCGAAAAAATCTCACGATTATCCCCGGAGTCTGCTCACTGTGCTTAATGGTGCGACAGACAATTTTACAAATGACTTTTGCTGCCAAGTGTGTAAAAAGAGCCACATACTGAAAAAAGGCTTATTCAGATTCATTTAAGCTGTTCATACAGCACAAATTTTGCATGCTTGTTTGGTTGTTATTAGCTTGTAGTGCTTACAAGCAATATTTTTCCCTCTCTGAGATGTAATTTTTGTGGCTTTTCAGTTCCTGTAGTCCCCAGGGCCGGAGATGTGTCAGATGAAGTTGCCTGAGTGTCCAAGATGTGACACCTGCCTGTGTGTGAGAAAGGTGTAGGACATGAGGGAAAGTGTGAGACCTTCATACTCTGGATGGCTACATGATTGCTCTGCACATTGTGTTGTTAAGTTCAGGGAATTGCTCATCAATTTAACTTGAAATGACTGGTAATGCTAGATAAAGGGTTGTTATGTGCGCTAGTGTACCAATGCAGCTTAAGAAGGAAGTGGGGCTACAGGATGTGCTTTGTGCTCATGTATTTCCTGTGACCCTATTATGCCAGTAGGAGGCAGTATGAGGCAGAAGGCAGTTCTTGGGATTTGGCGTTGATGGGAAATCTTCCCAGGAGTGCTGAGCTTCCAACCTTTTGCTTCTCTGCACACTAACAAGGCACACACAACCCACATGCATACACGCTGTGCTTACAAGTTGTCTTGATTTTTTATTTAGCCTATATATAGAAGCTTATATATCTTATTTAGATATTCACAAAATACACCTGAAATTACATTTAACTATTCTCCGCTCTTGAATATAATTTCCATTCCATTTCAAATGGCTTTTAGTGACCTATTTTCATGACCTATTTTCATCTAAACTTTTATTGGTAGATTTTATTAATTGGTTTCAGAAAATCATCTATACAAGGCAACGAAATGCAGTTTATGTCTGCTATTGCACTTCTGGTTAGACCTAAACTGCATTTCGTTGCCTTGTACCTGTACTTGTGTAATGACAATAAAGTTGAATCTAATCTAATCTAATCTTTATATTAGTAGATCTCAACTGGTGAATAGCATAATATATACACTATCGTTCAAATGGTTGATGTTTCAAAAGGAAAGTCTTTTATGCTCACCAATGCTGCATTTATTTGATCAAAAATACTGAACTGTATTATGTATTAATACAGTATTAATACTGTATTAAATACAGTAGAACCCCGACTTATGAAACGCTATACGTATGAAAAGTTCAATGTACGTTAAAAGATTTCGGGGTTTTTTTCGCCCGAGTAACGACAAAATGATCGAGATGCAAAAAACGAAATCTCGGCCGAGGCGATGATTTCCACGTATTGTTTTGAAATGACCTGGAAACTCGCACCAATCGTCTCCCGCCATTGTTGCCAGATTGGACTGAAGATTTCCAGCCCAACTACAGCTTAAAACCCGCCGGGAACCAGCCCAATCTTGCAACACTGCTCCCGGCTCTGAGGCTAGCTTTCGCTGCAGCATCCTGCTCTACTATTGGCCAGCATCACTCCCTCCAGCCTCTGTGTAGCGGTGTTCCTCTCCCATTTCGTCTGTGCTACGCTAACGCTACAGTTCGTCCGCGCTTTCGCATACAAGTTTTGTTTTTATCGTGCTGTATCGACATTATTTTGTGCCCAGTTAACAAACTTTTTTTCTAATCACTAGCCAAGGATGTGAAGGTTGTTGCTGAGAGCTGAGAGCTTTGCAACAATCTTCACATCCATCCAGTGATTAGAAAAAAGTTTATGTTAACAAACATTATAAAATGTTATATGTAAACATTATAAAACAAGGCACAAAATAATAGCGATGCAGCACGATGAAAGTGAAAGGGAAGAAGCAGATGGTCTCCATGGAGACGAAAAGGGAGAGAATTGAGAAGTATGAAGCTGGGATGTGCTTGTCCGCCATAGTGAAAGAATATGGCCGTAACCCTTCAACCATAGGGACCATACTGAACAAGCATAGCTTTATTATAAAATTAAATGTGGTGTTTTTTTGGGCTTGGAACGGATTAGGCAATTTACATGTAAAAGCCTGACCGACTTACGAAAAGACTTACGAAGCCAATCTCGGAACGGATTATTTTCTTAAGTCGGGGTTCTACTGTACTATAAACAATATTTTGAAATATTATTACAATTTCAAATAAATGTGTCACGTAATGCGTGTGTAGATATAGCATGGAAACGAAGATGATATAATTTACGTGTCTTTTACTGACAAAACTCAGGATGCACAGAAAACACAGGGCATTACACTGACGTACATAGAAGCTTACAAAGACGAGATCGGACAAGGACTGAGGGAAAACTCAGGGGATGAAAAGGGAATGAGACACAGCTGACGAGACTAATAAGATGAGTGATTACAAGACAGGTGGTTAGATTGACAACAGAAGAGCACATGGGAAACCAGGAAATGAACTAGTCAATCACAAAGATAGGTCTGACAGTTCTATGACAAAATGTTGTCTAGTTGAATGTATAACAATGTATTACATTCTAGTATGAATTTTCATTCTCCATTAATCCACTCATCATTCTAAGATGACATGGAGCCACTAAAGGGACATGAAGTAAAAAAAAAAGTCAATTTGTTTGCACACATTGCAGATGTTTTGTGTTCCCCAGAGAAACCTTGCTTTCTCTTGCAATGGTTTTGTGCGAGCGAATGCAAAGTTTCTCTGGGGACCGCAAAACATTTTGCAAACAAAACCACGGGGACCAAGGAGCACATTTATACATCATGGAAGCACAAAATCAAAGGAGTACCTGAGGGGTTTATACAAGAGGAGATTAGATTGGGAACAGGTGACGAGACTAACGAGATGAGTGAATTACAAGACAGGTGAAGGAAATGACACAGCAAGCACACAGAAGGAAACAGGAAGTGGGTCTTCACACTTCACATAAATCACATATCTCAGACACTTTTTCAGATAAAATTCATACATGTGCCTCTTGTTCCCAAAAGTCCCCCCACCCTCTCATCTCCAGAATATGGAGGCACACCATCCATCAATTATTATCTCTCCAATACCCATGCAGGATCCGACGTGAGGCCCCGTGGTGTCAGTCATAGTCACAGTTAGAGATCTGCCCTTATTTATTGTTTATCCAGCGATGTCGGGTCTGACAGAGCCCCGGGGCCTCGAGTGGCACGCACATGGGCATCCAGCTTGTAAGCATTTGCCCCCTGGACTCCACATTCTCCCTCTAATTAAAGCCGAGTTGGAAGGGTCCATGTTGGACAGAGAGGATAGGGTGAGGGGTGTAATGTGGCTACACGTGGAGCCTCAAGGGAAGAAGGCAGAGAAGTGAGTTCAGGAGGAAATGAAAAGAGAAGGAAGAGTAGAAAGAATGAGACCTCTCTAAGCTGAGGAGCACCACCTTTCCCAGGAGTAAGCTGTCAAACACACTCCACATCATCGCAGGAGAGGGAGTTCATGGCCTGATGAAATGGAAACCTTTGTGTATATGTGTGCAGACCCACCATGTCAGAATTAAAGTAAAAGGCATTCACGTTTGTAAAAGGCATTCACGTTTTTTTAGAGCTCGTAATTACAACTTGTAAACTGGGAAATTTCGGAGTGTGGCCGCTGAACCACCTGACTTCTGCAGATTCATTTGGACATTCATAGTATTGCTATACACAGCATTAGAACATCAAATTTGAGTACATTAAAAGAATCAGTATTTTGAAACAGTATTTCATATAGTTTATGTTAAACGTTAGCGTTGAGCTGACGTGTGATGCGGAGAGAGAGGCGCGGAGCACGGAATCAAACAGAAATACTTTAATTATAACAAGGAAAACAAAAGGCACATGAGAGTGCAAAAACGGAGGCATCCACACATGGAACAAACACTAAGACACAACATTACAATAACCGACCACTGGGGAGTGAACATGGAGACCTTAAATACTGGCAGAGATACAACTGGAACACAAAACACCTGTGACTAATAAGTGACAATGGGAGCTAAAGAGTGACGAGGAGAAAAGGAACGGGGAACATGTGACAACGACAAGGTAAACTAAGAGTCCAGGGTGAAGTGACATAAACGTGACAGTTTATTTAAGGAATAATTGACGATGGGTTGTTGAATTGATAGAAAAATAATGCACAACCGAGGTGGTGATGCAGCCACGATGCAAAGCGGAATTACTCGCTACACCTCGGGTGTGCATTATTTTTCAATAATTCAGTGGCTCAGAGTCAATTATTCCATTTATACTACAGTTACCACACCTGAAAACATTATTCAGATGATGTATTTCCATTTGTCAGGTTTTTTGTCCTTAGAACAGTCAACATTTGTGTGTTGGACTAATTTTGTATGCATCTAATGCATCCCAAGCATCCATTGCTATTTACAAAATGTCATTGCCAGTGATAGCTGTCTAATGCAGTTATTAATGCAGTTATTAGAGAAAGAGAGAGAGAGAAAGAGAGATTAAGTGTATGTAAATTACTTGAGTTGCTGTTGCCTAAACAGTGTTAGGCAACAGCGACTACCAAAAGTGAAACTGTAAGTTTATCTGCTTCAAGAACAGGACTGTTATTACATCACTAGTGAGAAATTCATGTAGCTTTTCAAGTTTGTTAAACTACTTTACTGATGAAATTGTCAGAGCAGCGCTAGCAAGACATTTCTGTGTGAGTGTGTGTCTCTACTGTGTGTGTGTGCATTTGAGTGGGAGAGAGAGTCTGTGCTAAATAATCCGTACATAAATAGAACGTAATTTTGACGCAAACATATTTTTTTTTGCATCTTAAAATTATTTTTGCATCTTTTAATTTATGATGATCTGATTTTATAGTTGATGAAAAGTTTGATCAAGTATGGAAAATACTACCCATTTAAGCCAGTTTTTTAGGGAAAATTAAATTCCCATAATTCCTTGATAAAATGGTGATAAATGGGAATGATAAAAAAGGTGTAATATTCAAAGCTGTCGTAATTACTGTAATTACGAGATTCCAACTTGTAAAAACCGTTCACCTCTTTGTAGAACTCATAATTACAGCTTATAATTTTCTGAGAGCTCCTGGTTGTATTACGTGACCAGTGCAGATTAATAACTATAAGTAACTTTGCAAGTACATGTCAGCTACTTTCAGAGCATTATTACGGGTTAGGGTTAGGAGAATACGGTGTCTATTGGAGGACTTCACAATAAAAAGTTAGCAAATATTAAGCAGTCAGTCTGCTCTTCTATGTAAATATGCAAAATTCTAGAAAAACTGTTTTTGTAATGACCCCCTTTTTTGTTCAGTAATGAATGTTGGCTACAAATGTCCCCGAGGAAGGAAGTGAATCATAAATGTTCACCTCAAATTCATGTCACCTGGTCGCTCTCTCTTGTGACAGCAGGACAGATGGTTATGCCACATATAAATAATTTCAGTAAATCCATAGTGACTGGTCACTTTTGTATTTAACGAATGCAAATAATGTTTGAAACTTCATCTATATTTTGATTTAAACGATTTAGATATGTTATTTTCCACAGCCACCTGTTATATAAAAGCTCTAACCATATCATAATGCATGTTGGTATTTCATATTACCACATTGCAGCAACAATGAAACATTACTCGATACTCACACACCTCACTGCATAGAGGAGCCCGTATTTCTTAGAGACAAATCTTGGCTGTAATTGAGCACTCATGTTAGACTGTAAAATAAAATCCAATGCTTAAATGATTTATTTCCCCCCTCTGAACAGAAGAATAGAACTCTGTGTTTATTATGTATGTACTGCTAGGGCAAGTGGGAGAGAGAAAGACGTGGGAGCTCTTTAGATGCTTGTTAGATGCTCCTACTCTCATTAAATATAGATGCTGTTTCTTATATTGGGTGGATGATTATTATTAATGGTTAGGGTTAAATCCATGAGCAAACCTTTAAATAACTTTATTTACATCTATACACAAATAAAGTTGGGATTTCCTCTCTTGATCTCTCACGCTTTTGCTCTGCTAACTGAAAGAATAGATTTTACATGCTAATATTGCTGTTTCTGTAGCTGGGAAATGCAGCATAGTGATATTTGCTTTGAGTAAAAAAATAGATTTTTATGCATGTATAGTTATTACAAATATTAGAATGGAAGTATATAGAAAGTTTTTATTCCCCCATCTTTTCTGCAGCTTCGTACCAGGTGAAGCAGGGAACCTGTGAGGTGGTGGCCATCCACCGGTGCTGTAATAAGAACAAGATTGAGGAACGTTCACAGACCGTCAAGTGCTCCTGTTTCCCAGGTCAGGTGGCCGGCACGACACGTGCACAGCCATCTTGTGTGGAGGGTAAGCGCTCTTAATGTGTGGATCTTTATTCTTTATCTGAGGTTGTTTTACAATAGATTGAAAGGGGTCATGAACTGCATTTTTATTTTATTTTATAATATTCTCTGAGTTCCACTTATAATGTTGTCAAGATTTTTGCTTCAAAAAAGCATCCTACCATAATTTACAAGTAATTAGCTATTTTCTATCCTGTTTTTGACCCTCTCTTTCAAACACTCTTTTTTGATGGGCGTGCCGCATTCAAGACTTGGAAGTAAACGCCCACTGTTATGACTGGGTAACAGTTTTGCATATTAAAATAAGTAAGTACTTGGAGTTACCACAGTTATAATTGACAAAGGATGACTTGCGTTTCTCTGTGTAAACGGATTTATGAATAAATGTTTCATTGTTTGTCACACTTTTGGTCTGTTAGGCTATTCATAGTTCATACTTTTCAGTAAAGTCATATTCAGAAAACATATACATTGTCATTTGCTGTGTCGTGCTTTAAATAAAATGAAAAACGTGCTGTCAGGGGAGGCACGGGGAGAAGGGTTCTCCACAATAACCCGTGAAAGAGGACTGAATTCTGTACTTGCAGCCAGTTTTCTTTGGCACACATCTGATGCATGAGTGTGGAAAAAAAATTATGGGAACACTTAAATCACACATTGGATTTCAATTAAGGAAATATTACATTTGAAAATCTTTGTTTATATACATTCTATAATTTAAGAACAGAATTATGTGACATCAACACATTGAGGGCTGAGTTCAAAATCATACCAAAAATGTATCTGTTCATCACAGCAACTCATAATCTAAGTCAGTGGTGTGTATGGCACCCACAACAATGTTATAACAATGTGGATGTGTCCTGGGGGATCTCCTCCCAGACCTAGATCAAGGCAAATGTGAGCTGCTGGACAGTCTGTGGTGCTACTTGGATTCAGGTCTGGACAATAGAAAGGCCAGTCAATGGCATCAATACCTTTGACATCAATAGAAAACTGCCTACACACCAGCCATATTTGGCGTAGCACCAGCATAAGGTCTGACAATGGCTCATCCCAGTACCTAACAGCAGTAAGCGAACCACTGTCTAGCACATGGAGGTCGGTGCGACTAAGGATATAAGGATATCAGACCATTACTGATCCACTGCCAAACCGGTCATACTTGATGATGTTTCATGCATCATAACATTCCCCACAGCATCTCCAGACTCTTTCACATCTGTCACATTTGCTCTGTGTGAACCTCCTCTCATCCATGAAGAGAACCGGGTACCAATGGCTTGAATTTGTGTGTTCTTTTGCAAATGCCGATCGAGCTGCACGATGCTGAGCCATGAGCACTGGTCCCACTAGAGGAAGGTGGACCCTCATGCCACCCTCATGAAGTCTATTTCTGACAGTTTGGTCAGAAAAATGCACACCAGTAGCCTGCTGGAGGTCCTTTTCTAGGACTCTGGCAGTGCTCCTCCTGTTCCTACTCGCACAAAGGAGCAGATACCAGTCTTGCTGTTGGGTGTTTGCCCTTCTACATGCTCTTCATGTCTCCCGGTATTTTCTCCATGCTCTTGAAACTGTACGGGGAGACACACCAAAACGCCTTGCGATGGCACGTATGGATCTGCCATTATGGAGGAGCAGGTCTGCTTGTGTTACTTGATTGGGTTGCAGGTACTGCCTTATGCTACAAACAGTGACAAGGACCCAAACAAAACACAATACTAAAGACAAGTCAGTCAGGAAGAATAAGGAGAGAACAATTATCTGTTGCCACCACCTGAAAAATCATTCCCTTTTGGGAGGGTTGTCTTGCTGTTGCTTCTGCAGTGAACCTCTTATCACTTTCATTTGCACCAAAGCAGGTGAAACTGATTCACAATAAATTATGCTTCCTAATTGGACAGTTTAATATCGCTGAAGTTTAACTGACTTGGTGTTACACTGTGATGGTCTAGTGTTTCCTTAAATAAAAAAATAAAACCTATTATAATTCAAAAGGAGCAAAGGAAAGAACCACAAATTAATATCACAACTATTCTGTTTGACTGTGACACGACAGTATAAATACTCAGTACATATCAAACGATCTGTATCAGACAAAGTTATCGTGACACACGGTAAAAACACTCTTACACCTGCATTATTGTCTGATTCAATGTAGTTGGCACTGCATAATCTCTTATTTATATTTTCTGTCTCTTTGAAAAGGGACTGTGTCAAAATTTGAAAATGAGTAAAATAAAGCAAACAAATGAACAGATCTGATTTCAACTTTGTTAAAAAATGTGTGAAAAAAAAGTGTATCCACGCTTTCCTAATGTTAGGATCACAAGGATGACAATGCAAAGACTGTGTTTCATGATGTTGGTTTTCAATGAAAACTGTTTTTGGTATATCAAGAAAGTTTTGAGTTTTGAATCTTACATTACATTTTTATAGCACAATGACCTCTTATGTCAAAAGTAATTCAAGAATTCAAGGAAAGCGTCTCAGGTTACGTATGTAACCATAGTTCCATGAATAGGGAATAGGGAACGAGACGCTGTGTTGAAATGCTAGGGGAATGCCTTGTCATGTAGTCTCGTGAAGCACCGTGAAATCGTTTGAATACGTGTGTGAATGAACATCTCTGGTCGGTGACGCCATGAACCAGGATGATAAAAGGGTGCCGGAAACTGGAAGTAGCAACTAGAGAGTGTCTGAAGCAAGCCCGGAAGGCATGAGGAGCTGAGGCAGAAGACGCAGCATCTCGTTCCCTCTTCAGGAAACTATGGTTACATACATAACATGAGATGTTTTGTGCTGCATCAAAACACTAACCAATGCCCCCTCAGTGAAGAAGGCCAATGAGTGTGTCGCAGCTCACTCGAGAGCACCTGCGTCCCCGGAGCGGAGTTGAAGCTAAGCTGGTAGAACTTCATAAATGTGTGCGGGGAGGACCAGCCTTTTGCATCACAAACACCAGCAAGGGAGACCCCTGCGAGAAGGGCCTTAGAGGAAGTCACGCTCCTTGTGGAATGGGTACAGATGACCATAGGGGAAGATTGTCCGGCCAACTCGTAAGCCAGAGACATAGCCTCAACTATTCATCTGCTTATGGTAAGTTTGGATACTGGGGCCCCCTGGGGGTCCCAAAGCAGATGAACAACAGGTCAGACTTACGCCGGGTGGCAGTCCTATGAACGCTAGTGCTGGCACTGGACAGACCTTGTTCTTAGTTTCCTTGTCATAATCACCAAAGGGGGAGGACAGAAGTCCTGTGGTACGATTGACCGTGCCACATTGGTAGGAACCTTGGGAATATAGCCTGGCCAGGGATGGAGAAAAGCTTTTGCCTTCTGTGGTGGAATTTTATAAATGATATGTTTTCTTCTTCCTTCTTATATATGATTATATTTTGTTTATATATGATTGATTATTGTGTGACATTAACTGCATTTTTATTCTGTAGAACTAGTGAGTAAAATACAATAAGTCTGAAGAAATACACCTGAGGGTAATGTGTTCCTGATAAGGAATGGAAAATTACATTTTGGTCTTTGGTCTTTTTACATCAATGATCTTTAGCCTTGACTAGAGATATAAGCGCCTCCCTTCGGTGTCACACTCTGCAGGGCAGCTTCGGATGTCTGTATGACTGTTGACCTTTTCTTGCAAGACAATAAACCTTTTAAAATTACAATTGGGATATTTGTCTCTTATTCAGAACTGATAAGAGACAAATATCCCTCGACCACCACTGTGCTGTGCTGTCTGGACACGGACAACAACATGATGGTTCCTGAGGTCTGGGAAGAACGGTTGTAGTGCTCGTCAGACTGCCAGCATCTCTAGCAGGTTTATGTGCCAGGATAGGTGGTGTTTGACTGAGATATATGCACCCTGTGGGAGGCTGGCCTTCTCCAGGACTTCAACATCTTGGTGTGGAGGTCCAGGAAAAAGGCATGCTCCGATGCTGGGGATGAACTTGCGCAGGCAGGTAACGTTCATCCAGTTTGCTTTTCTTAGGTCGAATGTCACTGATCTTGGCAGGGTAAAATCAGATCTGCCGGGTAAGGGCTGAGATAGGGCAGAGCCTGTCTCAAGCCCCGCCATCAGATCCATCTGATTCCCTTTGAACGCTGACCGAGCGTGCTCCGCTCCCAAACAAGCCATACTTAGGAAGTGTGTATCCCTGTCCGTGATGTAGCGAGTGCAGGGAGAAGCACACACTCTGAAAGCTTGTTGTGCCATATTTACTTTTTCTTTTTGAAATATATGTGAATGTGGAGAGCCCTGAACTTTTTAAACTAGCTTGAGATAGTAAAATCTCGCACACACACAGAATACCAGCTTCACACACACATACAGAGCTTTGCTAAAAACACTCAAAGCTGCCGCTTCCGATTTCTGGCGTTCTTTTATCATCCTAATTCATGACATCACCAAACCGCAATGTTCATTCACACACTCGTTCAATCGATTTCACAGTGTTTCACAAGACTACATGCCAAGGCATTCCCCTAGCGTTTCGACGCAGCGCGAGTTCCCTTGAAAGGGATCCCTTTAAAGATATAAAAGAAAAATAAACATATAAGCTACATACACATTCCAACCACAGGGAGTGACAACCACATTGTACAACCAAATTCAATTTTATAAAAAATTCATCTTTTGATGTTTACGGTTGAGAGTGGCTGAGAATGTTCTTGAAGACTCGAATTTGGGTCTGTTCTTCACAATCATATGTCTTCTAAAGGTCTGGATCAATTACATAATACCATATCATACATTACACTCACAAAAAAACAATATAAATTCCCCATGCCGGACATGATTAGGGTCAGTTACAATATAATTAGCCAACCATAACAGGTTGTTGTGATATAAGCTAATTCATATAGCTTCTCAAGAGGCTGACTAACAATTTTGTGCAAATAACTAGAAAAAACAGCAAACAAGAACAAGACCATAATAAGCCTTAATAAATCCAAATGTTTTTGGAAATATCGCAGCCTGCTGCCCCCTTTATTAACTTTGCAAACTTGATTACTTTATGAGCCAAGCCCAAACAACAAGTCCAAGAACGCTTATAATAAGTGGCAATGCCAGTGTTGCAAGAGAATGCTTTTGCAAAACAGCTTTCCTAGCATAAATAAAACAGCACTGCTCTGTTATGGTGGTTTGGTTAAAATTGCTGAACATAAGTCTTTGGTCACCGTAGTATTACTTTGGTGTGTATATGGCCTTAGACATAAGAAATGTACTAAATAAGAGTAAAGTATAAAAAATAATACATTGGCCCAATTTACTTTGGTGTTATCATCCATCTCAGGTGATCCATTCATACATAATCTTCACAGACACGTTACATTTAAATGTGGTATTTATGTCTCATGTGACCTGATTTTGCAAAACATTGGGTGTCTTTTGATATCATAGCCATTATCCATGTGACAAATGTGACTACATTGTCCTCCGCTCCATCTCTTCTCTATTAGCTAAAGGTTTAGGACAAGAGAGGGTAGTTTGGGTGATGAAGGAGGTTTAAATGTGTCCCTTCGGTCATGCTGTACGCTCTTTAGTTATGAAGGCAAGAGGGCGAATACTGGCAGCCATTTTTCTTCTTTGTCTTCTTTGACACCCGAGACAAAAGACCTCAATAGAAAGTAGGGAGGGCTGCACCAGGGGAGGTATTCCATGTTATGACTTTCATGGCTCTCTTTGACTATAGTTCATGTAATGACAAAAATGGGTCCTATGCACATTTTGTATTTTCCGCAGATGCAGCACTCTATTATATGGAGGCAGAAGGAATCTGATGTAACTGAGAGAAAGACACCCAAACACTGAAACATAGGGATAAATTCACATATTCATTGTTTTGTGTTATTTAATACTTTGTTCAAATAATTTGAACTAATTCTTTCATTATTTGGCATGATATAAATTGAATTTGAATTCATTGAAAGTTCAAAAGAACATAATTTATTTTAAGCATAATTCTTTGTAATAATGTCAAAGTGTGTTGAACAGATACTTCACAGTGTGCTTGACTCTTGCAAATCTTGACTGATAAATGTTGCATTTTTTTTCTTTCATTTTTTGGTCTGGATTTTGCATTGACAGTGCAAGTGTCAAGCCCTCTACAAAGGTTATTCCTTATTCTTATGACATGCATGTATGTATGTGTGTTTCTTTTTTCATTTTCTTTTAAAACTATTGGTATACACAGGATGACAGAAAGAGAGTAGGAGAGGCTGTATTTGCGCTCACATCAGAGGTCATGTTGGCTTTGTGCTATATAAGAGAGAGTCAGTATGATTGACCTGTGTTTTTTTGCAGTGAAGGAGAGAGTGGTGAGGGTCATTTTCCTCTATCAACACTGCTCGATCTCTAGATCCCTCAGGCTATCAGTCTCACCATCTCCCGCAGGACCACACAGCCCTAGAGAGGGAGGTCATATACTCTTTGCTTCTGAAGCTTTATAAATATCTAATACTCCGCTCACAGTTAGGGAGTAGCTAACTAGAAGTAGTGACATAACTTACTACATTTTTCAGTAACATGTCAGTAGCTTAGCAATTATGTAGCTTTTCCAGAAAGAAGCAATTTTTCCAACAAGTAGTTAGTGTAGCTTGATAAACAGCTTTATGACACATTATATGATTTCAGTTTAGTGCTACAGTTCCCATGTGTATAAAACAAAAATGAAAAAATGTATCACGTTTCCAAAATATTAAGCTGCACAACATGAAAATTTTTTAATAATGAGAAATGCTTATTGAGCAGCAAGATCAGCATATTAGAATGATTTCGGAACGATCATATGGCACTGAAAACTGGAATAATGATGCTGAAAATTCTGCTTTGCCATCACAAGATTATATTACATTATTAAAATAAATTGAAATAGAAAACAGTCATTTTAAATTGTAATAATATGTCTTTAAGATTATTGTTTTAACTGACCTTGGCGAGTATAAGACATGTATTTTAAAAACAACACCAAACCTTTTAACGATGGCACATTTAGCCATTTTTCTTACCAGCTTTCTAAGGTTTAGCATGTACAATAACTTAGCAAGCAAAATGTAAAGGCTTTTGTCACTTTGCACACCATGCAGCAGATAATGAGAAATTAATTGAAACTTATTAATGGATACAGAGAGAAAGAGAGATTGAGATATGAATAATCTGCGGTGTTCCTGTAATAAATACAGGGGATCTTTGAGATATGATTAGCTGTGTTACATTAGATTTTTTGTGTGTTGTTTCTCTGTTTGGCCTTTAGAGGGCACTTTACCCATTCTCATACCATCAGTGAAAAGCAACAGAGGAGACTTAGAAGAGCTGAAAGAAACTTCATTGAAACCTTCAGAGGATTTGACTTGAACTATACGTTCTTATGGCAAATCAACTAGGATCAGAATTCGATCAATGATGTACTGAGAACTTGGACTTTAAATCTCATTCAATGAGAATGTAATAAATTAGGGATTAAATATCTCTGCAATCTGTTGTATCGGTCCTTTGGTATTCTGTTCTGGCTGTTACCCTATCTCTAGTCACTCCTCTGTGAACTCTTGAGTCTCTGCAGACCTCTGTCGACCTGCACATTAAAATCTCATTAGAAACAACGAAGAGAAGGTGGAGAGAGATTCCCTTTTGGCGCTCTGTGGGGAGATTGCTTTACTCTGCATGAGGGCCTCTCTTTCTGCCCTGTGTGCCTGGGATTTCTGCTCTGCTTTGGGGCTTGAGGCGAGCCCCCTCTGAGCCTCTGCCATCTGTGATTTGGGTATCAGCGCTCAGCCACACATCCAGGAACTTCAAGGCTCTGTCCAAGTTGAGCATGTTAACATTTGTCCAGGTTTATTTCGTGATCATTCCAGGCTGGCTGCACATTATTACACTTTATTCACAGATACTTTCCAAACAAGTTAACAAAATGACATGAAATTATTATTTTTAAATGAATAGTGTGATATGAAATACATGAAATTAGCACATCTGTGTTAAAAGTTGATTGCCAGTGATGGTCATCTAGGTTCAAAATCGTTATGCAAAAATGTTTTTTTTGATTGACCAATCAAAATCAAGTGTTTTGTTATGTACTCCATGTATACTGTATAAATTATATGTATATTCAAATTAATGTAGAATTTTTTTTAAATAAAAAAGTATATATGTGCCAATGTTTTCAAAAATAACTTGAAAATCTTCATGAAGCCTCATTTTATGTGCATTGCAGTGTTTTAATTGCTTTGGCAATAAAAAAGTGCACTTTCAAATTTCAGTAGTATTCAGTTGTGTTAGTACAATACACAAATTCACAAAGTATCATTTTTCATCTACAATTTTCTACATAAACATTTCATTCACAGTAACTGTATTTCATAAAGCTCTTATAATCATATTTTTCATTTGCATCTCTTTTCGTTCAGTTTAATGCTTCTGTCGGATATTTAATCTAACTGAACTTAATGGTTAATTATTGAATCGTTTGGTACAACTGTAAATTTCTATAGATACAGATTCAATAAATATAGTTCCTTCTTTGTTTGCAATTTCCGGATAATTTTTACATTATAAGTGATTTATCTTAGATTATAACCACTGTGTTCAAAGTGTGTGTGTGTGTGTGTGTGTGTGTGATAGAGAGATTTGCAATTTGTGAACCTAAAGGAGGATAGAGTACAAGGGATAGAAAACATGACTGTGTAATCTAACAGATTGAGCAGAGAGGCATTAGTACAAGGGACACATGGCATCAAATACAGCATTTTACAGTATATGCCATGCGATAGATTACCATGGTAGAGGCATTACTGTAACTCAGTCGTATGGTACAGTGAGAACATTTAATAGCTTTAGCTAAACTTTATTAGCTAGACTAAACACTGGATTCAGTGACATAAGTTTGGTAATGTACGTGTATTTTTTAATATGGGAGATGTAGTCTGTATTATTTTAATTAATTCAGCAACAAGGGTGATGTGAAACATGTTTCTTGCATTCTTTGCTAGTCAGTGAACTGATTGTTAAAAGTACTAAATTGAAAGATCGTACTGTTGTGTTTTGGTGATTAAACCAAATGTTCTCATTACATATTACCATAATCTTGTGGTTGAACCAATGATTATGTGGACTAAAAATGTGTATAAAAGTAATAAAAGCATGGGATCATGTTTTTGAAGAAAGACTAGGTGTAAAAGAAGGTAAAAGAACACCTTACTTGTGAAAATGATACCAAAGTGAATAAAAAAACTGTAAGTGTCACGTAGGCAAATTAACAATTTGAATCAAGTGTTATGCACTCCTTAAACTTTATTAATTTATTTTGCAAATTAGCTCAAAGAAAAGATGAATATTTAATTTTAAATATTTAGATCAGTTAATAGAATGAACTTGATGGAGCAGAATTAACACCACAGCGAACGCTCAGTATTAATTATTTATTAATTCTAAGAAATGCTAATTTACGGGAAATAGCCTTCTTACTGTGTAATACCACTCAGCATGTAGCCAAAATCTGCATGATTAGAGACTCCAGTATGTAAGCATGAACCATGGACAACTTTACATGTGAGATGAACAAGTCTTTTTTTAATTTGACTAAACACTTAAACTAATCGAACATATACACACATACATACATATAGTGTACCAAGAGAAAGAGAGCTGAAGCAGAATACAGGAAAGTGAGAAGTTACAGCATCGTTTAAAATTCAACAGACCAACAGCCTTGAGAAAATCATCAGGATAGTTCTGACACACCCTTCTTTAAATGGGTTAGGGATACTTAATCAAATAATGAGACAGATAGATGGATAGATAGATAGACAGATTAAAAAAACATGATTTTACAAGCTTAGTACTTTTTCAACCAATTTGGTCAGCAAATTTAATTTGTCTTTGTAGCTTTTTATCAATTCAGCCAATAAAATCTCCTTTAACAATTACTTTCAGGTTTATTTCTGCTCTTGCCTAATTTTCTGCATTGATTCCATCTGTTATTGCTGTGTCCTTGTATAAACATTGGTTTAAACGGTGATTAGTTTCACCAGTGTTTGCACGGAATAGATTAGAAACACGCAGATGTGAAGGACATATCTTATGTGTCATTTACAATCAGTACATACCCTTTTTTATATAATTTCTGCCAATGTATGGCTGAAGTTACATTTATGCAGTGACAGATGTGAAAAAATCCCAGAGTGACATTCTTGATGCTGAGCGAGTCGTGTGTCAGATTCGTGAGCTGGAATGCCTGCTGTTTAATAAATAGGTCATTGGGGTCAGGTGTGTTTCCTGCGCTTCTCTGCTGGCATATCCTTAAGGAGACAAATGTGCTGTTGGCCTGCGGAGACTGATACTGAATTAATACACTGCATTAATGTGTGTCAGAGGCAGAATCTGTAGCTAAGCTGATAGTGTTGTAAATTAGGTCATTTCAAGCTTTGTGCTGCTGAGACAGAGTGCTGGGTAATCTAATAGACGGGTCTAAATGGATTTGGATTGATACTAGGGAGTTTTGAGTCTCTGTTGCATAAACCACAAGGTAAGGTGTGTTATCTAGTTGGAATGGACACAGATATGCAAATGCGTGCACAGATATACATTAGTGTGTAGCAGTCCCATTAATCTCAGGAACTGAAAAATTCACGTATTGCGAACTTTTTTGTATACTTGCATTCTATGCATGTATTTATTGTAATTTTCTTAGCTTGATTCATTCATCAAAACCTGCTGAATTATGGATACATGAAAGCATCATTTAATTTGTAGCGTGACATTTCTGACATGATTGTAAAAATATGGAATTTCAACAATAGAGTGCCTCAAGGATGATATATTTTTGTTAGCATTTTAGCACTGGTTAGCATTTTAGCACAGGTTAGCATTTGTGCTGAAGTCAACTGTTTTTTTTAAATGGGGCTTTTGGTTAAATGCCTGAAATAAGGTCTGTGATTGACACAAGCTCAAGATATTTTCACAAATTATACATCTTGCGATGTAAAGCTTTTACTTTTCTTGAAAATGGTGGTCGCTACAAGTGGCTAAAGGGGACAGATGTTGTTTGAACATTAAATGTCAACATACCGAACAGGTAAACTCATCTACTCACTAGTCACTAGTATAATCATGTTCTTGCACACTATTTTAACTTAAACTATCAGGGAATTTAATTATTTTTACTTTTTATATATAAAGTCTAGAAGAATTGTCAGAAGCTTATGAGGAGATAGTGGGGATGTTGAAGTCAAGGTACAGTGGTGTAGTTCATTTCTAGCTTTTTACATTTGGCTGTTTAAGCTTCAAAATTCATAAAAGGTATGTTTGTTTATGAAGATTATCATAAAACACTTTTATTGATCGCAGAACTTATTTTCTGTAATAATTTAAAAGCCACTAGAAAAATACTATTAAGTTTTTTTTTAGGTAAACAGGATGATGCTAACTTTTGGATTGTGTTGTTGTGTCCGGATGCTGACATAAAAAGAGCAATGTTTTGATAGCTTTGATGTTTGAATCAATCTACAAATGGCTTATAGTTGACTAATATAAACAGATGAAACTGCAAATCTGTTTTATCACAAATAGATGTGGAAATGCTACTAAACTTTTTTGTTATCTCTCATTGTCCCATATGTCTTATTGACAAGACAGTAAGACACTTTCTAAAGATCCCAGCTTGGTCTCTGCTTTTCCTC
Organism: Rhodeus uyekii; assembly: GCA_037043235.1. NCBI lineage: Eukaryota > Metazoa > Chordata > Actinopteri > Cypriniformes > Acheilognathidae > Rhodeus > Rhodeus uyekii. The sequence continues at coordinate 2,262,550 of JAWRVZ010000018.1, read as the reverse complement.
TTGTCATTTTTTTCAAATCTGTCCCTCTCGCTCTTTTGTTCCCCACCAACGTTCCTTGCTGACATCTTTTCTTGCAGTTTCCGCAGCTACCACATGATGTCAGACACATTTCAATCACAGCCCATTTATGGCTCAGAAACGGGGGTAGCAAAAAAATTCTATATCCTGGATAGCCTCAAACATTTTTAGCAATGACACTATCTAAATCCAACAAGGAGCTATACAGGAAATCAAAGCTTAAATTAGTGCCTTCGTATCCTCGGATAGGGCTTTCATGACTGGAAATAGAAGTGCCATCAGTGTCTTGCAGTTGTTCGTGCCACTACAGCACTAAAATTGAGAAAAATCCCTCCAAGTACGTGGGCTTTGTCCAAACTCCATCCAGTTAAATGACTAAATGGTTGGAGTGAGAGATTTGGTGAGGAAAAGCTGAAAAGAGGTTCAGACAAAGGTGTCCACAACTGCAAACCTAAAGCCATTTAACTCCTGAAAAGCTTTTGCAGTTGATCTGGCCTTTTTCTTGGGGGAAGTTTCAAACCCTGTCCAAAACACTCGCTCTATCATGTGCTATAAAATATAAAGTAATTTTCTGCAGTCTTCAAAGTCTTTGTCTTTTTTTAATCAAAGGGTCGGTTTGAGGTTCTTAATCTTAAAATCTCAGTAAGATTCTTTGATGTTATTGAAAGTAGTCTCTTATGCTCACAAAGACTGCATTTATTTGATCAAAAATTACAACTTTAAATTATTGTTTATTATTACGTTATTTAAATGTAATTTGTTCCTGTAATGGAAAAACTGAATTCTCAGCATTACGTCATCCTCCAGTGTCACATGATCCTTCAGAATTCATTCTAATATGCTGATTTGCTGCTCAAGAAACATTTATTGTTGTCAATGTTGAAAAGAAGAACAGATTCTTTAAAGAATAGGAAGTGCAAAATAACAAAATGAATTTGAAATATAAGTCTTTTGTATATATAAATATATTTAATTAATCACTTTAATGCATTCTTGTTGTTAATCTCATTCTTATTGTTAATAAAAGTATTAATTTCTTTTAAAAGCACTGAACAGTGGTGTATACATGTTCTGAGAACAAATGATGGTTTGTCATTGCTGCTAAGTTTATATTTCCTGTATATTAAAGAAAAACATATTTGTAATAATAACCTGGGTAAAATGTAAGACAAGCCAAATCAACCATTTTAAAATATTTTGTCCATTAAAGGTTAATTTAATTTAATTTAATTTAATTTTAAACATGAGGTTTCTAATGCTTCAATAAAGATTGTGGGCCCCCAAAGAGCAACTTATTCATGAAAATTGTCATGAAATGAAGAATGATTTGTCATTAGCAAGTTATTAACATTAGAGTTATATTAACATTAGAACAGTAGAAGAAAGAGGTTTGTTTAATGTGAATTTAAAGCATGCTGGGAGCTGTCCACAAGAAGCGGACACCCATGACCAAAATTTATCATAACAAGACTTGCTTTTGAATGCTATCTCAAATAATATGCTCATATTGTTGTGTGTATGTTTGTTTAGTCTCACACCACGCTCACGCAGGCAAATTATGGAGAGCTCTCGACGGTAATGAAAACATCCTTTCATAAGGTTGCCATTATACCTAATAATGGCCACATTAATGCTAATTATGTACCCACCGATTCTCTGAACCACTGCAATCAGATATTTTAATGTGGGTTTCACACAGATGGAGACACACACACACACACACACACACACACACACACACACACACACACACACACACACACACACACACACACACACACACACACACACACACACACACACACACACACACACACACACACACACACACACACACACACACACACACACACACACACACACACACACACACACACACACACACACACACACACACACACACACAGTAGTTACTGTAAGTCACTGCCTTTGCAACTGCTAATTTTGTTGGTTTACAACCAACATCATAGGAATATGGGCTTCCCACTAGACCAAATCAACACACACATACACACACATGCTATACAAAACCCTGCTTTCATGTCCTCACTCGGTGCAAGGCGTTCACTCACAATGCTTGAGAGGATTTGCATGTGTCCTTTTACATAATTACATTTAAAGCTCATTTTCGCTGTCTATATCCTCTCTCCTCCTATTGTTGGGGACAATGTGCTACGGAGCGTCTCTCTTATGGATGTACTCATCTCAATCAGCCTCATTTGAACAGGCTATTGATTGGCTTCTCGGAACTGGATTTGGAGTGAACTGGGCTTCTTTTTTTTTTTGTAAGAGACACGGGAGAGAGCGGGACTTGAAAAGCAAATTAGCAAGGGTGTTTTCAAATGTACAGGTGATGGGTGTAGTTCTTTAAAATTTGAAAGTTACAAGTTAATATGTAAAGACAGTGATTTACCCAAACTTCAGGCATCACAAAAGACAGGCATGGCTAAACAGTTAGACAGGAGGACAGGAAGCCCCTTTTTTATCTTTTATTTGCAGATTTATGTTTACAGTTGCCTTATCAACTTGCATCTATTATAAACTTAATAGTATCAATTGATAATAGTTCTTTTGAAGATGCTTCAGAGTTGCAGAAAACAGGAATGTTTTAAAGTTTAATGACCATCACAATGGACACCAGGTCTTAAAAGATAAAAGAAACCTCATGAATTGTGTATCAGTTTGTGAAATTTGTGTAAGACTTTCAAAGCTAAAATACAGAGCTACAAATTCTTGTCACACCCTCACACCACACGAACATTCTGTCACATATGTCTCTTTGTCTGAGTTTTCCTGCCACTCATCAGTCACCATGGACACTAATATGTTTTGTCATGTGTTTCAGCTGTGTTCACCCCCATTTCCTTCAGCATATATATCACTCATTTTCAGTTGTCATTTGTCTGGTCTTCGTTTGAGTAAGCGTCTCATCTGTGTTTCCTGTTAGAATTGTGATTAAATACTAATATACAAAAGTACTAAATAAACTTTATCCTCATTGTCTTCATCAGTCTGTCTGTCCCATGCAAACAATTCTAATGTTGCTGTTTTAAAAAAAATGTGAACTGATAATAATAATAATGTGAAATTATGAAATATAATTAATATGCTCTTATTCTTGTCTTTAAAGTGTCCATCAATTCCAGCAACAAACACCCTCACACCCCCTCCACACACGCTGATCCTTTAATGCACACAATAATACATTAATCAAAACAACCAGCACATTTTTTTTGCATGTTTGTCACACTTAAACGTTTCAGATAATCAATTTAAAAATATATATAAGTCAAAGATAACACAAATAAACACAAAATGCAGTTTTTAAATGAAGATTGTTATTATTAAGGGAAAACAAAAGCAAAACCTACATGGCCCTGTGTGAAAAAGTGATTGCCCCCTAAACCTAATAACTGTCTGGGCCAGTTATGCAAGCAAGTCTTTTAAAGCGCATTGGAGGAATTTTGGCCCTGTAATTCAGCCACATTGGAGGGTTTTCTAGCATGATCTGCCTTTTTAAGGTCATGCCACAGCATCTCGATATGATTCGGATCAGGACAAAAACCACACAGCAGTGGTTTTTGTCTTGGAATTTTCTACATTCTTATTGCATTGCTCATTCTTACAGTATGTGTCATATTCAAAACAGTATTTCAACACCAACTCACAAACTCTAGGTCACAAGTATGGATAAAATATTAGCATTTTTATGTTGCTTCTTTCATGGTAGTGGATAAAAAAAAACCCAAAATAGTTTGCAAAATCTTTGTTTTTTAGATTAATTTCTAAATCAATTAAGTAAAAACAAATTTTCTCTGTGGAAAAAAAATCAGATCTGAATTTTTTATTTTAATGCTTGTTTTGTTTTATTTAAAACAATTGTATGAGTCATCTTGAATCCCCCTAGAACCAGTGACTTAAAATATTTTATTAAAATACCACTGGAGATTTTAAAGTTAATATTTCAATAGTTTACAAACATATTTGCATATTAATGGTTCTCTGGTATCACATTATATAAATATAAACATATAGAAAATATTTTATTGTATTTTTTTCTTTTTTTTTTTCTTTTCATTCGGTTTTCATAAATTCACAACCTCCCTGCAGTTCCTTTACAAACCCTGGGTAAAGACAACTATTGGTCATAAGTCAAGTCAGTTGTGAAATTATTTTCTCTAAAAACTGTGAACATTGTTACTGTTCCTTTAAAAAACATTTCACACAGTAACACTGGCTCATCCAATGGCATGCATTTTGGAGCAAGACCACTTATTAGTCAAAGGAGTCATTATACCCATTGTGCCACTAGTGGTTAAGAAATTGTACACCTCATATTGAACATTTAATAGCAGATAATATATATTCAAGAAGACATCATACGTTCATTGTGTAGTGATGTTGGAGAGTCTGTTTCCTATGTAATGTAGCACTATTCAGAGAGAACGAAGGAGAATGACTTTCTGTGCTATGACACACATCAAGGTGGTTGCAAAAGGGATGCCTTTTTTTAATACTGTGATCTTCTTGTATGGTGTTAATAACTGTTAACCCAAACTGTGCTTCAACCTGTGTATTTTCCTCTATATTTCTCAGTTAGGAACTGGATGAAATCTGCAGTAGTCATAATCTTAGTCATTATGTTTGTAATTGCAGGTCAAAAGTACATCTGAAATTTTCTATTATTAAGGGCAGTTTTCAAAAAGGATGATAACTACAGTATAACAATAGAGTTGAATCTAAGGATTATTTCCCGCAGCTCATGAACAATAAAAGCATTCAGAATTATATCAGAATCCACCCGTTCTTTATGTGGCAGGCCTTCATTTAATTTAACAGGCCTTCATTTAATTTAATGTAATTAGGAATAAAATTTCATTATTGAAATTGGTTAATTCTCATTTAATAATTTTATTTAATTTCAAATATTCTACAATTTTAAATTGTTCGTTCACCGGATTGACAAAATTGTCAGTCGATAAAAATGTAAGAAAATTTGGAGATTAGGAGATACTTTGAAAACAATAATGTTGTAATGTTAAGAGAAAATTGCAAGAAATCTATAATTTGTCCCATCTCTTTTACAGCTTCCATCGTGCTGCAGAAGTGGTGGTGCCAAATGCACCCATGTTTGGACGGAGAGGAATGTAAAGTTCTTCCAGACCTGACTGGTTGGTCCTGCAGCACCGGTAACAAAGTCAAAACCACCAAGGTGAATGAGCCAGAGTTGCTGATGTGGTTTATTGGGGCCTTGAGGAAATCAGGATCACATTGATTAAAGGGGTAGTTCACACAAAATTATGCTCAAATTATTTAGCCATTATCCACTCCCCCTTTTGTCATTCCAAACACATAAGGCTTTGTTTAACGTTCAAAACACAAATTATAATATTTGTAATGAAACCTGAGGAGTTTCTGTCCATTGAAAGTCAGGTAAACAAAACTTTGATGAACCGAAAAGATCATAAAGGTATTATACAATTAATCCATATGAATCAAATGAAGAGCTACAATCATTTGATTAATTTAATTTAAGCATTTATTCCTTTATAAATGTGTGTTTATACAGGAATAAAAGCTTAAATTAAAATATTGAACACATTATTTTCAAATTGTAAACACAGAAGCTTGTTCTCACACTGCAACAAACTTCACTGGTTCATCCGCATTATGCAGGTACGTTTGCTCTTCCATCTTCATTTAATTTATATGTATTCCTTTTATGATGCCTTTATGACCTTAGTAGTAGGGTTATAAGATATAGACAAAAAATACTATAATGATTTTTTTTAATCAATATTGTAATTTCAATTTTAAACATGATTGTGAAGCAATGTTGTCTTTATAATTTTTTTAGAAGCCAGCTTGATTGGTGATATTTGCAGGCACCATACTTTTGCACAAATTATTTCTTTATGCATTTTTGAACTCTTTTTGTTTGTTGTGAAGTTCACAAATGCATTATCAGTTTGGATTATTGATTTTTGTTCAGCTGGTTTGGAATGTGGTATTGTTTTTCTATGCAAACATCCACTAGATTGACAACTTTAACTGTGGCGCATGCTCACATCATGATTATATTACAATTTGATTATACACACAGCCTTACTTCTAAGTTTTGGTTGCCTGGACTTTCAGTGGAGGGACAGAAGTCACTCGGGTTTCATAAAAAATATCTGTGTTTCGAAGATTAACCAAAGTCTTAAGGGTTTGGAATGACACAAGGCTGAATAAATCATGACAGGATTGTTTATTTTTAGGTGAACTATTTTTTTGAAACCTGGTTACAGTCGGATATATGCAGAGCCAAGTTGGCACAGAAAGTGTATTTTGCCCATGATAAGAGGGGCATCTGAGAACCTTTTTGTTGCCATAAAAGTACCCTTTAAACAGACGTTTCTAAGAGCTACTATATATGCCATCAAAACACTGCCCAGGAGTATTCTCAGAAGGCGTTTCTTCTCCCAAAACCTTTTTCTCAGGCAAATGATTCTTCAAAGCAGCATTTTGTTGAGCCTTTACTCTTATAAGAGGGTTCTATGAATCTCAGAGAACAAGAAGTGCTATATTATGAGATAAAATTGTCTTATTTAGAGATTTGTAAAACAATTAAACATACCTTTTCAAATGTTCACTTGTTTCATGGGCACATTATTGCTGGGACAACATTGGCTTCTCAAAAAGAACTTTTACAGTAAGTTATTGGCAGACACATCACTCAAACTTTCTAAAAGAGACTTATTAAAGAATGAGCAAAGCTTGAAGATAAATAACATTTCACAGTGTCTACACAGAGTTTGTGGTTCAGAGAATAAATCTCTAAAGACTTCAGACGCATAGAAAAAACCTTCAAAGGACAAAGAAGAATTTTCAAAAAACAAGGCTAGATAAACATGTAGGGACAATATTGTTGGTCCATGCTAGCATTGACTTGAAAGTGAACTTTAAAAGTGACTCATTAGATGTATATTTTGCATACCAGGTCATCTTCATAACTGAACCCATGGTTCAATGTCTCAAAATTTCTAAATTCTAGCTAAAAATAAAAGATTCATGATTGTGGGTTTTAAAACAAAAATGCTTATCTCATAAATCAATATTGAGTGTAGATATGAGACACTGTTTGTTCAGTGAACGCCATTGTGACTGCCGTTTCGTGCAGGTGTGACATAGAGGTGAAGTATTAAAGTAATAACGTGTCTGAGAACACACAACTGCCATAAGAATAATTGCTCAGAGTTATAAAGTAACATCTGTTGTGTTCATTAAAATGCATTACGGCAATGAGCTCCACTGAGGCTTTCAAATTAAGAGTCCTAATTAAATTGGTAAGAGGGAGAGATGAGAAATGAATGACGGCTCTGGGTCTTTCATTCGGAATTAATGACTCTGTTTGTTGAGTCTATTATTGGCTGAGCTGACTGTCAGTGGGCTAAGCTCCGCCTCCTTCCACTCCAGGAGCCAATGGGCTGCGGCGAGGCACAGATGGGAGGCGGGAGGGAGTGTCTTACTCCAGTGAGCATTAATTCTGTCTTTAATAGAGGTGGAAATGGAACAGTAACTAGAAGGCTTCAGTGCACATGTCACAGGAGATTGTGGCGACATGCCAGGATACATATTGTGCTCTCCGTTTGTCTCTTTCCATCTGGTTTCTTATATCTTTACATTTTCCTCCTGTACCCTCCATTTAATATCTCTCCTTCGTGTTTTTACCATCCTTTTTCACTGTCTTTCTGCGGTACAGCTGCCATACAGCTTAATGTTCCAAGCAACTAAGTGTGCATGCTTCAAATATATAGAATTTATGGTAACACTTTACAATAAAGTTCATTTTTATCGCAGAATAAACCGAGATTAAATGTAATGCTTCCTCGAAGGGAGCAGTTGCTAGCAAGTGACAAGTTCAAACTAGACAAACATTTATGGGATATGGCACAGTCATACCACTTATTACATGGTATTTCACCACATAAATAATTATGGGAATAAGAGATATCGATTTTACCTTTTTTTTCTTGTTTTAAATTCAATAATCCAAACATGCAACAAATTTGGCAAAATGGCAGAAGCTGCATTTATAATAAAATAAGAGAGCGTGCCTGCGATACATGGATGACATAAATAATTGTACACAAAATATTGATTTGAGTTTTAATATTTCATTTGCTCACCAAATGCAAAACTTCCACAAAGTAAAACCATTCCTAACAAGCAAATAGCGGTGATAATCAGTTTTTACCAGTTGTTATCAGGCAATAACATACAGCTGGAAAGCAAAATTGACTAATCAGAGTCAAGTATTCCACAGAGCCGTGTAATAACATCAGTTATCACATACATTTATGCATTTGGCAGACGCTTTTATCCAAAGCGAATTACATTGCATTCAAGTATCACATTGAATCAGTTCTTGTTTTTCCTGGGATCGAACCCATGACCTTAGCATTGTAAGCACCAATGTAAGCACTCTACTGATTGAGCTACAGCAAAGCTTTGCCAACAGGTGCTGCAAATAATCGCAACACAACCAATTACAGAAACGTGCTGCAAAAGTTCACAATGCAAACCAAACACAAAAACACGCTGCAAATAGCACAGACCACAACATAAATGTTTTGTTTTTTAAAACCCGAAAGTGACAAACTTGGCTGGGACATGATTATTGTTCAATGTCTACTCATCAGTTGTGTTGTCGATTCAATTTTTTTGGTTTATTTTAACATCTTGATTGTATGTTGATTGTCAGTATTCGCCCTACGTTTCTATATTTAGGTATGTTGTATGTAAACCTTTGATGCGTGTTTCTACATTTGATTGCATTGTGAATATTTTCAGTGAGTTTCTGTATTTGGTTGTGTTGTGAGTATTTACAGCACAATGTTGTCAAACAGATGAAGTTTTCTTAATTTGCTGATGTTTTTTCCCCTTCTATTTTCATGTTTCAGTTACTAGGCTCAGCTATTTGTATTAACTATCATTAAAAAAGCGTAATAAATACTGTAAGACTATATTGCCAATTGAGAATTCATGTTAGCTTAATGTTTTAAACTAATATTAACAAATAAGTCTCATTTGTTTGCGTTAACATGAACTAACATAGAACATTTTATAATAATTTTCTGAATTTAAATGAGAAGCACATTTGTGCAAGATTTGTTTTATTATAAGCATAAATCTAACACAATATTTATGACTTATGGTTAAAACATGGTATTCGAGGTGCATTCTCTGAAAAAATTGCATTTTTCTTTTTTGTGGTTAAATTCTTTCTTGTTTTTAAAATGTTTAGATATAATTTAGTCTTTTTAAATATATTTCTATTACTGTGAATAAGCCTCTCAAACATCTCAAAGCAAATGGTTGCCATTCTAGTAATTGTGCCATAGTGTACCTTATTCTTCCTCTCTTTTTATACGTAGGTCACACGATAGCAAGAACATGGCTGCCTTACCAAGAGGCCCAAGACTCCTCACCAAACCCTAATGGAAAAGGAGACCATCTTGTTTAAGACACTGACATACAAGCAACAGATGGATAAACTTATTGTAGACTATAGACGGCTGCCTTGTTTTGACAGAACATATAAGGGCGAACAATGATCTCTATATAAACCTGAGGTTTAACTAAAGATGCTGGACACACAGGTGCTCATGGGAGAGACTGAATCCATCATGCTGAAAGTCGGATCTTTTTTGTGTATGTGTGTGCATGTTTGAGAGAAGTTATACTACGTGGGACTTGAAGGACAAACTGTGGACAGTTCAGACCTGGTTGGGAGCTTGTATGTCTGTGTGTAAGTGTGTTAGACAGGTTCATGACGATGAGACAGTAGTTTAACACTGTTCATCCGCTTTCCAGCAAACTTTCTATTCATGAGTATGGAGGGGATTTTTCTGAATGTGTGATTCACAAATTATTGTGAATTTGCTCTTCTGGGTCAAGTCATTACCCTGAAAATGTTTCCTTTAAGTCATCTTGCTCTTCTAATTAGGGTTGCTGAATAGGAGCATAAGAATAAATGAAAAATTCATGGGCGTTTTTTTTTTTACCCCCACTATATAAGATTATATGTTTTCTGGTCTTTTACTGTTGGTGTAAGATGGAATTCAAGAGAGAAATATTTATAAAGCTTCCTTCAACAAATGCAAGTAGAAATGCAAGTAATGTAGTCATCAGTAAAATAATGGTAAACTACAGTAAAAATACAGCTCTCCCTTGCTGTAAAAATGTTACGTAATGTGAGCTTTACAGACGCAATTCCCTTAAAAAAAACGTTAAAAACTGACAGCTGGATAAAAACATCTATGTTACTCTGTAAAAAGATCTACAAACCACTTAAAAGTGCACTAAGATTTTTATATTGCATTTAACATATAATTAAATGACAAATATGTTTAAAATGATAATGACTTAATAAATGGCAGATTGTATCCTCATGTTGAGATCACATGAATAATGAATACAATTTAAAACTGCAGCACTGAGCAAATGTTTTTTTTTGTTTTTTTTTAATGCATATGTATTTGGCACCCTGTTATTAGTTATTCGATTGTTTTTTTCTGAAACCAACAGTTTCTGGTAATGGGGGATTGCCAGTAGGTGTGTTCAACACTGTTGGTTTCAGAACAAAAATAAATAAATAGCAGGGTGCCAAATATATCTGGAAAAAAAAACGTTGTCTAGTACTACAGTACATCCATGCCACTAGGGGTTAGTATAAAGTTCAAGGTCATTGCTGTATCTGCCAGTGAAGCATAACCAAAAAGTTACTTAGTGCACTTTTAAACAAGGAAGTTTTTGTTATTTTTTTTGGTTTAACTGTGAAGCTCTCAAAAGTACTCTGTGAAGTTCTGAAAACAGGCTAGCAATGTGCTGACTAAGATTATGAACATGTTTAAAGATAAGCTCCGATGTGAAGAGGCATAACTCATGCCCAATACCGCAATGTAATAAAGTTTGAAATAGAATCAGCTCCACTATTCATCATTGGTTTTCTAATCTCATTGAGTTTTTCCACAGACTGTACAACTCAACCTAAACTTGAGTTCTGAACACTAATCGGCCCTTTTATTCGCTCTTGCTGAGCTTTACCTTTTCCATGGTTGGATCGAACTTGCAGAAAAGACGCTGGCTATTGTGTGCTTTATCTCTGCATGTCTTTCTTAGGGCTCTGGTGGCTTGTGAAGTGTTGAATGAGGTTTTCTCTCTTCAAGACAGCCCTGTACGCTAGGCTTGCCCTGGGCCTGCCCAGACGTCTTCTAGGCTTCAAAGCCCCTTCAGACTCCAGCCGTCTGCTTTGTGAGCTGTGATGAATGTATCAGAATCACTGTGATTCCAATATTGAGCCTTGGGAGATGGGGTCGAGTGCCATCTCGAATTCTCATTACTGAAGCCCCGGATACCGTCAGCCCTCTCCTGGGATGGGATGGGTTATATTTTTAGGTCTGCTGCTATTGGGAAAAGCTTACCCTATTCTCGTTTCAAATGGTCAACTGGAAGCATACATATGATTTTTCTTCGAAAGTGTGTGTGTATGTTTGTGTCTGTGAGGATATGTTTATCTACAGATCCATCTAAAAGGGCTTTGTTGTATCGCAATGTTCTCCTGGGAAGCAGAAAGACGCAAAATCTTGATGCAGACACTGAAAGAAGACTCTTTGCTTGTCAGCCCTTGTCCTCCCAAGAGGCTGCAGTGCTCTGAAGATGAACCTGATACATAGTCTGACCCAACATCACTTTTTGTTGAAGAATCAATATTTGAAGACAATTTTTTCATCACTCCCTAGTGGCCGTGGCCTGCCATTGCACTTGTCACAGAGAAGAAAAATGAGAAGAGAATCACCAATAGGTCAATAATATTTCAAAGAACAGCAGCACTGCTTTTGTGAATGTGTTTGAGTGGTATATTCGAGTCCATAATACTCAAATAATGAATGTTTTCTCCCACTGTTTTGTATACACCGCCCGCCTCTAAGGGCTTTAAGCAGCCTGGGAGGAGATATGCCGAGCACGACCCACATCTTCGATTGGCGGATCGACGTTCTGCTCTGCCGGGTGACCTCAGGACAAGCTTCTCATGAAAATAAAGAAAGAGAACGCCAATGAGTGTAAGCTTGCAGGCAGATTTCATAAGAGAGCTTATTGTTTGTGCTCAAATCTCTCAGGATCCCAGGAGCCCACTTAAACACTGGCTTGCTCCATGGGGTGGCACGTACCCAGCATTCTCCTCTGCAATGAAAAGAAACAAAACCTAAAGCAAATAAAAACATAAGCAGTGCTACTTCTACTCGGCTGTCATCTGTTGTCGAGTTCAATTTATGTTCGCTCGAAGTGAAAATTTGCGGCTGTGTTTGCATCTGTGTTCAAGTGAATTGAAACCTTGATATAAACAATTGATTATCATGTGCTATGAGGGGACCGTTGTAAACACTGAGACTGGGGAATGTTTATTACAGAAAACAGCACACATGCTGAATTGTCCCCGAACCCAGAATGAATTTGAATGACATTCCCTTCATATCCAGTTCTCAAGAATTCTCCATTGGCACCGCTGTCACAATACAATTTTGTCAAAGTGCTACAAAGCATAAATAATCTATGATGTAAAATGCTTAGATTGAATAATTTATGGATACTAGACTATGAAATAATGAAAAGCAAGTATGAAAAGCAAATGACATCTCAGCTAGTCTTTGAATTAGAGTGATGTTTTACTTGCTTTGACAGCTGAAATTAATTACTGGATATGACTACCAGCTACAATGCACTCAAAAAATGCCATTTGCAAGGAGACATAAAACTTGGATTTTTAGGACACATGGGATGTTTTTTTCCTAAAATAAATGATATTCTGTTTGAAGACTTTTTTGTTTTTGACGCACTGTATTGTATGTTATAATGTTTGTGGTTTGAATATTTGAAGATGTTGTTGATAAAAGTTATCCTTAGTTAACAAACTAATCATGGACAGAAAAGTGAACTGCACAATTTCATTCTATTTCCAGCATTTTAACTTCCAGCAGGTCTGAATAAGAAATTTATCAAGTTGGGTATATTATACGGAAGGCCTCGGTTACTCGGTCTGTAACCTTGGTTCCTTGAAGAGGGAGCAAGAGCAGTGTGAGTTCCTTTGAAAGGGAATATGTTGTAAAAAAAAAAAACTTCTTCCGGATTAGATTTAGACAATGATCAAAACATAGATCGAGTCGAATAGTAGAGTCCATGAAAGCTTGCGCAGTCCTGTACCTCTTCCTGGTTTTGACATTTAATTCTGTAACATTAGGCATTGATTTATACGCTGTTCAATGTTTGATAATCACATTAGCTCACATGTGTGTAAGCCAACTTCTATCACTTGTTTCTGCTTCTTCTTCGCTTGTTGTTGGATCTGGAGATTTTGTACTATTTCAGAAGAGTAATAGTGCCCCCTACAGTATAATTGTGAAATTATGATTGAAATATAATTGAAATCAATCGCTTCCTATAACCATCAATAAGCTTCTTACACCTCTCACTTTTTTTTCCTCTCACTCCCACAATTTTGGACCACTCCTCTTTTGCAAACTGCTCCAGGTCTCTCATATTGGAAGGATGCCTTTTCCCAGCAGCAATTTTAAGATCTCTCCACAGGTGTTCAATGGGATTTAGATCTGGACTCATTGCTGGCCCCTTCAGAACTCTCCAGCGCTTTATTGCCATCCATTTCTGGGTGTTTTTTGAAGCATGTTTGGGCTCATTGACCAGAAGACCCATGATCTCGGATGCAAACCCAGCTTTCTGACAAAGGGCCATACATTGCGACCCAAAATCCTTTGATAATCCCCTGATGCCTTGCACGCAGTCAAGTAACCCAGAGGCAGCAAAACAACCCCAAAACATCTTTGATCCTCCACCATATTTGACTGTAGGTACGGTTTTCTTTTCTTTGTAGGCCTCATTCTGTTTTCGGTAAACAGTAGAATGATGTGCTTTACCAAAAAGCTCTATCATGGTCTTGTCTGTATTCCCAGAAGGATTTTGGCTTACTCAAGTATATTTTGGAAAACTGTAGTCTTGCTTTTTTATGTCTCTTTGTCAGCAGTGGGTCCTCCTGGGTCTCCTGCCATAGCGTTTCATTTCATTCAAATGTCGACGGATAGTTTGTGCTGACACTGATGCACCCTGAGCCTGCAGGACGGCATGAATTTCTTTGGAACTTGTTTGGGGCTGCTTATCCACCATCCAGACCATCCTCCGATGCAACCTTTCATCAATTTTTCTATTTTATGTCCAGACACATTAGCAACAGTGCCATGAGTTGCAAACTTCTTGATAATGTTGTGCACTGTGGACAAAGGAACATCTTTAATTATTGATATTTTTCCAAAAATTTTGACACAGTTCTCTTCTCCTCTTTCTGTTGTCCATGCTTAGTGTGGCAGACACAGATACACAATGCAAAGACTAAGTCAAATTATATCCTTTTTATCTGCTTTCAGGTGTGTCAAAAATTTTGGCCATGACTGTATATCAAAAGAAAGAACAAAAGCTCTTCTTTTAAACAACAATAACAAAATGTTTTATTCAAGCTTAATGCATTCTTTTTTTGTCAACACTTGAATGTGGGTAATTTTCATAAAAAACAATATTTTGTACAAAAAGTTGAGACAATTGTTGTTTGTGCATAAGCAGCGCTTTTTTAGGCATGTGTATTGATCCAGAGATTCTGTACTTTATCAGAAGATACGTAATAGTGCATACCTACCATATTACACTGAAAACACAGAAAGGCCAAAAATTCTGTCAGTGACGGGAAAAGAGTACTCTTTACCCTCCAGACCTAGATGAGTTTTTGCTGTAATTTATGACACAGTGCTTCCGTGGTTTTTACGGAAATCCATGTTTTCACTGTTATACTGTAGGGGGCACTATTACTCTTCTGAAATAGTACAAAATCTCCAGATCAAACAACAAGCGAAGAAGAAGCAGAAACAAGTGATTATCAAATGTGATTATCAAACATTGAACAGCGTATAAATCAATGCCTAACGTTACGGAAATGTCAAAACCAGGAAGAGGTACAAGAGGTGCACAAGCTTTGATGGACTCTACTTGATCGACTCTATCTATGTTTTGATTGTCTAAATCTGATCAAGCAGAAGTCTTTTTTATTTTATTTTATGAAACCTACCCACATTCAAGTGTTGATAAAAAAAAAGAATGCATGAAGTTGTGAAAATTAACAAAAATGCTGCCGGTGACTTTCAACTATTTTAAACAACTCTGGCATGGAAAGAGTTAACTAAGCTACTGTGTATACATTATTGCACTGCATCCATTGAATAACATTCTGTTAATTTTTACATGTCAGGAACTATTTTCTAGTGAAAGGAATTCTCTTAGTTTTTAGCAATACAGTCACTGAATACATCACAGCTATAATAATAATCACTGCTGAAAAGGTTGCATATCACACTAACATCGTGCTTTATCAGTCAACACATTCACAATATAATCAATAATACATAAATGAACTGCCTCCATGTCCAAAGGCTAAATACAATGCAAGCGTTTCATAAGAGAACCCGAGAAAGTGAGTGTTTAGAGAGTCGGCGAGACAGCCCGTGACCCTGAAACCATTAGCTTTGTTTGTCTCTTCATGCTGCAATAATCCAAATCTGTTATCTCCCAAAACCAATTAACCACTCTAGCATTCTATGTTGACCCCAGCGTTTGCTCTGGATATGGGGTTCAGGAACATCCCTGATTCATTATCCTCAGATACCCCCCTGCTTTTCGCTAATGTGTGCCAAGGGAGGTGCCAATGTGACCGAGCCTGATAACATAGACGCCTGTGGGCACCCACTTTCACTCATGGCCAGGGTTCTGGAGCTGCAGGCATATTGTCATGGCACCGCTAGTGTGTCGGATGGGATTGAAGCAGCAGATATTGCGACATTCGTTACATCTGTGTGCTTTGAAGAAGAGCCTTAGTAATGGAGAAACCCGGAGAGAAAAACAGTGCTGTATATGTCAGGGTACAAGGCATGAGTGTTTTTAGGCTGTTGTTTTGTTCATGTGTCATCTATATATGTATGATATAGGATATTGTCGCACATATGGTGTGTAAATGGATCAGAATGTGCTTGTCAGTGATAAAACCTATTCATGCGTGATATTACAGCGTTCAATTGTGCCTCGGCATACGTACATCCATGAAAGCAAGCGTGTAAGTGATATCACCTCCGAGGCTTGTAACCAAGGTGCTCTTTCAGTCTTCCTTCCTCCCGGTGGTATCGTGACAAGATGGACATATTTCTCATTCTCACATACAGCATAAACATAGACTGGCAAACAACACTTCATAAATCGCACATGTAGAGAAACATCTTTACAAAATTATGTAATGTGATCTGATTGGATATGAAAGACATGAAGCCCTGGGAGTGTCTTTTTAAAGAGTTATTTAAAGAACTTTTCTCCCTAAAATTGTGGAAATATGATTTACTGCCGTTCTTAATTACTGTCAAGGAGGCAGCGTGCAGGATAAGATTTAGAAAGCGCAGCTAGCAAACGACCCTCGGCAACATTTGGGTACAGTGCTAAACAACTGCCTGAGAAAATGTTTTCTCTGGCACAGAACAAGTGTTGAAATGTTTGTTGTTATGTTGTTGTTTTTTCCTTATATCTATCATACATAATTCATCATTCATGCCCAGAATGCAGGATTTGTAACCGTTTAAAAGATTAATAGCTTGTTTACTTGGAAAAATTGTGTCTGATTTCATGGATGGGAGAGGGGAAAAGCTTGGAAATTATATGGAGTTTGGAGCATAAAATTAACATATTTCTGTTCAAAGTGAAACAATTAATATTGTCTCTGAATACCGTTACTAACATGTATCTTGACTATTTTCTAATGTGCTGCTATATGTGTTTTTTCTTTTCCTTTTACTTCTATTCCTTATTTTACTTAAGCAATTCCCCTTTTCCTTCCTTGCTTTCCTTTCTCTTTTTCTTAATTTATTTCTTAAATTCCTTCCATCTTCCTTGACATATTTGCTTAACTTTCTTTCTTGATATCTACCTTATTTCCTTCATTGCGTTTATCTATCTTTTTCTTTTACTACTTTCCTTAGTTCTTTCCTTCCTTCCATTTTTCTCCCTTCTGTTTCTGCTGTTTAGAATTTTTCTGTTGATCACTGTCTGTTGGTTCCTCCAGATATCCTTTTTTTCCAATCTCCTTTTCTCATTTCCTTTCTTTTCCTTTCCTCTTTCCTTACTTTATTCTTCATTAATTATTTTTCCTAGCTCCTTCAAGTCTATCCTTTTTCCTTAAATCCTTTCTCAGTTATATTTTTCTACCTTCTATCAGTCGATCCTTATTTACTTTCTTTTTTGCAGTTCATCTATCTATCTATCTATCTATCTATCTATCTATCTATCTATCTATCTATCTATCTATCTATCTATCTATCTATCTATCTATCTATCTATCTATCTATCTATCTATCTATCTATCTATCTATCTATCTATCTATCTATCTGTCTGTCTGTCTGTCTGTCTGTCTGTCTATCTATCTATCTATCTATCTATCTATCTATCTATCTATCTATCTATCTATCTATCTATCTATCTATCTATCTATCTATCTGTCTGTCTGTCTGTCTGTCTGTCTATCTTTCGTTCTTTCTTTCTTTCTTTCTTTCTTTCTTTCTTTCTTTCTTTCTTTCTTTCTTTCTTTCTTTCTTTCTTTCTTTCTTTCTTTCTTTCTTTCTTTCTTTCTTTCTTTCTTTCTTTCTTTCTTCCTTCCCTCTGTCTATTCATCTTTATTTACTTCTGTTTTCCTATCCTTTCATCTATCCATCGGTTCCTTCATCTGTTCTTTTTTCCTTATCCTTCCTTACTTTCCCTATCCCTAATTCCTTCTGTCCATCCATCTTTTGTTACTTCAATTCTTTCAACCTTCCGTCACCCTCCATTTCCCCATCTGTCCTTCTTCCTTTTCTCCCTCCCATTCCTAAATTTCATTTATTTTTTCCTTTAAATTCCTTTTCTTCTTTAAATTCCTTCCTTCCTTTCCTATTTCATAGCTTTTCTCTTACCCTTTTTTACCTATCTTCCTGCCTTGCTTTTTCCTTCCTTCCAATAACAAACTGGATGTTCATACTGCAGAGAGGAAGAGAGAGAGAGAGCGGGAGAGGGGGAGAGTGAGTGTGTTTGTCACAGTCCTGTTGTGTCACTTCACACTTCCTGTTACCTTCTGTGTGCTTCCAATGTCATCTCCTTCACCTGTCGTGTCAATCACTTCCTTGTTAGTCTTGTTACCTGTTCCCAATCTCCTCTTGAATATAAACCCTCATGTCTTTTTCGATTGTTGTAAATGTTTAGACGTGTGTGGATGTTATCCTTGTTCTCCATGTTCCCTGTATGCTTCGTAGTTCTCTCCAGGTTTTTGCACATGTGTGCTTCTTTTGTTTTCAGTTTTATAAATAAAGAGAAGTTTCTCTTCAGCCGGTTATCCTCGTTCTTCCTCCCGCATCGCAGACGCTAACAGAGAGAGAGAGAGAGAGATAGAGGCAGATGTTTTCCATTATTTGCCTTGCTGTGTTTTAAATCCCAATACAGACTAATTTCTCCCGGCTATATTCTGTCCCAGGTCCTCTTGGAATAGGAAGTATTAGAAGTGGAAGTCTTACACTGTTTCTCTATATTAATTATTGCATGTTTAATTATCATGGATGCTTGCGTTTATCTTGTACATGTTTTTCACTAATTGTTCATGACATTTTCTGTCCCAGTTCTCAGTTCTCTAGAGAGTAATTATATAAACTGGGTGGCACGTGTTTGTGTATGTTTAAGAGGGTGTGTGTGTCTGCGTCTCTCTCTTTCTGTTTTTTTATCATTCTCTTTCTCCATCTCTGAAAGTGTTGGCAGGCTTGTCACATTTAATGTCTCCCAGTAGAAGAAGTGTATCTAAGATCGCAGGGTGTGATCAAGATAAAGATCTTGTACTCGGTACAGTGTCAAAGTGCACAGGAGTGGAGACCTGTGTCAGAACTCTGTGTGTGCTTACATAACTGAACAGCTCATCGAGTGAACGAAATGTAACATACAGTCATGTCTTCTCAGAGGTCACCGTGGTTTGAGATCAATGTGGTGGACCAGTGATGTTTTCTTTAGGTTGGAGAAACTAAAAAAAATATTCTCATTTATCTCATTTTGAAAAATTTCTCTATTGTTTACCTCAAAACAAAATGTTGTTGGGTTATATTATGTTTCTACAAAGTACTTTATAATGTTGAATGCAAGTAAGTATCCAGTATGTCATGACTGAAAACATTGGCCTCTTCAATTTTGGCCTCTTCTACCTTGTCCTCTGTTTTGCCTCCATACCCTTCCATCACACATCCTTACTAACCTTCTTCACGGCTGTTGACTCTGTTTGTTTCCTTGTTGTTCTTCTGTCTGAATTTGTAACACTCTGTTGTGCTCTGTCTATATGTGCTTGCCAAATGAAGTTTCATGAGACGCACTGAAAGCTGAGAAAACTGGCTAATCATTGGTTTATCTACATTTATCTCTTTACATTTCATTTCATTAGCGAAATTCAAAATTCACCTCCACAATTCATCAATTCAGGACACATTTACAAAAAAGTCTAACAGAAATGATGCATCATGACAACTAGTTCGACCGTTTTGCATTTAATGACTCATGCAAGGAACTAATGCCTAGATGTTTTGAGCGGTAAGACTATTCAACAGAGAACTAATAAAATTAATTTTTATCAACATGACATAAGCAATTGATAACGTAGGAAACAGCAGAAAATTGTATATAATTAATTGCGTGAATGTACCAAAGCTTTTGCAATTTGTTCAAAAGAATGAGAAATTGCTTTTATGATGTGCACAAGTGAGTAGATGATGTGGAGGTTCAACAAGTAGTTTTGAGAATTTCATTTATGAAATTATGAGAAATGCACCAAAGCAACTGAGAAAGACTGTAATATTAATATCAGTAATAATATTAGTCTCGGGATGCAAGATATCTAAAGTGTACCTACAGCATTCTTGCAATAGTTCTATTCTATACATAAGTTTATCTTTATTTGGACCTCAGCACTATTTCTGAATAGCTAAAGTACATTACGGTAAGTACAAAATTAGTTGTTCCAGTTTAGCAGACTTTCTGTATATAAATGTACTATATCAAAAGTACAATTGTAGGCCTACCCCAGGGAGTTAAGTACATACATAAGTAAATGTATTTGTTGTATACCTAGCACAAAATAAATGTATTTCAAATACATTTTAGTATATTTAGTTTTCACTAAGGGTATTTTCCATACAATGAAAGTTCATATTGACCATTTCTATTAAGCTGAAAAATAACATTAAATAAGCACTATAATAGAAGTCTATCCAACTTGTGCACTATATTCCTATATTTTCTAGATCCATTTTTGTGTGAAAAAGACTAAAGTTATTGTTCATTTATAATATTCCCCTCCAGTGAGCTGTGAACTTGAGAACGACTAAATCTGAGTCAGTGAATTGATTTAATTTGTGACTTAACGTTTTGAACCAGTCCTGTTCACAGTTCAGCTTGTAAAAGGTTTCTTTGGCATTACAGAAATTCAAGACAATTAAACACATTGATGATATATATATATAGCTTTCATATAAAAAGCTATATAAGATTTCATATTAACATTATATTGCAGTGAACATTAATACACTAGCTATGACATTCTATCAGATCTCTCTTTTAATACAGTAAAGATGATTTAAAAATTGCATATTAAAGAAAGGGACTATTAAAATATTCAGTGATCAAACTGGCAAGTGAAAACTTCTGGGGTGAAAACATGACATCAACGAGCTGTCACACTGATGTTTGATAGATTAGTAGGCTTGTGCACTTAGGCACTGTGTGTCAGTCTATCAGTATAAATATTGACATATCTTCTCCTCTGACATATGTGACATCTACTACTTATTTCTGCTATAAGGATGACTTCTTCAGGTGATGGTTTATATGCCAGTCTCTAGCAGAAATATTCCCCAAGAGTCAACAGCCCCCACTGTGCCAAAAGAGTAAAGGGATTCCTGGCGTTGTAAAGTTTTTAGTCATAACTGAGTGTGGTGTGTGTGTGTGTGTGTGTGTTTTCACAATGATACCCACACCTCTTGCACAACTCTGATTACTGCTGTGAGGACGATTTTGAAATCCAATTGTATGCTGCCGTCTGCTGCCACCCCGCTTGTATTTATAATTTCTTCTTTTTCTTATTTGTATGTATATTCTTTTTATTTTTGTTATTTGTATACATATTACACTTCAATCTATCACATATGTATCTAATCAATATTTTTTAAAGCCTTTCTTTGCTTTTCTGTATTTTTCTATAGAATAAGGATGAATATTGTCTGCATTCCTCTTCAAATAGAACATGTTATCAGAATGTTTTGAGAAGTCTTTTTGTTGATAGTTGGAGCCTGAGCCGAGTTCAGCCTTGGAGAAGCTGTGCGACACGAAAAACACAAACTCGAAGTGAGACTTGAAGCTGACTCCTGCTGACGAAACTGCCTACTAAACTTCACTAAAATTTCTTCTATTCACTGCACTTCTGACTGAACTGAAAGCTTTCAGTCTTTCTTTCTTTCCTGTAGCTTAATCAGTAGAGCATTGGTGCTTACAACGGGTTCATGGGTTTGATCCCAAGGATAGCAAGAACTGATTCAATGTGTTCCTTGAATGCAATGTAAGTCGCTTTGGATAAAAGCGTCTGTCAATTGCATAAATGTAAATGTGCATTCATTCAACATATCTGGTCCTCTGGTCTTAACTGTAATTCCCCTACACTGCTGTTGACTTTCCAGTTTATGTGAAATAAATTAATAGTTATAAAGAGGACCAATTATGCTGTTTTACATTTTCAACTTTCTTTAGTGTTGCTGTTTGAGCTGAAAAAGATCTGCAAAGATACAAATAACAAAGTCATTGTAAAGATGGTTATTCTCTATATCAGTAAGCACTGATTTTGTAGTCTGTGAAAGGCCTCAATTTTAGTCTTGAGATTTCTTTCTTGAATGACATCACAGTATATCCCTCATTTAAATACTGCACAAGTCAAATGAAAAATAAAGGGTCAAGGTCTTGTTAGTTGCCTTAGTGTTGTGTCGTTTTTACCACCCTAACAAAGTTTAGGAGCATGACAAGAGGTCGACCAATCACAACACACTGATCCAGCTGACCAATCAGAGCACATTGCACTTTTTAGAAGGATGGACTTCACAGAGACAGAAACTAAATGTTAATGACAGACTGGAAAGAGAGGCACAACAACAATGTGTGATAATGTTCGAAAACAATGTTATTTTCAAACTTCATTTTGACTAATCCAATTTAGGGGGCGTTTTAATTTAAATTTAACATTTGTTATGCTATGCCATTGTATATGAAAGAGTATCAATGGCCTCTGAACAGGCATTTGTATACTGAATACAGTGTAGACACTCAATATAAAAACATTATAATTTGCTTTTGATGTGATGCTTGTGTCTGGTGTAGACAGGTATCAGTTGCGAAGTGACTGAACACCAGTTGCTGGGGACTTTGGTGAGATGATGTTAAACTCTTGTTGAGGTCTTGCTCTAGAGGCAATCGTATGCAGATGTACTTGCCTGGTTGTATGTCATCCATGAGACTGAGGTGTACCCATCTCATTACCTGAACCACTCTGTGTCATCTTCTACACCAGCCTGAGTGAGCAGTCTAAGGCACGTGTTCCAGTGGTTGGTCCAAACGAGGATTTCACCACTTTCGTGGAGTGGTTACTAGTGAACAACAATTCGGTATACACTGAGGACCACATCAGCCCAACTCCAGATCCAGCCCATGTATACAAGCTGCACAGAAGATTCATGAGAGCCCACCACAGATTGTTGAGATTGGCCTGCCATGATGGAAAAGTCAGAGCCCTCGAAGCCTGAGCCAAAATGGAGTCTGACCAGGTGCAACCGTACGTCACTGAGGGAATGCTTGTGGAGTTCGAGTGAATGGAAGGAGGCATTGCCTACAACCCAGCTGTCCTGGGTATGTATTGCATGGACTCTGGAAGTTTGAGAAAGATATTATTCTGCCCAGCCCTGAGTTTCCTGTTTCCCTGCTGGTTCTACCAGCCTTGAGTCTCCTGTTTCTCTACTGGTTCCTCTCAGCCCCATGCCATCTGTGCTCCCTGTGATTCCTCCCACTCTCCCTCTCTTCCTAAATTACGCAGTTTATCAACCCCTGCTCCACTGTTTCACTTCAGCCCCTTTGCATCTCCACCTTTGTGTGAAGAATTGTATCTGAGCTTCAGTTCTCCAGCTCTGCCCAGTAAAGAGGTTCCCCTGGCTCTGTTTCCATCCCTTGAACCCATTTCTTTGCCTTGGCTCCTCCCTCCCTCATCTCCACCAGAAACCATCATCCTGGTGGCTCCACCGAACCTCACCATCTCCTCAACTCTACCTTCATCTTCAGACCCACCTGCTCCACCTCAGTCCTCAGGCTGAGTCCACTACGGATACTCATTGCTGTGGCTCTATCTCCTTCTCCAGTGCTAGTGATGTAACGTAGGGTCTTCGTCAAGTCAGATCCACTTGGGTCTCCATCTTCAGTCTTCCCCAGGGTGAACTCAGCCAAGTCAACACTATGGCTCTTCCCTCCCTCCCTTCATCCTGGCTGGACTCCAGGTGACCATCTGGCCCCTCCTGTTCCTGTCTTCTCCCTCCACTCCTCCATGGACTATTTGGTTATTTTCTCTCTCTCTCTCTCTCTCTCTCTCTCTCCTGTTTCACATCCCCCTTCAGAGCCCCCGACCTCCATCTTCAGTGAAACTTATATGGCGTGAGGATATACTTTTCCAGGAGGGGGAGTAATGCAACATATATATTCTGTTTGTTTTCAGCTTTTGTGTTTCTGTGTGCTTCAGTTCTTCAGCTAGTTTGTATCCATAATCATTGATTTAGTTAAGCAGGTGTCTTGTGTTTAGTTAATGATCTCTGTGTGTGTATATAAGCCCTCGGTCTATTCTGTTTTCCGTTCTGGCTGTTGTATTCTAAGTTTGATTATTATGTTAAAGACTGTTTTCTTTTCTGAGTGATTTTTTTTGTTGAATGATTATTGCAGCATCAAAGCTGTGACAATAAAACTATGCTAATAAGAAAATAGATTCATTTCTATTTAAATGTCTATATAATACATTTTCTTTTTATGATTACTAATAAATTATTACAATTATTGAAATATATTATATCATTTTACAATGTAATTTTAGAAATCACATTCTAAACAACCCTTATAACCCTTAATTATGTTTAGAATTTCTAAATAATTTGGTAAATACATGATTAGCTTGATTTTTTTAAAATAAAGAATTTTCATATATTTTCATCTTCTAAAGTTTGTTAATTACCGTAGAAATTTTTTTTTTTTCATTTCGTATACACATTGTTTGATTGAGCATGTCTTCATTGAGCAGGTCATGAAAGTCATGCTGACCAATCAAACTTTGGCTGTGAATGCCCCATAGGCTTTTGAAGTCTTCCCCTTTTGAACTGTAATAAGTTATTTCCTTTCCCCCTCATGCTTACATCTATATGCTTCAATCCCAAAAATACCCGGATTTCTCTTGGCTGTGTTCCCAGCTTGTGACATTCAGACAGGGATAGATGGAACGCGTGGGTATGTGTGTGTCGTACACAGACTTTGTCTGACTCTCTGCCACCTGCTAGCTGCCTGTGAATGCCAAGGTGCCTCAGGGCATTTGCCGGCACACCACTGATTCACATGTT
The DNA here is from genome assembly GCA_037043235.1 of Rhodeus uyekii. NCBI lineage: Eukaryota > Metazoa > Chordata > Actinopteri > Cypriniformes > Acheilognathidae > Rhodeus > Rhodeus uyekii. The sequence goes on along the minus strand of JAWRVZ010000018.1, from coordinate 2,237,710 downwards.
TCCCATCCTGCCCCTGTGTCCTTTCATTACCACTGACTAAGGCTTAAGGCAGGGGCTCTCTCTGTCTCCTTCTCACTCGCTCTCCCTCTCATCTCCTCTCTCTCACTTCCCGAGGAGAAGACCACCACATGCTGATGTGACAGGAGCACAACACTAGTCGTCCTCCATCTGTGGAGTGCCGTCTGCTGCCACCCCGTTGTGACCTTTGACTGTCTCCAGGAGTTATAAGGCAAGGGCAGCAACTGAGGGTCAGTCCCTGCTCTGTCAGGGGCCCGGAGCGCTAAGGTGAACGTGTCAGCAGAAGGAGGGGTGGGTCACAGACACCATGTTGACGTGCTGACCTACAGAGATATCTCAGGTCAGGGGAGGGTTGTTAAAGATGTGCAGAGTTTCAGTTAATCAGCGTTCTCTCTCTGTATCTGTGATATCAAGCACATCTTGCAATGTGGCAAATGCGCGTTAGCATTGTTCGTTCAGTCTCATCTATTAGTATTCATATCTAATATTTACATGTAAAGGCATTATTAATAATCGGTATTGATCGATTTCACTATCGATCATCGGCTGATATTTTAAAAACAGCCCATGATTAGGACCGATTATATCCTGTCAAAATAATGAAAACTTTAATTTAATTTAAATGTTTGGACTTTAATTTGAACCTCTATTATTATAATAATGTAGCAAATAAGAGTATAGTTCCCTGTATTGTTTACATCAGTAGTTGGGAGATTTTTTTTTTTTCGGTTTCTGCATCAGCAGATTTCATTCTTAAAAATCAGCTACTGGTACTGGTTGAAATTTGTTATCTCTAATACCCTGTTGTTAGCATTGCTGGTGTGGGAGGAAGACATGACAAGGATAACAGGATAAACGGAAACTTCTCTTTATTGGAACAAACTGAAACACTTAAAATTTATAGCAAAATAGCACACTTCTGCAAAACATGGAACCATGGAAAACGAGGAGCACGAGGAGCATAACGATCAAACATAATCATAAACTGACAAAGACTGAGAAACACATGCTGGCTTCAAACACAAGGGTATCAGGGTTCTGGAAACGGACTCAGGCGCAGATTGAATGGAACACTTTATTTAAGAAAAACAAAACAAAGACTCAACAAAAACTGCCCCGAGGTGGAAAACACTAGCTAGAAAACTGACTTGACCGACAGGACTGGATTAGGCTAGGCAAGGCAAGAAACTTGACAGACGATGACTCAAACGGCATCAAAAGACACACGAATAGACAACGACGCAGCACAGGACAGCAAACTCGAGGGGATTAAATAGACACAATGGGATGGGTAATTGAACAAGAAACAGCTGGGATAAATAAAAACTAATGACAATGAAACAAGACATGCGGGGTAGCATTGACAAGACACAAACACGCAGCCAATGCGGACTCGCATCGCTGCATGTTCACAAAAACACAAAAACAGCACGCAGCTGGTGAAAACCAAACTGCGAACACAACATGAAAGCACGCGGCTGATGTAAACATGAACCGTGTGCTTACAATACTGCACAAAGACCCGAGAGCTCAACGAGAACTCACAAGACGTAGAGCGCGCGAGAACAAGCAAACCTGTTCTCGTGCGCTCACAACAAGGACGAACACACGGGTCATGAATGTCCGAACCCCTACACAAAACCGAAACTGAACAAGACCAGTCTGAGGATCGGACATCATAACCCGCACACAAGACGCTACACAGACAAGGCTCGAACCCGGGACACACACCAAACACGAGACATTACGGTAGTGTCAGAGCTCTGCCACAAAACCAAGAAACGACTAGACCGAATATGGCAGGACCCTGACAATGGGGAACAGGTGACGAGACTAACAAGGGCAGTGATTACAAGACAGGCGAGGGAAATAACATGAGGAGCACACGGAAGGAAACAGGAAGAGTGAAGGAACACAACAAGACTGTGACGCCTGTATTTGTATAGTTAATTTTTAGTATTATATATACATTTTTGAGCTCTTAATCTCACCTTTAACCTGAACCTAACAACTTCTCAACAATATAAAAATTGTAATAAGTAGATAAAAGTCTATCGTCAAGCACAATTATTTGTTTATACTTTATTTTTAGGGTAACATTGTTACAATTTCACAAGTACAGAGTAATATTAATTGACTTTTTAAGTAAATTATGAATTACATTTCCTGAATAGTTTGGATCTCTGGATAATAGTGTTGGTCATTTAACATTTCTGTAATAAAAATTTGTCAAAGATGAATTCTTCTTATATCTTTCATAAAAAAAGAGAATTTATAAGACGAGAGGGGTTAAAAAATAGGAGGTCTTAGTGATGTAGAGATGGAACAAGTTATTGCATTTTGATGAAGGCTTTCAAAGACCATATTTTTGGAATGCTGTGCACAGTGCAATAAACAATAAAACCAGGATGTGTAATAAGAACGCAAATGGGGCAATTTTCATTTTAGGGTAAATTTAAATTTCATCTTAATGACATCTTAGCCTGCAGATGTTTGCCACACACCGTAACCAGTGCATCCTAACTTATTTAATCACCAAGCTCTATTGGCCACACCCAGATTTCACACTGCGATAGAAATGACATGTTACCCAGCAGGCTACAGGATTCTAGCTTCGCCTATCCGCCTGTGTCGCCGGTCTCTCCTGCAATCAAAACAGCAACATGACTACACAATGTCCTTAACAGCTACACACAATAACCTCCCTTTCATTCAGGGAAAAATCACAGACGCTTCCAATAAAACAAACTGTCATGCAGATTGCCAATTACCTCCAGAGGTAATTATGGAATTTTAGAAATTACAGTTTTGTCATTGTACAAAATTTTGGAGAACGAAACCAAGGGAGGCTTGTGAATACCTTTCACAGGTGGCCATCTAAAATGATATATTTCATAGAGCATGGCAGTGAAAATCAGAGTTTATTTATACAGTCTATTTCATAAAGTGTGTGTATATGTGTGTCTGTGTGCAGATTGTCAGACCACAGAGGAAAGCAATCTGCATAAAGTGTTTTCAAGTGAAACCCCAGCCGGAATGAATCGTATTGTTTTTGAAAAATAGAGCTGCCATTACAATAAATAAGTGTCAGATAAAGAAGTTACGGGGATCAATTAGGTCCCAAGATCCATTAGTGACACTTTAATTACATTAGGAACAATGCTATGGTAATTACATTGTCAATAATTAATAGCCTTTTTATGTAACAAAAGCATTGGGAACACAGTCATCAGCTAATAGGTTATTACTGAGTTGATATCATCAGCAATTCCATAATGTAAGACTGTGCTAACAAACTATGAGTAGTAGTGGTGTCAAACAGCCTACTATCATGTATCAGGACAGTCCAGCATCTCACTGCATACTAATCAGTTAATTAGCTAATTAGTCCTGACTAAAGAGTTTCATTGCATGTAATCCAAGTTGACGAAGTATAATACATGAACCCGTCTGAACCAGGATAAAAGATGAATCTGAATATGCAAGATACTCATATTACATAATGCAAAACACTTATTCTAGCTATTCTAGCTTTACTGTGATAACAGGAAAACGATTAAATGATGCAAACAGTTCAAATCGGCTCTAAAAGAAAATAGTGTCATTGTTTAGTTAAAGTTAATCGAGTGTGGATTCAGTTCCATTGTGAAGACCATTAATTATTTCACGAGTTCACACTTACGAATGATTCAGGAGCAATAAATGGTAAGCATATTTGGCGTGCTGTCCGAGGAGAGGGCTCCGAACTCGGTATTTAGCCCGAACCTGGAGCACTCCCCCCGTATCCTGACTTTGATTGGAACAATTAAGTGTGAGGAGTTGGGGTGGTGGAGGGATGCCGAAAAAATGTCAAAGAGCTGTAGGTGAGTCAAACATGTCTATATATACATGCTTCCTCTCCTGCTGATAGGATAAGGTGTAATTGCTGATGACGTGTTGATTGTGTTAATCATTTGAACGTGCTCCTCCCGAACTTTGTTAATAAAACATCATTAAATTAGCTCAATTCATCTATAAAGCAGTGCAGATAACAGTGATGTCATCATCCAGGTCAGCTCAGTTCTCATCCAATAGAGTCAATAGTGTTTATTGTTTAATATTGCCTTTAAAAATGAAGTCTTTACCATAGAGCTGATGAGGTTAATCTGGTGTGTTTTGATTCAGAAGAGTTCAAAAACATGAACAGTTGGCGTGCTGCCATGAACAGGCTTGGGACACATGCTTCTATTCTATTCTATTCTATTTTTAACTGATACCGTTGATGTTAATTGCAAAAAGTCTTGCCAAGTGGTTCATGGTTAGGCTGTTACCCAGAGGGCAGTACATTTAGTATGTTGTCGACAGATATAGCAGTAGAAATTGATGATACTGTACCTCCAGGGATCATGTTGGCATGAATTTAAATTATTAACATTGAAGTTAACACTGAAATAAACAATTTAACATGGAGAAAACAGAGCTGTGCCAATGATCAGCAAGAGATATATCGTGTCCCACATTTAAATAACTCATTTTCTGTCGGTACAGCAATCATTTAGAAATATATAATATACGTAGATAATAGATAATAATAAATATAAAAAGTCTAAATTAAAAATGCCACTATCTCGTAAATTTAACAGTTTTTTTTATATTAGTAGATTGATTGGATTGTTGTTAAACAATTTTTTTATGGATTTTTCTTTCCTGTGGTTTTGAATTTAATTATTTTGCATTATTTAAATGAACACTAATGAGCGAAAGCATTATAACCAGTCACAGGTCAAGCGAATATCGTTGATCATCTCCTAACAAGGCACATATTATGCCCTAGGTAGATTAGATGGAATGCAAACAATCAGTTCTCATAGTCATCGTGTTGGATCCAGGAGAAATGGGCAGGATTAAAGATTTGATGGACTTTTACTGGGGTTCAAATTTCAAAGGCAAACTGTAATGCCTATGAAGGGAGAGAGACCATGAAGACCCCTGCCCACTGTTGAAAGCACCTACAATGGACTCTGGAGCATCAGAACTGGAGTTTGGAGTAGTGGAAGAAGGTCGCCTGGTCCGATGAGTCACGTTGTCTTTTACATCACGAGGATGGCCATGTATGTGTGAGCTGCTCATCTGGCACCAGAATGCACTGTGGGAGTGTGATGCTCTGGGCAATGTTCTTCTGGAAAACCCTGGGTCCAGTCATTCATGTGGATTTAATTTTGACACATGGCATGGTAATATATAATATTCTTTAGATTTGTTAAACTTTTGCTTGCAATTAATGCAATTAAATGTGTGCTTAATCATTTAATTGCATTAATTAGAACAACACCATTATAATTCTGTACACAGATGGGAAATACATTACTTTACTATTGCATTAAGTAGATATACAGTACTCTTCTCTCATAAATGACACCATGTCAAAAATATTATGCAGACTATTGACTCTTGTAGTTAATTTCATAGAGCAGGAGCTGGTGATGAAAGGTACTATATATAATACTATAGCTTAACATATTTAATAGATCAAAAGGGTTTCTGTTGTACTTGAGTATGCTAAGCAAATGTATTAAATGTTGAAGAAAAATACGTACCACTTTATTTTATAATGTCCTCGTTATGTTACATGTAGTTATCATATAGTAATTACTATGAATTGAGCATGATTGCATACACCTAACCTTAAACCATCACATAATCTAAAACGTCCCTATGTGAAAATCAAGTTTTTAATGTTGTTTATATGTCTATGTGGTGTTTCTAATATGAAAACATTAAATTCATAAATCTGCTCCATTGGTATTTTCTCCTAAAAACTGCAGTGAACTAAAGACAGCATCAAATATGTTGTAATCCATCCTGTCAACGTTAGCATATCATTGCTATGCTGCAAAAAAGCAGTCTCAAGAGAAGCCAGGTTATCCCAGTATATTTTTTTCTGTTGATACGAAAAATCAGGTACATTTAGCGTATATTACGATGTTATGACTATTGGCCTTTCTCCACTGACTTTCTAAGTTGTTCAAATCGTTTCTCATTTGCATGATTGCACGGTGGTTCCACGTGAAGTAATGAAGCAAGGTTGTAGAGATGCATTTAAGCTATTTTAAGGCATACGTATTTTGTTCACTGGAAAAAAAAAACGTTTAAATGTCATTTTGGTGATTACAGATGAGTATTAAGGGAATACAAATATTGACTACAGGTGGGCTTTAACTATATTAAGTACTTCAATATATAATTACACTTTAACATGGACACCTTCAAATAAATTCTAACCAAAAAATACATTTCAAGTTAATTAAGGCACACAGTATATAATAGTACATATTATACACTAAACACATTTACATTAACAAATGTGATTTGGACATGATAAATGTACATGAGCTTTAGTATATTGATATATTAATAATACATTAAAATAAGTGTATTTCTTTAAAGCTATACAAAAACATAATGAGTGCAACTTAGACATTATTATATATTTTTAAACGTGCACTAAAGTGTGTCAAGAAACATAGCCATGAACACATAATACTCTCTATAAGTACACTTTAAGATAATCAATATAATATTGTCTGCAAGAAAGTACTTTTAAAAAGTGTACTCCTTAGATTTGAAGTAGACTAAAAGTACACATTCAATTCAACTAAGTACAATTCTTTTTCACAAGGGTATACAAGAGAATATTGTGTGAAATTTATGAGAGAACATCCTTTTAGCACTGGCAATCCTAAAGGATGCAGCACTCACAGCTGTTTTTCGCACAGTCTGGTCACACTGTTCTCTTTCTTTGTTTGCCAGTAGGCCTACGTCAGTCTTTTTTCTGCGCACATGCAAACACTTGCACGTGCTACACGGCTGATCCTCATGGGTTGGTTCTTGTGCATGTATGTGCCAACAATATATGTGTGTGTTGGCATCAGGGCATGTTTGATATGACGTGCTACACTTTAGACTTCACAAGAGCAGGAAGTGGTGCTAATATTAGATAAAGCTTTGAATAATGTCTTAACCTGTCAAAACGGGACTTCTTTCCTCCATGATCTTTTACTCAGCTTCATCATGAGGATCTGGATAGGATTATAAAGCACTTTCGCCCATATTAAGATGACGGAAATGAGTGCCAACTTGCCCATTGAAATACAGAGTGCATTCAACTCAGAGTCAACTCAGTGCATTCAGTGCCATCTTCTCAGAATTTCCCCAACACCCTGGCATAGAGTTTGACTTTATCTTTTATTTATTCCACTAATGCCTAGACATAAAACATATTGACAACCAATGAATAATTAAAGTAGAAAGAGACAGTTCTTTAAAATCCCAGAAAAAAAGGGCAAAAAAGATAAACAATCAGAAGTCTGATATAAAGCAGTGTATGTGTCAAATTTGCACAAATAATTTTTTTTCATACAATATTAATTCAAATTACATTTGGTGTTTACACAGTTTCCAGGTTCAGGGCATATTTGGAAACCATTTTTCTTATTAACACATTAATTTGATCTCATATTTTGTAATATATATACTGTACTGTCAGTTACTTTCTCTGCTCAGAGAAAACATCCCTGCTGTATATGTTCTGTTTGAGAGTGGAAGACAGATTGCCTTTCATGGTTAAAGGAGTGGAATGAAAAATCAATTTCACTTTTAGATTGAAGTTTGGCCGAGAAGCTAAAAGACAAGTTTGGGAGTCCGTAAGATAGTGTAGGTCTTATTCATCAAGGCGCCCTGTCGTGTATCTCTTACAGTCTTTACAGCAAGTAATTCCACTTACAATCAGATGAGCCTTCAACTAAGCTGACTTGTGTATGAAATCTGCCATGTTTACAGTGGGACTTCATGTCGCCACCCAGACGAATATTCTGAATGTGATCTTTCGGGTGGTTGCTCATTCAGAGGCAGAAACCGTCATGATTGATGAGTCTCAGCAACAATGATCTGCTTTCAAAGTCTCTGATCCATGGACACACGAGGCACTGATGCTGAACAGAGGATATGCACATAAGCAAAGGAACCACCCACATATGTCTCCTCTTCTGTAGTCTACATTAATCACACAGTCATTAGTGTCAGCTATAATTTTATCAGTTTGACTCCTGTGCATGTAAGCAGACCTTCATGCAGAGCATTAAGACTTCTCTCTAGAGCATTTTCATATTCTCGTACATGCATTTCAGTACATTAGGAGAATGCATCTTTGTCTGGCGGCAACTGTCTGTTCCTTCTCTTAAGAAACCTTTTAACCCTGTAGATCTTTAGAGAATGTAAAACACACTTTAAAAATGTTCAACAATAAATATCACAGAACAACCCTAATGTTTTTTTAAACATCATGAATGTTTACACCACATCTAAAATCATGTATTGTGTTTAAAGTAATTGTCATGAATAGTGGATTGTGTGTGATGCGGAGAGACGACAGAGAAGCAGGTTCCAAACTCAAACTCTCTTTGTTTACAAAGGAAAACAAAACACTTTAAATATAAACTGAAAAGGCATGTATGTGCAAAAACCTTGGAACTTGGCACGATGAGAAAGGGAACATAGAGACAGCATCCACACACATAGGAACATCAACAACAAAGCAGGCTAACACAAGAGGGTTTATACACAAGGGAATGACGAACACCTGGGTAGACTAACAATGTAAGTGATGACAAGACAGGTGCAGGGAGGGCACAAGAGGATACATAGAAAGAACCCGGAAGTGAAACAACATGACAAACTAGACAGGAAGTTACACATGACACGACACACAGGAAGTGACAATTGACCTCACTGATAGGAAGTGTAACCATGACCTTACATACAGGAAGTGACAAAAGGACACGACACACAGGAAGTGCACAATTGACACACCGGACAGGACTAATGGTAACAGGAATAGTTCACCCACAGATTTAAGTTCTGTCATCATTTACTTATCCTCATGTTGTTTTAAACCTCTATGACTTTCTTTCTTATATTTGGAATTCATTGGTCATAGTATATATATATATATATATATATATATATATATATATATAAATTTAAATCTGTGGGTGAACTATGCCTTTAAACACAATACATGATTTGAGATTTGTTACGTTAAAAAACATTAGAGTTGTTCTGTGCTATTTATTATACCATATACTGTATTATGATATAATTATTACAATATTATATAACATTATATATATAATATAAATATAAAAATGTAAGTGTGGCCTTTATTCAATAAAAAGAAAAAAGTTTAAAGCTGTTAGTTTTTTTATAAAAGATTAAATAGAACTGGAAACAGCAAAAGTGAAATAAAAGTTGAAGAAACTATCAATAATAGGATAAAAAAGTAGGTCAGGATGTGGTAATTTCTTGAGGTAGCCTGTATATAGTAATGAGCCCTCACAGACAGGCTTCCAGGGCCCCTTAGTTCCCTTCTTAAACGGCTAAAAAGGTGATCCATTGAGTTTTTGAAGTGAAAAGGAGGGTCTTTCCCTCCTGTAGACCAATCCATTCATGTTTTATTAATGTCATATGCTCTTGGGTATGGAATCTTTTTAAAACAACTCACCAGGTCATCCTGTTCGTTGTCACAAATCAAATTAGCCCAGCGAGCGATTAATCTTCCTGTCGAACCGACTCTGAAAAGGGCTTGACACCTTATTCATTTTCTTAATTAGATCTCTTATTAGGTGTCGCAGTCGTCCACGTTAATTACAGCTTTCTTTGACTCTTTCACTTTCAAGTCAGCTACGCAAACTATTTGTACAAAGTAAATGCAAAAATGTAAGAGGATTAGAAGTGATGAATTGGATTAATTTTTAAAAGCACATGCTGCAGGAAAGGCGATGTGTTAGGTGTGACAATAGTTATGGCCATAGTGTAGATGCTACAGAACAAATGTAAAAATACATAGTATCTTACATCACACTTGCTCGTGTCATAAAGCTTAACTACATTATGTTAATCCACACACACCAAGACCAGAATTTTTTTTCCAATTATTGCGTTTGGTCTGAATGCAGTGAGACAGTGTCCTACCTGCCTGTCAACATATGTATTTCAGACATAGACATCACAAGCCATCAGCGCGGTCTACAGAAGTCAGGTGGTAGATCTAGAGCTCTTTAAGTTGTTTAAGTTCTTTATTATTGTTAGTTTATGTGCTTTGCAGATTCCACTGTGCATGTTCATGTGCTTCGGAGTCGCTTTGAAGGAAGAGTGGGAACTCATACGTTCAAAGCTTGCTTGCTATTGCCTCACAGATATTGGCTTCTAGTAACTTACATTTTAGACACAATATTGCCAATTACTTTGCCTATTTTTGACTAAAACAGTTCTGAACAGTAGACTGGATTTTGTTCTTGAATAATGTGCTCTCAGATCATTTGCCATTGTTTGAATGAATGATCCAATGATCCAACTGGCCACTAATATAGTTATTGTTATAGTTGTCACTTTATAGTTTTTGTTCTTGCTGTTAAGATTTTACTCAGAAAGACTTGTTGTCACCTACTGCCATAAGGTAACATGCAGAAGGTTACCAATGAAAAATCCTCTCCATTGAGTCTTTCTGAAATTCACAGACAAACCAGCAGTGAAATGAACAATAAAAAAATCTCAGTGCTGTTATCAAAACAAATTCCTGACCCTGATTTATTTCTCCAGAGCTTGAGTGTGTCCTTCAAACCAGTTCATTGTGAATCGGAAGCTAAATTTAGCAAATATGCTGTTCTATTTACTTATGATTAAAGGAAAATCCTTGATCCAGCGATGACCCCAGAGGAATTAACTCTTCACTAGCTTTTCACACTCACAAATGACAATACAAAAAAGACAGAAAACACTCAGTTAACACTATATATACAAATGCAAACATATTTACAATTTTCAGCACATTTCCAAAGGAAAAAAAAAACATGAATAAAAACATTACAGCTTACCACTGAAACCCAGCATTTAAATGGGTCAGTCAGTGCAGTTTGGGGAGAAAGCTTTACTTCATAGTATGGGAATCAATTGCCTTTGCCTAGAGCATGAGCACTTTCTACCTTTGAATTGAATAGCCGAACATAATGGGTGGGAAAAGGACCGGTAAAAATAAGAGCAACTAAACAGTGCCTCTTTTGAAGCCTGGAGTTTCTGTAGTTGCTGTAGTGAAGTCTTTGGCCTGCTGTCAAGAGTGAATCTGATGACCCAGCAGGAGTGCAATGTTGACCTGGATTTTATCGATCTTAAGGTCTGGCACGGTGGGATTGTATAGTGGCACAGAGCAGGGTTTTGGACTTGTTCATCGCTTTCAGATAGTCTGGCTATACAGATATTTGCTGATTCATATTCAGCATATAGTATGTTAAAAATGACAGGCTCTAAGGAAATTGAAAGGTTTGGCTCCTTTGTTTGTTGGTCATCTTCTATAAATATCTGCCTGCTCAGCATTACAGTTGTCCACTGAGACTGTTCACCTGGAAGAGGCCATTTTCATTTTTCATTTCTGAAAGCAGAACAGTTATATTTATATGTATATAGCACTTTGTTATTGCAGCATTTTTAAATAGCAAAAATTCTTGATCGTATTTTTGGAGGCTATTCAGAAGTGTAAAATTAATCTTATAGATAGAATTTATCTTCTAAATACAAAAATGTAATTTTTGAGTACAAAAATCAATGTTCAGAACAATAAACAACTGTATAAATAGATAAGCAAACAAGCTGAGTTTGTGTGTGTGTGTGCATATGTATTTAACCTGCCAAGTGCCAGAGAGACAACATCTTTTACAAGTGAAACATCAAGAAGATGAAGATTATAGGGAGTGGATGAGAATTTTTGTTGGATGAACAAAGACATGTTATGAAGTAACATGAAAAGAATATTGTAATGAAATCCATAACTGTCCTCCCATTGGTGAGACTTGTTTTTTGATCAAAATACTTCAATAAGACCAGCAAAAGCCTATTTAACTTGTCAAAACAATATGCAACCTATTTAAAATTGTATGTTTTTTTTTCATAGTTACTGGGTATAGAAACTGCACATTCGTTTTAATGACACTGAATTATTTCTAAGCCTTAGAAAGCTAAAACGGTGATAATGAAGACGTATAAATGTATAATTGTATAATTGCATAAATGAATCCTTTTCAGCAGTGGTTTTCAATCAGAGGGCCAAGGCCTAATAGGGGACCTCAGCAAACTTCCAAGCAATCCACAGGGTGAAAATAAAATAATCCAAATGAATGCACATTATTAGTGGGTCCTGAATGCAGTGGGTCCTGCTCACAAACAAGAAGGCTTCATTGGGTCTCGCCAACCAAGATTTATGGGGTTACTCACATTGGCGGCCCCAAGCATGCTCTAATTATGGAACAGGAAGTAAAACTCTCCTGGGCTAAGGGTGTTATGTTATGGCATCTGTGTAATTATTTGTTTTAGCCTCTAGGTGGTGTTGAGGGGAAATCCCCTATTTAGTGAGAACATCCTGACTTCATCCGGTATTCAACATTTTGATGTTTATATATCCTTTGATTGTTTACACAGATCACAACCCCTTAGTGTTTTTAAGCCGAATGAAAAATAACAACCAACGATTGATGCATTGGAGTTTGTTTTTACATACGATACATTTGTGGTAAGGATAACGTCATTGCTGATGCTTTATCTCGTATTTGATTAAGTTGTACTTGCATACATTTCATTTAATTCCTACAATTTATTTACTTATGTTATGGCATTTGTGTAATTATTTGGTTTAGCCTCTAGGTGGTGATGATGGGTAATCCCCTATTAGCGGGAAAATCGTGACTTCATCCGGGATTTCAGCTATATAGCCATCAGCAATGACAATGGCGCACTTTCTCTCTCGATTTCCATTCAATCTCCTTGCCTCTCAGGTGCTGCTCTCTCCACTCCTTGAGAGTTTCCCCTTTTCTTTGTGTTCTAGTTTAGTTGTTTTTATATTGACTTTTGAGTAGTTTTGTATTTGTTGTCCTTTTTTACTTTTCTTAATCAGTAACTGTTAGTGGTTTTGTTTGTTAATTCACGTTTTGTTTATTTAGTTAGAATAGTGAGGGAAGCAGATGCCCGGAAGACTCACCTGTTCTGTTATCGAGAGCCAGGTAAGATCTGCTTGCGAGAACAGGTGTTAATAGGGGTTCTGTTTCCTCAGCTGTGCTACCAGTTTACTGTTGTTTCTTTATTTTGTTTATTGGACAATATTTTTGTAAACATATGGGTTTGAATGTTTTAAAGCATTCTTTAAAACAAACATGTTAATATGTTTTGTAAGTGTCTGTGGATTATTCATGTGTTCAGTCCATTCCCATTATTGGTTTTAGTTAAAATAACGAGCTATCATTTGCCTATTGGCCGTAATATGGGGCCATAGTTTATGCACCCCTCCCAGAGAGCGTCAGAGTTCTAAAAGCTGTTACATCACTGTTTACAAGGATGGCATGCATTTATAGATTCCTGGTTCGTGATGTTACCCACTCTGATGTACTCTCACGCGATTGGTTGGATGGCATACATGCTTCATGACTCAATTATGCAAAGACATTCCCATAGCGCTTTGACACAGTGTCTCATTCCCTATTCAGGGAACTAAGGTTACATTCGTAGCTGAGACTTTTTCTTATCATTAAAAAAGTTTCTCTTTAAAACAATCTGGTAATTAATTAATTCAAAGGGAAAACAGGATTATTTTTCTTACCAAAAAGAAGATTGTTTTCACCAAACAATATCTTGGGGTAAAACTGTAACCCTTGTTCCCTGAGAAGGGAATGAAAGACTGCGTAGATGATGACACTGTGGGGAATACCTCTGTTTGATAGAATCTGAAGCATGTGTGAAACTATACTTGATTGGCGCTGTGTCGTGACATAACATGTGACTTGTACCATGGAAGCTACAAAGGCACGCTGGAACACAACAGCTTTAGCTGGTAGGAATATCCTCTGCGCCACACTGACTAATGCCTGCCCTGGTGTGAAGCTGTCCAGACACAACTCAGGTAGAGAGCACTTGGGATCCCAGTGTGAGTGGAAGGTCCAGATAATAAAATTTCATAAATATGTGCGGAGAGGCCCAGCCTGCCACATCACAGACTTCTTGTAGGGAAACCCACGGAAAGGATTTTTAAGATGTCATGCTCCTAGTTGGCTGCACTATACTTAACAGAGGCAAAGGCAAACCACGTGTCTTGTAACTATAAGCAGTAGATATTGACTCAACAATCCATTTACTTATTGTCTGCTTTGAGGTTGGAGATCCCTTAGATGACCCGAAACACACCAATACCTGGTTCAACTTACTCCATCAAGAGAACCTATGCACATAGGCCTTTAGAGCACTGACAAACCACAAAAAATGCAATTTCTCTTAGTCCACCGACACATGAGATGGAGGAAGGAAGGTCTGCAGGACTGCTGACTGACCATGAGGTGGGAACCTTACCGGGATCAAACACCAGGCACAGAAAGAGCCTGTATGTCCCCTACTCTTTTAAGAGACATGATGGTCTTCTCAATCTTTTTGAAGCTTCCAGAGCCGCAGTCAGGTTACAAACTGGGACCCTGACATAAGCATCAAACCTCTTCCTCAAGGCGCCACGAAGGAAATGTAAAACAAAGTGGTGTCTCCCCAATGGTCCATCACTTCACATGTGTGTAAGGTAGCCATAGCCACCACGTAGACCTTAACCCTTCCGCGTTTTGAAGGGTTTTGTCGTTTTTGTGTTTATGTTTTGTCATTTAAAAACTTTTATAATGATCATGTTAGCTGATCTATGATGCGCGGTGGGCGCCATGTTTGTTTGCGCCGCAGTTCGGAGAATCTGATCGGTCTGATTTATAACGCAAATTCAGTTGCTTCTCCCGAAAAACATGACAGTAAGTGACTGGTGAAGTGAGAGAAGAATACAGTTTACTTTATAGTTACCAATGCGATGTGTATCGTATTTATCTGGTCAATTTATAATTGAACGATTGCTATTTCTGCTTTTTTGGACATAAGTGTGTATTTTTCAAACTAGAGATGTATACTAGATACTAGAGATGTATTGTTTTGCGAGTACTTATGAGTATTTAAATGTCTGAAACCGAAAATAAACCTTATGTGGTTGAAAACTCTGAGTAGTTGTGATATATGACAAGCTCTTAGCGCGTCTGTCTCTGAATCGGTGCCAGATGACGCGTGCAAACACGTTTGAATTTAGCAGTTGATGACGTGAAGCACAAACATTCTAATCACAGTGTGATTAGATCTCGGTGGGATCGTACCCTCCAAGGCCCAGCCAAGACTGATCACACCGGTGTGATCGTGCGTGCAAAAAGGTTAAGTGTGAACAGCGAAAGACTTCCAGAAAAATGATACTGAAGTAACTCGAGCAATGAAGCCAACTAGGTCCATAAGCTACATCTGATTCTCTCTGCACCATAAAGTGTGCACATTCCGCTTTGAGGCATACAGTTTCCTTGTGGAGGGAGGTCTAGAGGTTAGGTCGGTTTGAACAACCTTAGCGGAGAGAAGGTCCAGGCATAAAGGCACAGCGTGGGGGAGAACCACGGCAGGCAGTGTTTTGAGAAGCTAACAGATCCACTTCCGCTTGGCAGAACTTCCTCCAAATCAGCTCCACCATCCCAGGATGAAGTCTTCATCACAAGGTACTCAGCCCCTGCCTCAAGAGACCATAGACATATTATCTGTTGATGGCCCCTGAGGTCTAAGTGGAAGTACCTCAGCGTTAGTAGTACAAGCCATTGTTTCAGAAGTACAGCCATCGTTTCCAGGTAATTTATGTCTCATGAGAGATGATGTTCTCTCCACAGACCCATTGTGAAGCTGCCCTCCAAAACAACTTTATTGTCTATTGTCTATTGTCAACATCTATTGTCTCTATCTTCCAATGACAAGACACTTCCAACACATGGCCTTGGGCCAGGAACCATGGTTTTTTTCATATGACAAGGGTATGAAGGCATCTACTTGTAAAGTTGATCATACGGAACGGGTTTCCCCTTGGGGTCCAGAGACACCACCTCTGGGGTCTCATATACACCAGGCCAAAATGTATTACACAGCTATCTTAAGTGTGGGGGGTGCCTTATAAAAATCGTCATTCGACACCAACGCTTCCTTGAAATGTTATTGCCAGCAGTGGAAAGCTACTAGCGGATGCTTTAACAGTAAGAGTTTCATCTAACCATCTTTAATGTATGCTGTACAATTTCAGTTCTCTCAGAAGACATCTCACTGATTCTCTGTGAAACCTGTGAAAATATTACTCTATATAGGATGAAGGAAGGTTGAAATCTTGTGAGAGGCAGTGACTGGAATTTTCTATGTGTCCCACAAGGGACAGGACGTGTCATGTATAACACAGACCCACTCAAGAAGAAAATGATGGATTTCACAGTTTGGCCTGTCTCATGCCTGTGCATTTCGACTTTAGTTTGTTTTGAACACCAAGGGAGAGGATAAACCGGAGAGGAAATGTATTATCATGATTATAGTCTCTGACAGTCCTGAACTTGTAAATCATTTGACATTGAAGACTTACCTCTAGGCAGATTATGACATCACAATTGTAGACTTTTGAGGTTTTAGATGGATCAAAAATGTTTTCTATCATTGAAACATTTTAAAGACTGACGCTGGACCCCACTGATGTTCATTGTATGAACAAAAAATGGTCTTCTTGTATGTTCCTCAGAGTGAAAAAACAATGACAGAATTTTGTTTTTGGGTAACTCTTGTATTAATTCAAGTATGCTCATTCCAAATATGACTATATTCTGATTAAGGTATATCAATATGCTGTTTACTTTTACTTTTCAGAGTATTGTCAATTGTATTCATTATAGCAGTCATTGTAAACATAACCTGTGATGTCGTAATGTACAATAACCTTTCCATTCAAATAATCATACAATGGGTGGTTATAAATAAATATGAGATTCCCAAGAGCAGAAGCCTCTTCTAAGCACTTGATTGAAGTTTCCTCAGCAAAATAACAAAGAATTGGGCAGCAGTAAATGCATTCGGTTATCTATGCAAAGGCAGTTCTTGCTCTAGAAAGAAGCAGGGCTCTTTTCACAGCAAGGCACCAGCATTCTTACTCAGAAAAAACAGATGCATGAAAGAGAATTGTGAGCTCTTCCGCATCCATCCCAAAGCACCTTTTATGACCCATCCACATTAAAAACCCTGAATACACAGGGAAGAAAAATCCCTTGATTTCCATTTCCATACTTTTATTTTTTCCATGATACTCTCACCATTCTGCCTCATCTTTCTCGTGGAAGGTCTACTGTTGGGGCCCTGATTCCTATAACGCATTAAATGCACACTTGAGGCTCTGAGCTGCTCTGTATCCTGTTAGATAGAAAAACAACAACAAAATGAAGGAAAGCCTCATTGAAGAAGAGAAAACAAAGCTTTTTGTTTGTAATTCCCTGCTTAGCATTCTGGGAAAACTGCTGGGAGATCGATGAAGCTGTCAATCTCAGGCCCTCTGTGACTGCTGATAGAAAAAAAATGACTTGAAAGAAAAAAGCTGAGTTTCTTTAAAACATTTTTTAAATGATTAATAATATGGTACTTGTTGAGGAGAGGAAACAAACCTGAAGAAATATGGCAGTCAGGAAGATTTATTATGGGAGTCAGATGGGAGTAGTCTTGGCATGGAGCTGAAAATCTGTATCCTAATTGAATAAGTTAACAAAATGGAAAATGCTGATAAATGCAGTCTGCCACATTGAATTACTGTATATAAATCAAAGATCCTGTTATGTCTGTACATACAGAGTGCAAGCATTGCCCTGTAGGCAAAAATGCACATGTTGTATTGAATGTTTTCCTGTCTAAACGGCTTCACTATTCAGGGCATATTTACATTGACTTCAAGAACCTCAAAATACCTCATAGTTATCATGGGCAAACATTGAGTCATGAAAATGTTAAAATCTTCGGGTGAGGCATTGCATCAGTCATTCAATCGTTTTGTTCGATTCACTCAGAAACTAAACAAGAAATTGCTCAATTGATTTGTTCAGGAAATTCGTTCTTGGAGATGTGCAAGTGTTCTGCTGCGGCTTCGTTTGGAACGATTTTCATTGGCAGAGCAAAGACAATACTGTGTCTAAAATGTAAGTTACTCAATTAATGGACTTTAACTATAAAAGATTCTAAAAATGATTTTTTTACTTCTAGAAATCGATTCATATTTAAAACATCACTGTTCCCCATATCCATGGATGACACATAAAATGTTAACAACAACAGTGTAATCAGCAAACAACAGATTTACTGGTAGAGACACAAAGGTAGACACAGTGTATAGAAAACCATTTTAATATTGATTTGCTTCTGATAAGGCTGCATGTTTATCTACCAGTGCTACTGTAATTGCATGTCTACTGATGCCAGTAAAGAGAAATGAAGCCCACCTTTTCTCTGACCTTTCATACCTTTGAAAACATATTACACTGAAAAGTAAAACATTTTAATGTGACATTCTAAATGATAATTTCCCTTATAATTCTCGTGGAGGCATGGGAGTTGTAAATGATAAGATGCAGAGGATAATAAATATGTTTTATCTCTAAAAAATGACACTTCATCTGCATACACTGTAATACTGACCCTTCCTAACAAGGGCTTCATTTTTCTGAACTGAATCAGGTCTTTGTCCATTGACACAGATCCAGTGTTTAGTTATCATGATTATCACCTTTAACAAGTTGAATGTCTTCTATTTGGTTGTATTTATGAAACCTAAACAAGAATGACGAAGCTATCTATTCCCAGAACAGCACAGAACAAACTTGATCATGGACTGGACTGAACTGAACAGAATTAGAACTGCCAATAGGCAACAATTAATGGTAATCTAACTTCCAGTATGCGACTGTGACTTATTTTGTTGGGCTGGTCTTCATCACACTGATGTTTGGGAAATTCACTAAGAATGAGTTTTAATTTGCATTGTTTATGGTGTTTAAGTGCCTAATTTACAACAGAACAAAATCTCCTACAAAATTTGTGTATGGCACAATTTCTGATCTTGCTGGTTGCTTCCATGTACTATAGTAGGTATTGGAGGATGTGGCGGACTACCATCATTTGATGTACTTTACCAGTACTGTATGGTACTGCTGAAAGTGTGATCAACTGCTCTGCACAGTTGCTGTTCTCTATTATTTGATTATTACTAATTGAACTGCTGCAAGGATCACTAGAAAATATACTGTATATACGTATAGTCACTTACCATTTGATTTCTGTTGGCGGTAGTAGCACAACATTAATTCCTCTAGGTAAACAGTTTTCTGAATAATTTTCACTGAAAATGAATGACAATGACTTAAATACTTATAGCTTAAGGCTATTTAAGCGCCAAAAAAGTGTGCAAATCATGTGCAAAAGAGTTTCATCTGTTTAGTGAATTTTCCCCTTAGTTTTTTTGGAACAAAATCTAATTTTTTTGCCAAAAAATGCTGAATTTACATCAAGAGAATATGTATTTCCACAGACAGCCTTAAATTAGGGATTAATTGTACTTCTTATTCAAGTAACCAAAACCATGAATACAGTCTTAATTCAAACCCACTAAACAGGTTTAAGGGCATGTTAGATCTTCATATGATGTATTTTAATATGTATCTATATGTATATATACATAAATATATACAGTTACTTTCAATACAAAGCTCCCACAAAATACATTGAGCATGCCGACAAATAAAAAGATATCTGCCCCAAATAAGTGTAGATAGTTAGGTGATCTTTGACTTGGGGGAGTCCAAAACAAACAGCATGTGGACACTAGCGGTGAGCGGTAAACTCAGAAGAGGAGGGAAATAGCGGGGCTTCGCAAGATCCCAGTCTATTACCAAAACCAGCATGGATGGCAAACGACAAACTGATGGAGGTATTGGGAAAAATCTTCTATTGATTACCACCTCATTTTCACCGACCAATGCTTATCCATCATGATCCTTCATACAGTCGTTCACAGCTTATGGCAGGATTGTCCACTTTACCTTGGGAGGTAGAGTCTTCAAAATATATTTTGAAATCCCATAAATGGCTCCCCTAAGCTGTATGAGTTTAGAACCAGAGGAAGGTGGTCAGGAGAAACACCGGAAATTGAGAAAATTGGACACAACATCCTGCTTTCTTTCTATTTTTTCCTATTCCTTGGCACCAAATGAGCAGATCTCGTCTTTATCCCCAAGAATGTAATTCTTTATTGTTCAGTCACAGGTAATCCAGTCAAACACCCCTTTGAATTAATGGTTTCGTCCGTTCTGACAGAGAGAATCCACATTCACTGCCTGTGAAGGTGCTCTTTGTTAGGTCCGGGGATGAATCTGAAAACAGACAAAAAGAAGAGAAATGCACACTTAGAACAAAAGTGAAGAATGATTCCCAGAAGAAATTATTAGATTTTAGATTTTCAAATCACAAAGACAGCTCTTTCGAGCAGTGGAGCTATTGTCCGTGTATGGATCGTTTTAATTTGTCTACGACACCACACCTTATACTGATAATGGACTGAATGGGACAATGTGCGTGAATGTGTACACTTTTATTCGGTCGCTCATCTGCCGTCTCACATTTCTGTATGTTCCATGTTTACACTGTGCAGTAAAAAGAGCTCAGTAGCATTGCCAAGAGGGAAATAAGATTCTTTTCTTCCTCCCTGTTTCTCTATCCCTCTCTCTGTGACTTCAGGGACCCCTATTTAGTCTGTCTGGTAAGTGTGTCTTGCTCTCAATGCAACACTGTGATTCACTCAGACCGTTATTAACGATCACTCCTCTCCCTCCTCAGAATAGAGGAAATGCATGATAACAGCAACAGTCACTAACGATTAGCCGATCTTATGTCAGCACAAATTGTCTTTTGACGTGCTTCCCAGAAATCTTGTTGCTAAACGAACATGATCACAAAAAAAATTATAAACACGCCACATATATTGTGACACCGCACATCCATGTACAGCATCTCTCTATCTCTCTGTCTGTCTATCTATCCATCCATCAATCTATCCATGTCTGTCAGGGTTCTGCCACATTCAGTCTAGTAATTTCTTGGTTTTATGGCGGAGCTCTAACACTACCGTAATGTCTCGAGTTGTGTGTGCGTGTGTGCGGCTTTGAGTGTTCGAGTCGCGTGCGCACTTGTCTGTGTGACGTCTTGTGTGCGAGTTATGATGTCCGGGCCCGATACTTTGGTCTGGTTCAGTTTCGGTATTGTGTCGGGATTCGGGCATTCATGACTCGTATGTTCGTCCTTGTTGTGAGTGCAGGACAAGTGTTTACTCGTTCTTGCGCTCTCTATGTTATGTGAGTGGGTATGGTATCAAGCTTTGCGCGAGCCGCGCTCTCTCTTGTCTGTGTGTTATGTTTAGCACGCAGTTCGTGTTTTCATTGGCAGCATGCTTTCATGTTGTGTTTTCTTGTCACGCGCAGTTTGGCTGTCACCAGCTGTGCATCGTCTTTATTTAATGTGAACATGCAGCGATGCGCATCTGCATTGGCTGCATGTTCATGTCTTGTCTGTTACCCCGCCGTCTTGTTTCATTGTCATTAGTTTGATTTGTTCTCAGCTGTGTCCTAATCAATTACCGATCCTCCCATGTGTATTTATTCTCCCAGTGTCTACTGTCTTCTGCTGTTTCGTCGTCGTTTCATGGCTGTACTATTGGTGTCTTTAGTCCAGTGTCCAGTCCTGTTCCAGTCCTGTTCTAGTCTGTGTTTTGAGTTTTCCAGTCTAGTCTTGTTTTTCCCCCTCAGGGTGGTTTTTGTTGAGTTTTGTTTGTTTTCTGTTGTAAATAAATCCCCATTCTCATCTGCACCATTGAGTCCTCATTCATCCCCTTCCTCAAACGTGACAATGTCTGTATAGCATGATTATTTTATATACAATAGTTCCAAAGTATCCATCATTGCATCCATCCATCTGACTCAGAGCTAGGTGGTGTTTTTATCATAAAGTCGTGATGTCAGTAGTGCAATGAAGCTAATTAAATGCTCAAGCCTGTGGCTTCGCCCTCAGCATGTAAAGCATATGCTGACATTTCCCCATCTTGGTGCGAAGGAAGGCAACCAGGTGTGAGTTACAGATTGAGAGAGAGACATAGACAGAGACAGAGAGAGTGACTGGGGACAGAAATTAGAAGCACCCCTTGGGGCCCCCCATAACCCATCAGATAGACAGCTATCATGCGGCAGAGTTACGCGCCACGTGTTCCCATCATCCCGGGCAAAGCAAGGCAAGGCGGAGGAGGAGGAGCTGTCCATCATAACAGATCCCTTCTGGAAAGGGACCAGTTCATGCCAATCAATGGAGGTTAGCCAGTCTATGACATCACACCAAACACAGCACCTTGGCTAACATCACTTTTGTGGCATTCCACCAATGCTAACATGAGACACAAGGACAACAACTGCTTTTCTGACAAAGGATGCACAAATCTCTTTGTTTAAAATAATCCGATTTGCTGGACTTAATGCTTATTTTATATACATGTAAACGCTGATTCTCTGTGGCAGAATTCATTTCTGTAGTCTTTTGTGCTTTTTGTTAAAAACAATTATTTTGTTCTAAGCTGAATGTTCCTTGACATTTTTTAAAACAAAAGCTTCTGTATGCTGTGCAACTTCCAACCCTGACACTACGCGAGAAGCAGTGTACTGACCCTGATGCAATTTGTCTTCGGCTGTCTGTTAGTATGTATGGCTCTATCTCTCCAAGTGCAGTTTGTTATAGTGGACTCTATGCAAATGCTGCCATATTTCCTTTATTTCTGCTCAGGTGTCCTCTACTGTCTGCTTCTGTTGATTGGCTGGATTCAGGGTTAAAAGCACATATAAAAAACATTTTTTTTGTACACCATGCATTTTAATATTAAAATTGTATTTCAATTTTATGGAGTGTGCTTCATATACTAAAAAACTGTAATCCGATTTAGATTATGCAGCTGTTGAATGAGACTTTTAAATGAGGATAGCATACAGCAAGACTCCAGACGGCATGAATGTGTTAGAATTAATTTAATGTGACATTGACAGCTGAAAGAGATACAGATACAGTCAAGGCTCTGGGTTCAACAGGACTCTTGGGATACACTGACTTGATCATCATATGATTTAATCTTAAACCATCACTTGGCAGATTACTTTCGCTCTGAAAAGCTACACAGATGGGATTCTTTGAACAGTGCAGGTATCTTGTAAAAAGCCTTCTGTTAAGAACGTGACTCACAGACACACTTGCCGACCAAATCTGTTTCAGGAAGGAAACAGCAAGCCATTATATTTTCTCAGAATGTTCTGAGAACTGAACATGCTTGTATTCTTGTAAACATTTATTTGCATGTGAAGCATGCAGAGCAGTGAATGTCGATAACAGAATTTATGATTGAGCACCAAAAGCTAATCCTTTTTGGAAAAGAATTTTATTAAAAATAATAATTGGTTCCATTTGAATGCTTACATATACCCTTTATTCCAACGTGATCTCAATAAATTGTGGTTCTAGGAGATTTTTATGCACATAGTGAACATAGTGACATCTAAAATATATGCGTTTTAAAAATTAACTTTAGAGACATTCGAAATGTTTCTGAATCATTTTAGCTTAAAATAAAATTGAATTCAATTAATTATTTTGATTGATTTATTGTTTATTTTAAAGGTTTATTTTATTGTATTTAATTAAATAAAATAATTAAATACAATAATACCTCAGTTTACAAGTTTAATTAGTTCCAAGAGCTAGCTTGTAACCCAAAATTCTCGTACACCAAAACAATTTTCCCCATAGAATGCAATAAAAATCACTCAAATCGTTCCACATGACTATACATAGCCATTTTAAATATGTTTTTGGGTTTTACCCTATTAATTACAGTTAAAATTATAACCATTAAGATCTCATATAAATACTAATTAATAATTGCCAATTAAACTAAAAATACTTGACAATTTACTGTAACGTGCACTTTAACTTTGAGTAGCGTCTCTGCTGGCGTGAAGGAGACGAGAGGAGGGAGGAAGAATGGAAGAATTACAGGAAGAATTTCATACCTTCTTACTCATCTTGGGGCCATTGTCTATATGCTGTACTGTACGCATATATTTCACTACGTGAACAATAGCGATCACAATTAATGTAAACAACACAAGGTAAAACCGCTGTAAATCACTTATAAAAGTTTTTCTGAAAGCTTCTCAAAGCTTTATGAGAGGCTGTTGTTAGGATATTTCCAGTAAAAATGCGCGTGAAGATGCTGAGCGTTAGGACTTTTCCACAAAAAATGCGCGTGAGCGAGGCACCGATTTGCTCGTATACTAAGTCACTCGTAAACTGAGGTATTACTGTAGATTAAATACCAAGTTCTGGCACGACACTCTAGATAGTGCAGGTCCTGAACTCCTTTGGTAATGATCACATTATTATCAACATCAAATACTGGTAGTGTTTGTTGTAAGCAGATTGCAGTGTGCTTTCAGAAACCTCCACCTGTATAGATCTCCTACGAGGTTATTTCATGTTTGATACATGTGCAGCAGCATGTCTTACATGCTCATATCAGCATGTCTATGAATGTAAGTCTCAGTAATTGCTCTGCAGCAGCAGAAGCAGCGTAGCAGATTTATTCCCGCAAGACCAAATACATTAACATAGCCATATCCATTATCATGCCAATATATTACCTCTATTAGTCGTCATTAAAGAAATATGTTTAATGCCATCACATTTATTTAATGCATTTATCTCAAGAACCTGCTGTGAGATTTCTGCTGCCATTGTCAAATCATGTTGAAGTATTTCATCACTTTATACAAGCCTAAACTCTAAGATTATAATTGAAAAATTAAACTCTACAGATGCATTTTTAACATTTGAATTAGATTTTTATGTTTCTAATCTGTGCATATATAAAAGTAAATAAAAGGTAAACAATTTATATCCTGTCAATATTTCCATATTGTACACTTTGCATGTATGGATTCCTATGAATACTAATGAGACCTTGATGCTTCTGCCAAATTTGTATTGGCCTCTGACGTTCGAGACCAGCTGGTTTTATGGGCCAGTGCAGAGGCGATTCATCCAGCCTGGAGTAAATGGCTCCCAGCTGTACAGTAGCTACAGATTGAGTCCATCTCTCCTCTCAAATGAGGCCGGTGAAAGTAAACATAAACGGGGGATAAACTTCGTCTTCGTGTTTACGTATTGATTTAGTTTGTTTTTAGAGGAACTGAATGATATAGCCATTAGGAACAGGTAGGGTGAGGTTGTCTCTCAGCCTTTCTCACTGTGTGCCTTCCTCAAAAGAGGCCTGCCTTGTCTGGAGCTACAGGCAAGGAGGGATCCCTCTCTGTAAGACATAAAGAAAAAAAGAGAAAAAATGGTGTCAGGCACACGCTCTGGCTTTTTCTTACTCACATGCCAATTTGAAAAAGAAACAAGAATGGACGCCATACCAGCGTTTGTGAGTAAACAAGCTTGTGTGTGTAAGCGTGAGAGCTTGGACTGCAAAGTAAAAGTTTTCAGAGCAAACCAAATATTGCAAGTGATGGTTTTAGCATTTAGCTTTGCTCATTGTTTGCTCTGATCGTAGACAAACGTGGTCAGATTGCCATAAAAAAGGATCAGGAGGGAGTGTAGAGGGTCGGGATGGGGGATGAATGGTGCCAGCAAGATGGTCAAAGGTCAAGATGGTTTACAGAAAGCCTGATACCAACTCTCCAGTGGGGCAGATCAGACACTCCAGGCTAGCAGGTTACACATTACTCAAACAGGAAGTGCACATGCACAAACAGCCTGTACACCTCAGAGATAATGGGATAATATCGGGAAACCCACAAACAAACATGATAATCAAATCCTCGCAATGGCCAGGAGCTTACAAAATGGGAGACAATGGAAGCAAAATACTGATTTCAGTGTTATGCGCTTATTATCGACTACATGGTCACCTTGTTCGCTGTGTGTGTGTGTGTGTGTGTGTGTGCATGTTTGCATGCACATTAATTTGAGTCTGTCTCTGTATATAGGTATTGGTGTGTGACTGTGTGTTTGCATGCATGCAATTATGCGGCATTAGTGCAATGGCACAGTATGTTTTGGAGTATTTGACTGCACACAACAAAGATGGTTTCTTGTGCATCTGTTTCTTCATCGGTTTGTATTCGGTAATTACTGCACCAAATACCGTGTTCACATTTTTCATTATGTTAGTGCATGCGCGTGCTGATAAATTACGCTGACGGGAGAATAGACACTGGAGGAGGAATATATTCATGGCTTTTTAATCATCCACAGCATATAAATACGCTCACAAACACAAACACTGACTCAGCAATAATTATGTTTAGGAGTGTAATGATGTTGATGAGCAGTGATTAAAATGTGCAAGTGTAATCATATGGCTCAAGATGTTTAAAAAAATGGAAAGACTAACCTTGATGAGGAGAAGGACACCGCTGAGCTTCTGGTGAGCCAGTTTTGGTGGCCCTCAGAGCTAAAAAGTAGAATATGGCTGGGTGTTCTGAGAAAGAAGATATGAGGGGGAAAAATAAGTTTAATATCAGGGGCACTTTCCCCCCCAATTACCTGCACTCTAATTTACACCTGTCAAAAGATGTGTATATATATATATATATATATATATATATATATATATATATATATATATAGGTTGTTTCTTTACAGTTATTTATTTTCTATTGATTAATCCCAATAGGAAGTAAAGAAATAATTAAACAAAAAAATCTCTCATTTACTTACCTCATCATGTTGTCCCAAACCCTTTCCCCCCTTTTTTTTTACATGGAACACAAAAATAGAAATTTTTGAAAAATGTTTACACAAAATATTGCCATTAAATGACAGTCCAAAAGATTTTTATGCTATATTTCTATATGATACTACATTGTTTGTGAGGTACAGATCAAGCTTTAAGTCAGGATTAACTTAAAATATTAATCTCTACCAATGTTTACATCCAACCCAGAATGTGTGAAGTAAACCAACATGATGCTTATTTCTGTATTTGAATTTAAACAAAAAATGGATGCAAAATTAGGCTAGACTTGAATTTAGACAAACTAGGAAATATTATCAGTGAATATTGGGTTTTGTATAAAGAATAATCAGTTAATAATGAAGGTCTAATGATCTGTTCCTCACAAATCCTTCATATGACTTCAGAAGACTCAATATTTTTAAAATAATACTTGTATGGATCACAATTATGGTTGTTGTAAAGGGCATAAAATTTCTACTTATGTAATCCATATAAAAATTAAAAGTATATGGATTTGGGACAACAAGTATGCGTCAGAATTTCCATTTTTGTGTGAACTGTCCCTTTAAGCTTGACATAGGTGGGCACATTATTTTATTAATTCTATTTAATTAAATTTTTCACTAATGGCTTTCTCTGGTTCATTAGGTTTGTATGCATGATCTTACCTTGGAAATCTCGAAAATCATCCGGCCACCATCGGATTCATAAGCAGGGCTTGGGATAGTTTAAACACGTACGGATGCCAAGGAGGGACCAAACCCCCTGTAATACTATCTACTTATGTACACTGTCACATGACTCTCACATCCGCTGTCTGTCCCTCTCTACTGAATCATCGTATGGGAATACTGATCTGCTCATCAAGTTTTAATATTGTGTCTTGCATACTTCCTATCAGTTACAATGTTTAGTTTATTTTTATCTGACCCGTGTCCTAATGTCTTGAACTTGTTATATAGTTTCTTATTCCTTAAGTTTAAGGGCACAGCATCCTTTATAACGCTGAATTAGGACTAAATGAAGAGGATGTGTCTTCAGAACACGAGCCACCGCTACATCATATCATGAAGAATAAACAGGTTAGTGAGGTCCAGAGTTATATGTGTCCCTCGGTCTAACAGAACAATCTTTCTTGTCTCTGAATCTAAAACTTCTGTTTTCAGAACATACAGAAGATTGCAGTTATATTTGATTTCACTTTTAAACTTTTCTTTTGAAACTTATCCGATAAAATTGTCTGTGTGTGAAAAGATGGTTAGCATGCTCACCCTCGTGGTCTTGATCTTGTTCCCAGAGGAACACATCCAGCCGGAGTTGTCTGGTAGTGTCTTACACTCCTCTCCCTCCAGACACGGCTCCATCTCACACCACCACTTCCCAATCACGATGGAGGCTGCAGAGACACACAGACGCACACACATACGCACACACACACAGAGAAATAGGTTTCAAAAGTGGAAGGGCAGAGCTCGTAACTCGAATAGCTTGTATCTGGAATTTTCCCATAAGAAATAATAGAAAACAAATTAATTCATTCCAGATCCGTAACAATGGAAGAACACGTTTTTATTGGTACACACACTCACATATAATTATAGTACATGTATACAGTATAAGGATTCGTGTGATATCAAATAAAATGTGGTTTTAATTATGTTTTTATAGAGAGTAGACAGATAGTAGCAGCAGGTGCAGAGGAGGGAGGGAGGGGGTTGGTACGTCGACACTTGATTCCATATCGTAACTTACACGAACAATACATAACTTACGTAAACTTAAATTAGCTTACGTATTTTTGTAACTTTTCTATGTTATATTATTGTTTCGCTTGTTTTTTGACTACCCTCACTTTCACTTGGCGCAGACCTTTTAACTAAATACCTATCGCGGGTATTTATTTGTTTCTGTCTCCCTTTAAAAATAAGTAAGGTACGCGTCGTCAAAAAGCACTGAAGCACGACCAGTAGATAATTTATCAGGGTGTTTTTTTACAATGCTGAGCTCTTGCAACACCTGCGTATCGTCTGTATCTCGATCAACTCCTCAGTCGACAGTTCCTCCTGATGCTCCTGCTGCTAGATCACTCACGCGGCACCGCGCTCATATTTATCCACAATTTCATGCTTCATTTCCATGGTCATCATGCGCTTCTTCTTCTCACTACCATCCTTACCACTCACTTTTTTAGAGCTCGGTTTTTCTAGTGTGTCGGCATCAGCGTCAGTACGTGTGCTTGTCTCTCGAAAATGTATTTCGTATCTAGAAGCAAAAATCTGCCCGAAGGCTTGCCCATATCTTGGAATACTCGTATGTAGAGACGCTCGTATCTCAAGGTATTACTGTATTTGATTTAATACATTTAAATTCTTTAGCAATTTGACACTTTTTGGCTTGTCACACTTTAACCAGGTAATTCTAACCATTGTAATCAAGTGTTATCTTGTCTCACAATAGCTCTTTCATCCACTTATATTTCTGTGAATTTTGGGATATAAAAAAAAAAACTGGTTGGAAACACCAAGATGTGCATATTTGTTTTATATTTTAGATATTAACACAAACTATGATGGTAAAACATGTACCCATTAAATCCCTTGAATGCAACACAAAACTCACATGACTGCCTCAACAGAAGATGTGATTGGATAACTGGACTAACCAGCGGACCAATTTCATTGCACAACATTTAAAAATTGGCTTGGTCATTCTGAAATACATGAACCAATGTCTGTCATCAAACTGACAGAGTTGTCTCATATGATTGAGATCCCAAATGCCAGGCATCTGCTTCTGAACGCATAATAACATGAGAGCATTTATTGCGGTTTGCCTGCATGCAAAAAAAAAGAAAAAAAAAGAAAAAGAGAGCTAAAGTGGTTTCCATGATTGTAGGAACTTCCATTTTTATTACAGTTATTTTGCACTTATTTCCCAAGAAGTGACAGTTTTGTTCCCTTGAACACATGGGATTGAAAAGGTGTGATATTCCAATTTTGTGAGTAAGTTAAATGCATAGCTTTGAATGGAAACCTAGGAAATGTTCATAATTTATTAACGGTTAGAAATACACTTTATTTTAAGGTGACATAGTTACATTGTACTTATTTAAATAAGCTCTGAATAATATTAATTAAATATACATATACTTGTGGTTGGGTTAGGGTTAGTTACTCGTAGTTATGGTGTGTAACTATATCAGCTTAAAGTAAAGCGTAACCGAAATTAATCCTGGACATTTAAATTTTACACTGATCTTATGTAAACCCTGGGTTACCATTCTCATTTGCATATTTATGAGGTCAATAACATTGTTTGAACTCATGACAGGTACATGACCAGTTTTGATTTGACTGTCTGTCTGTGAAAATGTCATCATGTAAATCCTTTCTGCCTGTTTTGGGTTACCTGAAAAAGCACAGGTACCTGAAAAAGCATTCAGTGTATTAATGACATAAATATTTACCGAATGACAATTGCTGAAATTTTTCCTCCTAGGCTAAAAGTAAAACATGAAGAAAACCCCCCACTTCTTATCAGCATGGGTTTTGAGTATGCATTTGTTTGTGTATGTGTCAGCCCGAATTCACTGCTACACACTACAGAGGGAGGAGGAAGAAATGTGGCGACGACACAAACGGAGGCTGCCTCGAGTCACCGTGTTTCCCCTTGACGAAATGAGCTCTCACAATGTTTATCACAGTTTTAATGTATCTTCTATTTCAAACCAATACACTAACATTACAGTGGGACATCATTTCAATTACCAAGAGTTTCAAAACAGTACTTTTTCTACACTGGTCATAGAAATATAGGCTAAAGGTATCATTCCTCCAGAGGTTGATAATCCTCTAGCTGTTGGTGTACTCGTTTATTTGAATTGGAAAAAAATTAAATATTTAAATCCATCGATGTCAAAGTCAGTGTACAATTCAGCTTACATTGCTTAAAGGTCATTGCTTACATTCATTTTTCTTTTCTGTTTAAGGTAAAGCCTTCCAACAGAAATGGAACCGAAATGTATCTTTCCTTACATAT
Organism: Rhodeus uyekii; assembly: GCA_037043235.1. NCBI lineage: Eukaryota > Metazoa > Chordata > Actinopteri > Cypriniformes > Acheilognathidae > Rhodeus > Rhodeus uyekii. Next base: position 2,206,866 of record JAWRVZ010000018.1, on the reverse strand, counting down.
TTTTTTTACTCAAAAAAAAACATTGTCATCATTTACTCTAAACCTGATCTCTCTCTCTCTCTCTCTCTCTCTCTCTCTCTCTCTCTCACACACACACACCACACTCATGTGCGCACACACAAAAATTAACCTTCTGTCAGAATTTACTCATATAGACTTCTTGCACCTGAGGAAATGAATGATGGTAACCAACAGTTTTGGTTTACTTCCATTGTTCCATTGCATGGACATTTTATTTTATGTTCCTTAGAAGAAAGAAGTCTATAATAGTATGCTATAACATTTTTGGGTTAACTATTCCTTTAAGTATGTGTACCAACAAACCCTCTTTTAACTGTCAACTCTTCTTGCTGCAGTGAAGAGGATTTTCTGAGGTAAATTGTTTGGGATTTGAAGGTTAAAAGTTCATCTTAGATTTCATTATTCTGTACACTATCTTTGCTGTCTGTCACCAAGGTTAAAAGGTAAAATTTAATCAATATAAAGTCTTAGCGCAATCCTCACTCATAGTTTCAGCTAAATCCAAGCAGAGTCTGACTCCATTCTCCTCACAAACACACTCTTAGCTCACTACTTTACATCCTTCAGATTCTTTCTGAAATCCTCATTCTGCTTTTCTCACTTCTCAGAGAGGGCCTAAAACACAGCCTGACCTTTAGCTTGCGTTAAAATACCGGTTCATATTTTCAACAAAATTAGATGCATCTTTCAAATTATGGCAATATTAATATTAAATTTAAATATTTAATGTATTGTGACAGATCACTGAAGCTGTGTAAACTCTTCATCTTTTCTAACAAGAATAAACAAGAATAAAAATAAGATATATAGAAAGTTACAGAAGCTGTAACTTATTAAAATGTCTCATGTAATTGCATGTAATTATGTATATCTCATGTAATCAATCAGTGTTAAAACCACAAAATGGCTCCAATGAAACACTTTGTGAGCAACATAACCTGATGAACTGAATATAACATAAACATAAACTGGCAAGAATTGATGGGAAGTTCAATCCCTTTTTCCTGAAAAAATTATTTCAGATGTTCATCAGTTCATCAATTTGTGATTCAGTGTCCATAGTTTGTGAAAAAGAAGTTTAGAAAGTAGCATATAGCTAAAATCATAACAAATATTGCTCTATATATATATATATATATATATATATATATATATATTTACACAGTATATGTATACAGTATATATATAAATAAATAAATATATATATATATATATATATATATATATACACACACTATTTCAAAATTTTTACTGTATGTTTTTTGTTTGAATAAATTGATTTGGAAATTGTTAAATTGTAATAAATAATATATATATATATATATATATATATATATATATATATATAATTTTTTTTCCATTTCTGTAACAAAATGTCTTAAAATGATGGATCAGGTTACATATTTATCTATCTAAATCTACTTTTTTTCTCAAATTACATCTCTATATATTAGGACTAGGCCATACAGCATACAGCGTACACACACACAAACACTACCATTTGACTGATACGCCATACTGTTGATGTGAGCCTAATAGCCACCACAGATACCCAAACCTGACTGTGTTATTGGTCCCATAATTCCTCACTCTCATGTGCGGTGCACATACTTGCCCAAGGTTCATTAAACACTAAACTCCCTCTGGTCTGAACAGGAGGGAGAGTGATTACCACAGACTCTTCCTTTTCCTTTACCTGACACTTTTCTGTACAGCTCTGTTTTACTGTGTACCATCTTAATCACAAAGCAATTAGCGGTCAACAGGGGTGCATCCACGTTCTTTCTAGGTTTCAGATACATGCCGATTATGTTATGTTACACAGGACGAACACCTGCAGTTAATATACAGAATAGATGATATATTGGATTTGCTATCAAAATACATGGTATGTTTCATAGAGAAACGAAAGGAAACTCCTACGTGAATGGTCAAACTTGATAAAACTGTGAAAAATAGATCTGAAACACAGAAGGACACACTATACACGAAATTCTGTATGTCTTTTAAGAGGAGATATTGCACAGGTGTTTTGCCACAAGGTGCTTGTTCTCAAATGTTATGTTCCTGAGCTCAGAAACAAATCGCTTTTTCATTACCAGGATGTACTGGATTTATTTTCAGAATCTCTAAATGTTGAATCCATTTGAATGTCAATAATGAAGTAATGCCTGCAAAAGACAAAAAAAGAAGAAAAAAAGTCCATGGAAGAGAGTAATGATGGAAACACTGAAGCCCAGATTAAAACTCTGGCCTAACAAAGAGTATGAAATGATCCCATCAAAATTCAAATTATATATATATTTGCTTAAAATACAATTAGTTCTAACAACAATTAGTTCCCGTCCTTCGGATTAGATTGGTAGGTTCTCAAGATTTGTTCATAAACAATAAAGTACTTTGTTATTTTGCTGCCATTGCAAAAATATATAAAACTAACTCGCCAAATTTGTCTGAAATGTAATTTACTCAGTATTACCTTTTTTAAAATATTGAACTGCTTTATAAAGTATTGCTTAATACTGTAATTCAATTCAAAATCATTTGATTTATACACATTTCACAATCTACTATTACTATTATACTCTTATATTCTATTTGCTTGTACTACGTTTTTGTGATTTGGAATTATATTAATTGTATTTAACTCTTTCCCCTGCTATTGACGTAAATTTATGTCATTCGTGAGACAGCGCTTTCCCGCCATTGATAGAATGGCCATCCCGCCATTGATTCTCACTGTTATATGGTAGGGGGCACTATTACACATATTCTGAAATATTAAAACACAGGTGAAAAAAAGGCAGAAACAAACAAAATCAAACGTAAACGGATGCATATGTAAAATAACGCGATCGTAAATCAAAAGAGCTTAATGTTACTGAATTGAATGTAAATCTAGCCAGGATGAGCTATAGGATTATCATTGTTATTGTATACTTATTAGTAAGTATTAGGGGTGTTGATGGATATTGATGTTGATCTACTCTATCTATGTTTTTTTATCATCGTTTATGTATCCTATCTGGATGTAGTTTTTGACAAAGGCATGATTTTCTCAACTTTTTACTCAAAATGTGGCCTTTTTTAAGACTCTTAACCACATTCAGGTGTTGGTAAAAAAGAATACATGAAGCAACAATAAAATTTTTATTTTATTTTGCAAAAGCACAACATTTTGTTTTTATTGCGAGAGTACACAAATAAAAGTTGACACTTAACAGTTTTGAATAATGTATGACACTTATCTGTGTGACCATAACTGACACGAGTCATGTGAAGAAAATCCAGCAAAATGCACCCAGTGTATGTCACAAGTTCTTTCTTGTGACATATTGCATGTTCAGATATTCACACAACAAAATTTTTCATGGAAAGTTTGTGAATATGATCAAAAATGAGTTAAAAATAGTGAACAATATTTAAATATACTTAAAACAAGTTCACGCTTGAGCAACATGACTGAACACAAAGTGATTTCCCCCAAATTCTAGACTACTCCAGAATACACTTTCTGCATTTACTGCCAGCCCTTAAATGTGTGGATACAGCAGAGTCAAAGTGAGACAAATGGTCTGATGTCTGCCGCACCAGCGTTTGACCCATCTGACAGATGGCTCTCTCTCTCTCTTTCCATCGCAAACTTGGCGAGCAGAAAGAGCTCACGAGAGAGGACACCAGGGTCAGTGCTTTCGCTCTCAGACTTTTATCTGTCTGGATCCACGCCAGACCCCGTTCAGGTGACCTTCTCAGCCGGGAAGCCAGGCCTTTCTCACCATGCTTTGATCTTTATATGGTCCCCTCCGGCATCTTGCCCTCTTCTGGATCCTCCCAGCCATCACAAAGTCACAATTTCAGCAACTTTTTATGCCATCGTAGACTCAGCAGGACAGTGCTTCCTCCCAGGAGAGGGCAGGGAAAAGTGGATTATTGGAGCAGAGCAGGACCCGTGGGGCCCAAGTCGCACTTCCCTGGTCATCTTTCATGGCCACGCAGGACTGAAAGGTAGATTTACTCTTTTAGGGTGATTTGAGATCATTTATCCATTTTGTAGTTTAATGTTTTGTGGTTGCATTTAGAGAAGGTCCTTGATCATCCTGAGCGCTGTGTGATTAGGAGCATGTGTGGACCTTTTGGAGTGCTTGTAGATGTCTGACCCCGAGCAGCACGCAGGTTGGCAGCACTGTCAGGTGTCAGCCAATGCTTGCTCGTCATCTGGCATTAAATAAATCAAGCTGTCAAAGGGTCTGTGATTAACATCACACTTTGTTGTCCATCACTGATGCAGAGGTGACACTTACACACACATACATCATACATATGCTCATTCAAAAGCAAAAGGGAGAGTGACAAAGTCTCCCAGGAAGCACCTTGAGAAACCATGGCATGGTTATATGGTCTCCCTGAACAAACAAACACAGATAAGTGCATTATAAAAAACTAAATATATATATATATTTTTTTCTCATATAATTAACTTTGCCCAGGAAATCAGGAATATCTAAATATATATCACTTATCAATGATTAATAACACTATTTTTTCAATATTTTACATGAACTGATATACATAAATATATCAAATATATCATTATAGTATTAAATAGTTTTTGAATATTATTAAAGCTTATTTACAACATATGGGCGATTACATGGTTTCACTGATGATATTTGAAAGCATCTTTATCTTATCTTAGAATAAAATCTGGCAATAACGCTTATTTATTAGCTTATTTAGTAATAATTTTATAATAATACACTTAAATATATCATACAATTATACAATTAACAATACATTCAAATTTGTGATCATGTTACCGTTTACATAAAATACATTCTACTGTATAAACTATGTATTAATTGTGCTATATATATATATATATACATATATTTCATTTACAGACTGTTAATGTTAATATAATTAAATATTGTTTAAATATTTGTAATAGTGTTTTGAATTTTTTCTCTTCTTTTTAAAGCACTTTGAATCAACTACGGTTGTGTAAAATTGTGTTCTATACATAAAGTTTGACTTCATTTAATTAGTAATAGTAATGTGTAAAATAGTCCCTAATGTAACGTGTTACACCAAAAAATAAATAAAATAAATGCCAACCACATGTCAAATTTTTCTTTACACTTTCTGCACTCACCTAGATCTGTATTTTATATGATAACACAAGGGTCTCTTGGATGGATTCATCAGCGCTCTGCATTTTCCCAACGTCACTCAATTGATCACTTCCAGAGGAGATTAAGAGCGCTAAGCAATTACGCTTTAAATTCTCATGCTTTTCTTGTAGGTGTTAATTCACAGCGCCGGAGTCCGGATCGATACATCAGTGCAGATAATGGCCATCCCCCTCTTTCCCCTCCCCTGCTGTCCTGAACGTCATCAAAGTGAAGAATGAACTCAGTCTTTAAATCCACTCTCTCTATCTCTACCTGAGAAACTGTCTGTTAATGACCTTGTTGATTAAATAAGCCCTTTGCTGTGCAAATAAGGCTCTTGGTGTGGAAGGAGCAACTGTGTTTTCTTTTTTGAGTAGGCACAGGTAGTGGTTGAAACAAAGAACGAAAAACGAAAGGTCAGAGGGCTTGCCGAGCAGCTCTAATGAACCTGGGGTGTAATTAACGGGGAGCCGAGATCAGGTCCCTGTCTGAGGGTTAGAGAAGGCCGACCTCAGAAAGAATGGATCGCCGTTGGTCGCCATTAAGCAGTGTTTTACTCGAAGGAAGAAGTGTGGCGTGATTAGAGATTCAAAGAGCACCGTAAGACTCTCAATCACAACCTGTCAAAGCACTCCACTCTTAATGAATGGACCTCAGAGTCCTCATCTTTTTCTCGAAGAGAGCTTGTCAGTATGTGTGTTCTTAATGGAACACTTGGCTCAGCTGTGGTGTTATGACAAGTGCATTGTTTGGCCGATTATGCTGACAAACTGTCCACAGCTCTCAACAAATGCACAAAACAATCTCTGAATAGTTCTAGGCTCCGAAAATTCTCAACACATAAATTATGCTATGTCAAACGAACAGTTTTGATTCCTACTGCTAATTAACCTACTTAAAACCCTGTGAATTTGTTTGACAAGTGCTGTTCTCTTTTCTGTACTTGTTTCTTATTTTCACAGGAAATTTGAGCGGGACATATTGAAAGGGCTTCTTTTTTACTTGCTAGTCAGCTCTGAATAGGCAGAAACATTATCATTCAGCAGGATGTCATCAACATTTTTGGTTCAGAATACATTATGAAGGCACAATTATGAGGAACAAAGTCACAACTTGTCACAAAAAGAAGAGAGAAAAAAAGCATTTGTGAGATAACATTGAGTTGCAAGTGACATAGCAGGGCACAACAGTGAAATAAAAGGTTGTAACTACAAGATAAAAATTGCAATTATGAGATTGCAAATGTGAAAAAGTTTCAATGGTAATAGCAATTATGAGGTAAAATCGTATTTGTGAGAAACACAAATATTTTAAACTTCTGGCAAGAAAAGTCATATGATATGAGATATTATGTCACAGTTATAAAATATAGTGTTACAATTACAAGATAAAAATGTACAATCAATACACAGTCACAACTGTAAGACAAAGTTGCAAGTGTGATAAAGTCACAACCAAGATAAAAAGTCACAATTGTGATTATATGAAGTGCCATTTGTAATAAAGTTGCAATTTTGATAAAGTCCAAATTGTAACATATAATGTTGCAATTGTGGAATAAGGTCTGAATTGCAAGATAAAAAGTTGCTGAGGTCAGGCTGCAACTGTGATGATAATAATGTGATACAAAGAGTCACAACTGCGATGCATAAAGTCACAATCGATTTGTGAGATATATACAAAACTTGCAAACAGTTGCCACTGTACGCAGTCTTGACAAATTAATTTTTAGGGGAAGCAGCTAAAAGTATGTCGATTTGTTGATTCGAAACTAAAAGATGCTAAATGACATTGTGATGTCATTAGTGATGTCAATGACGTTGCATGATAGTGTCATTTCATAGCCACAACTGAAAAGTGCATCATGAAGTAGAATACATCATGAGATTATTCAAATTCCATCTCCACAAAAAATTATATTTGAAATATGTTCATTTAGATTTTTTCATAAATTAAGTCATACAATAACATTATACTTCTGTTTAAATGTATCAAGCATGTTTACATGTACAGTGGAGTCCACTTATCTCGAGCTAGGTTTACTCGCCAAACCTGTTATGTCAACGTTTTTCAAGTAGAACTGCCAAATTCCCTCATCGTCTTAGCATTTTCTTATCGGTTGTGTCGATTCTTTTCTGTTGCCGTGCAGCCGCAGAAGAACTTGCGGAAGTGGCACAAAAATCAAGCTTTAGAGACTCTATCTTGGAAGAGGAGGTGCAGGAGTTAGCATCACTGTGCAGGAATTCCCAGACATCGACAAATACGTCATTACTAATAGAAGCATTTGTTTTCAAGCAGACCGTTAAAGGCAAAAAGCACAAAGCATTTTAGACTTTGTAAAGAAACCAGAGTAACCACGTGTGCAAAACTGTTTCAGAGCGAAATGACTGTTTTATGAGCAAATGTGTTTATGTGACTGTTTACACTTTGAGTGAAATTGTGTTTGCAATGTTGGAGAATATAATTAAAGGTTTTTATCGAGAATCGAAGGTGTTTTTTATTGTATACTGGTAAATCTCTGCTGTTAGTTGGTGCACATATGCCTTTTGTTGTTAACAAACATATACAGTGTATGTACATTTTTATAGCATGCCGATCGCTTCATGAAACAAATCGCCATATTGGCTTTTGGTTATCTCGATCATCGGTTATCTCAATGCTTTTTTGCAACCCCCGAGGCCGTCGAGATAACCGGATTCCACTGTATTAGCAAATAAACCACTAGAGGAATGCATTAATGTCTTTATTTTATTTTCAAGACAAGCTTAATTTTTGTCAGTACAGTAGTACCTCAAGATACGAAAGGCTCAACTTACGAAAAATCCAAGTTACGAAAGCAAAGACGAAATATTTACTCTACATACGAAAAGTTTTCAAGATACGAAAGGTTTCTGAAAGTCCGAGATTCGCCCCATAACAATTTTGAAACTCGCGCCGCACGCCGCCATCTTAGTTACAGTAGACTCGCCACCATGCTCCTGCTCTCCCATTGGTTCCTGATGCTAGCCAAGCCATGAGATCCTTCTCTCTAATTGGACAGCATCCCTCCCATCATGCATCTTCTATATGTACGTGCTGGCGTGCTTTAGCTCAGCCACTCCGCACCCGAAACTTCTGCCGTTTGTCCTCCTCCTCCTCTGCCGCCACTTTCGGAGATAGCCTCACTCGAAAGGTAAGCTTCGACATTTTACGTTATTTTATTGTTTATAGGTCAATTTAGCTTTATTATGAAATTTAATGGGGTGTTTTTTGAGGGCTTGGAACGGATTAGCCATTTTACATGTAAAATGTGTTCCAAGATACGAAAAACTCATTATACGAAGGCCGCCTCGGAACGGATTAATTTTGTATCTCGAGGTACCACTGTAGTTGAGTGCATTAGCATGTGATATATAATCACAATTTCTAGATGCAAAATCACAATTACTTTTGTATCTTAATTTTTTACTCTGAGGCAGAAACGGCTTCCGTAAGAAACAGAGAGAGACATATATAGAAAGAGCAAGCAAGTGGAAAAATGAAAGTCCGTGTTTATTGGTGCAGTGTTGCCCTAATCCTGACCCTTCCTCTCTGCGGGCACCTGACTCACAGGTAGGGCTGTTTCAGAGTTCTTCTGCCCAGGTGCTCAGAGGACTGTGCGCTCATGGATTCTGACAGCTCCGTCCTTGCAGGCTGCCACTGATGTTCATTATTTCAGACTTCCATCAGACGCCTACCATTCACAATACCACCTCTGCCTCAGATGAGCACTAAACGCAGTGTTAAAACATTGTTATCAAGGTGAGAAGCAAATGACACCATAAATATGCAATTCATCCTCTGAACTGGGGCAAAGTTTAATTGCGACCAAACAAACAGACAGAATATGCAAATGCTGAAACATTGCGAGAGTGGTGTAATCGTAATTATGAAGTAACACATAATGGTAATTAAAAAGCTTGCATCCCGCAATGCCCTTGCTGGTTTTCATAGAGCCACGTGTCACCGCTACTGATTGGGTTTGTGTATGAAGCTGTACAATTATATTCTACATGTCTGGAAGAGGATACATATATAATTATATACATTTTTTTCTTTTTTTAGTGGGTGAGTTGATCAGCTTAAGAAGTCATTTTCAACTCTTGAAGTGTATCTCGTACGTGTGTGTTCCGCAGGGCTTCTATCAAATGCACCGTGACAACCTGTCATGCTCTGCATTAACGGCCCCCAGCAAAACAGAAGGGCTCATTCTACATCAGTGGTGGTTACGAAAATGTGTGTGTGTATGTGTGTGCGTGAGCGAGTGAGTGAGCGCCTGTATCCAACAGAAAAAATAGAAATGGGGAAAAAAGGACAGAAATCAGCTTCAAAAGAACAAAACAGATAAAGAAGTTGAAATGGCAGTAGACTCTCGCACAGTATTAGCATTAGCAAAAGATGAGACATTTGTGAGTGTTTTTCTGCTCTTCTGACCCTGCAAAAATGGGTCTAAACGTCCCCGTATGTGTGTATGTGGGGAATAAGCCCCACATTTGACTTGTTAAAAGGAATGTTCTTTACTAAGAGTCTCGTTGGGTCTGACATAACTGGGACGTAGTTCTCCTTGTCAAAGCTAATAATCAATTCCCTTGCTGGGATAATCTGACAGCACACTCCTACTAATGGCACCCGTGTCTATATACACACTACTACACATCTCCCAAAACAATCATTCTCTAATCTAACACAAAATGAGATAATATATGTCTTCACCGCCTGCTTGAATTAAATATATTGAGGGATTTTTAAGCACAGAGAGCATAATCATTTTTGTTTGTTTACCTTCCAGGTGGAGAGAGGTGGTTATTTATGTGAAAGAAGCATCATCCCCTTTAGAGTTTTGGGCCAAGTTTTAATGCAACAACAACAACAACAAGAAAAACAACAACAAAAGAGCTTTGATAATAAAGTTGCATGATTATATAGGGGAAAAACTTATATCCCTTAGTTTCACAGACAAGGCTTAAGCCTAGTCCCAGTCTAAAATGCATTAATGAGCTGTTTTGACTGAATTCAACTTGTACTGACTTATCTTAAAATATGTCACTGCCATTGTTTTGTCACAAGATGCACACACATTTTTTTTAAAAGGCACATTTATAAAAGGCTACTTTAATGTCCTAATTTAACTAAAGCCTAATCCTGACTTAATCTAAACCCTGTCTAAGAAAACCAGGGGTCTCATTTATAAAACTGTGCGTAAGGTCCCTACTAAAAGTTTACATATGCCTAAAAGTCAAAAACAAATTTTTTAACCATCTGTGTCGCCAATTCCTTTTGTCTCCAGAATGTGCGAACGCACAGCACCAAGTTTGATTCAAGAACCGCATATTCTCCTATCAAGTTTGTTTTTTATAGATCACAACCTTTGCGTGGAAACTGGCGTGCGCACGTTTCCAGCCCCGTTTTGTGCGTACGCACGCTTTATAAATGACATACCAGGCCTGTATCTTAAGGAACAAATCACGTACAGTAATACCTCGGTTTACGAGTTTAATTGGTTCCAAGAGCGAGCTCGTATCCCAAAATGCTCGTACACCAAAACAATTTCCCCCATAAGAATGCATTAAAAATCAATTAATTCGTTCCACACGACCATAAATGCCCATTTTAAATATTTAGTTTTTATTTTACCCTATTAATTACAGTTAAAATTATAACCATTAAGATCTCATATAAATACTCTTTAAACAGACAATTAAACTCTAGACAATTAAACTCTGAAAATACTTGACAATTTACTGTAACTCACTTTGAGCAGCGTCTGCTGGCATGAAGGAGATGAGAGACAGACGAGGGAGGGGGAAAACACAAAACCTGGATTCAAGTGCAAATGAGTGAATTTATTATAATAGTGCAGAAAACAAACAAAGTGATAATCCAGAGTGAAAAACGTGGAACGGGAGACTCGCGCGCCACCACCGCGAGCGCCGGGAGACTCGCGCGCCACCACCGCGAGCGCCGGGAGACTCGCGCGACACCAACGCGAGCTCCAGAGTGGAGAGAAGTGAGGAGACAATTAATTCATGAACCCCATATATATTTCACTATGTGAACAATAGAGGCTGAGAGAAGTTAAACTGCTGACAGAGTGAGGCTGAGAGAATGAATGCTTTAAGGGGTAATAAAGGGGTTGGGACTGCGTGACTGTGTTATGAGAGGCTGTCATTAGGTTATTTCCAGTAAAATTGCCCGTGAAGATGCAGAGCGCTAGGACAAAAATGCGCGTGGGTGAGGGAAAAATTTGCTCGCACTCCGATACAAAGCTCGTACACCGATTCAACCCTCCATGCTCGTACACCGATTTTCTTGTATACCAAGTCGCTCGTAAACCGAGGTACCACTGTATTTGATTACTCTAGAATGTTTTTAGCATTATTATAACCATTGATGTTAGATTATATTAGTGATTTGACATATGTTATGGAAAACAAAAAGCCATGCTGAAATAAAAATGCTTTATCCGTTCCAAAATGGTTTTATCTGATTTAAAATGGTCTCCCAACCTGGACAAGCCTGTATCTATACATTTTTCTTTTCTTTTTATATTAAATTTCAACTGCCCTGCCTGTTTGAATTAAACCATCTATTAGGTTTGTCTGCAGAGAGAAGAAGAATGTATGTTTTTGTTATTCCATTAATAACTTTGCCTAAACGACTTCTAAAAAGTCAGATGACAGGAGGGCGAATGCTCTCCAAATTTAGCCACTCTCTCTTTGGCATGTGTGAAGGATGTGAACCCCATGCACACTTGCTGACAGATTTTAGTAGGGCGACACAAATTGTGTGAGTGTGTGTGTAATAGAGAGAGATGAGGTGGTGACAAACAGTGTGTGTGGTGTGTGTCTATGTGCATAAGCTCACTCGTGTGTGACAGCAGCAGTGTGTTTGAGTCTGTCCCTGCAGGTCCTCCCTCAGGTCTCCGTCAAGCTCAGCCGACAGAGTCGTTACTCATAAAGACAGTATTATTATCAAGCAGAAGATGAGTATATATTCAGGCCAGAGCACACATGAGGGAAACAGGAACTTCCTCTACATCTGTATAATCACACAATCTCAATTTCATGAGGAAGAAACAGAGCAAGCCTTCATAAATCTGCATATGTACACTTACTCAAACACTCCTGCAGTTGATTACAGGTATTACTCAGACAAATAACAATATTGTGTTGGTTTACACAATGATCAGACATGATACGCAGGATAGTGTTCAGACAACACAATGCAAATGGTTGTGGCATCACACAGTGGAAATCAAAGTCTTGCATGAAAAATATGGTAATATTATTTTCTCAGAGTTTTACACTTGTGAATATGATTTTGCTTGGTCATTCGTATGCTCAGAACTCATAATTACAATGTTTCTGAGTCCACGTGAAGGGCACATCAGTTACATTGCTTCACTACCATTCACAACTCCTCTTAGGATTGCAAAGTGTCTAGCGGGTGCACACATTGTGAATTCGGACATACTACTCAATTTACATTTTACTATATAGTATGGAGGTAGGTACAGTATATTCGGATGTGCTTATGCCCACTTGCCTATTTCCCAACTGACGCCATAGGTCGCACGAAGTCAGCTTGGGGGATGTAGTACATCATTCATATACTATACACATTTATTCTAAATAGAAAATACTTGTTTTATTGATCGCAAAGTTCCTTCTTCAAATGTAGCAACATGTCAAGTCAAGACATATTCACATATATGCTGCTTTATACAATACAGACAGGTTCAAAGTAGCTTTACAGGAATAAACTGGACAATAACAGAATCAATGATGCAAATTTCATCATATATAATAATTATAATTAATTAGAGCTTTTCCAGAGCTCAAAGCACTTACATAGAAGGGGGGAATCTCCTCAACCACCACCAATGTGCAGCATCCCCCTGGTTGATGCAACGGCAGCCATATTGCACCAGAAAGCTCACCACACACCAGCTTAATGGTGGAGAGGAGACAGGGCAATGAAGCCAATTAGAGTATGGGGGTGATTTGGAGGCCGTGATGGACCAAGGCCAATAGGCAGATTTGGCCAGGATGCCGGGGTTAAACCCCTACTCTTGCGAAGGACATCCTGGGATTTTTAATGACCACAGAGAGTCAGGACCTCGGTTTAACGTCTCATCCGAAGGACGGTGCTTGTTACAGTACAGTGTCCCCATCACTATACTGGGGCATTAGGACCCAGACAGACCACAGAGTGAGCACCCCCTCCTGGCCTCCTGATATAGACATATATGATACAAATATGAGATATATGAGACTGCTGTAAAGCAGCTCTAAAAGGACAATAGTGCCATTTTCAGCTCAAGTCAGCTCAGTTCAGTTCAATAACTGTATAAAGTTCAGCAATTACAAAATGAGTTCTGTTCAAATATAAGCAGCGCTGCAATGTTGCAACTCAGAAAGATAATATGCCATGTTTGAGTCTTTTAGACTGCAGAAATGCTGTATTGACCTGGCCCATCAGCATTCAGCACTGGTGTTCAGCACATATAATCTGGCAGGGAGTCAGAATTTGGCACGACCATAGAAATACCTGTTTTATAAAATATGATTAAGACCTAAACTTCACATTTACATGTGATAATCCAAATCCTAATCTTAACACGCATGTTTATAATCTAGTGAATCATATGATCAACCATATGTAGATGGAGAACGCATCCAAACAGTCAACCCATTACACATCAGTGCCTAGTGGTCTGTCAACTTCGTTCTTTATCTCACCTGCCCATATAACAAGCTGTCTGCCTTGATCGATATGCTAGCAGATGTGCGGAACCCGGCCCTCCCTGCAGGACACACGCATAGAGGCATGAAGTGTGAATCTTTCTTTATGCTATTACACAGATCACATCAGTATGCTGGAAAGAGACGCACAGCTCCAGCTCTAGTCCGCCGTACCACCTTCAATGCGATCTGTTGTGGAACAGGGCGGTGAAATCACCGTATTGAAAAAATAAATAATAAAATTCAAAAGACAAAGAAAGGAATCAAAAGCTTTAAAAAGAGTTCAGAGGAACAGAGAAAAAGTGACCTTTCAAAGTTGAACTTTTTTGTATTCTTCTAGTGGAAGTGAACTGAATTGCAATACTAATTTATCACACCTGATAAGGTACCATTATTTAACATTATTAGATAGTAATGCATTAGTTAATGCTGAAATTGTGTGTATAGGTCACACTTTATATTAAGTGTCTTTACTTCATAAGTAAAACATATTATGTAAAATGTACTTATTGTGCTCATGTTTTATTGCAAAAGAGATGGGATATGGGTAAGGGAAGGGAAGTCTTGAAGGTATATCTAGGTTTAAGGGTGGGATAAGGTGTAAGGGAAGGGTCAAAAGTGTAATTATAGATCTAATTACAGAAATTACATGCAGGTATTTTAGCACCTACATTCATACAATACATACAGTATATTTTTCATCTGCCATGGAAATCTCTTAAATATTAGATTGAGCTCATATCGAGACACACACAAAAATGTAAATGTATATACATTTTTTTTAATAAATGTTTGTTTATTTATGCTTTCACGGAGGGTTATCTTGATTTAGTGGAGAGGTCATGTGGGCCCCTTGGCATTTGCATCAAATTTGAATAAATCCTCTAAAATCACGTCAAGGTGACAGCTGAAGCAAAATGTCATCTGAGGAAAGCTTTGAAAGTCTGTTATTCCAAATTATGCTGGTCTAAACTTATAATAGGGATTTGCTTTTGCATAGTCAAATGGCTCGCATAGAAATTGTCAAAGAACTTTTTTTCCCGCTGCAGGTTGAAAAAGAAAATAGGACAACAAGGTTGCGGTTTATGAAGCTTGGGTGTTAATTTTTTTAAACCTTTTTTGTTAAATGTCATTCATGTTTGATCGGTTTTATCATACTTATTAATTTTAGTCCATTTTACTCAGACCTAAATGGCAAATAAATTGTGCATCTGTTTAAAAAAAAAAACTAAAACAAAACAAAACTATTAATACCTATAAATAATAATACAATTTGGGTAAAGTGATCGTTTTTGACCATTATGATGCTGTGAAGTAAGATCTGGATTCCTACCGTCTACACAGGAAGGTTTGTTCCGTGTTGTGCCTGCCACTTTTCCCGGTAAACATGAGCACTTGACCGTCTGGGAACGTTCCTCAATGCGGTTCTTGTTGCAACATCGGTGCGCTGCGATGACCTCACATGTTCCTCCCTCTGTGGATGCAGAGACACATACATGTACATCAGTGGCACATACGAGATACTCCTCCTTTGACCCATAATAAAGATACACATATTTCAGTTTGATCTGAAACATTTTGATACATGACTTGCATCAGAAATACACAGTTCAGTAACACGCACCAGAGATACAAGCAAATCAGTGACAAGAACACATTTCTGAGGTCAACAGTGAGAGAGGAACAAGATTTCACAGAAAAAAAACAGATCATCCATGGCCTATAGTAGTAAGGAAGGTTTCTTTTGAACCTTCAACTTCCAACATTTGACAAGAGTTGAGTTTATAATTGCATGTGAATTGTGAATGGGAAAACAGCAGGGGGTTCTGCCAATTAGTATTTGATCTCACATGAACCACTTATTTTTAGTGCGAAAATTAAAATATGCAGAAAGCACAAATACAATATCATGTTACCTATAAGAAGCAAAAGTTCAATGCTAAATATTTCATTATAACTATAAATATTTAAATATTTAATAAAATGAATTCAACCTATGCACATGTCAGGTTTGGGGAAAGAGCGAGGACTCAATTGCAGGAAGGAACAGGGCTTTATTGAAAAATAAAACAAAACTACAAACAAAACAACCCAGAGGGGGGGAAACAAGACAAACTAGACTGGACTGGACTAGACTAGACTAGACTTGATAACACTGACCTAGACAGCTCTAGGCTCAACAGAAAGAAAGACAACGAAGCGACAGGACGGCAAACACGAGGAGATTGAATACACACAGGAGGAAGGGCAATTGATGAGAACACAGCTGGGAGAAATCAAAGTTAAGAAGGTAAACAAGGTGGGTGTAATTAAATAATGTAAGTTTGCACATTAACGAGACATGAACACGCAGCCAATGCGAACGCGCATCGCCGCATGTTCACACGAAACAAAACATAACAGGAAAACACAACATGAAAGCACGCGGACCCGAGAGAACGTGGCTCGAGCAGAGCTTGAACCGCACCCACTCACAAAACATAGAGCGCATGAGAACGAGGAAACACTCGGCTCGCAAGCTCATGACAAGGACGAACACACGGGCCATGAATGTCCGAATCCCAACACAAACCGAAACCAGACAAGACCAGCCTCGGGATCGGACATCGTAACACGCACATAAGACGTTACACAGACAAGCGTGCGCGCGGCTCGAATCCTCGAAGTCGTGCGCACACACATCAAATACGAGACATTACTGTAGTGTCAGAGCTTTGCCACAAAACCAAGAAATGACTTGACAGTCATCAAACCCTGACAGTTTAAACATATCACTCTGCTTGTATTGATAGTGAACCAGTTATTGATTTGGTCACTTTATTTTACTTGTTACGGTGCAATTATACATTTAATATAAATAACATGTGCTTACTATTAGGATTGGGGTTAGTTTTATGTAAGTTGCATGTAATGAAGTAAATTGTCTGTTATAATTACTATAGTAAGTACATGTAACATGCGCAACAAGAACACTAAAAGTGTTATCATTGATTTCACTTATATTCTGCTCAGAAATCTCACACTTGTCCACTTTTACCCTTTGATGTTCATCAGTCATTAATTATCAATAAGATTCAGCTTCTTTTCAATAGACATATGAAAGGGAAAATTCATTCCCTTTAAAATATTAGATGGGAACACTGAACACATTTTCCACAAAAAAATCAAGACCATTTTCTGTATACAGAAAAGTTGTTATTTTGTTGGTGTGTGTGTGTGTATTTTAGACAGACATACTTAAATCTACGAGGGTAAAAAGGCGACCGAAACTAAAAATAACAAAATAAAAAAAGACCCGAAGCCTCAGCACCTTAATTAGATTAATGTCCAAAGTCATCAGTTAAAACAGCATTAGAGCAAATGGCCCTTGTAAAAAGCCTCTAAAAAGAAAATTATAGGCTCTTCTACAGACTCTTACTGCCAGGCTTTCTATGTAATTACCATGTATTCTTTCTTCTCTCTGTGTTGTAAATTGCCCTTGAAGCATGCTGATTATCTTATCTAAAAGACAAGCCTTTTACCCTTGTGTGATGTAAGCAGGGGCTTTTATGGAAAACGCAGGAAGGTGAGTGTCAAGGCTTGGTCTGAGAAGACAATGTTGAGACATACAGTTCATTATCACATTGATATGACTGAATAGGTAAGATTCATTCTTAATAAAGGGCCTTGACACAATGCAAATATAAAGTCTTCATAGTCATTATTGTGCTCTTTGCCCTTCAACATACACATTTTACAGGATATCTGCAGCTACATGATATGCACTGCGGCAAAGCGGACCCCATTGTGACAAAAAGAGGAAAAAAAGAAAGTGAAAAGATCAGAATGCGCAAAAGCTACTAGTGGGTCACCATAACAATAGCGAGCACCCTGAGGAGAGCTGGGGGATTGATGAGAGGTAATGGTTTCCCCCTCAAACAGTGGGCTCACAGCTCCGTACCAACCCCAAGACAGGAGAGAACAAGGGAACAGAGGAGGACAGAAGTGCAGGACGGGAAAAGAGCAAGTGGGAGGGGATAGGAGGGAAGGAGGCAAGCAGCTCCCTTGCTGGGCAAGGCTGGGCCGGTTGAGTAATGACAGAGCTGTTGGAAGCGCCCCTTGCACACAATTATAAAGCGTCCAGGTAATTCAGCTAGTGGGGTTGCTGCAGCAAGGCCTTCCATCAGATGCTCCCCCTTTCTCCAACACCCGAGGAAACCCTCTTTATCTTTCCCTGACAGCTGTCCACCCATCCGCTCCCACATCCTTCAATTACACCACAGCTTATATGTGGACATACAAAAGAAATTGGAGTGAGAGCATACGAAGAAGAGGGAAAGAAAATGGAGTAGACGTTGTTCGCCTCATTTCCCATCAGCTCAGAATCAACACAGATTTTCGAGATGCACAAATTTGTCAGTTCCACATTGGTTATTGGCTGATAGCTTTGAATTTAGGCTGATATTGGATATTTGGATATTGTAAAAAATGATCTGTATATGTGAAAATTAGACGTATATCGAAATTTATAAGCATTGTTCAATCAGCCGATTGTAGCTATTTCTTTCATTAATCAATATTAATTAATTATTGGCAGATTATAGAGATTTCTTAATTTATCTTATTTTGTATATGTAAGGCAATATTAGTTGCCAAATTAGAGATTTCCTAATTTATTGATATTGGTAAAAATGTTATATATATATTGACAGAGGAGGGGAAAATAGTTTTGCGACAATACTTTTCTGTCTAATTCTTACTTAACATTAACTGTCACTGTAAATGTAATCTTTTGCAAATCTCAAAATTAATATACATTTTTCTCATTGTACATTGTTGTTGTTGTAATGCCTAAATTCACTAACTTTTAAAACCATTGATTGTTCTTTTTAGCTATTTATTTCTATGTACTTATACTACTAAACTGTATTTTAATATTGACAATTTACCAGTTATAACATGAAGTTAAATACATATAGTAAATGCATAAGAGAGGAAGTTAGTGTCCTCTGGCTTGATCTCTCTGGCTTTCAAATCCTTTTTCAAACTCCTGCTTCAGTGTCGGAGTGAGCAATGGAAAACTAACAGTGCTAAGCCAGTGGTGGACATGATTGCCGTTGCTGCGCTGTCATCAGTCCTCACATTTGAGCAGGAGACATCCATTTGTCTGAGCGTGTTTGGCAACACGTATGTCTAGTTTTGACCTCCCATTTAAACATCAACCCCTAAACACTGACAGGATTACACTCAAAACACTGGCTACCATTCGTGACAGCTCACTCTGGACCTATTACTGCTGTGCTCTCCATAAACTCGATAATATCTCAGTGTTCACAGGAAAACCTGAAACCACAAAAGGCCTCCACAAATCCCTCAAGACTCTGTTTAACCTCTGACAACTGCTTTAAATGTCTTTTCGACTATTTTACAATCTCTAAATTTCTTCACACAGCTTTTTTAAGGCTGTTTTCTGGATAAGATTCTCATACTTGTTCAGTCAGAGTGAATGATTGCTCCCTATGGTGTTTTTTTTTTTTTTTGATGTGGATGTCTAATACAGCAGCGATTAAATTCTAGTCATTATTGCGGAATGGGGATTTCAGTGAAGATGGGAATGGCTTGTCATGACGAATAGGTACTTTATGGCTCTGTTCTTTACTGAAAGCTTTCAAATCCAGACTATAGTTCACTGATCCAATACTGCATCTGCAAAATTTTAGATGGATGTTTAGATGAAATGTTCAGAAAACTTGTGGACATCTACAATATTCACTAACAAACAGCTATTAAAATGGGCTGTGATAAAATGACAAAACATACACACCACCAGTCAAAGCACTGAAAGTAGGATGTGTTTCTAAATCAACATTCTCATGATGAGTGTCCTCAAAAGAACAGCCAGAACCCTAGACCAGAACAAGCCCTTTTAAAAAAACACAGTGCTCTTCTTTAATCCCTCATTAAAGTTAGCTCATGACACTGGCATAAGTGGCTCCATATGAAACATAATATGAAGATAAATAAAATAGGAGTATAATTTAAAATAATAATAGTAATGTAAGAAAATAAAAATAGGAATGTATAAAATATTTAAACAAATTAACAAAGAATTATTTTAGTATCTTATAACATTGGGTGAAGTCAAAAATAAAGGAGATTAGGATCTATGCAAAGAAAGTTTATGATCAGAATAAAAATACAACCACAGACTAATCAGACAAAAAAACTAAAACGCAACGGATAGGACCGAGTACACCAAGAGTGTTAAGGACAATACGCGACAAAAAAATGTAGCTCAAGCAATAGAGCATTGGTGTTAACAACTCCAAGGCCATGGGTTCGATCTCTGGGAATGCAAGACCCGATTCAATGTGTTCCTTGAATACAATGTAAGTCTGTCAAATGATGAAATGAAAGACAAATCAACAAGAAACCTCCAAAATAACTTCAAAAGGGAACAAATAGTTGTTTTTTAAATAGTTTCTTAAGGAAATAATAGAAAAACCAATAAAACAAAAATAATGCAAAATAGGGATATGAAATAGAAAAAGCAGCAAAATTATTTCTGAATAATTACTTGGTTTACAGAAAAAGCATAATGACACTTTTGAAGTGAAAGAAATCTAGTATATAAAAAAACATCATCATAGAGCATTAAATGGCATTTAAAATATAAAATTAGTAACAAAAATACAGCAGTATGAACACCTTCTAAATTAAAGAATATAATAATACAATATTAAAAATAAAATAAGAATTAAAAAAAAAAACAACCAAAAAAAACATGTCATCACTGTATGTGGGTGGTGCCCAGACTCATGATTCTCGGTAACTGGCTCAAAACTGTTTTGTGCGACCTTAGGATTGATCGTCCCAATGTTGACTAAAACATTTGACATATGTTACCACATTTTAGTACCTTGATCAAAATGATTGGCCCTCAAAACTTTCCTTGCCCAAAATTGCTTGTTATTAATCTTGCACAAGCACTGAGATAAATCAGACCGCAGAGAACATTTACAGACAACACATTTCTCTAGCAACAATAAAAAGCCTTTCAGTGTATCTGTTTTATCGCCAGCTCAAATCACAAACGATGTGACATAGAAGGTCTATTTCCTTGCAAGGTATCTCATTGAGTTTGACTGTAATGACTTGAGGTGAGTCTAATGGAAGCTAATAATAGGTTTACCTACCGCAAGGAGTCTTTCATTGGAATTTAATGCTTTTTACATCATGTGGCAGCAGAAGTATGTGTGTGCGTGTGTGTTTGCTAGTTTAATCTGTATGTGCGTGATAGCGAGAGATCAAGAGAGGCCAGAGAGGCAGCTTTTTGCACAGCCATCAAGCAGGTGGACATTAAACCATCCTGTACTGGCACCATCTGTGCTCAGAATGAGTGCGGGGTAATGACACCTCCGGACTGTGAGCTAGCGCAATGCTGAATTTCTTAGAGGACAAATGGCCATTCCAGCCCTGCTGCTGAGGCTATACTCATTCACACCATGTTTCTGTTAGCTACAGGTAATCACCACTCCATTACCCGTGCGAATATGTGTGTAGGTGTGAGAGAGTATGGGCAAAAGTACTTTATGACAGAGTGTTTGGAAGTTAAAGGGAGAGCTCACACCAAAAAGAAGGAATTTTGAAGAATCTCTCAAGTATTGTTGTCAATACAATGAAAAAGAAAAACAGAAAAACACTGATAGTCATGTCATGAGTAAATGATGACAGAACTTTCATTTTTGAATGAACTATCACTTTAAGGTAAGTGACGATAGAAGCTTGATACTAGAAAAATTGAAAAACACTGTACAATAAGGTCTAATTTCTTGGCATTAGTCAATACAGTAGCTAACGTGAACTAACAATGCGCAATACACTTTTTAAAACCTTTGAAAAATGTTAATGATGGTTCATAAGGAAGGAAAAGTTGGTGTGACAAAGTCTGTATAAACTCACAAGTGCAGCAAAAATAAATAAATCACATACTAGAGTGAAAGTGAAATGAACTGAAACAATAAACATATTAATCGAATACTACCTGACTGTAAAAGAAAATATACTGACACGAAAACAAAATATGGCAAAATTGTATAATAAAGTATCCAAGCATACACATCAATTCCATTATTAAAGAAAAGGGTGAATATCAAACTCTTCGTGAAGACCATGAGGTGATAATGTGTTCAAAGTGTAAATCTAATATGCTTCACAATTTTAAAAGCAATGTTAATAAATATTAATACAATTATTTTTGTTGGTTCACAATGCCTTAGTTAATGTTAACAAAACAATTCTATTGAAATAAACATTAGCTAGAATTAAAAAGGCCATGCTACCCCCTTTTATGAAGTTTTTTTGTGTGTGTGTGTGTGTGTGTGTGTGTGTGTGTGTGTGTGTGTGTGTGTGAGATTTGTTTTTGTGCCCTACTAGAATAAATGTTCATGCGTAAATGTACACATTATTTTTCACAAATTAAAAAAGTCTTCCATCTCTGTAACGCCCTAGAGTGCGTTTCTCAAAATC
This sequence comes from Rhodeus uyekii, assembly GCA_037043235.1. Classification (NCBI taxonomy): domain Eukaryota; kingdom Metazoa; phylum Chordata; class Actinopteri; order Cypriniformes; family Acheilognathidae; genus Rhodeus; species Rhodeus uyekii. The sequence continues at coordinate 2,184,404 of JAWRVZ010000018.1, read as the reverse complement.
ATGTGGAGGTCATTGGTGGCAATGTTTGACTTTGGTTTACGATGGTTTTGGGAGACGCAGTTTTGATTCCTGTCTCATCCCTTGCCATAACTGTGAATTTCAAAACACTAGTAACGCAACTCAACCAGGACTTTTATTTTATTTTTTTTACATGTCTTGACCATGAATTATTTAATGTTGTGATTTCTTTGCTTCCGGAAGAAAACTCAAGACTACAGTCGAGGAATTCAGGGAGGTGCTTTTGGATGTCGAGAATAAATCTCTTTGGAATGACTTTGTGAATAAATGAATTAGTCTCTGTTTATTCCGAGGTTACCATGGTCAGCCGGATCCGGGCTGTATCCAGATCAGGTGAAGGACCTGCACCTGGACACGAGCACAGCACTGCCCTGAAGTGTCTGCAGAGACCGTGGCTCTACTAAACCCTCCCCTGTGAAGATCATGAACCCCTCTCCAACTGGACCAACCTGGACTTAATATTGGACTTGAAATGTTGTCAATATAATCATCATGCACTGTTTGGATGTTGGCCAGAGGAGAACTGGTCCCCCGACTAAGCCTGGTTTCTCCCAAGGTTTTTTTTCTCCGTTCTGTTCTTCATTCATTCCGTCACCTGCTGGAGTTTTGGTTCCTTGCCATTGTCGCCTATGGCTTGCTCAGTTGGGGACACGTAACACTTAATATTCATCAATTGTATTAATTCGTCTGCTCTTTTAGAGCTGCTGTTCTGCCAAAACAAACTTTGTTTTTATTGTTTTCCTGTGACCACTGTAAAACTGCTTTGAAACAATCTGTATTGTAAAAAGCGCTATATAAGTAAAGGTGACTTGACTTTGTACTTTGTAAATTTACAGATCTTTTAATGCTCAAACAGCAACATTACAGATTTTAATGAATGCTGTAGAAGTATCACTCATTGTTCTTTCATCGTTAACTAATATAGTTAATAGAAACCTTATTGTAAACTCTCTCTCTCTCTCTCTCCTGAGGTTATGTTGGAGGTAGGTCACATCAATCAGTGCAACTCTGGTCATTCTCCCATCAGGTCTTTCTAGACCCAGGGTCATTACAGTAGCGCACATAGAGATTACCTTCAAGGGAATCAATGCTTTAGTGTTTTTGGTGAGTCAAAGGCTAATTAAAAGCACAGTAATGAAGAAGTGTGGAATGGAGCAGGGGGGCAAAGGGTTCAGAGTAATTAAAACAACTCGGACACACTTTATTCCAAACATTCCTCTTGCCGCTTACATGGTGTCCTTTGGATTAATTTCTGGTTGCGGATATAGATAGTATGGTGACCAGAATGTTCAGTTCACTTAGTTTTGTCATGACCACATCAAATTAACTTGTAGGAACATGTTAATGTTGTTTTGTAATCCCATCCTTATGTTGAGAGCATGGGATGAGAGGTTGTGTCAAGATCCTATGTTAAGGGGTACAAATAACAAATCCTGTTCTTTTTAGCTTGAAGTAATTTAATATATTCCTCGCACACTAGCTAAAATAGTTGCTCATTTGTAAAATGGTGCTGTTCAGTGATATTAAGAACTACATGACAAGCTTGATAACAGGAAGAGACGTGTGAATGTTCTCTTGACTCTGTTTTCACCTTGTGGTGACAGGAATGCAGAGTGTCATACTTGACAATCCAACACACATGCACCTGTGATTTTTAACAAGGACAATTACCCGAGTCTCATATCCATCACAGGATTAATAGCACTCATGATGGGGTCTGTATTGTATAGAGTGGAAGACAGAGGGGTATAGTTGGAGGACTAGTTAGACAGACAGCTGTGCTAGAAAATGCTCTGATTAGAAATTACTCTAGCGTGCAGAGGTACTCATTCTCAAATGGCACCATTAAACTGTCATTTATAACACAGGAAAAGCACACAACAGTGTGGCTAACCAGACAAATTCAAGGTTTCCATCAAACATGGCTTAATTACAGCAAACCCGGGAGGAAAGTGATGCTAAAAAAAGCTTTTATATTCTGAAGTTTACAAACTATTTCATCTTTATCAAATTCTTTTTTGAAGAGCTAGGCTGAAACTAAGCAAACACATGAATATCAAAGTATTTCATCAGTCTGAATCCACAGGATGAAAAGCAGCTACTAACTTTTTAATGTTCTCAGAATTGCCTAAAAGATTAACAATGAAACTAAGATGATAATAAAAAGTCTTATTAATCCTAATAGTTTCTTCACTACAGCAGAAACACTTGGTGTACAGGTGTTAGACACATATTACAGCAAATATAATATAATTAATTTCTAAATAATGATAGGGTTTAATAATCTAATCCCATGTCTACTCTTTGCATGTTATTGAATATAGCAGTGCTAATGTATTTGGCCTTGGCGGACTAGATCGGCTATGCTGCTACTGCTTCTGCAGAGCAAGAATGTATTTTCTACTGCTAATAGATACATAGACGTACTGTTGTGAGCATGTATGATATTCTGCTGTATAAATAGAAATAAATAAATCCTGTAGCTGTAATGATAATCGAGCTCAGAGAGAACATATCAAAGTAAACAGCATGTTTATTTCATTATTTCAACAACAGACAAGGTTAATATAGCTAGAAGGCAAAGCCATGGAGAACAGTGATCTTGGAGGAATGCAACATTCCTTTTCTGTCTTACATAAAGCCAGTGTTGCAGATGGAAAGATTGGGCGTGATAATGGGTAGCACACACCTAAGTTGCCGGCAACAGTTGAGATCCACAGTGGTATGGGAAGTGCACAGAGACGAGGGAGAGGATCACTAGAGACAGTAGATGGACATGGAGCACAGGAACTAGAATCTTCTCAGTAACGCACACGTAAGTTGAGTATAGGTTTAGTGATAATAATACAATATTAAAAATAAAGTTCATATACAGTGATCCCTCATTTATCGTGGTTAATGGGGACCGGAACCCCCCGCGATAGGTGAAAATCCACGAAGTAGGATTGGCCGCCCAAGAAATTGTGTGTCAAAATTTGCTTCTGAGAGAGGCGAAGATTCGTGATTCGTCGATCTCGCGCCGGGTACCAATCACGTGCCTTGTCTGAGTTCCCGTGGGTGTGTACAAAGCCTCTGAGAGAGTTAAAATGGGAAACCATTTCTCTCGTATCATGATGAAACAACGCTGTTTTCCAGAATATGGCTGCCGATATGGCGGTATTTTTGAATTTTTATTTTCCAATGAATATTTTTGATGCACTGATGCCGCGAAACTTGAACCGCAAAGTGGCGAGGGATTACTGTACAGTAGACCAGACAAAGACTGATGTGTTAAATGTTGTGCAAGCAATCTCATTGGCTGCAGGATCAGCACATTACGACAGGCCATTATTTTGGTTGAAATATTCTGCTCTCTTGAATTCTCTCAGTACAAAATATAAAATGTGTACTGTTCTTAGGCCATCTGTTTTTAGGTCAGAGGTACTCTTTCTATATAAACCAACACAAATCACGCACAAGAAATAATTTTTCTTCAAGTAAAACCAACTGAGTCTGTTTCAGTAATACATTCAGAGGCTTCTCTTATTGATTAGCATTAGAAATTAAAATCAGCTACACATCTATCTTCAACATGCTTCATCAAAGGGAATATTAACCAGCTGTTATCATGCATTTATGTTTAATAGCTTCAGCTTTCAGGGCTGGCAAGTGAAATTTAACTTCTCATCTTTAACACCCATCTGAATTCCAACCCCGCATTTAAAAGCAGTACATACTCACTTCTCACAGTTTAAAACGCAGCCAAAAGCCTTTTTTGGGCTCTGTGGAATCATAAGATAACTCCCGACATGCTACTCCCTCTGGGCTGACATTAATTTTGCTCACATGACATATTTCTAAAAAATGTGCTGGGAAATGATGCGTGAACGGTACAAAGAACGAATGCAGAGTTGTCTGGAGCAATCTTATAGCTCACATTGGCCGGGGAGATTATGTGTAAACACAAATCATTCAATCTTAAAGCTCTCGGAGGGGTTTTTCCAACACAGAACAATAAGATGGAATCTGCACATTGCGAACCTAAGATTTATTATTGTACTGCATGTGAAAGGGTTAAACATTTATTGTTGCAGATAAATGCTTCTTGTTTATCTTCCTGTGAACGATAGCAAACACAAAAATGTGCACACTTGTCAGAGTATCCGAGATCAAAACTTTATGCAGTTTTACATTTTCAAAAGACATCACTTAGTTTGATTTATAAGCTGTTTTCCTCATGGGGACTAAAAATGTCCTAATAAGGATTTCGGACATTGCCATTTATGTGGGGACGTTTTGTCCTCATAACGTAGGGTATACCTGAACCACGCACATGCACACATATTTAATCAATCTGAAACTTTTAGTTAATTTTATGAATTAAACAGCTTGTAAACAGATTTTATCACTAGAAAAATTTGAAATAGCCTGTTAGTCATTTAAGAATGACATATTGTGCTATAAATTAAGACATATCTTGTATAGAAAGTGGCATAATGTCACAGTCTCATGTTCCACCTCCGGGTCCCTTTTGAGTCCTCATCACCTGTTATGTTAATCAATTACCTTGTCTAGTCCTACAGGTGTTCCTAATGTGTGTACTTGTTAAATACCCTTCTGTTTCCCTGTGTAATCGTGGATTGTTGTAACTGTTTGAGCATTGCTTCCGTGTGGATGTTCCGTGTTTCCAGTTTTGCACATGCGTGCCGTTTTTGGTTCTTATAAAGTCTTTTTGTCACGGTTCGCAGATTCATTGTCTCCTATTACTGCCTGTGTATGCATGCGTGGTGAATGTGGGAGGCGTGGTTACTGATCACTGCCGCCATCACTCATCATCACACACCTGATCCCTATCTCCTTGTGCCTACTTAGTGCCCGCTCACCACTCCCTTGTTGTCGAGTCGTTGTCTTCCATGTTCCACGCCGACCGTTCCTGTGTTCCACTGCTCCAGCGTCTCATCCTCTGTGTCAGCGTCTTCCGGTGTTCCGTGTCAGTGTCAGCGGCATCGTCATCATCCCCGTCTCTGTCAGCGTGTTCCGGTCTGCTGTTCCGTGTCCACTCTCCACGCTTCGCACCTTTGGACTACACTGCACTGCACCATCTGTCACCTGCCCATTGTGTCCCTGCGCCGCCTGCTTCTGGACATTGTTCTCACTATTCATTCCATCAATAAACCAACATTTGCTTATGAATCCTGTGACTCTTGCTTACTGACAGAACGACTCGACCAGGATGGATTCAGCAAATGTTCCCGACTGGCAGGAGTTTGTCTCCAACAATATGGCGCGCCTGGACAGGCAGGAGGAACAGATGCTGGCCACCGGGCACGCCGTACAAACACTCGCGGCGCAGGTGTCCGAGCTCGCCAGCAGATTCCAACAGATGCCTGTTCCCGCTGCGCCAGCTCCACCGCCGGTCCCCTCCCTCACCAGCCGTCCCGCAGGGCAGCCAGAACCCCATCTTCCACCTCCAGAACGTTACTCAGGTGAGCCTGATTCCTGCAGAGCTTTCATTACGAAATGCTCTATCTTCTTCTCACTTCAACCTCAGACATACGCTACTGAGCAGGCAAAGGTAGCGCTCGTCATCTCACAGCTCTCGGGACGGGCAGCTAAATGGGGAACGGCGGTGTGGGAGAATCAAGAACCATGCTGCTCCTCGTTCCAGGCCTTCTCCGAGGAGATGAAAAGAGTGTTCGATCGGTCTGCGGTCGGCCGCGAGGCAGCTCGGAGACTCGCAGACCTCCAACAAGGCGACAGGTCAGTCTCCGAGTATTCCATAGAGTTTCGCACGCTCGCGGCCGACTGCAAGTGGAACGAGGAGGCGCAGTGGGACAGGTTCCTGCATGGGTTGGCTGACCGTGTCCAACGCGAGATCTACGCCCTGGACCTACCTCCACGACTCAACGGACTCATCGAGCTGGCGCTGCAAGTGGACGCCCGACTGGAACGCATCAATTTCCGGCCCACTCCAGCCGTAGGTCCAGGGTCCCCGATGACATCCTCCGTAGTCCATCCCGGCACGGTCAGTCCCATCCCCACTCATGAACCCATGCAGGTTGGGCGAGCTCGGCTTTCCCGGGAGGAGAGAGAACGTCGCAGAGCCCTGGGGCTCTGCATCTACTGTGCCGGGGAGGGGCACTTCATCAACCAGTGCCCGGTAAAAGCCCGCGCCCGCCAGTAAGGAGGGGGCTACTGACGGGCGCGGTCAAGGTCAATCGGACTCCCTCATCGACTCTCCTCCCGGTAAGACTACAATGGGCCAACACTTCTCATCACTGTCAGGCACTTCTGGATTCCGGGGCTGAGGGCAACTTTATGGATTTCTCTACGGCACTAAAACTCAAGATCCCCACTGAGCACCTCACACACCCCATTGCCGTCAACGCCTTGGGCGGACAAAGCCTACCGGACATTTCACTCAAGACCACTCCCCTCAGACTCACCACCGCCGGTAACCACACTGAGACTATTGACTTTTTCATCACTGACTCCCCCCTGGTTCCCATCGTCCTCGGTCATCCCTGGCTAATCAAGCACAATCCCAGGGTTGACTGGGGACACAATAACATCATGAGTTGGAGTGATCAGTGCCATGCCTCTTGTCTTGTGTCTGCATGTACGTCTGTGTCTCGTTCTGTGTTGCAGGAGGAGTCGACGAATCTGTCTAACGTGCCCCCTGAGTACCTCGACCTGAAGGAAGTGTTCAGTAAGTCTCGGGCTGCTTCTCTTCCTCCACACCGTCCCTATGACTGTGCAATAGATATCCTGCCAGGTATGTCTCCGCCCAAGGGCAAGTTATACTCGCTTTCTGTTCCTGAAAGGGAGGCCATGGAGAAATATATTTCTGATTCTTTGGCTACCGGGTTCATCCGCCCCTCTTCTTCTCCAGCGGGGGCGGGATTCTTTTTTGTGGGGAAGAAGGATGGATCCCTGCGACCTTGCATTGACTACCGGGGCCTGAACAACATCACGGTGAAGAATACCTATCCTTTACCGTATATGTCTTCTGCCTTCGAGAGGTTGCAGGGAGCATCCATCTTCACAAAACTGGATTTAAGGAACGCTTATCATTTGGTTCGCATAAGAGAGGGGGATGAATGGAAGACAGCATTTAATACCCCTAGGGGCCATTTTGAATACTTGGTCATGCCTTTTGGGCTGTCCAACTCCCCAGCTGTCTTCCAAGCACTCGTCAATGACGTGTTGAGAGACATGATTGATCAGTTCACGTATGTTTACCTGGATGACATACTGATATTTTCCTCGTCTCTCCAGGAACACGTTCAACACGTCCGGCGAGTGCTCCAACGGTTACTTCTGAATGGGCTTTTTGTCAAGGCGGAGAAATGCGTTTTTCATGCACAGTCTGTTCCTTTCCTAGGTTACATCATCTCGTCGGAGGGAGTGTGCATGGATCCCGACAAGGTTAAGGCTGTGATAGAGTGGCCAACCCCGGACTCTCGCAAGGCCCAGTTGAGGTTCCTGGGGTTCGCCAACTTCTATCGACGTTTCATTCGCAACTTCAGCCAACTAGCCGCTCCTCTGACAGCCTTGACCTCTCCCAGAACGACGTTCAGGTGGTGCGCCGCCGCCGAAGCGGCGTTTTCCAAACTCAAGAGCCGCTTCGTTTCGGCTCCCATCCTGATCGCCCCTGATCCCACACGTCAGTTCGTGGTGGAGGTCGACGCATCAGAGGTGGGGGTAGGTGCGGTTCTCTCCCAGCGCTCTCCCTCAGACGATAAGATGCACCCTTGCGCGTTTTTTTCCCATCGTTTGTCCCCAGCGGAACGAAATTATGACATTGGTAACCGGGAGTTGTTGGCAGTCAAACTAGCTTTGGAAGAGTGGCGTCATTGGTTAGAGGGGTCAGGGGTGCCCTTTCTAGTTTGGACTGATCACAAGAATTTAGAATACATCAGAACAGCCAAAAGACTAAACTCCAGGCAGGCTCGGTGGGCCCTTTTTTTCGGACGTTTTGACTTTTTGCTATCTTACCGCCCGGGTTCTAAGAACATCAAACCCGATGCTTTATCGCGTGTTTTTGATCGATCCGACCGCCCGTCCACTCCCGAGTGCATTTTTCCCGAGAGACTCATTGTCTCCACACTTGTATGGGAGGTCGAAGCGAAGGTCAAATCGGCCTTAGAAGGGGTAACGCCTCCGCCCGGGGGTCCACCAGGTCGATTACTTGTGCCGGAGGAAGTCAGATCCGAGGTCATCCGATGGGGTCACTGTTCCAAAATAGCCTGTCACCCAGGGGTCACTCGCACTAACTTTTTAGTCAAACAGCGATTCTGGTGGCCAAGGATGGCCCGCGACGTCCGGGATTTTGTGTTGGCTTGTTCCGACTGTGCCCAGGGTAAGACTTCCAATCGCTCTCCAGATGGGTTGCTCCAGCCGTTGTCGGTGCCTTCGAGACCCTGGTCCCATATCGCTCTAGATTTTGTCACCGCCCTCCCACCCTCCCAGGGGAACACGGTTGTTTTGACCGTAGTGGACCGGTTCTCGAAGGCAGCTCATTTCATACCCTTACCCAAATTACCTTCTGCTAAGGAGACAGCGGCGTCTGTCATTGAACATGTCTTTCGCATTCATGGCCTCCCGACAGACGTGGTCTCTGACAGAGGGCCCCAATTTATATCCAAATTCTGGAGAGAGTTTTGTAGATTACTGGGAGTGAGCGTTAGTCTGTCTTCGGGTTTCCATCCCCAGAGCAACGGCCAGACCGAACGAGCCAATCAAGACCTCGAGAGGTGCTTGCGGTGTACGGTGTCACAGAATCCCGCTTCCTGGAGTCAACAGCTCCCGTGGGTTGAGTACGCACATAACTCGTTACCAGTGTCATCCACGGGCCTGTCGCCATTTGAGTGTAGTCTAGGGTACCAGCCACCTATCTTTCCCAGTCTGGAATCCGAAGTCGCGGTCCCCTCCGCCCACGCCTTCATCCAGAGGTGTCATCGCACTTGGAGTAGAGCCCGCGAGACTCTACTGCAGGTGGGAGCGCGCACCAAGGCCCAGGCCGATCGCCACCGGTCGAAGCCTCCCGTCTACGTCGTGGGTCAAAAAGTGTGGCTTTCTTCCAAGGACATTCCTCTCCGCTCCGTATGTAATAAACTTGCCCCCAAATTTATTGGCCCGTTCCCTGTCACCAAGATCATTAGCCCGGTGACAGTCCGCCTCAAATTGCCTCCAGCGTACGGGAGGATTCATGCCGCCTTTCATGTTTCCAAAATAAAACCTGTTTTTCGTTCTCGCATTAATCCGCCCACCCCGGTTCCCCCACCGCCGCGTCTTGTAGATGGGGAACCTACCTATTCGGTAAACCGTATTCTGGATTCGAGACGGAGGGGACGCGGATTCCAGTACTTGGTGGACTGGGAAGGTTACGGCCCGGAGGAGAGAAGTTGGGTACCTGCTAGAGACATATTGGATCACTCCCTTATTGATGACTACAATCGACAGGTAAGTGCCCCTGGGAGCGTCGAGAGACGCTCCTAAGGGGGGGGGTACTGTCACGGTTCGCAGATTCATTGTCTCCTATTACTGCCTGTGTATGCATGCGTGGTGAATGTGGGAGGCGTGGTTACTGATCACTGCCGCCATCACTCATCATCACACACCTGATCCCTATCTCCTTGTGCCTACTTAGTGCCCGCTCACCACTCCCTTGTTGTCGAGTCGTTGTCTTCCATGTTCCACGCCGACCGTTCCTGTGTTCCACTGCTCCAGCGTCTCATCCTCTGTGTCAGCGTCTTCCGGTGTTCCGTGTCAGTGTCAGCGTCATCGTCATCATCCCCGTCTCTGTCAGCGTGTTCCGGTCTGCTGTTCCGTGTCCACTCTCCACGCTTCGCACCTTTGGACTACACTGCACTGCACCATCTGTCACCTGCCCATTGTGTCCCTGCGCCGCCTGCTTCTGGACATTGTTCTCACTATTCATTCCATCAATAAACCAACATTTGCTTATGAATCCTGTGACTCTTGCTTACTGACACTTTTGTTTGCGTTTTGAAAGAATAAACCTAAGTTTGACGCAGTGCTGCTTCTCCTCATTCCTCGGCATCACACACCGCACCTCCAGCCGTAACAAATAAAGTGTTCTTTAAAATTTAAAATAGAGAACACGAGGGTTCCAAATATAACCCCATTGAACTTTAAATGATAGATTCATTTATTGTTACTAACTGAAGTTGCCTCAATGAAATTATTGGCTGAATGAGGCATTTTGGATGTTGTGAATGAAAAAAACCTGATAAAACAAAGTAGTGTCACTTGGAATAATTTTAAGACAACAGTTGAGAGAATATAAATATCTAAATGGATATAGGTAGTTGCAGTGAATTGTTTCAGTTTTCTCAACTTTTTCTTTTTTGGGTTCAAATGCCAGAGGAGTCTGACACCGCACCTTTCTGATGCAGGCTGGCCTTACAAAGCCGCAGAAATTATTTCAGACTCACACTTTGTTGCTCATGCAAAAAAGAATGCGTGCAATGGCATTTTCAGACTGTAAGGTGGAAAACCCTCTGCATTCACATGCCAGTATAGCTCAACTAGCTCCTCAGAGCCCTGAATCACAGGAGTGACTAATGGGAAACTCTGAATCAACATCAACATGTATGAATAGCCAAAAGACATTTGTAAATGCATTAAAAAGAGGCAGTTTGAAGCTAAACAGTTCATGTTCCTGTTGCAAATTTATCAGGAAAGCTTGAAAGAACAAACCGTTCATGCTAACAAATATGACATGTAGCCGTTTTCCTGAATTTTCCAACAGATGTAGAAGATACACCCACTCGCAGACTCATACGAATGTCTGTGACCTCCTTTTAGTATACATACCCAGAATCCCCTGCAGCTGAGGTCTGCCTTCCCTGAGAGGCGAAACAAGCAAATACATACAAGTAAATACTCACCAGCCAGTGGACACATGCGCCAGTGGGTGCTTGGATCAGAGAAAATACGCACACACATTCAAACATAGCCTGAAGCAAATAATATGAGAGCGCAGAGAATCTGGGTGTATTTCAGACAGAGTCAATGACCTCGCTGCAGCTGAGCAACACAAGTCCAGCTTGTTTATTTACACATACACACATCGCTTTATGTCTCAAAGTTTCCCCTACTTGTAGAGCCGACAGCATATATGGAAGATTCACACATCATACCAAATGAAACAAATAACCTGCTTTCCTGCATGTGGAATCCAGGAGTAAATGTTAAAATGAAGAAGATACTTGTGAAAATAGGTAATTCCTACATCTTTGTTACACAAGTGTAACACAAAACAGGATGATATTACAATAAATGTATACATATTCTATGTATTTAAATATAATACATTCATTTGAAATTAAACTTTATTGTAAACTTTATGAATCTTTATTTCTTTTTATTGTAAATGTATTTTTTAAATGAAAAATATTTTTTTTCACACTTTAGTTTAGGGTGCAGTTATTACCAGTAGACTATTAACTACGTCTTTTGCCTCAATAAACTCCCAATAATAATCTCAGTTTCAATAATCTTTTAATTTTTAAGTAAGGTAGTTGTTGAGTTTATGTATTGGTGTAAGAAGGATATGGTCAATCATAATAATGCATTAATATGTGTTTTATAGGTAGTAATAAACAGCCAATATCCAAGTGTCAAAAATAAATAAATAAAATTAAATAGCATGTTCCATTAGCATTATTGCAATTAATATACCACAATAAAGTATTACCAATAACTAGAAAGTCCAGCCATCAAACAAAAACTAAATAATATTTAAATAAATAGAAATAATACAAATATAAGATGATATAATAATAATAATACTATAATATGTAACACACACACACACACACACACACAAACACTTTTTTGTACTCTGTTTTGCCAGCTTACTGAGCTCTAAAAAATGCCTTGTGTGTACACACAGTCCCTGCTGCATCCAGACTAGTCATAAAAAGTAATGGAAGGAGTAATTACACCAAAAATAAATGGGCTCTATCAATCCTTAATGAGTGTCACAAAATAGCTGTACATGACCCACGCTGTCTTAAGGAGCCCCCAGCACCCAAAGTTACTATCGACTGTAACACTACCAAGAAATAACCACAGCCTGCTGGGACTTCTGCAACAGGCCTTAATAAGAAAACGGGGAAAAGAATGATGCTGCACACATCTAAAGAGAGAGGTGTGCACCATTTACAACACCGTGTTGTGAGGTTACAGCAGGGGTCGGGAACCTATGGCTCGCGAGCCATATATGGCTCTTTTGATGGCTGCATATGGCTCTTTTGACGCCGCCGCCCGTCGACAGATACTTCCGCGTTCGGAGGACAGGCAGATCGCGCCGCCGCACCCGCGTTACTTCCGCGTTCGGAGGACAGGCAGATCGCGCCGCCGCACCCGCGTTACTTTCGCGTTTGGAGGACAGAGACATCGCGCCGCACACCCCAACTCCCCCCCCCCCCCCCCCCCCCCCCCCCCCGGTCGACAGATCGACCGCTTCGGACTATGGCTCTTCACAGCTTCATATTTTAAAAAAAAAGGGTATATGGCTCTCTCAGACAAAAAGGTTCCCGACCCCTGGGTTACAGTGAGGGCAACGGCTGACGGTACATTATGGGATACCTGTTACTTGAAATGGAGCTGTACCATTCACAGATCTTTTCAGACATTCAGGAAATTGAATTTAGATCGTGACGTCACTGTAAAAACTATAGAACTCAAAACTGGCGGGCAAAATGGGGATTCATCTTGCCATGCAAATTGCATTTATCACTGAAAATGATTATAATGGTAGTGCCTTTTCTGTGCTTTCTTAAGTAAATCAGGCAGTGCATGCAAATAAACAATGTTATTATCAGAAGTTGTGAAGTTCCCTTCCTGATCAGTCTGACCGCATAATGAGAAAAACTGTGGATATACAGTATGTGAAAAGAAAAACAACCACAGCAGAATTAACTTTGCATGGCGAAACATGATTTAAAATATGATGCCTCTGTTCTCATTTCAGATGTAGATTTACACTTGATATTGATTTAAGTAGTTAAAGGGTAATTGCCCCTGAATTAACACACATGTGTACACGCATACACACACACACACATACAAGGCAAATGTCTAATCCGAGCGTCTGTTCATAGATGTACTGTGAGCGGCAGTATTTAAGAGAGTCAGAGAGAGATTGTGATTGTTAAGAAATGAACATTGACAGTGCTGAATAAGTGGAGGAATAAGAAAAAGGTGCACAATCTAAAATGTAACATTTAACTATTAAACTTGCAATTAATTTTTGTGTATTGAGGCATGCAAAAGCATGAAGTTCCCTGTCAAGGGAACTCGCACTGCGTCGAGACGCGATTGGGAACCCTTCAGTGTATATGTCTCTTGAAGCACAATAAAACCAACGTGCGGGCGTGTACGTCGCCGAGATGACGTCATCACGTCATGACCAAGGAGTATAAAGGCACGTCACGACCCGGAAGCGGGTTAGCTTTCAGTGTCTTCACAGCGCTCTAAGCTCAACGTGTGTGTGTATGTATTTGCTGGTACGCGTGCCCCGAGTCTAGTTTAAAAGAAAAGGGATTTCACGTGTGATTGAGAAAAGTGCGCAGATATGGCAAACTTACCAACTGCACCTTCACTAAGGCTTGGGCACTGCGCCTTCAAGATATCCATGTTCTGAGCCTCATCATGGCTCAGTCATGACAGTTAGCAGTTCGGCATCGAGGTGTCGTTCTCGCTCACTGGAAGGTGCGGGGGAGGGCTAATCTTACATGGTAGGCGCTCGAGGGCGTCGACTGTGTAGGTTGCCATTCCTGTCTGACAGTCTTCGAGGAGACTGTGCAGACTCGCGGTTTAGGTCCTGCTGCAGCTGAGGCTCAGCGGCGATCCCTATCGCGGGGACTTCTCAAGGTCCGGAAGCACGCCCTGTGCGGTTTCTTCCGACTGAACAACAACCCGGCTCTGAGGAGTTGGGTGTTGTATTTACTTTGTGCCATCAGTGTGTTAATAACTGCTGTGGTACAGTGGATATTGTGTTTGCCTATAATGCTGGAAACCGGGGTTCGAGACCCGGTTGAACGCACTTTTTCCAGCACCGAGGTAAATGGGTGAGGAGCATGCACGATCAGCGCTCGAGGGTACTGATTGTGCAGATTGTTTTGCAAATGAGTTTGCGAACGCTCCGATCCCGCCTGGCGGTTTTCGAGGAAACCGCCCAGGCTAGCGTTCCTCGTGGTTCCGGTCCTGCTGCGGCTGAGGCCCAGCGGCGGCTGCGATCATGGGGGTCACAGATGGACTTGTCAGAGGGGTTGGAGACGGGCTTGGCCTTTTCTCCACCCTTACCTGGCAGGTCTGGCCTCGTTCAGGAACCGGAAGCACGCCCTGTGGCGGTTTCTTCCGACCCTGACGAGGTGATACTGCAGCTATCCAGCTCCAAGGAACTGGACGTTGTTAGTATCGGCTGCTGATGAGGAGGTCCTACGTGCATGGCGATCCCGCCTAGCGTCTTTTGAGGAAGTCGCTCAGGCTCGCGGTCCCCGTGGTTCCGGTCCCGCTGTTGCTGAGGCTCAGCGGCTGTCTGTCAGCCTAAGGGGATACTGCAGCTATCCAGTTCTGAGGAACTGGATGTTGTAAGTGTCACATTGATGAGGATCTTCCTCACCAGCGATTGGGGCATGTGTAGCCGGTGCGTGAGCGCACTGTGCTCGCTGTCGCTCCACTCTCACCTGGCAGTCTCCTAGGGGATTGCCTGGGCAAGCACCCTTTAACGATTAACTGCGTGCCTGGTGTCCCGAGGGAACCAGGTCATGCACGTTTGAGGAATGGCCGGTCACTCACTGAGCAGCTGAGGCTGCTGGGCGTCAAGGCAGAGTTTCCAGTGCTATGCACTCAGTCACCTGTACTTGTGTTCCCTTCACTAGTGGCTCGGAACCGTTCCCATGGGGAGGTTTTGTTGGACACTGTGCTGCGTTGGTATCCCGAGGGAGCCAGGCACTCAGGTCCGAGGCGGGACTCTCTAGTCGCCACCCATACTTCTGGTGGCGCTTGGGAGGTCGCCCCCTCTGAGGAGGGTCTTAGAGCACTCACTCCAGGTTTCCCCTGCAAGCAGGGCCCTGGAGCGGATGTTCGAGAAATACCAGAGGCCAGCCTCGAGAGGCTGGTTACCTTATTGGAGTACGGTTTTGTCCCAATGGGTCCTGCAGTAATATCCAGGGTGCCTGCCCGAGTGGTAGCCCCCGAGCAGGCTCTGGTTATGGAACAGAAGTGAACGCTCAGCTAGAGTTCCCAGCCAGAGTTTACGGGCTTCGGTCTGGTTCTTCTGTTCAGTCTAGCTTTTACCCTGCACCTTCAAGGTTTCTGATTTCATCAGATTTCATCAATGTTTGGTTGATTCTGGTAGCAGTTTGGCATCGAGATGTCGTTCTTGCTCACTGGAAGGAGCTAGGGCTCAGACTGTACGCAAGTAAGAAGGTCACTATCAAGGTCACGAGGCAATGCCTACGCACCTCAGGTATGTGGGAGCAATTCTGGTTCTCGTCCCATAAAAGGCCCACACTGAGAGCACTCTGTCACTGCGTATGCCGTCGACAGATACTTCTCTCATGGGTTTTGGGCGGTCCTGAGGGATCGCTCAGTATAAGGTCTGTTGGACTTCTCTCCCAGACATTAGGGACGTCGTGCTGTTGTTCAGCTTCACTAGCTTCCCTAGCTCCACGATTCTGGGCTGTGTCTCATCAACGATCTGTTGATCCTTTTCTCAGTCACGGCAGGTAGCAGTCTGGCATCGAGATGTCACTCTCGCTTACATAGCATGCGGACGGCTCTTCCTCGTGCGCATTGCTACTGTTTTGCCCACAGTCCAGAATATCAAGCTAGGCCAGCTAGTCACTGTACAGACACTTCGAGAGAGTGTTGGGTCTCATGGCGGCAGCGTCCAGTGTTATCCCACTCGGCCTGCTCCACATGAGACCCTTGCAGTGGTGGCTCAAAACCAGAGGGTTTTCCCCGAGGGGCAACCCCTTCCGTCTGATCAGGGTTTCAAGGCGATGCCTTCGAGCCTTGCATCCGTGGAAGGAGAACTGGTTTCTTTCCCAGAAGCTCGCACTGGGGCCCATCTGTCACTGCACATGCTGTCGACAGATGCGTCCCGCTCGGGCTGGGGGGCGGACCTGAGGGACCGCTCGGCCCAAGGTCCATGGGACAGGCACATCTCTCCTGGCATATCAACGCCTTGGAAATGATGGCTGCCTGGATGGCGCTATGGGCGTTCTTCCCCGACCTCAGAGGCCATCATGTAGTAGTCCGGACCGACAATACGTCGGTGGTCTCCTACTTGAACCACCAGGGGGTTTCCGTTCTCGTTGACTTTCCAAGTTGGCGATCAGGATCCTCCTCTGGGCCCAAAGGGAACTGCTCTCTCTTCGAGCGATATATCCTTGGGGCCCAGAACCTGGGGGCAGACTTCCTGTCGAGACAGGGGCCGAGGCCCGGGGAATGGCGACTCCACACTCAGGTGGTGGAGCAGATTTGGGAGAGATTCGGCCAGGCTCAAGTGGATCTGTTTGCGTCTCGAGAGACGACTCACTGCCCACTCTGGTTCTCCCTTTATCTTCCAGCGCCTCTCGGCCTGGACGCCTTGAGGCAAGGGTGGCCAAATCTACCCCTGTATGCCTTTCCCCCCGTAGCTCTGCTCCCAGGGGTTCTGGAGAAGGTTCGCCGGGAGAAGGTCCGTCTCACTCTAGTTGCCCCGCGCTGGCCGGGCAGGGTGTGGTTTTCGGACCTGGTGTCCATCCTAGACGGCACTCCGTGGGAGATTCCGGTCAGGAGGGACCTCCTGTCCCAGGCTCAGGGGAGGATTTGCCATCCTCACCCAGAACTGTGGAAACTGTGGGTCTGGCCCCTGAGGGGGCCCAGCTCATAGAGTCTGGTCTCTCAGCCGAGGTTGTAGAGACCATTCTCCACTCCAGAGCCCCGTCCACGAGGAAACTGTATGCTCAGAAGTGGAAGATTTTCACTTCTTGGTGTTGCGAAAAGCAGCTGAACCCAGTTACCTGCCAGGTTGGCACCGTGCTGGAGTTCCTGCAAGAAAGGTTCGCAGCAGGGCTGTCCCCCTCCACACTAAAGGTTTACGTGGCTGCCATAGCTGCTTACCACGTACCTTTGAGTGGTGCCTCTTTGGGCAGGGACCCCCTCATAGTTCGTTTCCTACGTGGCACTCAGAGGCTGAGGCCTGTAGTACGTTCAAGGGTGCCTCCTTGGGACCTGTCCCTGGTGCTCCAGGCCTTGTCCCAGGCTCCCTTTGAACCGCTGGACGAGATTTCAGATAAGCACCTTACTCTTAAAACTCTCTTTCTTCTCGCCATTTCTTCCCTCAAGAGGATTGGTGACATGCAGGCTCTCTCTGTGGCCCCTTCATGTTTAGAGTTTGCGCCCGGCTTGGCTAAAGTTTTTCTCTATCCCAGGCCGGGTTATGTACCTAAAGTGCTTTCTAGTCCTATGCGCCACATAGTACTACAGGCTCTCTGTCCTCCTCCATTTACTGAACATGACCAGGAGTTAAAGAACAAGGTTTGTCCAGTGCGAGCACTGGACGCCTACGTTCACAGAACTGCCACGTGGCGTAGGTCAGACCAAATCTTTGTCTGTTTTTGGGGCCCCCAGAGGCTCCCCTGCTTCTAAGCCTACTATGAGCAGACGGATTTCAGAGTCTATTTCTTTAGCTTATGAGCTGGCAGGACAGCAGTGTCCACTGTCTGTCCGAGCTCATTCTACTCGGAGCATGGCTGCCTCGAAAACCTTTTTCGCAGGGGCTTCCCTCGCGGACATTTGTGATGCGGCTGGCTGGTCCTCACCGCATACCTTTATTAGGTTCTACCAGTTAGACCTAAACCCCGCCTTGGGATCATTGGCGTTATCGTAGTGAGCTACGTTTCGCTTGGCATACCCCGTACGCTGAGGCGGCGTGGGTATTCCTCGTTCCCAATCGCGTCTCGACGCAGTGCGAGTTCCCTTGACAGGGAACGTCTCAGGTTACGTACGTAACCATAGTTCCCTAAGAGGGAACGAGACACTGCGTCTTGCAGCCTCAGCTCCTAGGCATGCCGGCCTGTTCAGACACTGTTCAAGCTAACCCGCTTCCGGGTCGTGACGTGCCTTTATACTCCTTGGTCATGACGTGATGACGTCATCTCGGCGACGTACACGCCCGCACGTTGGTTTTATTGTGCTTCAAGAGACATATACACTGAAGGGTTCCCAATCGCGTCTCGACGCAGTGTCTCGTTCCCTCTTAGGGAACTATGGTTACGTACGTAACCTGAGACGTTATCACACATGCATTTGTGAACTAAGCATAATTCACTCACTGCAGGCTGAAACAGCCTGTTTCTTTAGAGAAACAGCCAAACAATGTACTATAAAGCATCTTAATTATTTTTAATAATGTTATACACTTTATTCTGTTGGGGAATTACAGTTAAGACCCGAGGACCAGTTATGTTGAATAGAAGAAATTTTAATGAAGTTTAGTTTGCAGTTTCATCAGCAGAAGCCAGCTTCAAGTCTCACAAGGAGTTCGTAGGCCGCCCCACATACAATAACATTGTTACAGCAATTATACTCTAACAGAGGGTACTAACTACGTCATCAATGACGGTTAAATGATTCTGATTGGCTAAGAAAGAAAGAAAGAAAATAAACTAATAATTTTCCACACAAGAGCAGACAGTCTGAATCATATCTTCATTGATCACATGGGTGACGGGTTAGTGACCTTCCACGTGGCTTGTCGAGAACGACAAGTCATTCCGTCTCCTTATGGTGCCAGTTAATCACCTCACCAATACAGATCATATTAACACACACACAGATCCACAGATACACAGCTTCTCCAAGGCTGAACTCGGCTTAGGCTCCAACTATCAACAGAAAGACTCTCAAAACATTCTGATAACATGTTCTATCTGGTGAGATGTGCAGACAATATTCATCCTTACTCTATGGAAAAATACAGAAAAACAAAGAAAAGCTTTAATTACTAAAAATCTATAACTTGATTATAAACCACAAATCATTCAAATAAGAAAAAGAAAAGAACATATATATACAAGCGACAATGGATTTCCAAATTGTCCCCACAATTCCGAATCATATAATGCTGTGAAATTGTTGATATTTCAGTTTTGATACCCACTACAGACATAACATCCGGTTTATTGTTTAGATTGTCTCTCTACATTAAGTTGGGAAATGAGAAAGTAAATTATAGCTACACAATAACTTGAATGTCAAACCAAGCTAAACTAAAACTTCAAATGAACAAAAATCCCCTCTATTAAATATTAGAACAAGGATCAGGCCTAAACATTGAAAACCATGTCTCTGCCTACAACACTTTCTAATAGCAGCTTCTATCAGCTATGCAGTTTTTCACGGTCTTCTCCTGCTTTAGCCTTGTGCTGTTCATGTTCCCGTCACTGAGCTTCTGGCATCTCACACACTGTTCATTTATTAATAGGCATAATGCTTCAGTTGCCACTTATCTGCTCCAAATTATGCATGCATGCTAAAATCATTGTATGTGTCTAGAGAGAGAAATAGATAGACAGATACTGAGAGAGAGGAGAGAGCGAGAGAGAGAGAGAGAGAGAGAGAGAGAGAGAGAGAGAGAGAGAGATGCAGTGCTGTGTAAAAAATCCTTTTCTCCATTACAATGGCACATTGGGGTCATGCATGAGTTTGCATAACAGGCCTCCATTTTCCAGCAAAGTCCATAAGCTCCAATTTATTCTGCCAGTTGTTTTGCATGTTGCTTTTTCTCCCCTTTTTTTTACATTTCCGAAGCATTTTTAACAGGAATGGCTTCACTCCAGAGGCGACATGTTGTGGAGTCTCTCCAGTCGTCTTCTGAGCTCCTGCCAGGCTTCAATGCTAGTGTCATTACACAGCTATGCATGATAGCACTCTTTTGTCATGCTTTGTGTGTAATTGCTTGTGACATTCGTACTTGTGTTTCATGGTGGGGGAGTGGGGGGACTTTGCCAAGCACGGGTTTATCATATTACTAAAACTATCCTCACATGGCTCTCTTCAGATTTTCTTTATTTGCCATGCATCCATCACTTCTGATCAATCAACCATCTGAGAAGTGTTGCAGTATGAAAACATAGGCCTACATCTGAATAATTGCGGTGCTTACATTGACTTTAATCTGTTTGCAAAGAGTGTTAAAGCTTGTTTGTTGCCAACAAAGGGGTAGTTCATTCCAAAATTAAACTTCAGTCATCAGTCAGACTGTCAGTGTGACAAAACACATTTTTGAACGCGAGACACAGGGAAGTGAATTACAAAAAATGTTCTAGAGATCCATTTTTTTCAGCAAGCGTTTTTTGACATGTGAAAGATGCAGACGAAAGCGCAACAATCAATACAAATCAATCAATTTGAAGTCTGTTTAAATCTGTGTGACAAATGCAGTGATCCCTCGTTTATCACTGTTAATGTGGCAAACCCCCCGCGATAGGTGAAAATCCGCGAAGTAGGATTGGCCCCCCTAGGAATTTCCGTATATGTGTGTGTAGGTACCAGAATGTTTAAAATATGTGTATTTACACTTTAAATATATATTAAATATTTATACTATTAAATCTATTTAATTATAAAACCTTAATATTATACATTTACTCTCTCTCTCTTTCATATGATGCTGTGGCGAGCAGGGCGGGTTGAGGGACCGTGAGAGGCTCCCACTCCACTCGTGCTCTTATTCGCCGATCTCGTGCCGGGAACCAATCACGTGTCTTGTCTGAGTGCCCGTGGGTGTGTACAAAGCCTCTGAGAGAGTTTCTCTCTTTGTCCGATATGGGGTATATTTTAATTTTAATTTTCCGATGAATATTTTTGAAAATCCGCGATGCACTGAGGCTGCGATACTTGAACCGCGAAGTTGCGAGGGATTACTGTATCATTGCAATATTTGATGTTATATTTTATAGCTCTTTTTGTCCATAGAATGAAAGGAAATGTGGTCTAAAACAACATTTGGAACCCAATGTCTTCCAATGTACATACATACAAACATACATACAAACAAACAATTTTTCTGTGTTTTCTTGGCTATGTCTACATTAATACGGATACACATTTGAAAATGCTGTTTTAGTTTCAAAACGTTCCTTATACACACTAGCTTTTTCAAGCGTCTTACAAAAGTTTCTCATCCAATTCGTAAAACGATAAATTTACCTTCCTTTTACATATTTCAGGTTTTTCTTCCACCCACACAATCAAATGCTGTTCCAAACTTGAAATATATGTGTACGTGTCACGTATGTATGTATGTATGTATGCATGTTTATGCTACTGCTCTTGTTTTGCTGCAGGACAGCAGTTGCAAGTACATTTTCTGTCATTTTTGCGGGACTATGATATGAGAGTGAGAGTTAGAGTGCAAAGTAACACATTATTAACAACAGTGTGAGAGTGAATAGCATATGACACGGACAATAATGGTTGAAACATTTAAACACCATTGTTTTCAAACACCTCCGATTTCACAGTCCACACTTCAACAAATTTGTCCAAACTCAGTTTTAGCAGGACAAAACCACTGCTTCAATGTGGATGGAAGGCCAACATGGAGAGTTTTCAAATGTAAACGTATTAATGTGGGCATGGCACTAGTTAGCTCCCTTCTCCAAACCTGCTTCATTTAATTTTTGAGCATGCTGTATTTAGTTCCCTTGGTTTAATTGTCTGGTATTATTGATGTTCATGTGGTTGTGTTTTCTGTATTTAGTGATTAAAAGACTGAATAACCTTTGTCGTGTGGTTCACTACAGCCACACCTTGACACATACATGCATACATGCATACATACATGACACGTACACATATATTTCAAGTTTGGAGCAGCATTTGATTTTTGGTGAAATATCCCTTTAAGGCCTAAGAGAATATGAAAAAAAAAAAAAAAAACGAACAGAATGTAAACATGCACCTCTATATTTCAGAAGCTCTGTATTTGTGTTTGTGTGGGTGGAAGAAAAACCTGAAATATGGAAAATGTCTGACTGTAATTTAGTTTAGAACACAGCAACTAAATGACAGCTAACAAACAGGCAGGAAGAAAACAGTATACAATAAATTAACGGAGGGGCAAAAGCCACAGTGGCTGAAAGCAATCTATTCTATGTCAGTGAGCTCTGAAATTACATTTTTTTGAAAGTGTAATAGTTATGACCCCAAACAGAAAGAGAAACAGTGAAGCAAGACAGATTTATCCACATATGAGAGTCCTATTCATTCGTCTTGGCGCTATATAAATCTGACTTGATAAACAATGACTGAAAAAAACAATTGCTGAGCTTAAAGAAGAAATGGGAGGAATTTCAGACAAATACTGAAGCAACTTTAACTAAAAGCAATGACTTTAAAAATAACATTAAACAACTGACAATGATAATCTATAGACATTTTTTATGAGTAACTAATCAAACTGCATAAAGTGTATTATCATCTGATAGTGAGTGATTACAGACTCAAAAAGATGTGAAGGTCAGATTAGTCAGTGTCATATCTCAATTATTCGTTACCTTAATAAGACATGTAAAAGACCTTGGAGGTCATTTGATTCCAAAAACATGGAGACAGGAAGAAAGGAAATTAATTAGTTAATGTAGAACCATTATTTAAATAGATTGAAATCATGTACGTGTCCGTTGAAATGAACTTTTACCAGCCAATCTCAGGGGATGATGTGTGTCTTGATTAAACAATTATCAGTTGCATAATTGTTTCATGGCAATGTAATAATGTCTGGATAAACATTTTTTTTTTTTTTTTTTGCTTGAATTACAGGCAAGTTAAATGTGATCTGTGAAGGTTTTCTTTCTTTCTGTTGCATGATTTGTCTATTTGTATAAATAAATATGCTGTCTCCACAGAGGGAGACTGAACAGAGTGAAAAAAGAAATGACAGAGAAAGTTTGTTTACTGCTCAGTGCCAACAACCGTGCTGACAAATAACCGATTCCCACAGTCAACCTGAGGCGTTTCATTTTCGGCCATTTTAATGGCAACACAGTCGCCTCGGTAGAGATTAAATGTAGTCGCCACTTTCTAATCTGCCTGGGCAATACGCCTTTAAATTTGATTTGTGCTATCAATGCGGACTGTGAAATCATGTGGCTACACATCAAAGTGTGACCGGATTTGGACAGCATGTTAATGCTAAGCAGGTGTATGTCCTTTGTCTTGAGAAAGGTTACAGCCTGTCTGAGTTAAACTGAGATTAATACAAATGAGAAATCACAATCCAGATTAGAGCAACATCATTACTACGTTCTCTGCACCTATATTGTATGTTGTCTATGAAGGTTGTTAATAAACTAAATCCGCTGTCACTTCATTAGACATTCTTTTCAAATGCATTCTGACGGAAAATCTTTATTTTCAAACTTTATACCGCTTAATGTTTTCTGCAGCACCTTCAATGCATTATTCTGTTCTGTACTTCTGTTATTGATGCTCCAGGTCTAGGAAACTAAATTTGTTTTTGTTTTTATATAAGGTACACTTTCAGATAAAAAACAATCCTTTACTTTCTTCATTTCCTACTCTGAATAAATAACTTTACTGAGCTGAAAAGAAAGCTTTTTTAATAGTGAAT
This sequence comes from Rhodeus uyekii, assembly GCA_037043235.1. NCBI lineage: Eukaryota > Metazoa > Chordata > Actinopteri > Cypriniformes > Acheilognathidae > Rhodeus > Rhodeus uyekii. The sequence continues at coordinate 2,160,742 of JAWRVZ010000018.1, read as the reverse complement.
TCAGTATTATTTTATTTTTGATTTATTTATTTTTATTCTACACTACAGTTCAAAATGATGGGGTTGCATTAATACAGTAAAACAGTAATATTGTTAAATATTATTACAATTTAAAATAACAGTTTCCTGTCAAGTAAAGGTTTGTTTACTGCTCAGTGCTGTCAAATAACCGTTTTGATTTCAACGCAGTGCGAGTTGCCTCTTAGGAAAATAGGGTTACATACGTAACCAGAGACGTTTTCGAATTATTTTATATTTTAAAATGTAATTTTTTCCTGTGACGGTAAAACTGAATTACTGCAGTCTTCAGAGTCACATGATCCTTCAGAAATATGCTAATTTAGGGCTCAAGAAAGATTTCAAGCCTCATATACAAGAACACCCACACACACACACACACGCACGCACGCACACGCACACGCACACACACACACACAGAATGTTTGCCTATGGGTTAAACTGTGTATAGTAACTGTGTTAAACAGTCTACATGCATATATTTCTCAAGATCTCTCTAGCTTTAGCTGTGTTTTTTTATTTAAGAGTACAAAAATAAGCTAAAATGTATTTTGTCTGGTTCCTCCATGTAAAATAATAATGGCTTTATTCTGGAAGCACAGAAGCATATTGTTACTTTTTGTCGGCACAACGAGCCCTGCTTGCTTCTGGCAGGTTTGGGATGGTCTCTCATTTGGCTGCTCTCTTTTTTTCTCTCTTTTTGTAGGTAGGTCAAAAGAGAGATCCTTTCTGTCAGCTCATTGCTCACGTTGATGAAGTCGCTTGTTAGTAGGACTCTCTCCTCTCTCTCTCATTAGAGTGAGCAGAGCCAGGGAGAGCAGGGCAGGGGATGAGTGACCGGCCTGAACCCTGTCGTGTCAAAGCGGGCTGGCTAATTCTAGAGATGGGCTCTCATTACTCAAGGTCAGGGTCCACAGAAACCCTTAGTACTGGTCTAAGGACAGAAGCAAAGTGCCCACCAACGCTGCCTCTACTGGTAAACATCTAAGAGCATGAAGAATAATTTTCACACAGTAAATGGCACCTCTGAGTCCAGACCTTCAATTCATTGAAAGTCTTTGGAATGTGCTGGAGTCGACTTGACAGAGTGCTAGACTCTTGCATTGTCAACAGAAGATGTTGAGCAAATAATTGGAAATAACATCAAAGGCAATCATGTGAAATAAAGCAATTATAATGATTCACTTCATATCAGACCATGTGAGAAGAACATTTTCTTTCCTCCAGTATCTCCAGAGATATTTGTAATCACACGATTTATCTCATTAGGAGTAATTTCCAACATTAATATTTTCATCATTACACTCATTTGTCAAAATCTATACAAACTAATTAGCAGAAAATATAATAACGTTATTAATTTGTCAACTGCTAGAGACATATCATTTAATTTAGACTTCACTCTCAAAGTTATTTAGGACAGATGGCATTTTAGGTATTGTTTAAACTTTTGACCCTCAATGTGCGTTTTTTCTATATATGTACATTAGGTAAATAAACAAAAAGTGTACTGTGTCTGGAGAAAAGTAAATCTATCTTGTTTTTAAATATCGTTGTTGAACTGCCGATGGCCTCATATCACTCCCATTCAGATTGCTGTTGTTGTCACTGTTGTCCAAGCTCGTGCGACAACAGATGCCGACAGCCTTTTTCAGCCCAAATGTCGAGCCTTTCAGAAATTTAATTAATCAACCTCCTGTCCTTTCTTTCAAAACACAGTGTGGTCTCACTGGGTGTCCCTGCCTTTGCTAATCCCCCCCACTTTCCTTTGTTTTGCATTTTACAGTGTCTCCCCATCCACATCTCTGATGCTCTGGTGGAGGCTGTCATTTGGGAAACAATGTTTAGGGGAGAGAGTGTGGGGTTTTTGCCCTATAGTGACCCCATCAAAACAACCCACCATCATTGGCTTGGTCTTTACTGGGTATACAACTAAAATTCTCCAGTATGCACACACAGAAATATCTATTTCTTGTTTACCATAAGGATGTCTAACACTATAATTCCCAGATTGACAATATCATGGAGACTATAGGCGGTGCAGTGATTCTATCATCAGCAACTTACAAACACTCAATCTGAAATTACACGGAAGCTGTACCAAAGCAGCAGGGTACCTGAAGCTACGGTAAAGTGAAACAGCAGGGTATCTGACACTGCACTATACTGATGCCACAGGGTGCCTGAAAATATACTATACTGAAAAACAGTGTGTGTGTGTGTGTGTTTGTGTGTGTGCGTATATATATATATATATATAAATATATATATAGCCTTGTTCAATATTCTCAAACTCTTACTCAAAACCCCAGTCAGTATTCCTCATGTAAACAAAAATGATTTATTTTCCTGTCATGGAAATAAAAATGAAGAAAATATCACTATATTGTATAGTTCTTTAGTTGATAGATAAATAGACTGATGTATAGATAGAATGATAAACGAATCATAGATAACAATAGACAGATACATGACCAGATAGATAGATGGATAGATAGATATATAGATAGACAGACAGACAGATAGACAGGTAGATAGGTAGATAAATAAATAGATAGATAGATAGATAGATAGATTTGTCTTTTTTTGTATGATTACCTTTTTTTGTATGTTTAATTAATATGATTTATGAAACAGACATAATAATGAGGATGCAGATTGTCTCTCTGGATATTGGAAAACTTTAATTAAACTGCAGCTGCAAGTCATGAAGAGATCATTAGGGATTTTCTTAATTAAGTTACATTAAAGAGGATCATTGTTCTTTTTACTATCCACACAACTGTTGCATATGTAGAGCTTTGATTTCATGTCTACGCTCTGATATTAGTAGTGATTGTGAAGGCAACACTAATGCAACACTATTGCTGTTGTTCCAACCCAGCCACATAATGAGATGGCGAAATATTGAGAAATTCTAAAACTCAATACATAACACATAAATCAACTGCTGGTTATGACTCCTCTACTGACACTGAGCAAATTAGCATTTTTGACCAGGCTCCTATGTTTAGGTTCAGTAATTTCACTTTAATGGCAATGAAAAGGTTATTAGTCAGTTACTGAAATTACTTTTAACAGTAACAGTATTTAACAGTCTTTACTTCAAAACAAGCTAAGTTCATGTGTTTTTTTGTTTGTTTTTTGTTGCAAAAACCTCTAAGTCCACATCTTTGGACAACAATACCGTACCTTCTGCACCAAAAGGCGCACTGGAGTATAAGGCATATGCTAAAACATACGGTCAACAACAACTAAAAAAAGGTAACGGAAGCAAAACAGTGAGTTTAGTTGAACTTTATTCTACTATTTAACAATACACTCACATTATATTTTAATCAATCCATCCAAATCCATCAAAGTCATCATCTTCTGTGTCTTAATTGAACAGCTGGGTAATTTCACCATCAAACATGCAGGTGTTGCACCGAAATCTGACTCCCCTCTCGCGTGCATTCATTAATGCGCGCTTCCTTGAGCACATTCGCTTATCCATCAATATTTTTTTCCACTCAGCAAACACCCAGAATGTGCAAACACCCACCCATCATGTGAAAAAAATATTTAAATATTATTCTATTTAATATAATTCATGCACAAGTACAAAGAGGAGAGTAATAAAAATAAAATCTGATCTTCATGCAGCAGAAAACTCATTTCAGAGTGAAATCAACAGTTCTGTTAGTGTCTTCATCTCTTATCCTGACAAAGCTCAGGCAGTGTACAGTTTCAGTCCATCTCACATCCTTTATACACATTATTTAATTTTCTATGCATTAATTTAAGTGTACTCAAAACTTCTGTGCATGTTCTGGGTGTTTGCTGTGTGGAAAAAAAATATCGATTGATAAGGGAATATGCTCAAGGAAGCGCATATTAATGAATGCTCATGACAGGGAGTCAGATTTCGGTATAACACCTGGTTCTCTCTCAGAATCAGAATCAGAATGAGCTTTATTGCCAAGTGTGCTTGCACACACAAGGAATTTGTCTTGGTGCTGAAGCTTCCAGTGCACATATACAATACAACACAACACAACATGAACACAAATATACAAATATGAAAAATTGTATAAAATAAAAATATGAAGTCACAGTTACGTTACAAACATTTACAGTATTTAACTAGTATGAATATAAATAATCTCCCGAGTTTAGAATATATTGCACTAACAGCAGCAGTAAACCTACTGGAGGCGTGGCGGAGGAAAGTGTACATATTACATAGTGTTCTCTGATTGGTTTAAGCGCTGTCAGCGTCCTACTGTACGTATTACATAATGTTGTCTGATTGGTTTATTGCTGCCAGAGTACGTACTGCTCGTATTACGCACCTGTGTCAATGGGAAATGGTCCAACAGTCAATCAAGCAGAGCGCTTACCAAAGTTGCACAACAAAATTTTTACAGATGGAACTCACTCCGCACATAAGGTGCACCAGATTATTAGGTGCACGGCTGATTTTTGAGAAAATGTAAGGCTTTTAGGTGCGCCTTAGTGCGGAAAATACGGTACATAGTAAAAAGTTGCAAAATCACTAACGATGCAACTGGAAACTTTGCAAAGACAAAAGCAGAAATCAAAATGTAGCAAAGAAGAAACTGTTCCACACAGCGGAGTGAGCCATGATGCAAGTGGCTGCCACATCAATGTCATATTACCCGAAACACTCTTGTTTTTACATGTGAATTGCGAAATCTTGTCATTTTTGCCACTCTAACAATTTTCTTTACACACATATACTGTCATTCATCTTGAAATCAAATCCTCTGATTGGTTTCTGTGAACTTACAGGCCTTTGCTAAAAAAGGGAAGTGGAGTTTAGCATTTTTTGTCAATTTCCAGTATTTTGTGAATGGGCTGAGTCTGGGATTTGGCGAGATTGAAACTAAAATATTTGATGAATGTATACTATGTGTGGAGAGCACTTGCTCAATATCGTTATCTCATCTTTGGCGGAGGTGTCGTTGACTTCATCTGAAGTCTTCAAGCTCAACTCTCGATCAGGTTATTGAATAGTTAAACCATCTGAATTGAAATGTTTTGAAGCAATGTATTTTAATAAGTATACTGAAAGATTAATATATCAGTATAGATTAATATCTCAGACTAGATTCTGTGTATCTAGTCTGAGGTTTCAGGCACTCTGTGGCCCGTGTACTCGGCCATAAGTCATTTGGGTTGTACAGGATACAGGCATATGTATGTTCTCATTAAGATCTCTGTGTTCTCAGCCACAGGGCATTAGCTCCAAGCTAATACATTTGGCAGCTAATGAGCTGCAGCGAGTTTTAGGGTAGAGCGAAACGAGGGACTGGGCCAAGCATTGCCTCTCCCTTACACTGTGCTCTTTACTGAGACTAAGGAAAAACAGCATAACGTCCATGCTAATGAATCAATCATCACTAGCAGATAAATCACAACTAACATTACACTCCGGCTTACTGTCATTATGATGAATCCCTTTATTTGGAGGTATAGGCTCAGACCAATAGCAGACTGTCTCTTGCACATGCAAAAAGTAATGATCATGGACAGAATGTGATACGGTGTGGTGAAACAGAACTGTAATACACTGCACGCTCCACTGACTCATTTTTAAATTGCTGTGGCGTGGCAGAACGAATACGTTTCAGAGGGGCTTGAAGATATCGAGGCTCAGAATGCAATGATGAAGTTGTGTGGTGCATATGCCCGAGACTATGCAAAATATTAGATGGGCTAAGAGATGTTTTAAGAGTCTTCATTATTTTTACATTTCTTCTGCATCTCCCTGAATTTTTACTATGCATTTCTGTTCAAGATTATAATTCAAAATAAAATAGTGATTTGAAACTGGTGGGGCATAGCAAAATGGGAAAGTGTCATTAAATAAGTGCTTTAAACCATCCTGTGGCAAGCAGGACGAGGCCACGAGCTGGGAGAGATCGTATCTCATGGAGGACCTACAAGTACATTAAAGGAGGAGCAATGACATTAAAGAGAGTTAAATTTAAATTAAAGTTAAATTAAGTTTATTTTTTTTAAGTTTGTTTTTGAATGTTCACCGGTTTCTGCCTCCTTCTTTGCTGAACATCAACTGCATTCATATGCAGTGTGCCTTAAAATGTTTTCAAATACATTAAGGACACACACACACTCAGGTATATATATATATATATATATATATATATATATATATATATATATATATATCACCGAGGCTCTTCTCCCCTGATAGCTCATTTTGGCCGGACGGCCAGCTCTAGGAAGGGTTCTGGTTGTGCCAAACATCTTCCATTTAAGGATTATGGAGCCCACTGTGCTCTAAGGAACCTTAAGTGCAACATAATTTTTTAATAACCATGCCACAATTCTGTATCTGAGCTCTTCATGATTCTCATTTGCTCTGACATGCACTGTGAGCTGTAAGGTCTTATATAGACAGCTGTGTGTTTATCCCAATCAAGTCCAGTCAGTACAATCAAACACAGCTGGACTCAAATGAAGGTGTTGATCCATCTAAAGGATGATGAGAAGAAATGGATAGCATGTGAGTTAAACACATGATTGTCACAGCAAAAGGGTCTGAATACTTAGGACCATTTGATATTTCAGTTGTTCTTTTTTAATAAATCTGCAAAAAAATCAACAATTCTGTGTTTTTTCTGTCAATATGGGGTGCTGTGTGTACATTAATGAGGAAAAAGATGTGGATGTATCTTGTTCTCATGCCGTTAATCTTGCCTCAAGTTCTTGTTTAGTTCAGTTTTGCACACGCGTACTTCTTTTGTTTTGTTATTTAAAGTGTTTTGTTTTCAGTTCGTTAATAAAAGTGTTTTTCGTTTGAATCCTGCTGCTCCTCATCTCTGTCACATCACTCACAATCCCCTAACGTAACATTAGTTTTACTAGAGGGATATTCAGCCAAAATAATTATATATAATTAGTTAAATAGTTAGTATAGTCTGATTGAGCATTGTGTATACTTGCTCATGTTGTCAGTTGAACATACTTGGAAAATACTAGTTATCATACATTTCATACTAAATGCATCAACATGGGTTTGGTCCTAGATTAAAGAAACTATCAATCAATCAATTTGACATGTACATGGTAAAGTATATGCTTTTAGTAGAGAAACATTTATGTAGTTTACTTGAATTAACCGTTTTAAATTACTTGTTTTTATATATGTATTTACTAAATGCACATTTGTTTTACTAAAAACAACATTGTAAAAACAGTTTTACTAAAAAGTATAGTTGTTGTGACTTTCTGGTAAGAATTCCAACTAATTAACTTTGACTGATTGTGCATAAATTGTTTAGTATGTGGATCAAATCCATTGTCTCACATTTTTAGCAGCTCAGCTTGCCGATCTATTGATTTTGTTCCAAAAATTTTCAGTAATATCAAATGTGTTAAACTGTTGCTCCCTCTCCTCCTGGCTTTCTGCACCATGTACTCCCATTAAACCGAGAGTAATAACTCCCTTAATTATTTTTTCCATGAAGAACAAAGTTCATAAATGAGCGTTTAAACGAGTCATGGTGGAGCCTGCCACCTTCTCCTTATGACTTTATCTGATAATTAATTAAAAACAAATGAGATACTCCTTTGACTTAACTGCTGCTGAAACATGACCAGGATATTGGATGCATCCTTTAACGACCTGGGATAGGGTGATAATTAAAAAGCTGTAAGGGTGCATTACATTATCAGGTCTGCACTGGAATGGATGTCTGTGTTTGTGTGTGTCTTCCCACAGATGTATCTCTTGACCCCAGCCTAAGTTGAAAGGCAGGGTTGGCTTCCAAAGGGGTCAAAGGTCACAGATTAATCATGGCCCCTAAAATTCGTAATTTTCAATTATGATGCCATGGGGGAGCCCATTTGGAGGTAGGACATGTGGAGGATGGCTTTAGAGAGACGCTCATACAGCTTCGCTCTCGTATTTCAAACACATTGTCACCTGCTTCGTATGCATATGATTGAGTGATAATTAAAGCTGCACTACACATTCCATCTTTTTTTGAAGAGCAATCGGATTGGAAAAGGAAAAGGCATGATTAAAAGGAAAAAAACAACATAAATATAAATCCATTTTGAGTGGGCCCATAATGGTCCATAAAGAAGGTCCTCTGCTGGTGAGCACACTAATATCATCACTGCTACCCACTGATGTCCACTACTAAATGACTGGTTAATGGTGGGCTTAGAGTGAAAGACAGACATTAACCTGCAGTGTTTAAATGGCTAACTTGATTGGAAATGTGCACCTACAGAGTGCAAGTGTTACTAGCAACAACAAAAAAAGAATTAAAATCTAATTTGAATTTAAATATATTTATTTACACTGGAGTGGAAAATGTATGTTTGGCTCACCAACACAGGAAACAATTATTGAGAAACTAACAAGCAGTAATACAACAATACAGCAATATAACAATTTCAGGGGCTCAAACTGGCTGAAGAGAGGATGGGAACTATCTGCCACTTGCCTTCGTCCTTGCCCTTTCTGTGAAAAGTGACTTCTAGGTTCTAGGTGCTACTTCTGAAAAGTGAAAAGGACTTCTAGGTTTTACCAACTATTTTGCTTGAAATTGACACAATTCTAGACAGTTTATTCTTAAATCTCCAATTAAGGTAACAGCACTCCTAACAATAGATTTAAATACAAGTTCTAAGATATTCTGATCTCATTGGAAAGGAAAACAAAGAAAAAAGCACAGGAGAAAGAACACAGCCTTGTGAACTGACTGTGCTCACAGTGACTACATCAGATATGACCCCTCTGACCCCTCCCACCCCTCTGTGGACGATTGAAAAAAAAAAAATCTGATTCAGAAAATGAACCCTGTACTGATGTTGAGATCAATCAGCCTTTTCAGGAGAATATGTGTCTTCATTGAAGTAAAATCTATGAATCTATACAATTATGAATCTATAAAACCATTGTAACACTTGTTCTGTCGGGTCTTCTTTGTCACTTCCTGTTGGTGAGGTCTTGGGAACACTTCCTGTCAGTCGTGTCATCTGTGCACTTCCTGTCTGTAAGGTCATTGTTTCACTCCCTGCACTCCCTGTGATTTAAAGTGTTTTTGTTTGCTTTTATTATTAATAAAGTGATTGAGTTTGTACTCCTGCTTTGCCTGCGTCCTGGCTTCCATATCGCATGCGTCCGTCTCCTCGTATCGTGACAACCATGGCATATCATGAAGTTTTGTAACTGTAGTAAGCAGGGTCAGCACATGATCTATCTCTCTTACATGCAACCATATATATTTTCGTATATATCATCATATTCCATCCTGCCATCCATAGTATAAAAGCTACAGTAAAATTGGTTCAAATTATGAATAAATGTTTGTCTGTTATCAAACTATCAATCGATTTCCCTTTTTATTAAATCTGATTATTCATTTTCTTAATCTGTCTCATACCTATCTTATATTACCAGTTCAAATAAAATTTTGCCTTGAAAATGTCTCCTTTTCTCACACAGTAATTACATATTACTGGTACAGAAAGCAACCCTTCTTTCATTAAGACAGCTTTTCAGTTGTTTAGATATCCAGGGCTTGATATTTGTGAAATTTCAGACACAATATTTTTACAAAATTGTATATATATACGAAACAATAGTATTAATAAGTTAAGTGCATCCTGGCAGGACTGTCCCAACTAGACTGGCTCTTTACACCTGTCAGACCACACCTGTGTTTGCTTGTTGTCAGGTTTTACTCTACAAATACGTTGTGGTCAGATTTCCGGAAGGTAGGTCTGCATACTGCTTTATGAGCATCTGGAATATTTCTGTAACAGAGATCAATAGCCAGTTTAAACGAGTGGGACAGTTCACATATTGCTGAAGAGTATAAGCAGATATTCAGATAAGTCACATAAATTCAAATCCACAAGAATTAAAACAAGTTGGTCTGCAGAGCAAGTGAGAGCATCATTATAGCTCTTCACTATTCTCCCCCCCTGCAGCATCGACGTCTGGTCTGGGTACATAAATAAATATGACAGAAGTCTGGCCAAACTCCCGTGGGAGATAAAATGGTCTTAAAGAAATCTCAAAGTCCGATGTGCACCTGTACGCACCACTGTGCGGGCCAGCTATTGTAAACCAATACACACAACCCTCCTCAAATAGATTTTAATGATCTACGCTTGTCTCTGTCTACATATGTGTGAAAGGCATGGGATTACATGATGACTTCTGAGCCAAGTTTCTGTAAGGAAAATGAGATGCTCTGTCTGAATTCACAATCATGTTCAGCTTTTATCATAAGTCCCTCTAGTTTGTATGTTTGACAGGGTAATGACGGGCAAAGGAAACCAGATCTAGCATTTCCAGAGTCGGTGTCTCAGGCCTCCTTTTTCTTTTTCCTCTCTGTCTTTCACCTCTCTGTTCATCTGTTGTGCTGCTGGATTACATAGCAATCCTCATATAGGTTTACAGATGAAGACCTGCCGGGACTTGTGGCAACCGGTGCTCACATGTGTAGGTGAGGTCATCTTGTCGGTCTGTCCGGCAGTTATTCCCAGACCAGAAAGCCATAAAGCAGAGTAATATCTATAGAGGAATAGATGAATGGGTGTAATCCACATCCGATTCACAACATTAAATTAATAGCTTGTTATTTGGCAAATCCAGAGATGAGTTCTTCCTCTTGTTGTAGCACTTGTTGTAGGAACCTGGTACCTTCTTGACATGACTTTGATAAAAAATAAACATAGCCATTTGCAATCCTAGCTAAAATGAGCATTGCTAAAATCAGCCCACTTGTACACAGGTGTATTTGTGCATCAAAGCTGTTTTAGAACATAGTTCAGATAATTTCATATACATCAAACCAGAAATATAATTTGGATATGACAAGCTAAGCATATCAAGACTTAGCACACCAGGAAGCAGTGTTGTTGACCTTCATTGAAACAGCAAGTGATGATGAGTTCACCTTGTGCATATGTAAAGAAATTATGTAAATAGTATATTATTGTCCACATACATCTTCACAACGGGATGCTGAGGGCCTGTTGGGCAGTTTTCCATCAGGCAGCTTGGGGCTGCTGAGTCCTAGCAGCAGGACAGTATTTCACTCCCTTTGGGGCATGAAAATGGCTGACCAACATCTTTTAGATTTGTCTTACTCACTTTCATTCACTCTAGAACACACTCTATATCCTTCCAGCCAAGCCAGCATGGCAAGCTACATTCACCCCCCGACATTTTCTCCTCTCCATGGTATATCTAAATTGGTGACTTTTCAATATAGACCTTGTCATACCTGTCAGAAACATTTACTGAACAATAGTGATTTTTCTCCTAGCCTGGTTCGCTCAAAAGCTAACCCACAACATTTGTTAATGTTGATGTGAATTCTCGGTCAATGGAAAATCAAGCAGCCATTTCCACCAAACATAATGTCTGTGCTGAATTACTCATTGGGGCACTAGAATTACCAACAGTTGTCTGTGCTTTTGTCAAAGTAGTTGACCTCAAAGAAGATAGTTTACGATAATGTTCAATACAGAGTACTTGTGTCGTGTTGCAAATCGCAGCCTGACACATTTCGGAAAGCAATGACGCATGAAATAAGACAGTGTCATAGAAAAAAATGGAAAGGAGAGAGAGAAAGGTAGTACAGAGGTAGAGAAACGCTACTTTGCACTGCGGACTATCATTTTCTTTACACTACAATCTGTATTTATAGGCGACTTGCCTCATTTCTCAACACAAACACCTGCCAGTGGGGGAGAGAAAGACAAAGAGAGATAGAGAGCTTTTGGTATAAAGTACCACACTGCAGATAATCTGGTCAAGAACTGCTTATTTGGACAAGGCAAGTGTATATAATAGTGTTGGACAAGAGTGGACATGAAACCACAATAATGTTTCATTTAAATACTGTAGAGGTAGTTTCTGAGCGGTTGATTAGAAAACATGGAGATTTTTTTATTTTTATTCAGGCTCTGTGATAATTTGTCATTAAAAAATAAGTACTTTTTCAAAGTTTCTGAAAATAAAGAAGCATGTACAGATTTGTTCACAATGTACATACTTGCTCAAGCCAGCAAATCAAATTCTTGCTCACCAGATATGGGGCATATTTGCAATTTTGTTAGAAGTATGTATCAGATTAAGGGACTATCAATCCCTTCACCCTCTCTCTCTTTCCCAGCATGTCACTGGATTGGATGTTATAGAATGATCAGGCCCACAACTGCACTTCCGTCATTCAGTTAAAATGCCAATTCTGCCAAGCAACCTGCAAAGAAGGGGAGGCGGTGGAGCAGTTACACCGTGGCATGAACTCGAGAAATATGCACATTTTCATTATCTCTGTAGGGGATATAAATGAATTTAAACTAGGTACCCAAAGAACTCTAAAGCACTTCACAAAGAAAAAAACACCTATTCATCATTTTTAAAGAGCATGAATGCAATCAAAAAGGTCTATACTATATCTGGCTGCTGACAACATTTGATGTTAATCAGTCTTGTGTAAAAATATTACAACATCATCTCAAAAAATACATTATAGAAATGTGTTGATGTAATATATGGATCACATGAAGGCTATTATACAATTGCCTCTTTATTGTGACGTTTATGCTGTAAATATATATAAAAAAAGAGTACAAATAAATTGGACCTGTTCCCTTAGGTATGTGACCGCTGCTTCATTATTACTCATTTCTTCCCATCTGTTTCCTAGCTGCATTTTTAAAGAGCTGTTTCAAGGGGCTTAACAACAAGTATTTGCAGTTATTATTTCCAAGCAACACTGAGAATATTAATGTCATTCCTAGATATTGTAGCATTATTGTGTCAATATATATATATATATATATATATATATATATATATATATATATATATATATATATAAAACCATTATTTGTTTGTCTTTCTCCCTGAAAAATCTCGCCCACAGTGGAAAAACAACAGAAGTTGTGTAAGGTATTGTAAATATTTCAGAGCTGTCCTGGCTGCCATAGACACACTGGCTGCTCCAGTGAGCTGCTGTTTTACCCTCTCTTTACCGAGGAATGTCTGTCTTCACTGATATTAGGAAGATCACTTAAATGGACGTCACTTAACAATACGTAGACGTGTACTTGCTAAATTACAGTCATAGAATGAATGTTAGGGGACCATCACAATAAAGTATTAGCAGATTTAAGCAGTCTTCTAATACTCTAATAACTGCTAGTTGACATGTAGTTGCTTAGAGATTGTCTACAGAGGACTATCAAAATAAAGTATCAGCACAAAATTTTGTGTTACCACCTGTCAGGGTTCTGTCACTTTGGTCTGTCACTTTTGGTTCTTTTTTTTGTGACAGAGCCCTGACACTGCCGTATTGTCTTGTCTTTTATCCGATTGCTCTGTTTCAAGTATGTTTATGTTTTGCAGAAAGTCTGTTTTACCCCTTGGGTTAGTTTTTGTTATTTCATTTTTTGTTAAAATCCCTTTGTCCTGCATCTTTGAGTCCTTACTTTTCCCTTAATTCCCCAAGCTTGGCCACAAGGAGGACTCAGCAGAAGAATGTGTATCTTCCTTTTTCCATCTCCCTGCCCTTCCACTCATCAGCTGGTGGACCAACACAGCAAGCTCCTTTCTATTTGGCAAGGAGGAGCCAGTGTGAAGGAGTTTGCTTGCCAGTTCCTGTTTGTTGCGGAAGGACTCAACATCAGAGACGCAGGGCTCAAGGACATTGTTGACAATGGCCTTAATGAGCCTGTCCTTTCCTGGGAGAAGGGGATGCTGGGGATCCTGTCATTCTGGAAGTTTGTGGGGTATGTTTACAACCTTGAAGAGAAGGGTGGACTTCTTCCTTTTAGTCCTTCCCCCCTTTTCCTCACAAACTAGCAAATCCCCAGTCCTCTGATGGAGAGGGAGGCGGAAAAATGTGTCCGTTTCCTCTCCCACCCACCCGCAAGCGGCCCAAGACGTGGCCCAGAAGTGGGCAGCTCCATGCCACCACCTTGCTCTCGCAAACAGAGGAGGCTCGGAGGCCGTCCCCTGAGCCTGCCACCAGCTTGGAGCCAGGGGTCATCCCAGAGTCTCCCAAGGTCCTTGTGCCTAAAGAGGCTGCAGTGCCCCCAGAGGTGGCCACTCCCCCTGTCCCAGCCACAAAGACTCTCTTTGTTAGTTCCGCCATGGCCAAGAGGTTTTGGCCTAATGACACTACTATCTTTAAAACAGCATTATATAAAAATAATTATTTTTGCATCCTTGAATCATCTTGAATATTTCTGTATATCACTTTAAAGTTGCTTTGAGACAGTTTGCATTATATAAAATGCTATATAAATATAAGTGACTCGACTTTAAATAAAATAAAAATATAATATGGAGACTGGGATTGCTGATTGTTTCAGAGGACCGTTTTGACTGCTGCACTGCTGCTGTTTCCTGTTTCCTGTTTGCAGTGGATTGCGTTTGTACTGACATATAAACTTGATTTTTGTTTTAGATCTTAAACTCGACGTTCGTTTGTATTGCTAAATACAATATTAGATTATTTAATATATTGTAATCGTTAGCTTTAATCTAAGTCGCTAAACGCGTTAGCATTGTGCTATCTTACTGTCCGTGCACACAGCGTTTTTCTCGCTCGCGCCTTTTTTCCCGACTTCATCAAACAACTGGTCAACAAGTTGGATCAACACACGCGGTGAGTCATGTCATCTTCTCTCAAAATTGTCACTTGCACTGCCTGCTTCATGCATAGTCTTTCTGTCTCTGTCAGCTGTGAAGGCTTCACATGTCATAAATGTAGGGACATAATTAGGCTGACAGAGAAGGTTTCAGAATTAGAGACACGCATCCAAACTTTAATCGAGGATAGTAAGAATGTAAGGGCTTTAGATACTACTTTGGATGCGACTAGCTTAGCAAACCCTGTACATTGTTCGGTTCCGGCTGTAGAGCCCGTGCAGCAGGGCAACTGGGTGACTGTGAGACGGCATAATCGCGGGTCAAAAAACCACTGTTCCATTCCGATCAGAACATCAAACAGGTTCTCCCCACTCAGTGACGCACCCACTGAGAAACCTGTTGAAAGTGCCCTAGTGATTGGCGATTCTATTACTCGGAATGTGAAAATAGAGACTCCAGCCACCATAGTCACATGTTTGCCGGGAGCCAGAGCGCCTGACGTCAAAGCAAATTTAAAAGTGCTGGCTAAGGCTAATCGTAAATATTCTAAGATTGTTATTCACGTCGGCGCTAATGATGTCCGACTTCGTCAGTCGGAGATCACTAAAAGTAATATTAAAGAGGTGTGTGAACTCGCAAGTACGATGTCAGGCACTGTAATTTGCTCTGGCCCTCTTCCTATGCGCAGGAGTGATGAGATGCTTAGCAGATTATCCTCACTCAATGGCTGGATGTCTAAGTGGTGCCCGCGGAATAACATAGGGTTTATAGACAATTGGAAAAGTTTTTGGGGCAGACCTGACCTGTTGAAAAGAGATGGTATTCATCCCACCTGGGATGGTGCCGCTCTTCTCTCTAATAATTTGGCATATAGTCTTAGAGCTAAACCTTGACTAACTGGGGTCCAGGTCAGGAAGCAGACAAACTGGCTAAACCGACCGTCTGCTAGCTGTCTCACGTCACAGAGGTCAGATAAATTCCAACACATAGAGACTCTTTCACCTAGATATCATCCTATAGAGATTGTGTCTGTTCCCCGAATTAGCAAATACACAAATCTCTCAAAATCGTTTAAGAGTAAAAATTTAATTGATTTACAAACAGCTAAGAACGGATATAACACAAATGAACAAATGATAAAGCTTGGGTTACTGAATATACGATCCCTTTCCTCAAAAGCACTTATTGTAAATGATATGATTACAGATCATAAACTAGATGTGCTGTGTTTGACAGAAACTTGGCTAAAACCAGACGATTATATTACTTTAAATGAGTCCACCCCTCAAAATTACTGTTATAAACATGAGCCTCGTCTGAAAGGTAAAGGAGGAGGTGTTGCTGTAATTTATAGTAACACGATCAGTACTGCTCAAAGGTCTAATTTGAAATATAATTATTTTGAAGTGATGGTCCTCAATGTAAAATTATCTAGTGCAAGTAATAATTCCTGTTTAACTTTTGTGCTGGCTATTCTATACAGGCCACCAGGGCACCATACAGACTTTATCAAAGAATTTGCTGATTTTCTCTCAGGATTAGTAATGTCTGCAGATAAAGTCATAATCGTCGGTGATTTTAACATCCATGTAGATAATGAAAAAGACGCATTGGGATTGGCATTTAGAGACATTTTAAACTCTATTGGAGTTACACAACATGTATCAGGACCCACTCATTCTCGTAATCATACTTTAGATCTAATATTGTCATATGGGATCAATGTTGATACTGTTCAAATTCTGCAGCAGAGCGATGACATCTCAGATCATTACTTAGTTGCGTGTAGATTACCTTTAGCCAAAGTCGAAAAACTAACTCCCTGTTATAAATATAGTAGAACTATCACTCCTAACACAAAAGATAGCTTTATAAATAATCTTCCCGATCAGTTTCATCTACTTAATATCCCAGATAGCCTAGAAGAACTTGATGTTGCAACAGAAACTATAAACTCTCTCTTTTCCAGCACTTTAGACACTGTTGCTCCGTTACGCTTAAAGAAGATTAAAGAAAATAGTCCAACACCGTGGTACAACGAGCACACCCGGGCCCTCAAGAGAGCAGCCAGAAAAATGGAGCGGAGCTGGAAAAAAAACTAAGCTAGAGGTTTTTCGCCTTTCATGGAAAGACAGCTCTATTGCATTCAGAAAGGCCTTAAGATCAGCTAGATCTACTTACTTTTCTACCCTCTTAGAAGAAAACAAATACAACCCTAGGTATTTATTTGATACAGTGACTAAATTAACAAGAAATAAAGCCTCAACCCCAGATGCTTTAAATCAGCACAGCACTAATGACTTCATGGACTTCTTTACTTGCAAAATTAATAATATTAGAGAGAAAATAATAAACATGCAACAATCTACTACAATATTCCAAAATACAGTACATTTTAGTGTCCCTGAAGAAAAATTCCAATCCTTCATTGCTATTGGGGAGGAAGAATTGTCTAAACTCGCTAAATCATCAAAATCAACAACATGTATGCTAGACCCAATACCGACTAAGCTACTGAAAGAGATGCTTCCAGAAATCATAGATCCTATTCTTAATATTATTAATTCTTCTTTGTCATTAGGATACGTACCAAAAAACTTTAAGCTGGCTGTAATTAAACCGCTTATTAAAAAACCACAACTTGATCCTACAGAATTAGTTAATTACAGGCCGATATCGAATCTACCTTTCTTGTCAAAGATTCTAGAAAAGGCAATATCTTTACAACTATGTTCCTTTCTAGAAAGAAACAGCATCTACGAGGATTTCCAGTCAGGATTTAGACCATATCATAGTACTGAGACTGCTCTAATTAGAGTTACAAATGATTTGCTATTATCATCCGATCGTGGTTGTATCTCTCTGTTAGTGTTACTGGACCTTAGTGCTGCATTTGATACTATTGACCACAAAATCCTTCTGAATAGACTTGAAAATTATGTTGGCATTAGTGGAGTTGCATTAGCCTGGTTCAAGTCATACTTATCTGAGCGTTATCAGTTTGTAGCATTAAATGAGGAGATGTCATATCGGTCACGGGTTCAATATGGAGTTCCTCAAGGTTCAGTACTAGGACCATTGCTTTTCACCCTGTACATGCTTCCTTTGGGTGCAGTTATTAGGAAGCATGGCATTAGCTTTCATTGTTACGCTGATGATACTCAGCTCTATATTTCTTCTCATCCTGATGAAACGAACAAATTCACTGAATTAACAGAATGCATAACCGATATAAAAAATTGGATGACTAATAACTTTCTACTGCTAAATTCTGAAAAAACAGAGATTCTAATTATCAGACCAAAAAGTTCGGCACATAATAATCTAGACTACTGCCTAACACTCGATGGCTGCTCTGTCAAGTCTTCGTCGTCAGTTAGAAACCTGGGTGTGCTCTTTGATACCAATCTTTCATTTGAAAGCCATGTTTCTAGCATCTGTAAAACGGCGTTCTTCCATCTTAAAAATATATCTAAATTGCGACATATGCTATCTAAGACAAATGCGGAAAAGTTAGTTCATGCGTTCATGAGTTCAAGGCTAGATTATTGTAATGCTTTACTAGGTGGTTGCTCCGCACGCTTAATAAACAAATTCCAACTGGTCCAAAATGCAGCAGCTCGAGTTCTTACTAGAACCAGGAAGTATGAGCATATTAGCCCAGTTCTGTCAAACCTGCACTGGCTTCCTATTAAACACCGAATACATTTTAAAATCTTGCTAATTACTTACAAAGCATTAAATGGTTTAGCTCCACAGTACTTGAGCGATCTCTTAACACATTATAGTCCTTCACGTCTATTGCGATCCCAAAATACTGACCAGCTTATAATACCTAGAATATCAAAGTCAACTGCTGGCGGGCGATCCTTTTCCTATTTAGCTCCTAAACTCTGGAACAGTCTTCCTATTACAGTTCGGGAAGCAGACACACTCTGTCAGTTTAAATGTAGGCTAAAAACATCTTTTCAACCTGGCATACACATAACACATTATACATACATTTTTAATCCAAATCATGTAAAATGATTGTTAGGCTGCATAATTTAGATAAGCCGGAACCGGGAACATTCCCATAACACCTGATGTACTCGATACATCAGAAGAAGAATGGCATCTACGCTGATATTGGTCTCTGTTTATTCCGAGGTTACCGTGGTCAGCTGGATCCGGGCCGTATCCAGATCAGATGAAGGACCTGGACACGAGCACAGCACTGCCCTGGGGTGTCTGCGGAGACCGTGACTCTACTGGACCCTCCCCTGTGACGATCATGAACCCATCTCTAACCGGACCAAATTGGACTTCATATTGGACTTGAATTGTTGTATAATAATCATGCACGGTTTGGCTGTTGGCCAGAGGAGAACTGGTCCCCCAACTGAGCCTGGTTTCTCCCAAGGTTTTTTCTCCATTCTATTCTTCATTCGTTACGTCACTTGCCGGAGTTTTGGTTCCTTGCCGCTGTCGCCTATGGCTTGCTCAGTTGGGGAAACTTAACACTTAAAATTCATCAATTGTATTGATTCGCCTGCTCTTTTGGGGCTTCTGTTCAGCCAAACAAACTTTGTTTATATTGTTTTTCCTGTAAAGCTGCTTTGAAACAATCTACATTGTAAAAAGCGCTATATAAATAAAGGTGACTTGACTTGACTTGACGGGGGCTTGTTGTCACATTTTCTTCCCTTTTTAATTATTATTATACTGGCACATAATGTAATTATTTGATTAGAAAAAGTCAATATTTGCAGCATCGTTAATACTAACCTAGCATTTAATGATGATGTACTATTAAGCAGTATATTATAGGATTTTCAGACAAATTTTACCAGTAAAATATTAATGAAATGGCAAAAAAATTTAAAAGTCCTAAGTCTAACTCTTATTTTTCGATAAACATTTATTTGAATAAAATTTTCTGAACATCTGAAGGGTCTCACATAAATCTTTCATCCATTAGCCCTCCTTTTTAGAAAAAGTTTGATAGACCCTTCTCTGTCCATTCAGGGCCATGTGCCCTTCGGTTTTTCAGACCTAAAACTGCAAATCAATACAAAGACTTCTTTCGTTTACAGGTTGGTAAATACAGAAAAATAATATGTGCATCCATATCTCAAATTGACTCCAAGTAATATAGTCTCGTCACAGCAACCTAAAACAGAGGTGGTCTCTAGGAATGCAAAGCATGTGCTGCCCTCCTTCCACCAAACAGACCCCACCATATGCGCTTCCTGATGTGCACCAAAAATCGCTTTTTCAAGGGTACTGTTTTTATCTCACGCTCGGCTTCTCCTGTGTCATGATTGATGCAAGATGCTTCCAGCCAAGTACTCATTGTTTTTAAGACCACATACCTGAGTTATGAATGTTGCATAAGTTGTGTGAAAGCTAAATATGAAATTCAAGGAGAGAGAATTTGCCTGCGGTGGGAATGGAGGTTGGACACATGTGCATTCAATATTAATCCTCTATTTTTGGGGAAACTCCAATGGAGGAGTGCCAGAGAATAGAACAGACATTTGTGAAGGGACTTATTAAAAGAGCAGATGTGCATCAGTGATACTTTTTATTTCTTTACACCTCTTACACTACAGCCATTCTTGCCAAAAAATCCTTGGGAAAAGCATCAAGTCAAAGGACAAGTCAAACAAATCCATCTTATTGATGCCATATACACAGGGAATATCTGATGTGACTGTCCCTCTCACCCTTGTTTATGGGGAGAAGAGATTTATCAATATAACATGTGTTGTGCTATTTACTGACAAGTTGTGAAACTCCCACAGCTCTCAACCCAATGAGCAGGGAATTCTGGGAGTATGTGCGGCTCTTGGACATGTTCCTACCTTCACTGAACTGTGATCAGTAGGGGGAAAAAAAGGAGAAAGAGAAATTGATTGGAAGAGAAAATGACTAGTATGGGAAATTTTAATGGAAGTTGTTAATGAAAAAGTTATCTATCTATCTATCTATCTATCTATCTATCTATCTATCTATCTATCTATCTATCTATCTATCTATCTATCTATCTATCTATCTATCTATCTATCTATCTATCTATCTATCTAGGTCCTTTACATGCAATCTACAAGCAATCACATCATTACCGCATGGCAAAAGTTGACTGGCCTCTGGTGATCCTCCAACCAATGAGATTGCCTCCAACATTTAAATGATATGGTTCAGTGTATAATGCAGCACTCTATCACAGTTCCTCTGAAAACCTCCGCCTGCCCAAGCTCCACCTGCCTAGATCTGCTAAAAGATTTATGTAAGTCTATTTATGCAGCAGCAGCAGCATATCTTACATGCTCACAGCAGTGTATCTTTGTATATATTAGCAGCTGCAAGTCCATAATTGCTCTGCAGCAGCAGCCAATAATCAACAGCAGCAGCATTACAAAAATGGTCCGCCAAGATGAAATAGTTTACATTGGCACATTACAGAGCCTGTCATGACGTCGTTCAGCACCTCAGCTGAGTAAGACATGAGTGGTGGAAACTGAATTTCACTGGCCGCTTAAAGATCATGAACATGAGAGACTTTCTCAGTCTTTTATTGGCCGACTGCAGCTATAGTACTGTACATTAAACTCAGTATTTATCTCCTCAACCTTTGTGGAATTCTTACACAAAGTCATAACCTCAGCATTCAAACTAATTCAGAATATTAGCAGACAGCAGTTTCTGGAAGAATACTCATAACTTTCTTGCTCCAAAAATTATTCTCTAAATTACTATTTTTCTTTTTTCAAGTAAAAATATCTAAACACAGACTTAATATCATAATATCTTATTTTATAAGTATGCTTAAAACATGATTATTTGAACAATTATTTTCCATTTCATTTATTTATTATATAACAGGCAGACTTTCTCAATTGTTATAATGATTTAAGAACAAGGGAAAATACAAAGGGAATAGTAAATGTCTGATAACACAGTAATGGATTCATACTACAGTCAGGCTAAGGGATAATTTAGGCCACAAGATATGATTCTTGATCTTGTGAATCTTATTAAAACAAACAACCTCATGCAAATTGCATTAGGTCTGTTGTAGTGCATTACCAGAGTCTGTATAATGCATGACCTCATGGATAATACGCATGATGTTTCAGTTAAAGTACTCTAACTGTTACAGTACTCTAATAGCTCACAAATGACAGATCAAATTAATTCAGAAATCAAAGAGAAACAAAAACGGTTATTTTGGGAAATGTTTAGAAATTTTTGCATCTGATTGTTTGACAAGCCTTTTCATGTGCAGAAAGAAGTGGCATCTGCTTCATGGTGGTGGCAACAACACTTGTCATAATGCAATTTAAAGAAATGTAAGAAAGTACAATGCAAATAAGCTGTCATAAAAATAAAAAGCTTGGCTAAGGATGCTGAGGACAGCATGTTGATCAAAAAAACACAAAAAAAGATTACTTTGCAACAATAGAAAAAAAGAGTGCACAAATGATTGAAGCTGTGGTGCAGTGCTTAGCACCTATGCTTCAAATACATTAAGCTGTAGTGCTCATGTGGATGGTAAAAGTTTAGTTCCGACTGTTTTCATTTAGCATTTCTCAGTTACGTATGTAACCTTAGTTCTCTGAAGAGGGAATGAGACTCTGCGTCAAACACTATGGGAAGGCATATGTGTGATTGCATCATGAAGCACCTATGCAATCTAACCAATCGTTTGAGTGGACATCAGTGGCGGGTGACATCGTGAAGCAGGAATCTATAAATGCATGCCATGCCAAACAGTTGGCAGCTAAAGTGTCTGAAGTAGATGCTGCTTGCAGGCACGCAGGAGGTATGTCGAAGAGACACAGCGTCCTGCTGACGATCATAGCACCATGAAGTGAAGAGCCTTCACTTCAAGGCTTAAAGTTTCCTTCTGGCAGGAGCTCTGGAGTGGAGTATGGTCATGACAACCTTGGTTGAAACAACGGAGTTTATGAGTTCTGCTACCTCAGAGGCAAAGCCCTAGTTTCCACTGTTCTAGGGCCCATAGTTTCCACTTTTCTGGGTAGGGGTGCAGAATCGTGCCCCCAGCCTGGGACATAAGGTCCCTCCTGACCAAAATCTCCCATAGAGAGCAGTCTAGGAGGGAAATGAGAACTACACTCTGCCCAGCCACCTCGGGGTAATCAAGGTGAGACGTACCCTCTCCTGACGAACTCTCTTCAGAACTCCAGGTAGCAGATCAATTGGGGGAAAAGCATACAAAAGCGCAAGCTGAAAAGCTGAGACATAGCATCCAGTCTAAAGGAGCTGCAAGAGAGAGGGTGAACCAGAGTGGACAGGGAGATGCCTCTTGAGTCACAAACAAATCGGCTTGGGCCTGGCCGAAGATCTCTCATATTTGCTCCATCACCTCGGGGTGGAGCCTCCATTCCTCAGGCCTCAACCCTTGTCTTGACAGATTATCTGCTCTCTAATTTTGAGCCCCAGGGATATCAACTGCCTTGAGTAATAGCAGTTTCCCTTGGGACCACAGGAGGATTTTGTGAATCAGTTTGTAAGGTGTGTGCGAGTGTAAAGCCCCCTGATTTATGTAGGTTGCCACCGATGTATTTGATCAATCAAGAACATGGTGGCCACTGAGATCTAGGAGGAAGTTCCTCAGAGCCATAAAGATAGACATCATCTCTAGACAGTTGATGTGTCACGATAGATGGCTTCCCCTCCACAGACCTTGTGCTGAGGGACTGTTTAGGATTGCATCCCACCCCCATGAGGGCGCACTCCCAGAGCAGGGATTTGGGATAGAAGTTATGGTTTCTTCCACACACCCAAAAGGCTGTGACTCTAGTGGAACCTCCGCTGTGAAGATCATGAATCCTATCTCCAACCAGACCGGACCACAGGATTTAATATTTTGACCTGAATTGTTGTGAATATAATAATCATGCACTGTTTGGCTGTTGACCAGAAATTAAATGGTGGAACATGGTTCTTGTTGTTACCATGTAACTACTCGTTATAATGCTGTTTGCACATTATACTTCTGTACTTCTGTGTGGCGAGCAGGGCGGGGTCGAGGGACCGTGAGAGCGTCACGAGAGCCGGTGGCGTGATTGGTAATGAGCGCCACCTGCGAAGCCACCGGTGTCTCTCGTCTCACGGAGGAGCGGAGACTTAAAAGGAGGAGCGACGACAGTGAAGACGGGAGAGGACCAGGCCTGGAGTCTTTATGTTATAGTCTGTGTTTGTGTAGGCGGCAGTCGGCCGCGAGGGGCTGCCGCCATTATGTTTATTTGAGTTTAATCATAAATAAAACATAAAGTGTGTTTAACGTCTTCCGGTTCCTGCCTCCTTCCTCCCTGAACATTTAACTCCATTACATTCTGTTATCCACATATTTATTTTTATAGTCTAGAGTTTACTTCAGTTTATCTCAAATATTTTATTCCACATCTCTTATTTCTTACTTGATTTATTCATAATTCTACACATGTATATATATATATATATATATATATATATATATATATATATAGTACTTTTATTCTATTCCTATTTTTATTTATTGTGTCCATGGAGCTGTCCATGGAGCTGACCTGTTTACATTTCACTGCCGGTTGTATATTCTGTATACACTGTGTATGTGACAAATAAATCTCTTGAATCTTGAATCTTGAATCCCCCGAGCCTGGTTTCTCCCAAGGTTTTTATCTCCATTCCGTTCTTCGTTCAATCCGTCACCTGCTGGAGTTTTGGTTCCTCGCCACTGTTGCCTCTGGCAAGCTTAGTTGGGGACATTTAACACTTAATATTCATCAATATTATTGATTGGCCTGCTCTTTTAGAGCTGCTATTCAGCCAAAACAAAATGTGTTTTTATTGTTTTCCTGTGACCACTGTAAAGCTGCTTTGAAACAATCTCTATTGTAAAAAGCGCTAAATAACTAAAGGTGACTTGACTTGATGTTCTCAGGGACAGCACATGTGTGACCTTGCGACATGCCTCTCAGTAGCTTTCTATTTTCGGGCCAAAAGCTAGGGTGCTAGTCCATTCCACGGCCAGCCACGTTTCCACTGTCACTTCCAGGGCTTGATTGGGCCTCATCTGGGCTACCTCTAGGCCATCTGGGGCTTGAGAAGTGGTCATGAGAGTTTATCTGAGTCAGGAGTTACTTTGTATTACTATAATGAACATATTGTACAAAAAGAAACAGAGATACATGTATACTCATAATGTCCACTGTAACCTTTACAAAAATAATTTCCAGAATTATTTGTAAGAATTTTTATAAATTCTCTTTCAACTTAAATGCACTAAATGCACATGCTGCACTAATGGTTGGGAAACACTTTTTTTTTCTTTTGTGTAGCCAGTATATCGTAAAGCAAAAAAAGAAGTGTAAAATTGTGCCTTCAAACAAAACAAAATGCTTGTATTCTGTACAAAGTTTCAGTAAGCTGATGATAAGAAAAGTAACACAATACTGAAACATTACTTTTAAAAGTAATGTTTCTCAGCTCTGTATCTCAGAACTTTATTTTGGTATAGTTGATGAACACCATTGAACAGAAGCGTTACAAAAACCTTGGTGTCTTTAACAGACCTCATCAGATGACTGCCATGGCTTGGGGCAGCAGGGGAATTCAGTCATATTATGGTTTGGTGACTCTCAGCCTGCCCTCTTAAAAAAGAGAGAGTTTGACTGGATAGTTGTGGCATGGAGCCACTACTCGCTGGAGGACAAGAAGCAATTTTTCAGCAGTTCAGAGCACCCAGTGTCTCTCTGTCCGCTGTTGGGGTCTTGAAAGGTCATCACGGCTGCATGGACATTGCGCTTTAGAACAGCCACTGTGAATTGACTTTGATTCAGTTGGCTTGAGACAAACAAATGGCGGGCCCGGGGTGTCCAACACCAATGTCTTTCCCTTTGTTCAAATACACAAAGGACAAATTTAACCCTTTTTCGTTACATTTAAATTTATCAATTTAGCAGACGCTTTTGCCCAGCGAAACGTACAACTTGATGAATATAGAAAGCGATTGAACATTGCTTGAAGTAGTATAAGTCTGGAGAATAGAGGGACTAAAACAAAGGTGAAAGAGGTTTTTTTTTTTTGCTGGTGGTGGTTGTGCATGTGTGTGTGTGTGTCATGTTAGGTGCTCACAGAAGAGATACATTTTCCACTTTCTTTTGAATATTGACAAGGATATAGGGATGATCTTTCCACAATCAAGGAACAGTGAATTAAAATGAAGCACTATTGAATCGATCGAACGAGTGTGAATGCATATTGCGGGCCGGGGACATCATGAACCAGGATGATAAAGGTGCGCTGGAAACCAGGAGCGGCAGCTTTGAGTGTCTTCAGCAAGCACTGTCTAACGGTTAAAAGTGTGTGCGCTGGCTACATGTGAATGTGATCTCCCTTGTCTAGTTTAAAAGAAAAGGGCTTCCCATTTATTTATTTTGAAATATGGTGCAGCAGACTAAAAGCGTGTATTTTCCCTACCCGTGTTACATTTGGGATGCATGCCTTTTTGTGAATTGTCTGCCTGGGAGCAGAGTTCACTTGGTCTGTGCTCAAGGGCGCTGCGTTCAGGCACAGTGGAGATCTACGTCCTGGGGATCGGTCACGGATATGATCGTGGGATTGAGATGGGCTTTGCCCTATCTCAGCCCTTCTCTAGCAGATCCATTTGCCTGGATGGGAAGCACGCTCGAGAGGCACTGGTGCTGCACCTATTTGGTTCTGAGTAGCTGGGCGTTGTCAGCGCTGAGGCTGGAGAGGGAGACTTATCACTTCCTCCCCCCCAGTTTATGAGCTCATCAAATTAATGCTCATGGCTTAGATATTCTGGCTTTCGAGACTAGGAACGTTCGTTATAAGAAAGTAAACTCATGAATGTTACCTAAAAGAAAATAAAAATAATGAAATAAAATGTGCATGTGTGTATAAAAAAAATTATTGAGCCTGAGCTTCAGCGTCAGGACATGCTGCTTTTTCCATACCTCCATACCGAGGTGTCGAGGTTTCCAGAGGAAGTCCTACAGAGTATACGCACATACCCGAGTGGAGGTGCATTAAGCTAGTGGTGGGCGATGCTGAGGATGGAGGCTTTCGTGGGCCACCTTTGTCCTATCATCCCTCAGTCCCAGTAGCTCCTGACGCTGCCCACCATATCATGAGACACTCTCAGCCTCAGCCTATGGGCAGGAGGACGGATCTGAGGACCGTTCTCCTCGCTAAGGTGAGTTGGGCCCTCCTGCCGCCCGTAAGTTGGGTTGCTCTGGGGGGGTTGCCCCCTCCGAGGAGGGTCCTAGAGTAGTCACTCCAGGCACTCCCTTCCACAGGCCCTGGAGTGGTTGATCGTCAGATACCAGAGGCCAGCCTTGAGAGATTGATTCCCTCAGTAGAGTTTTTGGTCTTGTGGATACACCTACCAGATGTGTCCTGCGCACAATTTCAAAAGGGTAATTAATTTAGTTCGGGTCTCGCAAGCCCCGTTTCTGTGGGGTCCTACACAAGGTGGCTCTGGTGATGGAAAAAGAAGTTAACTCTCTGCTGAGGAACGGGGCTATAGAACATGTACCCCTCTCAGACAGAGAGTCTACAGCCGTTACTTCATTGTTCCCAGAAAGTATAGAGGGTTGCGGTCCATTCTAGACCTGTGTCTTCTCTACTGCAGTAATATGAAAACAGATTGTAACTCAGATCAGATCAGACCCAAGGACTGGTTCGTCACCATCGACCTAAAAGACGCTTATTTTCAGTTCTCCATCCTTCACCAACAAATGAAGTTCCTCAGGTTCGCCATTAGGGGAAAGGCGTACCAGTATTTTGTACTTCCTTTTAGTTTAGCTTTGTCACACTGCACTTTCACTAAATGCAGGGATGCAGCGGTATCAATGAATGGCTAATCCTGCCCAGTCGCCGCATCTACCGGTTCGACATCGAGATGTCATTCTTCCACATATGAAAGAGTTCGGGTTGAGGCTGAACGCGAGAAGAGTGTGCTCTCTCTTCTACAGAGGACCACCTTCCTAGGCATTGTATGGGATTCAGTGTTGATGTCTTGCGCATGATGACATCCTCTCAGCTTTCAAGAGGTTAAAGCTAGGGCAGTCACTCCCTTTCAAGCGCTTCCAGAGAGTGCAGAATCTCATGGCAGCGGTTTCCAGCATCATGCTGCTCATGTTGATGTACGCTGTAAGTGGTGGCTCAGAAGCAGAGGGTTTTCCCCAAGGGGCAACACCTTCCACACTATCAAGGTCACGAGGTACTGGGATGGTCCCAGGCCCCCTTTTACCCTTTGAGGAGATTCCCACTATGGGTTTCTCTCTATAGACTCTCTTCTTTATTGGTACCAAAAATTAAGGAGCTTAGGGAGTCTACAGCTTCGCCTTTAGCCCCTTCTTGGCTTCCCCTACCCCAGGCTAAACCACTCACCCAAAGGCTTATGGCACCTTCTGTTGTACTGCAGGCATTCTGTCCTCTCCCCCTTCGGTGATCATGATTTGTGATCCGGCATGCTCGTAAGCTGCCGCTCCCTGTTTCTGGCGCACCTTTATCATTCTGGTTCATGGCGTCACTGGCCTGCGACGTGCATTCACACTCGTTCGATCGATTCAGTAGTGTCTCATTCCCTCTTCAGGGAACTATGGTTACATACATAACCTGAGAAATTAATTCCTTTGCTTCAGCATTAGTAGGGTTGAATGCGTTGGAAGAAAGCACATTGAGAATGCTGCATTTGTTATTGTTCTGATCTCAGCCATTCGCTATAATGCTATCGCATGTTTTTTTCACAGTAAGACATTATAGGTTTCATTTTATTTAAAACACAACACTGCAAATGACAATGCATTTTTGTACTTTATAGAAAAAGATGAACAGATTCTGAAATAGGCCGTGTGTCAAACAATGGTACATTCATTAATAAATCCCTTTACACAAAACACCATACACTATCCTTAGTCAATTATAATTGCTTCACATTGTTGGTAAATTTTTCAACTATGTAACAAGATATTTTTCATCATTGCAAGTTTTCAAAACAATTCCACCAATGGTGGTGATGTTGGCAGTTATTTTAATGTGCAAAACTGTTACCCAGTCATAGCAGTGGATGTTTACTTCCAAGTCTTGAATGTGGCACACCCATCAAAACAGGACAGGAAATAGCTGGGTTTTTTTTATGCACAAATCTTGATAACATTATAAGTGAACCTCAGGGAATAAAAACTGCAGTTCATGACTCCTTTAAGAATTTGTGCTCAGAGCTATTTTCAAAGTCATTTTGTACTTCATTAGAAAATATCTGCTATTCTTTGTCTTTAAAAAAGTCTTGCATGCACCCTGAGGATGCTTGAAATATAAAAGTAAAAATAATGTCACACTAACAGAACAAATGAATCAATTTCCTCTCTCTTCTTGACTCTCCATTTTGCTAACCATTGTCATTGAATACAGGAACACAGACAGGTTGATGACAAATTTAAGTGTCCATTATAAAGAAATGAAAAACCTTTTAAAGATATACATACACATATATACACACACACACACACACACACATATATATATATATATACACACGCACACGCACACACACACACACACACATATATATAAATATACATATAAAAGTTTTAAGTTTGATTTAATCAAAGATATCCATATAGACAGGTAATGTGTTTGTTACAGTCTTGCAATAAAGTATACCCAAAAAAAGTTTTTTTCTTTCTTCCAAAATGCCTGGGAAGGTGGCATGTTGTCACTATACTTTTCTTTAAAAAAAACAAAACAAGATAGTGGTCCCATGCTCATGTACAGGTATAGTGAGAGAAGAAGCCAAAAGCATATAGTGAAGCATCAGTTGAGCACTCCTCAGACCAGGGGTATCTTCAGTTCCCCTCTGGGGAGTTAATTTAGAGGTAAAAGTTAAGCTTGTGCAGCAGCACTAGACAAGCACACAGAAGACTGACTGACATGGTAGAGTGCTGCTTGCTAGAATATAGCCAGTGGAAAGTAATGGTTAACACATAAGAAAATGCAACTTTTATCTAAAATCTCCACATCTGATAGTAGATCCTGAAGCCCTGCCGATCCTCCCAGGTGTGCGAACGCACACACAAAGGCCCTGCTCGTAAACTGTCAGAGTAAAACTGGTCAGCCACATCCTGAAGGGTGATTCGTACTGCACGGGCCATATAAAGGCAGGTGTCCGGCCTCTCGTTCTATGTAAACCCTCCTGTGTGTGCAACAACGACAATAAAAAATACATTTAGGTACTTATTAATCTAGAACTGATTGGATTACAAAAAGTCAGCATTGAATAAGTGAATGAAATTAGATTAAATTAGATTAGATTAAAAAACAGTACCATTTTTTTGTGAATGAACACTACAAGTGTTCATTTACTCTGATTGTAAAGTGTTACCATTTCATATACATCCAAACAGTCAGATGGTCAAAACAAGGCCATAGCAGTGAAATTAGTAACATATTTATATTGCATATATATTGCATGTTTATTACTCTTCCCAATTTATTTGCTTCTATTATGGAACACTTGATGATTTTCTAATAAAAATATATATGTATTACAGTGATAAAAAAGAGAACTAAAATTGAATATGTTTCTGATTTTTTTTTTCTCTCGAGGATGCAACTTCCATTGTCATATTACTAGCGTTAACTATCCCACTTTGCTGAATAATAAATACATAAAAGTGAACAAATGGATCTAAACTAATTCAAATAGATGGTATATATTCCAGCCATCGGTCAACGGTGCAAAACTGCAAAACAATTGGTCGACCTCTATAGAGTAGTGTTGTATCCAGTAATACACACAGATATATATTAACCAGATTATAACAGGATAAAAGGAAACTCATTTCAGATGAAGTTGTAACTAATCCCCCCATATTACATACCGATAAACCAATGTTTAAACAGAGGAGAAACAAGTTATTACATTTTGATTAAATTATGAAATATCAATGCACTGATGAATAGTTCACAATAGGACCAGGAATTTACAAGTGTGTTGATTTTGTGTCTTCAGTAATGGCTATCAAATTTACAACTCAGTGCAGTCACTTTTAATTACATTAAATTACATCAACAATATATAATTACATCAGTAGACCATAGACCTCAGAAGCCTCTGTTTAGATCAATCCTGTTAGTTGTTTATTAGCCACCAACCACCCACGCTAATTTATCACAACGTAATCGCATTGTCCAGGTTGATATAAGGCTCAAAACAATACATTTAATAACATTGACTTGACACTGTGGTGACAGAAGATATACAGCACTAATTCAAAAATAACTATGCTAATCTATAACGTTGAATGCTGCCCTATAGATTGGACAGGAAAGTGAAGAAGATGATCTGCCAAACCAACCAAAAAAAACTCAATCCAAGTTTTATCTACTCTGTGTTTGTCATGCATTTGAGCTCATGCTTGTCTTTCTATTCTAGTTTGGCATGCCAATATGGTCATAAAGCACAGGGGTATAGGGCATAGAGAATCGGATGACACATGATCTTCCTAATATCCGATTGAGTTCAGTTCTTTCTATTCTGTTTAGCCAGAGAAACAAACTCATTTCCCCTCCAACCACAAACAGTCTCTGTTGACAATAGGGTCAAAAGACTCAATTAACCTCCTAAGAAGAGGGAAAAATTGTACAGAGATGTATTGTGAGAGCAGAGAAAAGAAAAAACGAAGTCTGCAGATGACTGCAGTAAATTGAGCTCTGTTGATGTTCTTATTTTGAAGAGATGCTATTCAGGGCTGGAGATGGAAGAAAGAGAGTAATTGATGGGTTTTGATAAAGAATCCCAAGAAGCTCAGTGAGGCTTTTGTGAGGCAATGACCCTTTTAGAATCACATGGACAAAACTGCACGCAAATATATCTTATTCCACACATTCGCTCTTTATCGCATAGACAAACACACTCTCTGTTCACACTTTACAATGCATTAATTATGCTGCTCCTCTTTTCCAGGTTTTTATAGACTTTCATAATTAGCATTAAAGAATATCTGAAAAGATTTGTCATTTGTATTTGATGCTTAACTTCCAGCAGTGGGGATGTGCACTTTACAAGTCAATCCTATATACGATTTAATTAAATAATTAAATAGTATACATATACGTAGGTGAGAGGTGGATATGTGTATGTGTAGTCAGTAGTAGTTCCTACAGGAATAAATATGTATTTTACCAAGCGTAACAATGTAAAAATATATACATAATGCACAATTTATTTGTTTATAACAAATATTACTTCATTTTGAAATAAACATACTGCATTTATGTATCATTTAATGAGCATATATTAGAACGACTGCCTTGGCAGCCCTGAAACAGATGTTTGGTTGAAGGTCAAAGTGCACACAAGGGCTGGAATCTAGGTTTAAGATAAAACTTCTGGTTTTGGTTTATAAATAAAACATCAACCCCTGAGAGGTGTACCTGCAGCGATAGCCCAGCTGTTCTGTTCTGCTGTGTCCATCTTGGGAACTGTTTCCCAAGCTTGCTCCATGCTCCTTTTGACAGTCTGCATTTATATGCGCAAGCACCCTCGTTACTGCTGCACCTGCCTTTCTGATTGGAGAACAGCTTTCCTTGGGGCACATCTAGTCTTCAGAGCTGGCAGGAGAGTGAGTGGCTGAAGCGAAAAGACGCCACTGTGACTACCTTTTTTTACCGCACCCTAAAGATTCTGCTCGGAAAAGCATTTTAGTGTCAGCATGCCAATAAAAGGGCTGGAAAGGCTCCAAGAAACAAACAAACAAACAAAAAAATCCTTTAAACAACTGAAAGCTGCTGTAAAATACAGCTTAAGCTGGTTGCTGTGTTTTGGATAAGGGTAGTTGGTAAATCACCAAAAAGCCAGTAAAGCCAACCTCAATATATGACTAACTTGGACCGTCTTAGGCCCTCTTAGAATAGCTAATAACTGTAATTTTATCTCTGAAAAGTGATATTAGTACCATAAAGTAGTAATACAAACCTTAAGGCACTACTATAAATCTTTAAGGGGTAAATATGGTACAAAGATGTCCTTTTAATGATCCTGGAGCAGTGACAAGCTGCTCCAGTAGCATTAAATGTTTTTTTGTTTGCATTATTTTTATGAGAGTGTATGATCATCTTAGATCAGCCATTTTATACCCTATGAAACTATCTACAGTGATTCACACCTTAGACCATCTAATAACATAATAGTCCATAATAATTAACATTATTAGCTAATAACCATATGAGACCAAGTCTAAATATATAAGATCCAATATATTCAGCCAGGGTCCACACATATACAAAATACATCTTCCCATATTTCTCCTATTCTATGCAAACTCCACAGGTTCATTTTTGTATTAAATACAAGACACTTTGTATCAAATTCAAAGCACCCAATGGAGGTCTTCTGATACCAGTCTGTTGTTGATCTATCATTATTTGGTGGAAGGGCATTCTGTATCGCTGCCCCGCTCTCTGGAATTCTATTCCCCAACACATTTGCAACCTCTCATCAACCTAAAACAAATCTTTCTCCTTTTTTCTCTGACCTCTGCTTTTATGATCTGATTCATGTGATGTATGCTATCTTAACTACATCACTTTATTGTTACCTCAGCCTTTATGTTGTTTCACACATTATTTTGGAGTTTCAACATACAAATATAGTAAAAACATTTTTAAACTTTAGGTACGATTAATAAAAATGAATTACAGAAAAAATACTACTAATTAGTTATTTTTATTCATTTATTGAAAGCACTAGTTAATAACCATCCAAGACCAGCACAGATCAGCCAGTGATGAGCTTTGAACAGTTACTATCATACTGCAGTAATTTTAAAATAACTTGAATTGTTCTGTAGCTACCAGCTGATTGTACTTTGAATTGGCTGAGTTTGTGTTCGAATAAAAGTTATGTGCACCCCTCATTCAGTTTTATCAAGAAAACACACAGTGTTGCTAAAGGGTTAATAATCTTGTCATGTCTGGGGTAGTTTTTCTCTCTACTTGCATTCGGCGCTTGTTGAAGCCAGTCATTGGACATTACACAAGCGGGAGGCACAGGTCTGGCAAGCAGCCAGTGAGCAGACATCTGATCAATCACGCTGTCTCATTACCCAGCATCCCTTGCTCTGGCGCAGCCTGTTGAGAGCAAGTGCAGCCAGTTCACAAGGAAAATGGGAGCAGGAATTCGTCTCCAGGTCACCTTGAATGAAATGGACATTATATATATAAAATACCTCACCATTTCTCAATGTATCTGCAGCAAGGCATATGATTGGCCAGTATGATTGTCTGTCTCATCTGCAGCCGCAGATTTAATTTCCATGGAAAGTGACTTATGGGGCTTGTGTTGCCCAGAGAACACAGATGGGCTTCCGTGCACACGTTTACTCTGAGCGAACTCCATTGGGTAATAACAACGACTGTCGGAATTAGTAGGGCAGAGGTAGTTGACCACTAATCCACCTCTGAGCTCAGGCCAAAGACCTGTCAAAATGGCTAGAGGGAATGCCAGCTTATTTCAACATAGAGCTTTGCTAGTGGGGAAGGCCTATGTTTAGAAGTAGATGCATTTTACTTGATGTTTGAGTTTGTTTGTTCATACAATATAAAGTGACAGAGCTGAAATCTACCTGCCAAGGCCAAAAATATACATCTAATGAAACAAAGCTGCAAAAATGGCTTGTGGTGTCAGGAAATTAAAATCATCAACACACACCCAAATGAACAGTCTGCGCATCAAATTCAGATGAAGTGTAATAGATACTAAGAATCCTAAACAGTAGAATAAGTAGATTACAGAGCAAATCAGTAAAGGTTGTGGTCTGTAAGATTGTTTTCATGTTTTTGAAAAAAGTCAGTTATGCTCATCAAGGCTAGTTATTTGATGAAAGTAAAGTAAGAAGTGTAATACTTTGCATTATTTTTTACATTTTTTTAAAATAGTGCTGTCAAATGATTGAAAGTGTGGGGGACGATTCGGAAATCCACTGCCACTTGTATATGAATTATTTTCTATTTCTTCGAATGATTTGCAATGAGTGATATATAATCAAGTTAGTGATTTATAATATGTTTTTGAATGACTTCTTCAAATTTATGTACACTTTAGTCCATCGCCTATGTAAAAAATCTGTTAAAGCCTTTCTGTGTTTTCCCACAGAATAATGATGAATATTGTCTGTACTTCTCAGAAGATGTTAGAACATGTTATCAGAGTGTTTTGAGAAGTTTTTCTGTGGATAGTTGGAGCCTAGACCAACTTCTACCTTGAGAAGCTGTGTATCTGTGTGTGCATTAGTATGCTCTGTATTGGTGAATGACTGGAATGACTTGTACGCAAACAATCTTACGCATAGGAATGCTTTTCTGCAACCTGGAAAGTCTATAACACGTAGGCAAGAGACCTTGTTGTCAACCATGTGATCGATAAAGATGCTTCTGACTATGGAAAAATATTAGTTTGTTCCTATAATGACAAAACAAAAATATGCCCGTTTTTCACACAAAACCCCTTGAATATTATAAGAAAAACAAATTAACCTCTTTAAGATAGTTATGCCTTGAATTAAACAAATGAATAAGTGGAGCATTTAAAAACATTATCTTTTGATTGAGTGTGATATTACCATTAATCAACACTAATAGTTAGCACATGTTGGCACCCTTTTGCAGATTTAGCATTTCTTTCTGTTTAAAAGTATAAATGAAGTTTATGAAGACACCATCATTCAATATTATCAGGTGTGTGGTGCGGGAGGATGGAGACGAGGAGAACAGGAAAATCTGCGGCTTCACTTTATTAACAAACTGAAAATACTTTGAATATGAAACAAAACAAGCGCACTTGTGCAACACAGGAATGATAAATTCCAGAGGGAGACCGCAAGGCACACCAACACACGACTAACATATTCGTGATGACAGATAAAGACATGAGGGCTTAAATACACAAGGAATGATGGAACACAGATGACAAGATTAACAAGGGAAGTGATTGACGTGATAGGTGAAGGAAATGACACTGAAGAGCACAAGGAAGGAAAAGGAAGAGAGTGGAGACACGACATGACTGTGACAAATATACATCTATTCTATTCATCTATTGCAATTTAAAAACAACAGTACACTCCATTATTAATTAGCCATTACAACATAATAGTCCAGCAAGCCAAAGTAATGTGATTAATGCTCAAAATATACGACTAATCAAATGTTTAAAAGAACAAAAGGAAACATCACCGTGCAAATCTCTCCAGCACAGTCATTCCTATAAAAATAAAACTCTTCCAACCACGCTGGAATATATTTATAAGTCTTACAACTATTATCTTCAGTGACTTTCTTGCTGTTGAATGTGATGCGCTTATCAACAATAGTCAATTGTATGGTCTTCGAGGTCAGTGATGATATTTGATGAGAACACTCCTAGAATAATTGCTATTAAAGTTGTTTATAAAAGCATAGGACATAATATCCTTTGCCACCACAAGCTTTAACAACTGCACAAAAAACTGTTTAAAATTCATTAATCTCTTGCCGCAGATTAGAGCCTTGAATCAACCTGAAACAGCTTTTAATTTACTTATTTGGACACAAATAAAGTTAGTTGTGATATTCCATGTCTTTGGAAGAAGCAGGAAAAGGTAGTACAGCACAAGCTGCACTGTTCAAGAAATATGAGGAGACCTGCCCTGACCATTATTATAAAAACACATGTTAGGTCTGGTTAAAGAAATCTCCAAAGTGTAAGAAGCTGGAAGGAAGGTACTGTAAATACATGGCCTGTCAATCAAATCCTGCCCGCAGACATGAGTGAATAGGAGTGTAAATAAATGTATGAATTCAGCATGTTGGGGAGTGGGAACAATATAAATTATGTGAGAGCACTCATTCATTCATTCATGCACGTGCGGGGATTCCTGACTGCTCTAGTGTCCATCTCTCCCTGTAGGTGTTTCTGAGTGACCTCTTCCTGTTCTGCTACATACTACTGGAGCGGGTCCATTAAATCAGTGGCTGTTCCAGCTCCAACTGGCATGTTAAAAGCTGAGCATTCTCTACAGGGAGGCAAATATGGAGCTCTGAGTGCACACCGTACCCGTTCTCAAACAGCACCTTAAGATCCCGTACATGTCGATATCTTAGTTATTAATAAACCCATTATTGGTGCATATCCTGTGTCTTTTCAGCCCATCTCAACGATGAAGTTTAGCTCTATCAAATGGCTAGAAGGAGATCATCTGTGAACCTGGGCACACTGTGCGTGAGCCCTGTCGTTTGTTGTCGGGTCATGGCCGTTTGAGGGGACGTTTTTCTGCTCTGTTGAAATATTCATTCATCTGTATCTTGGGATGACAGTCAAGCGTAGTGTTTGTGTGTACGCATGGGTATCTTTAGATGTACATACACAGACCGTCTAACAGACCCTCCAGCTTCTTCTAATGATTTCAATAACCTTTTATTAAGGACAGCAATGAATCATTGAAAGCCATCCCTTTTGAAGTAGTTTGCAATTAAGGTTCCTCTAAAATGATACTCTGACACCTGCGGTGTGAAAAGTGTGAGAAATTAACTAATTTGATTCAGTGTCTGCATGATTCCAGAGCAAGCACAACAAAAATATCATTAACTGCCGTATACAGTGATTGCGGAATGTCTTTTGGAGTAGATAATCAAGATAAACAAGTATGAAAGCAACCATTTTGGTACTGATAACCACAATTATAGAGCAATCACATCAGTTTATGTACAACACATATCTTTTTTATAGGTTTATTCAAATAAAAAAAAATATGTTTCTTAATTTTTGTCTTGGATTCTAATAAAAAATATTATCCTCCTTTTAACAATTTTTTTTTTCATTAGAGAAAAACTAAAACTAAGTAAATATAAATGAAACAAATAAACAAAATGATATCTGATATATGATTTATAAACAACACTGCTCAAAATAATTAAGGGAACACTTAATCATCACAATTATACTTTAGAATATCAATCTGTCCAATTCGGAAGCATAAGTAATTATGAATCCTGCTGTAAGTGTGTTGATGATTTTGGTTTCCCATTACTGTCAAATAAGTTTGTTCTCATTCTCTATAGAATGTATATAAAAAGAGATTTTCAAATTAAGTATTTCATTCATTGAAATCCAATGTGTGATTTAAGTGTTCTGTATATATTTTTTGAGTTAGTTACCATCTCTAAAATAAAAAAAATTAATTAAAAGGTAATTGCAACTTTATATTTCATAATAAAACTATTTTTCAAACTTAATATTTCACAATTTCAAAAAAGTTAATAAAAAATATGCCTTTGCATTTCAAACTGTGACATAATACCTTACAATGAAACAGTTTATTTCTTAATGTAGATTTTATCTCACAATTGCCATTTTCATTTTTACTCTGAGATGTAATAGGCTTCTATACATTTGAAATCTAATTAAAATCGTATTTTTAAAAGCTTTTCAGTCTGAAAGGTCAAATCAGAGTTCAGGACATTTTTTTCTGTTAATCTACACTGTGACATTCACTATGCATTGACTGGTGAATGTGTACATAAGTGAATGGTTTCAGACTACATATGAGTGAATATAAAAATAGTAATGCCCCTGATGCTTATGCATTCTGATATAGTACTCTGCTGAATGGACATGAATTTAGGGCAAACATTTTATTCTCTCTTTCCAGAATGATAGTGCCCCTTTAGTTTCTTGCCATTATGTTGATGCTCAAATCCTTACAATTTATACTGATGCAATAAACT
The DNA here is from genome assembly GCA_037043235.1 of Rhodeus uyekii. Taxonomy (NCBI): domain Eukaryota; kingdom Metazoa; phylum Chordata; class Actinopteri; order Cypriniformes; family Acheilognathidae; genus Rhodeus; species Rhodeus uyekii. Next base: position 2,122,281 of record JAWRVZ010000018.1, on the reverse strand, counting down.
AGGCGTTGATGACGACGTCCTATAATATTAATTGAAAAATGACATATGTGCGTATGGTTTGGATTGACGGTTGTGGACAACAACAGCACGGCAGTCGCCATGATGCAATAACAGAGTCTTCTCATCTGAAGTTCACTTCCCCATGTGATGAGCCACAGCAGCATGAGATGCATTCCAACAGCCAGAGTGTTCTTGTATGACGGAATCAAGCCCTCTCAGATCATTTATAAATGAGCAGGCTGGCTGGGGTCTGCAGTGTGAGACGTGAGTTGGCACCTTAATCTCCCCTGCCTTGTCCATATTTTGGCCTTGCATAGAAATGTTGTCTCTAAAACAAGAAAGCTGCTGTAATCTTGGGTGGAAAAACAATCTCCCTTCAGCAACAGGCTTCAGATGAGCAGAATGTATGCAGATGAGCTGATGGAATGGGGGCGCTTGAGTCAATTGAGAGTGTGTACATTTAAAGGGCATGTCCATTAAGGTACAGCATAGGGTTAGATCAAGACTTAAATTTTGATCCTGGCCTCTTCATACCTTAGGTAACAAACGGAAAGCTTTAGCTATATGATGAAACTGTATACAGTACAGTGCATTTCCTGCAAACTTACTGGTTTTCTTAAAAAAAAAAAAAAAAAAAACTTCTACAAAGTTTAAAACAACAACTAATTAAAAAAGTTTAGTTTACACATTGTTATGGATACGAGCTCCGCGCTTACCCCTCTGGCCACCGGAGGGAGCTCTCACATATATACTGACACACACACACACTATAATTCACATGATGCAGTTAATTGGACTGATTACTGCACCAGTTGGACACCATTACATGAACTATAAAAGACTCACACGCATACACACACATCGCAAAGTCTTGATTTGCTTTTGTGATCATTCTAAGCGTTATTATCCTGTCCTGTTTGCCTGTTATCGTTTCTGCCTGTTTACCCGTTATTGATTTTGATCTGTGCCTGGATTATCGCTTGTGAATGTTATATGCCTTTCTTGACTTCCCCGCCTGGATTATCGTTTAAGTATGCTCTCTGTCTGCCCTGACCACCTGCCTGTACGATCATTCTTATTAAAGACACGCATTTGGATCTCTGCTTAAGAGTCCCTTCCGTTACACATATTAAAGGGGTTCTCTTTCAAGGAATTCAAGCTGTTTTAATGTTGTAGTATCGCCTCTGCGTGATTGTGTCACGAAATCAATCCAATGGTGTGACGGATTGTCATAGTTGGGTAACGTCATGACTAGAAACAATAAAGCACACCCATACCAAACGGCACTAGCTTCTATGTCTTCAGCAATTGCTGAATATGTGAAATTGTCTCACATATTTTTTTTTTCAAGCATATATTTAAAATAAGACAGGAGTTAAATGGCGAATCGCAATTTATGTGAATAACACTTCATCATACGTTGCTCATCTCCCTTTGGTGCCCTCAGGGTGTTGTTTTCCCAACCCCACTACCTTATGTACTTTGGAAAGCAGCGGTCTCCGGCGCGTTATAGTCTCAGTGTCCGCCCGGAAATGTTGCGCCACTAGGAGACTTGCCCTGTATGAGGAGGGTTTCGGAGGAGTCAGTTTGGTTGTTCCTTACCGGTCATCCGCTTCTGGGGAAAAAAATTGGCTACTTCAGTTATGCTGCAGACTACTCTTGAGAAGCTTGATAAAAACGGGTGGACGGATCTGAGGACCGTCACCCTCTTGAGGAAGGCTCTGACAAGGAGATCCTGACACCAAATTGGTCAGATCTTTTTATGGGTAGACCCCTCTGGGGGGAAATGGATAACATCTCATTATATGGTGCCCATCTTCCTTCTCCTCTGTGGTTCTCTACTCCAGAGCTCCCACCACAAGAAAACTCAAAGTGAACTCAAAATCAAAGTGGAGAGTCTTCACTTTGTGGTGCAGCGAGCATCGGCTGGAACAGTGCCAGAGTTCCTGCAGGAGTGTTCTTCTGCAGGGTTATCCGCCTCCACTCTAAGGTTTATGGGGCGGCCTAGCTGCTCACCACACTTCTTTCGATGGTGTGTCTTTGGGGAGAAACCTACTGGTGGCTTGTTTCCTCTGTGACACATCAGACCAAGAGAAGCAAATCTGCTTTGCCCTGTTAGGGCGTTGGATGCAAAAAACTGGCCAGTCGTTTGTATGTGTTGGGTCACCCAGGAAAGTGTTTCAAGCATCTAAGCAGAGGATGAGCAAGTGGGTTGACGAGGCTATCTCACTTGCACACGAGTTGGCCGGGCAGCCTTCACCTAGGACTTACTGGCCCACTCCACTTGGAGTATGGCCACTTCTAAAGAGCTCTATTTTATGGAGTGTCCCTTCATGATATCTGTGATGCAGCAGACTGGTCCTCTTTGCATACTTATCCAGGTTTTACAAATGGTTTTAGTGATTTGGGCTCCACTCAGGAGTCCAGGGTGCTTTCCCCTGTGTGCGCCATGATTTCACATGGGCAGACATTGGTTAGTAGGCGATAAATGATGCAGTCTTGGTAAACAAAAGTCACTGTTATACATTTTACATGAAGTTACTACAGTAATAACAGTCAATTATGCATAGTTTAACACAACTAACATTAAACCAAACCTTAACCCTAACCCTAATTAAATAGTAAGTACATCTAGTAAATTATTATTACTAAGTGCTTAATTGGCTAAAAGTTTATTTTGGTGGTCCCTTTTGAAAATTTTGTTGGATACAACTTTGAAACTACGTCAGCTAACTCTAATTAGAATATTAGACTGCTTAATATCTAATTTTATTGCGATGCTCCTCCAACAGACACTACTGTCTATAAGTAACTTTGCAACTACATGTCAACTTATTCTAACCCTAACCCTACCATTCTACTGTCTAATCACTGTTAGTAGACATGAAGGTGCAACTGTACTTATACCCAACAGAATGCATTAAAGAGAACTTCAAAATAAAGTGAAACCCTTAATTGTATAATATTACACTGTAACAAGGACGCCATAAGAAAGTATAACCTCCACATTTATTAACAGTATTGTAGAATAAGTAGGCTTGTCTAAACTTTTCAACAGTAACTGTGTTTTTCTAATTTCACAATGTCATTCAATATCTTCTCATATTTACAGTATATTAATACTATTATCTACAAGAGGCTTCTAGCAGGTGGCTTCCCCCCTCTCAACTCTGTGACTGACAGGATGAACATGAGCTCTGCTGAGAGATGGAAACTGAAATTCTGTGCGGTCAGCAGGAGCGAGGGATAAGGAGTGGAGAGCTTGCTGAGGAGAGAAAAGAAAAATTGGAGCAGATGCTTTCCTTTGAGTTTAAACACAGTCTGCTCGATGACCTCTGCTCACGTGTGGACAAAGTTAACATGGCTCTAAAGTGTCATGAAGTCTACAGAAATAAGAGAGAATCTGCAACTGCAGTGAACTTAAAAAGTGCTTGCTACCAGAGAAACGGCAGGACAAGCTTTTGAGAGACGATAGGTGTGATCAGGAACACAAAAGATGATATTTTGAAACTGTTCAAAATAGCTTTGAAATTAAAATTGACTTGTATTGTAGAAAAAAAAACATTATTCACAATAGCTTTTGAGCTCCAAATAAGAAAGAAAGTTATGTCGTTTTGGAATGACATGAGGGTGAATAAATGATGACAGAATTTCAATTTTTTTTCTGAAAACATTTTCACATTCGAATTACTTAATTACTTGGTCAAATTTACCAGCAATTTCTTAGCGAAAACAGTAACAAAAAGTAAATTGTTTTCAATGTATCAAATGCAATGAACTTCAAAAAGTGAAATGTAAAAAAAAACTAAATGTACAAAAATGTTTTGAAGCCACTGAATATGTCTCTCCACATACTTTTGGAAGTCATTAGTCATCCAGATAGATATAAATCAGCAAGTCTAAATGACTTTCATAATGGGGCTCAAGGTAGGAGCGAATATTCCAGAACTAACATTTCCAGAGACATGTCAATGACAACCATGATTTCCAAGACCATAATCATGTCCACGGTGGGCTATATTTTAACTGTATTTTATCCCTTGTTTTGTCTCAAACCACTAGATATATCCTTCTGAAACTATCCTTGGAATACTCATTACTTGTTAAACATCTCTGTATTATAAATGAGATACTTCTGGTGTGTGTACAGTCTGAACTAGATGCAGTTCAGGCCTGGAGAACCATAAACTTCAGTTTGACACTGGCCTACAGCCTGCCTGAGGCTGCCACACATAATCTTCAATAGTATTTTCACTTTCATTATTTATCCATTTAGCTCTTCCGGCAAGACACTGATCCGGGACTTGCTCCTTTTACCCTGAATCTAATCTTAGCCAGTTTGATGGAAATGACAGAACAGGTCTGGGATCAGAATTAAGACCATTATGAGCAATATCCTGAAATCCTTTGCTGCTCAATATACATAATAACTCAGTATGTGAGGGAAACAGAAAGAGAGAGAAAGGCGGTACCTCTGTCTCTCTCTTGGCAACATATTTTGCCCTTTTTTGTCTGGAGAATAAATGTTTTTATTTAGCCCCCTTTCTCTTTGTAGAAACATGTTTTTTCAGACTGAAAAGGAAGGATTTTTGTTGATTTCATCCTTTTTTCCTCTCTGACAAAACTCTTAAACGATTCAAACTATTCTAAACGCTTTAACATGCTTTGACATGGAAGGCTGGAGGTGACAGAATTTGAGCATTAATTCAGGAGTTAATTTGGTGATGATCCTTTTGTACAAATATATTAATCTCGTCTTAGGAATTAGGTTAACAAGAAGAAATTAGTGTCTATCTGTATTTGTCATATGGCTGAGTACTGTTGCAACTTTCTGTATTTAAACCTGGGAAATTACTCTTAAACTACGAAAAAAAAAAAACATTTAAAATGTCATTCATACAGTCTAATAAAACAGCAAACGTCAATCATTTCGAGTTGACATCTTGGAATGAAATTACGTTTAACCAACAAACAAAATGTCCAAGCTGTCAAGACAGTCTCATTAAGTTACTACAACCAAAGTAAAAATTTATATTACACACAATTTTAAGTTAATGTAAAGATCAACATTATTTTGTCAACAGAACTTAAAATAATGTCCGCAGCTTAAAAGATTGAATTACAACAATAAATTAGCATTTTAAACATGTCACCGTGCATTTAAATTTCAGTGGTACTAACAAGTCCTTTAAATTTATGTTTTTGCATGAACATTTAAAACTTCAGAATTAAATTTCAATTTGACAATTTTTGGGGTATATGAAGTCAAAAAGGGCCTGCTATAATAATAATACCAAATTGAAAAGGATTTAAATTGTAAAAGAAAATGTTAAACAGTTCAGAAACAAAAAATGAAGGAAAAAACAGACAAAAAGGAAAAATATCAAGCAACAAACAAACAAAAATGTGTTAGATTATGTATGTAACAATAGTTCCCTGAAGAGGGAACGAAATGCTGCGTTGAAATGCTAGGAGAGCGCCTCAACGTGATTGTCTTGTGAAGCACAATCAAATCGATCACATGAATGCACGTCGAGGGATGATGATGAACCAGGAGGATAAAGGTGCGCCAGAAACTGGAAGTGGTAGCTTAGTGTCTGAAGCAAAGCGCCCGGCAGGCACGTGAGGAGATGTGGCAAAAGTCGCAGAGTCTTGTTCCCTCATCAGGGAATTATGGTTACATACGTAACCTGAGATGTTCCCTTTTAAGGGAACTTACACTGTGTCGAAACTCTAGGGGAACGGTATACCAAAGCCACCACAGTGATGAGGGCCTGCCGAGTGAAATGTAACTCACTACATGAGCACCCGTGTTCCCAGAGCGGAGCTGAGCTCTTACTAGTAGAACCTCAAGAGAGTATGCGGGGAGGACCACCCTTCCGCATCACAAAAGTTCACAAGCGATAGTCCTACTAAAAGAGCCTTAGAGGCAGCTATGCTTCTAGTAGAGTTGGCATGGACCACCATAGTGGATGGTTGTCCGACAGACTCAGGGGCAAGTGAAACAGCCTCAACTGACCATTTGTTCAAAATCTGTTAGTTGCTGGAGCTCCCTACGGAACCCCAAAACAGCAAAACAGATTATCCGGTTTGTGCCACAGGGCCTTAGCTCTGTGGCATAAGCATTTAGTGGTCACACTGGACACAGCAGATACTTTCCTGGTCCTGAAAGTAGGACAGAATTCCTGCAGTATGAATGATGAGCTTAGATCTCCTAAGCTTAATGGATTTAAGAAAGAGGAAGGTCTTCAACAGAACTTTAAAGTCAGAAACTTGATGGAACCTCTTCGAAGGTTCAAAAGGGGGGCCTGGGATAAGCCTAATAGTACCAGAGACCAATCCCAGATAAAAACCTTATTGCGTACCTTTGGCCTCAGTCTCAGTTTGCCAAAAGGCGAAACATGTATGTAATAGGTCTCTCCCAATTGAAACAGAGGTACATGGTAAGCACTATGGCAGCCACGTAAACCTTACTCCAACACAGTGCCAATCTTACATGTAACTGGGTTCAACTGCCTCTCACTGCACCACAAATTTACAAATAAATGTTCATATTGTAAAGTTTCCTCGTGGAGAGAGCTCTGGAGTGGAAAATGGTTTTAATAACCTCAATTGAGAGACCAGAATCTATAAGTTGGGCCCCCTCAGAGGCCAAGCCCACAGTCTCCACAGTTCTGGGCAAGGATAGATTATCAAGGCCTGTGTCTGGAACAGGAAGTCCCTCCTGACCAGAATCTCAGTGGATTTCTGTCGAAGAGGGTCACTAGGACACTAGTGAAAGCCACACTAGGTGAGACAGACCTTGTCCTGGAGAACTCTCAAGAACTCCCAGAAGCAGAGAGATTGTGGGAAAAGAGTTCAGACATAGCCATGTCTGAACCAAATCTGTTCTACCACCTCAGGGTAGAACCTCCTTTCCCCAGGCCTCAGCCACTGCCTCGACAGGATGTCTGTGCCCAGGTCTTGGGTCCCTTGGATGGGAATTGCTCAAAGAAAGAGCAGTTTCCCTAGAGACCAAAGGAGGATCTGTTGCGTCAACTTGTAAAGTGGATGTGAAAGCAAATGCAGACCCCCTGATGATTTATGTAGAAGACTACTGATGTGTTGTCTGTACTGGACAACAACGTGATGTCCCCTGAGGTCTGGGAGAAATGGTTGAAGAGCCAAACAGACTGCCATCATCTCTAGCAGGTTTACTCTATGTGCTAGATGAAATGAGATCTGCTCCAAAAACCTTGTGCTGAGCAATCCCTCAGGATCTGTCCAGACAGAGGCATCTTTCAACAGCATTACACGGCGCTGCCAGAACGGGCCCTTGGGACAGAAACCAGATTTCTTCCACATACCTAATGTGCATAGGCATTGCCTCATGACCTTGATAGTATGGAAGGGGTTATCCCTCAGGGAAAAACCCTCTAGTTCTGAACCACTACTGAAGGGGTCACATGTACAGACGACTGCTTTGTGAGTGACTGGTCTAGCTTTGTGCTGATGTGATGAGCCGAGATGACAACGACACAGAATCCCAGAATCCAGAAGGTGGTCCTCAGGAGAGGAGTAAGCACACTTTTTTTTGCATAAATTCTCAGCCCCAGCTCCTTCAAGTGAGCGACAACCCGCCTTAAACCTGTGCGCCCTGGCTTCCTCTGGATACCAAGGATGGCACAGAGGTTTGTATAGGGCACTATAAAGACATGGGCACCATATGCTGAGGTGTAAACCATGTCGCGACAGATCTTGCAGATTGTGAGAGAAACTGGGATTCCTACACATAACCAAGGCACATAGGCAAAGCCTCATGACCTTGATTGTGAGAGGTGGGTTGCCCCTGAAGGAAAAAAAACCTGTTTTTGAGCCACTACTGAAGGGACCACTTGTACAGACGACTGAATGAATAACAGTGGAAACTGTCAACTGTCAGTGCCCCAGCAGTCTCAACTGCTCAGTGAGTGACTGGGATTGTTATTGAAAGATGGAGGTACATTTCGACTGGATTTCATTTTAGATAGAGTTTTAGATTCCAATGTCAATACTAATGGCGTTCAGTTCATCGGAACTGGATAGCCGTAGGAAAAATTTGGATGATCCTGATGATCCAGGATGATTCGATTCATCCTGAATATGCAAAAGTACATAAGAGTGCTTACAATACAAAGTTTCAAACATTACACATACTAGCAGTACAAGACTGGAGAATAGAGGAAGGATTTTTTGTTTTATTTTTAGTTGAGGTGATGTGTGCGTGTGTGTCATGTTCGGTGTTAGGTGTTAAATTACCTTTCTACGAACTTACCACATTTATTTTAAATGCACTTACCGCATTTAAAATCAGATATTAAAAAGGTTTTCTTTTCTTTATCACAGACCCTTTTATATCCCTACTCTAGTATTCAGACAGGGGGCAGAAAGCCTGGTAGTGCAGCATCAGAGAGCAAAACATCAACTTATGTTGATACGAGCAGTATGAATGCTCATGCCTGGTCAGCAAGAGAATGTTGTATTACTTTATTGGCACTTTTCAGCTATCCCTTGTCTATCAATGGCTTTTGTCTTGAAGCTCAACAGCTCAACATGTCCAATATCAGCATTGTTGCAGCTCTCTATCTTATCTGTACCTCTCACATGCTGCTGTGCATGACAAACAGAATAGACAGGGGAGATGAGAGGAATATCTAAACAGAGACATTCAGCAGCTCTGGTCTTAAAATACAGACGTCATTTGAGCAGGGCAATGTGAAGGTATGAGAAGTGAACGAGGTAGTATCTATGTATCTAGTAAAAAACAGTTTTGTTTAAAAAACATTTGAAAAACAGATTTAAGCAAAGTTTGTATTCAGTTTTTATATGTACACATTTTGTTGAGAGAAACAATTCCCTAAACAATTTTTTGTACAGAACTGAAAAAAGACTAATATTTATACACATCATTTTTTTTGTTGTGTAACAAAACACTTTAAATAACCAAATTGTGTGTGCACAGAACTGGATTGAGCAGTCAGAACATTGACGACCGTATTTAACTCTAATGGGTATGTATCATAAAAGATATGAGAGAAATAAGTGGAAAACAGTGAAACAATTTAGTGTACATAAAACTATGTGAGTATACATTTGTCTGAACATGCAAAGTATTCCTGAGGCCAAGCATTTAATACTATGCTGGAATCTAATCACATTTTCAGAACAGGCACTGTAGAAGCGCAAGCATGCAATTGCTCTCCCGTTGACAAGCTCATCCTCTGTAGCTCCAACTAATGACATTAAAATTGACCGAATGTGGTTCACTTGCAAGTGGTATTACTATAAGATTAGCACTGGCCAAGTTGATACAGTGTCATCTCCTCGATCTCCCTCCAATGCAAATATGAGATTAGAGAAAATGAGAGAAATACACTCCCTCTCCCTCTCTCTAACGTAGCATCTGTTTTTCCAGCTGGATGAGCGGGAATGTATTCATGAAGTGCCATCAAAACGCCTGCAATTATTTTGCTCATTTAAAGGTCACGTTATTAGATTACAAATCTGTGCTGAACCTCCCACACTCTTTTCAAGGCTGTTTTCACCCTTCGTTCGATTGCTTTGTTCAAACCCAGATTCAATTGCACCTTCCTGTCCCCGCATGTTTCTTTTTACATAGTAGTTTTTCGGACTGAACCATGGTACAAGTACCAGTAGCGTGCGCACGCACACACACACACACACACACACAAACACACACACACACACACACACACACACACACACACACACACACACACACACACACACACACACACACACACACACACACACACACACACACACACACACACACACACACACACACACACACACACACACACACACACACTATTGAAATTTTGGTAATGTTTTATAAAAGTAAATTTTTGACAAAAAGTTTTTATATTTTGTTTGCTACATTTTATATCCATTATCACAAATTTGTACACCAAAGACCAACTGTTCAAATTTCATTTTTAGACAATTTATTTTTTATTTTTAGACTTACATAAAACATACAAAACTATTAAAAATTATTATAAAATACTGCAAAATGTTTTGAAAAATTTTCAAATCCTTCTTAAATGACATTGTAACTTTTATGGCTAAAATGTCAAAGTTATGCTTTGTATAATCTGACTTATGCCTTTATGTGTTTCATTGATATTAATAAATTCCATTCAAAAATAACATCAGGGTGGAAATATCTATGAATATATACAATATACATTAGATATAGTGTAGACAATTATATTTTTTCTTTATTAATATACATAATTAAAATATTTAAATTATATGAGGTAGGAGGTAGGACAGTCATGCTATCATAGAAAGTGCAAACTGCATTAAGGGGAACACAGCTTAACCTGACATACGTGGCAAGATTTCTACAGATGGCAAAACAGTCATTAAAACAGCTTCTGTGCCGACTGTGAACTGTATTCACATACATATATGCTGTATACAAGACAAAATTCCACTTTATATGACCTTCAATTTTGAATTTTGATGTCTGGATGAGATTGCAGACACAGTATGATGACATGGATCACAGTTTGAGCTAAAGCTAAGCTTTCGGCATTTCCTCAGCGTCTGTCTCAGTAACTGTGAAAAGCAGTGTCACCAAGTATAGAGTGCAAGGAAGTGCTGGTGCTAAATGCACTGACACTTCCACACGTGTGATTATGGGGTGTGTGCATGTGTGAACTAATAAATGTTCAGACCTCGGTTCCACATGCGCTGCGTTTTAGTCTGTTTGTCGGGTCGTAGCTTTTCCACAGGGCAAAGAAAAGTGCGATGGAAGATTGCCAAAGATGCATTTTTGCATTAATCCCAGAAACTTCATCCAGCATAACATTTAATGTGACGCTTATTCACATGGGTGGCTTATTTATTTAGGCTTCAGTGGATCACAGCCCAGATAATGGAAACTAAAATACTGCCGCCTTACAAACTCAATAGGCGGTGTAATTCCTCTCTAATGTTACGGAGATATGTTTAAAAGAAATACAATTTCACAGTTAAGCGATGTGTAAATAATGAAACGGAGAGCTTCTGTAGAGTTTTGTTGTTTCTCTCTTTTGCTCTTTCTAGAGGTGTGTTTTCCTGTAAAAACATCTCTGCACTCCAAAAGATAGGTTTCTATCAATCAGTTCGACATTATGTAGAATGACATCTACAGACATCCAAAGAAGTTTGGCATTTGGCATATTCCCTTGTGTTGGGTAGAAACTGGTAATGTGTAATGTCTCAGTGTCTTACTTGAAGCGCCATTCCCCTCTAAGTTGGGTAGACACAAGTGCCCTATTTACTCTCCACCTGGCAAACCCTGGATAGAGTTTCCTCCAAGCATCCTTTGGCAGTCAGAGGTGACTGAGGCGTCCAACGTCAGGCCTATTACGTCAGATGCATGCACAGTTGGTCAGCCTCTGTACTGGGCAAGATCCCCCATATGTTCTGATTTCCTTTTGGCAATCCCATATGTGTATTCTTCCACAGTGCAGTTTCCCTGTCAGCAAACGCATGTCTTTCCCTGGGCAAATTTCGCTCCATCTCTGCATCTATAATGGGTCCATCCCTGACTATGCAGGACTTACAGCAGAGATCTTCCGTATGTAGCACTGCCCCGAGGGGGTCAATCCATATGTGTATCTTCCACATGTTACATCCCTGTTGGCAGGGTGTGGTCTCTGTAGCGTCCCTTTCCCTCTGGATTTGGCACATTTCCCCAGTACATTATTCAACCAGTTGTGACTGAATAGGGTAATGACGAGATGAACAGCAGCTATTGACCTTCCCCTTAGAAAGGTCACCAGGTTTGAAGGTCGGTTCAACTTGCACAGGACACTGAGAAGTGTCAGCGATTGTGACACTTCCCATAGGGACTTCAAGATGTCAGTCTTTCAACAATGTACAACAGGGATATGTATGATAAGGACTAAATAACTAAGGACTTAGTTACTGTCACTTTACATTCTGCCTTCCCCAACTCTGTTACTGTCGCTGAATGGATGGGACCCACGTCTCGGCTTCTCAGCACAAATGAGTGAGTAACCAGAAAGCTCAATCTTTTGACGTAACATCTCTGTTCTATCCTTTGGGGAATGAGGGATACAAGACTACAATTCTTAATTTTACAAGGAAAAAAATAGGATTATCTGCACTTTCTTAAAACAAGATACATTTACTTGAAGAAACAAAAATCAAATAATACGATAATGTTTTCTGAGAATATATTTTTCTTCCAAATTTTTCTGTTTTTATCATTAAACTAAAAAAATAAATCTAAAAATCTAAATAAAAAAACGCAACTTGCCAACGTAAAAAATATATAATATAATAATGTAAAATAATCAGATTTTCTACTTTTCTTCTGAATTAAATGTCTTTTGTTTCAAAGTGTTTGAGATAGTGAATTTTGGAACAAAATATATTTTTTACAAAAAATTATATATTTAAAAAGAAATTACAAGAAAGAAGAAAAAAAATATTAAAAAAATGCTGTATGTAAACTTGTCAACAACAAAACAAGTGCAAAGCAAAAAATAAAACATAAAAAATTTAATGAAACCAAAAAAAAAAAAAAAAAACTCTATTGAACATTATGAAAGTGCATTTTATAAACAGCAATGGTTCCTGCCAACAATGATATTTGATTCAAGAGTACTTTTACTCAAGAGTACATTTGACTAAGACAGATACTGAGAGAGATCGAACATAATATGTCTGACTTTGGTAGACAGTCTGAACATCTGAATTTGTTATTCAGTCTTTATGGTTTAAGTTCAGGCTTCAGTGTGAGGAGGCTTCAAGGTCTCAGAGCAGATGAATATGAAACTGATGCACATAAAACCTACATCTCTGTGTATAAGCCATTATAATATGTGTGACCCTTTATTTTCTACAGAACTGATTTCCATGTATTAAGTTTTAACTTGATTTGATGCTCATTTGTTTGATGTTCCTAGTATAAGCAGATGTTGTTTATCACCTCTTTAAGAACTAGCAGCAAGTGTCATAAAACTTCTGTCCTTTACTTTTATTTCATTCATTCTGTACTCAGTCGCTTCCTTCAATATTTGCAAAAAGGGTCTGAAACATTTATTTTCCACAAATGGTCAGTGAAAAGAGATGCTTAAACTCTATAAATAAATGTTTAATTTGACATTATTATACTCATGACAATATCATGCCGTTTTGTACTCAAATTCATATTAGGTTTTACTTTTTTTGCAAACTTATTTTTGGGACATGTCCAAATTTATATTGTATAATAATATTGTATTATACATTTATAATTTTTTATAATTCTGGTTTGTGTGATTTTGGATTTTTCTAAAAATAATACATTAAATACACATAAAAAATAAATTAATTCAGAAATAAATTAATAAAATCAATAAAACTTTGACCTAAAGGGTAACATTGTTACAACTCAGTAAGGAAATTAATAAAGAAGTTTGTAAGTAACTTATTGATGGAAGGTAACTGGCTTCTTTATTCACGGCAGCTGTCCTTGCCATCTAATGTGATGTGTCCACTGCATTCTAAAGTTCTGAAATGTCTCGGTGTACCTTATAGTGTCCATGTATCCAGATATCAATGCAAGCATGTTTATTGAGAGAGTGAACCACAAAGTAAATGACGGCACATTAACACACTGACAGAACCAGTGCTTTTGACGTGTTTCTGACACTTCTATAAATAATCTTGATGTTGTGCTTGTCAAGCCACAAACAAGAAGATGTGCTCACAAATATATTCCTGACAGATATGTGCTCACATTTGTGAGGCACAGTCATGGATTCTTAAATCTATTCAAGGACACAACTGCACAGAAGTATGGAGTCAAATTAATGTGCAGACTTCATGTATAGACAAGGAGTTAATGAAGCAGTGGGCACAAAATAGCCTTTATTTCAAGTCATTCCTCTGTTTTGGAATGGCAGGCTAAACTAAACACTCTTACATAACCGAGAAATGCATAATATATTATACTCAAATATATACTGTACAGTACTGTCACAACTGAGCTTGGTTGTGGGTTAGTTTCTGTCTGTTTTGTTGTCACATCTGCATTGTGCTCATTCTGTTCCCCCATGTGATTCATTGTTTTCATATTAGTTAGCTGTGTCTCGTCTTCCTAATTAGTTTGGTGTGCATTTAAGCCTTGTGTTTAGTCTTGTCTAGTTTTCTGTCGATGTCACATATACCCTGTTCTGTTCTCAGTTAGTGAGTTGGTATTGTTTGAACTTGATGTAAAGAAAGGACTCTGCACTTAGCACTCTTTACAAGTCAGATTTTGTACCACGGAGATCGAAGCAGAGGGAATTATGGGTAAAAGACAAGAAGCTGACAGGATAGGGCCAGTGAGAAAGGTAAGAGGTTTCAGTGATCTTGTGTGCCCCATAACTGACAGTAATGAGAAGTTTGAGGCACCGTGCGATTCCATCTTTGGTAATCCATGCTGAATATTCTGCCTTAGAGGATTATGGTTCCTGGTGTCATCTTGACATTTTTGTCCCAAACATATACTTAGACAGCAGATATTATTTTGCACAGAATAGAACATCACCTTTTTTCAATTTTCAAAGTATGCAAAAAGGAGACATCTTAGACAATACAAACTTTTACTGTTAGGCTGTTACAATGACTTTATAAGAAATGGCTAATGTGAATTAGTATGAGCACTCTTCCACCTCTTAAGTGCAACACATGACTCACTGTATTTATTGTTAGTTTATTTACTTCATTGTTACAAAGACAGACCACCGAAATCATTTCCATTTCTAGAGTGATGTGACACAGGTATTGATTTACCTCCTAGAGATCTTGTTTATCCTTCCTTTACTTCTCTGTAACTTAAAGGACCCCTGACAGGCTACTAACAGCCACCTGGCAGAGTGGGAACAACACACATGCTCTTAATAAATGACAACATGGGGGAACATCTATTAAAAGCTTACAGCTCAGTGCGAATGGCTGAGATAAAGAAAGCACATTGAGAAAGAAAGATGCAGGAAAGAGAAAGACAGGAAGAGGGCACAGAAAAAAGTCTCTGTTCTTCTTTGTGGAAATATGAAGTTGTAGCCAAGGAATTGTTCAAGCGATAGGAGAGAGTGATGCTAGTTGTTACAGGGGTTTTGACTCCAAAAGACTTTATTACAATCATTAAATGTCCAATTAAAATTATACAAATGTTAAGTACTCAAATGCCAAATCACAGACAGTTAAATGCAATGGCCAATCAGAAGGTGTTTAAGTTATTCAGAACCCATTCAACGCTCACATAACTCACACATTGCCATGCCTAGTCCCACCTTCCCAGACATACGGGTATAAATAGGACCAGTATACTTTTGCAGCTCATCAAGGGATCTCTCTGCAACCATCTTTAGGCTGCATATTACGGTGATTCACATCCATAAAGGGCTAGGCACAGAAAAGTGCAGTGTTTTAGCCCTCTGCGCTTCACCGTGTTGAGGAGATTTCCTAAAAGAGTAAGCACGTGCGGCGAACAATGTTTTCAAAATGTCTCTCTCAATGTCTCTCAACAAAATGTCTCTCTCTCCGTGCACTCCTGGATGTGGTCGGCTACAATCATTGTCTCACATGCCTAGCATGTTGAGACTATGTTTGTGGGTGGATCATGTTCTCACATGGGAACATAACCACATCAACAAGTAGGTCATTACTCCTCTTTCTCATAAAGGCTTGAGTCCCCTATGTTGTTGCCCAGCCACAAGTTGTGTAAAAACACAGACGTGGGTCTGTTCAACACTTAGGGAAACCGAGGGTTACAGCGAGATTTAATCAGCCAGGAACCCCCCCCCGCAGACCTCCCACTCCTTAGAGCAGGGGTCAGCAACCTTTAATGTTGAAAGAGCCATAATTAAAAAAAATAATAATTCAAATATGGCGCGACACTCCTTTCTTCCGTGGGCGGAGCGACACTCAAGCGGCGCGACACTCCTTTCTAATGTGGGCGGAGCGATAGACTCGGGCGGCGCGATAGACTCATGCGGCGCGACACTCCTTCCGTGGGCGGAGCGATAGCGGACCGAGCGCGGATAGCGGGACCGCTGCTACAAGTTACGTGCAGGGGATGAAAGAGCCGCAGCACAGGGGTGAAAGAGCCGGAGCCACGGGTTGCCGACCCCTGCCTTAGATTGTCGTGTGCTGGTGAGCTGCCGGCTGACAGAGCGGGTTGTCACGACAACCAAGTGCATCAGTCAACGCTCCAGATTAGGATCAAATGTCGAAGGCTGCATCAGTGAGAGGGCTATCATCTTCTGGAGAGGGTGATACTGAGCTTCCAGTTTCGGTGGTGTTTACTCATGCTGAAACCTATGTCCTTGGAATGCTATGCGAAGAGTGAAATATAGACTGCTACACCCCACCCCTGTGCCTTTATTTCCTGAAGGAAGGAATGGAAATCTGTTCAAAGTTCTTCCTCTCTCTCGACCCTCAATGGTGGGGAGGATTTCCCAGGTAGAGTGGGCAAATGCGGTGCATTTATGCCCTCAAAGTGCTGCCATCTGGAGGAATTGTCAATGACTCATATCCAGCACTTGAGACTATGACAGCTCTGGCTGTTAAGCCTCCCAGTGCTGCTGGACAGACTGTCTCTAACTTGCATGCAATGGCTGTCCTGTAGGAAAAAGCATTCATATTTACAAGGGTAGTTCTGAGCCAGGGTTCTTGCAGGACCTGTGCATGATGACTGACCTAGACCCCAGGGCAAGGGAAGTCACGGCACAGATCCTCGCCCAGATGATCTCAACCTTCATGGTCCAGGAATGCAATTGTTTGGCTAAACCTTGCAGACATGTGAGATGTCAACAAAGCACGGTTTCCGAATGCTCACATCTCACAAGGTTTCTTATTGCTGACACTTCTTGCGGATAAGTGGAAGATACAATGGTAGACACTATCACTTCAGCTAGAGACTTATGTCTTGAAGAAGAGTGTTCTGTAGAGTGTTCTGAGTGGTGTTCTTCCCCACTAGACAAAGACCCCCAGAAATGCCAGATCGGATCGGTGCATTCCTTCCTTTAAGAGGGCTTGGAGCGGAGGCTGTCCCCCTCCACCTTGAAGGTTTATATTGGTGACATTGCAACAAATCACAATGTTGTTGATGGCAGGTCACTAGGGAGGCACAACCTGAAAATTAGATTTTTGAAAGGCACCTGGAGTCAAAAAACAAAACAAAACAGGCCTCACCTCATCCTCCTCCTGGGACCTCTCCACTGTCTTTTCTGGTCTACAGAGAACTCCTATCAAGTGTTTTCAATCCAGTTTTTAAATACAGTGCTCCTGACTGTGTTTGCTTTCTTCAAGAGGGTGAGACCTTGCAGGTATTTTCGGCCAGCTACTCGTGCCATGCCACCGTTGTCCTGACACTCCAGCCTGGACACTATCCCAGCTGGATAGTGGGGACCATCCCCTTGGTATACAAGTTATACCAAACAGTTCATCTATGGGAAGACAGGCTCAGAGTCTTGCTTGCAGTACCATTCCGCTCTAACAGGGGGATACAAGTGCTTACTTGCTCTTTAGGTAAGGTCCCTGCTTGGCGAACACTGAATCGAGTTCCTGTAGCATGCTGCAAAGTTTTGGAAGTTACATCTGCATATAAATGCTTGACTCAATCTGCACAGGACAGAAAAATGACATGTCAAAACAGTAACATGTCGTTAAAGCAATTTTAAGCCACATTATTTTGTCATTTTGTTGGGCTCTGGCATTGCTCCTTTTCCTCCTCACACTATAAAGTAGATACCGGTCACAGAGTTGTTGCCCTGTCCAGCTATCCTTGTGTAATGGCCTGTCTCCTGGTATCTCTTCCATCCTCTTGAAACCGTGCTGGGTGACACACCAAATCTCCTTGTGATGGCACACATAAATGTGCCACCCTGGAAGAGCAGTGCAACCTGATTGGGTTGCAGGTACTGCTTCATGCTACAGACAGTCACAAGATGCTGGGTGCATAGTATGTCAAAAATCTCTCAGGGTGAGGCAGATTTGAAGAAATTTACCATTGTTTGGCAAATAAATAAATGATGGATAGTTACAAACATATATTTCTAACATTTTATCATGTAAGCTTTATTGTACACCACAAACGAGGGAATTTATACTAATTTATAGTGTCAATGTTAATTAGCAAGTCTATGAATGGTCTACGTCTATGTGCAGAGCATTCACAGCTTAACTTAACATACAGATTTACTCACCAGTGCCGATGTAGCTCTTAACAGCTTGGTGGGTAATGTTAGGGCTTTAAGGGACGATGTAGACTAATGGGAGAGATAGCTCACAAGTGTCTCTTCAACCCTGGGCATCACCTCATAGCAGTGTTGGTTGAGTCTTAGAATGTTTAAGTAGTTTGGGGACTAAACTCACGAAATGAGTATATCATATATGTTTATATATGAGTATATAAATGTGTGTATCGCCACCAATGATGTAGTATTGTCAGGGATGAACACACTTCATAAAATGCTTTTTGCTCACATTATAATGTTTTATACAGTTAAAAAAAAAAACTCCTGTCCAACAGACACAGTTGAGACAAAAAAACACATTAAGGACACACAATTTCACACAGAGTGCTTGCGGAAGGAACAGATGCTAACTGTATGGTTTGGGTGTGCTTTATAGTTTGTTGGTCGATGACATTACCAGCCGATGACGTTCTGTCAAGACATTGGACTGATTTGATATGGGCTTCCCGGCATTCCTACAGCGTTTCAACGCAGTGTGAATTCCCATGGCTTATTTTTTGTTGTTGTTTCATAAATTGTTCCACAATCATTTTGACAACTTACCCCATTTAATGACAATCATTTTGTATAGCAATGGAAACATTCCATATCAATTTGTGGCCATAACTTTATATACATGTATGTCTGTACACAAATTGTTTTAAAAAAATAAATCTACCTCGCTAAGCGTGGAGTAAAAAGTGTGAGAACTAGCCTCAGATCTGTATATCTGTTGTCTGTGTGAACACATTGGACTGACACAGGGAAAAACATCTACACATAATTCAAATGCCACGTCTCTTAAAGTCTCTTTGAAAGTTGACGGGAGGCTCTTTACTTCTTTAACTCAGAAATAATTTACGTTTTCACTTCTCTTTCATTCTGCCTTTTAGCGAAGGGTCCATTAAGGCCAGGGGATGAGGTTCTTTTAAAAGGAAGCGCTCAATAATTCAGAAGCCATTGTTTCCTGTGATGCGCTTTGCACACTCATTGACCTTTGATCTATGTTGTTTATCCATCTGCACTTGATGGATCTGCCCTAGGCAGATGCGGCGTTCACTGCAGAGGAATAAATCACAACTCTGTCTGTTCGCAAGCGAAAGGTGATGACGCACCGCCTAGCTGTCTCTCAGATAATACTTTCATTAGCAGAACCATCGCAACTTCCAGGGCAACGCTCGTTTGTTTTCATGCCCTTCTTTGGAAAGTTTGTTTGAGATGAGCATCTCAGCAGAGAAACACATTTTCCTTGTTTAAACCCGCACATGCTGCGAGCACAAAGGTCTGAACTTATCGAAACACCCATCTACTAATCAACTGACTTTGTCCGACAGTAAGAGGCTTATTAGACTTGCTGTGTGCAGGAAAATCCACAAACCTCAATCTTAGAGACAACAAAAAGTCACAGAGAGGGAGAGTTAAGAAGACAGAGCTAAGTATTAATATGCACAGAGTTGAGACGCACACTAGGGATGGTATTAGCAGCTATAACTGGCTGCACTGATGTGTCTACTTGTGCAATAACATACACCTTTAACTTCATTATCTATTGCCACAACACTGCAAACGGCTTTATGCACATATGCACACACGCACTTAGACTCAATTATGAAGGCTGAAGACATCATCCAGAACTAATTAATAGAGTCCGATTATCACTCATTAACCTCGGTGTTGCTCAGCTCATCCACTGAAGCTGGGCAACCTGTGTGTGTGTTGTGCAAATGTTTTTTGCGTGTAGTGTCTTCAGACCACCAACACTTTGGCATAGAATCAACTTAAAGTAAAATATGTAATACCTGCTAACAATCTCACTTAAAAATACTGCAGATTTTGAAAACAGAACTTAAGTTTTGACAAATCAAAGGCATTTGTGAGTAAATGGGAGTTATGTATGCCAGGCCAGTAGTTGTTGATGTCACTTTGTAAAGAACATGTAATACGCATACATATATCGTCACTGTTTTTTTTTTTGTTCCCTTTCAGTTATGTAATGTTTGCATTAAGGCTAGAGGGAAAAAAAGATGCAATGTGGGCTACAGAAGGGGAGTTGCACTGGGACCTTGAAGAGGGTAAGGGCTCTCTCTCTATGGGCAGCTAGGGGAGTTGGTGTTGGTAAGTCACTCAGGTTGCTGTACCTGAGACCACAGCAGTGTGGCCTGCACAGCATTTTCTCTGCACTATCAAGGTCACGAGGTGCACTTACGCACCTTCGGTAGTGTAAGAACCTTGGTTCTGGGGGAGTGATCCTGAGGTGTGTCGCTACCCGGTCCCCTCCTCTAGAATCCTGGGGGTCGGGCCGACACTCTTAGCCCTTGGGTACAAGGTCGGCTCTGAGGACCGGCCTCCTCATCTAGAGGGCTGAGAGCAAGAGGTCATTTTGCCAAGGCGTTTGGCCTCACATTTGAAATCCTCCTCAAATAGCGCCCCTGATTCAGGTTGGTCTGGGAAATCGTCCCCTCCGGGACAAGGTCCATCTCACCTTTTTGACCTTTTACCGGGCTGGCTGGGATATATAGCCTTTTGCTGCCCAGAACTGTGCTTCTGGGGCCTAGGGCATAGTTTACGGTCTCTCATCCAAGGTTGGTGAGACCACTGTCATCTCCAGAGCCCCCACCACAAGCAAACCGTACACCCTGAAGTTGTGCTGATTTCCTGTGGGACAGGTTCACTGCAGGGTTATGCCCGTCCACCAATAAGTTTTGCGTGGCTGCCCAGGGCTTTCCACATACCTCCACATCATTGGTACTTGCTTCCTTTTTGGCTTGAAGCTACTGTCCTCTCTACCCTTTTTTGGTGATCATGGACAGGACTTAAGAAGGTCATTCCAGTGTGAGCACTGTACCCTTATGTCCACAAGGTCTCCCTATGGCGTTTGACCAGCTGTTTTTCTGCCCGGGACCCTTGAGCGGGCCCCCGGCTTCTAAACTACTTTGATCAGATATATAGCTGAGGCCATCTCTCTGGCGTAGGAGTCAGCCGTAATTCTTTCTCCTTGTCGGTCCGTGCCCACTCCACTAGCAGCGTGACTGCTTTTATAGCTTTCTTTCAGGGATCCCTTATGTTTGTGCTGTGACAGGCTGGTCCTCCCCGCACACATTCCAGAGGTTCTACCAGCTTAACCTCTACTCCGCTCTGGGGATGAGGGTGCTCTCGTAGTGAGCTGTGACAAACCTGCGGCCAGCGTCACTGAGGTGGCATTGGTAAATCGATCCCCTAGCGTTTCGAAACAGCACGAGTTCACTTGAAAGGGTACGTCTCTGGTTACGTATGTAACCATAGCTCTCTGAGAGGGAACGGGACGCTGCATCTTTTGCCTCAGCTCCTTGCATCTCTGGGCTTGCTTCAGACACTCTCTCAGCTGCCACTTACAGTTTCCAGTGCCCTTTTATGATCATGGATCATGACATCACCAACCTGCGACGATCATTGCACAATCGTTCGATCGATTTCACAATGCTTCACAAGACTACGTCTAGGCATTCCCCTAGCGTTTCGATGCAGTGTCTTGTTCTCTCTCAGAGAACTACGGTTACATACATAATCGGAGACGTTTTCACCAAGACAGTAACGGTATAGGTTCCCGTTGTTAACGTTGGTTAAGGTTAACAATGTTGTCTTTTAAATAAATAGCCAAAACTGATAAAACACTTATTTTTTAGTTGAAAATGGTGTCATGTTAGTAGTATCTGATCCATTAACTTTGGTTAAGGAAAGTTTGGTTCCTCAAGATGTGGAAAACAAACATAGAAACATATTTTTTTCCTTACAAATCATATTTTATCCATCACCATGTCCTTTTGGGTGTTTAAGATTTTAAATGCATTTAAAAAAATCATTTTAATTACACTGCCACACAAAAAAAAACTAATATTTTTGTATCAAGCAAGGATGTGACAGTAGAGACAATTAAAAATATAATAAATATTTCAGTTTCAAATCCTTTTCTTTTTTAACTAATAACAACATCTGTTGACAAGTAACCTGCCACGAAAGAACAACTTGGACTTAAACTATGTTAAACTTAGTCATATTCTTTATTAGAACAAGCTGTATGTAATCCATTACATCAGACTTAGAACAAAAGATCTTCAGTGTTTATGTTGTAAATATTAATAATGCAAGGCAGGCTGTGGTGGGATCTCCCAGAGCTCACTGTATCAGCCTGACGTGGCCTGAGCTCTGTAGAGTTACCAACACTATTTATTACATATATTTACGGGAAATGGATCAACGAAAGAGGATGTAAACTACCTCTGCATGGCCTTACCCTGGTGTACAACACATAGATCTGAGAAAAACAGATGTAGAAGTGTAATCTAGGAGACAAGCAGCTGTTTCAGCAACTAACTATTGTGTTATGTTGCTTCAAACTCAGATCTGAGGAAAATGTTTTGAGGAGCTGTGTCTCTACAGTTTCTAACTCTACAACCTCAGGCAGCAGTGTATTAAAAAAAAAAGAACTCCTACTTGAAAAGCTCGAAGTTAGCTGTTAAACCTAAGTTGCATTTGGGATGTATAATACTCTTTGGAAAATATCAGGGGATAATCCATGTCCTCGATAAAGTAAAGCAATCGTGGACAAGATGAAAGAATTTCACTTATTTCCTGACCGGGAGAACATAATTGAAGTCGAACGAAATTCTGGACCCCATAGATAATGTTGTGGTAAGTTTCCGCCTCTGTCTGTCCATGGCGAATTGGATTAGCTTAAGAAATGGTGTGCTAGCAATGGCTCCTCTCATCCTATCGTCACTGTATGAAAGTCCTCAATGGAATCATGCTGCTGCAGCCAAATCAAAACGAATAATACACACATTTTTGTGTATATCCTCAGGGGTCACTGATGGCCAACTCAAATAGTGTAAAGCCCACATGGTTTATTTTAGACGCAATATTTGTCTCTCATGACGCTGGATTAAAGCTCATTTATTTGGATACTGTTAAGTTCACTCTCATTTTTCTTTTTCTCAAAATGAACTGGCATCGTAGTAATTCATCAATTAATTTATATAATTCATTTTCATCTAATATATTAATTCTACTACTACTACTACTACTGTTAATAATAATAATAATAATAATAATAATAATGATGAAGAAGAAGGAGAAGAGCTTTACTGCAATAATATTCAGCTTAATAATAATAATAATATTTTTTTATTACAAAATGCAATTAATGTAGTATGAGCAACATTTAAATAAAAATATGGATTTGAATTATATATATATATATAGATCTATTCATTCATTCATTCATTGAGTTCCATTGACCCCATTACAGCCTACATCTGATTCTGAGCAGCAGAAATCCAGACATGCAGATTATGTGATTGCTGATATTTCAAGATTAGTCACTAAAGCATGAGACTTACATTCTAAATACTCAAGTGTGTTAAGGCTTTGTGATGTGCCCTTTCTGAATACACGTGGCTTCCT
This sequence comes from Rhodeus uyekii, assembly GCA_037043235.1. Lineage (NCBI taxonomy): Eukaryota > Metazoa > Chordata > Actinopteri > Cypriniformes > Acheilognathidae > Rhodeus > Rhodeus uyekii. The sequence goes on along the minus strand of JAWRVZ010000018.1, from coordinate 2,098,576 downwards.
TTCTAATCTTCATTGCCAGTCATGCAAAACTAGAATTATGCTGAGAGTACTTCTCAGATCTGAATGCCCTCAGCTGGACTGCATATCAATTGGATGTGAACTTCAATTCTCATTCTGTTCCACGCAATGCACTTTCAATGCCAATTCATTCACTTTGTATCAGCCGAGATCAATCTAAGGCCTTGTCCTACGTCTCATCTCTGACACACAAAAAAAGGCCAGGACTGTAATTGTCTGTTTTCTTCAACTCTAATCAGCTTCTGTAAGTGACATTAAGGGAAGAAAAGTCCAATTCATATAATACAAAAGCTTCTGGAAATAGAGTGAAAGCAATGGGCCAGTTATCAATCCAGTGAATCGCAACATTTTGCCTAATAAAGGATAATTGTCAGATCAGTGTGTTAAATTGGGCAGTAAAGGTGAAATTACAGGCAATTTCTGGAATGGAATTGTTCAAATTCACGCTGGTATTTCAATCAACGCTTTAGCAGGGAAACAAACAGAAATAAGACATGCTATCAACAAAACACCTGCGTATTCATTCTATAAACCTATATCTATTTTTCATCTATAAATGTAACGGAGAAGGGAATGGACTATTTCTCTTTGCAACATTAAAGGAACTCAATTTAAACTCTGTTTCGAAGCAATACAAATAAAAACTGACTTGACTAAATCTGAAGATCAGAAGAGTTCTCTTTTTCTGTGGATATTACATGAACAAATGGTGTCTCATAGGGTACAGAATTAAATGTAACCATGACAACCCTGCCCAATATGAATTAAATATTGTAAACTATTAAATATCCAGTAAAAACCATATCCCAAATATTTCTGAGATATTAGGGTGTAATCACACTTTCAGTTTGCTTGGTTCGTTTGGTCTGGACCAAAGAACAAAAAAATATATATATATTTGGTCGGCTTTTATCACATATATTTTGCGACCGAACTTCCAAAATGACGCTGTTTTGTTTTTAGGATTGCATTTTGTTAGTTTATATGCCTCTGGTCCATGTTTTGTGTTCATATTTCATTCGAACGATACCAGAGTTTGTTTGGAAGAGGACTGAGGACTATCTTTTCAGCGTTCTCAATCCACTTGTTTGGTGCACACCAGCATTCTGATGGCAGCGTTCACACTTTAAATCTTAAATCAACAGCACCATCAGAGCAATCACACAAGGGTTTGTTTTAATCCAACCAAACATGTCAATTGTGAACGCACATCTTGCCATCAGATGTACTAAACAAACTATACCACAAGACCTCAAACTTCCCTTATGAAAGAATATAAGAAACTAATGGAAAAATACATCTCAGAACACCTCCAAAATGAACTCCTCATTTTTCGAGGGCCTGACATTGCAAAAAAGTGGAGGAAAAAGTTCAATAATTTATTATTGAATCAGTTATTTTTCTGGGTGTAATTGTTGAAGGTAATTATAGTATTAAAAAGGCTGACAGTCAGCAGTCTGCAGTGGAAGATCAGAGCGGGAGCTCCTTTGTTCCATTTCTAATTAGCATCATTCTCCATTTGAGAGCGCAAGTGCTGAAAATGCATGAGCTCTTGTAGACCTCTGCACTGTAGTTAAAATGCAGACCTAACTAGACTGGGGATCTGGACACGAGGGAGAAAAATCTTCTAGGACAAATAAAAAAACAAAACAAAAAACGTAGTGTGTGCATGTTTGGTTAAATGTGCATATCTATAAGGGAGTGCTGCAGTACCAAATGACTAAAAATCTATATGCCTTGCTGGGAAAAAATGCAAGATAAAGTGTTTGTCATGGCATGGTTGCAACAGGGATGAAAAAGGCAGAATCTTTACACAAATATCAAACACGCAGAATTGCAGAATCTTAACATGAAGAGAACAACCATGTAACAGTGACGAGATTGTAACAGAGGAACTGAGAAACAATGTACTAAAGATAACAAAGGGAGGAAACAAGAGACAGGTAGATAAAATTAATCAAACAATGAATGACCATGGAAGCTAAAGTTTATGAAGGAAACAAAAAAGTTTAAAAGGAAAAACATGACACAATAAAGAGTCAAACAAGTGTCCAAGTCAAACTGAAAAGTAGTTAGCTGGGCCTTACTGTCCTAGATATAGGTAGTACAGGAATTTATGAGCTGTGCATAATTTTAACCATAAAATCAAAATTGACAATAGTTTTTCTTTTATTTAAATGGTGTACTGCATAATTTATCATAAATAATTTGTTCATGTACAGCTTTTCTTTCCAATTCATGTACACTCATACTCATAATCATTAATCAAAATATCTTCTCCTCCTTCTAATAACGACTTCTCTTTTCTGAGGGCAGGACAACATTTGTTCTTGTTCGAGAAGCCATCTGGATATATATCACAATAAGGAAGAAAAGTCTATTTTCAGTTTTATGCCAACTAAGTACGCATGGTAACTCAAGGTACTGATATATATATATATATATATATATATATATATATATATATATATATATATATATATATATGAATAATAACGGGAATAGAGTATTCAAAAAAAGCTTGTTGTCACTTAACACCCTTTCCTTCATCTGAAGGGAAAGCACAACAAAACTACAGACACTCAAATCTCTCTGGTGTTTCTATCAAGCTCTGAGTGCTCAAAAGAGGAGCAGGTAGGGGAGTGATGGGCAATCAGATGCAATTACATTGGAGGACACAGAGGCGTGATTAGCTAGTCCTGTCAGAGTTAAAAACGTAACAACAATACAGATGCTGAAATGGAGATGGTGCTTAGAAAAGTCATTGTCAAAGCAAAAAATGAGGGAGGGGAAATAGCTGACAGCACTGTGCAGACCTTCTTTGTTCAGGCTGTCATACTTTAGCAAGTTGTTTGTAATGTTTCTACGTGGGTCATTTCTACTATGCAGTATATTTTCATGTCCTCGTCATATTCGTCTATACACTACCAATACTACTATCAGAGAACCATCTTGTTTATGTTCTTCCTGGTTCCCCATGTGCTCCTCTGTTGTTTTGTAATCACCTGGAATGTCATCAGTCAACTTGTTAGTCTTGTCAGCTGTGTCTCATCTCTGTGATCATTCCCCTGTGTATTTATACCGTGTGTTTTTGCTCAGACTTCGTTCCTCTTCTGTGTTAATCCCAGTTTATAGACTGAATCTTCTGATTCTATTCGTTAAAAGACTTTTAATTTCCCTTCACCACACTGTCCCGTGACGAAGAATGAACCCAAAAGATCAAGACTCAAAGATGGATCTAGCAGAGTGGAGAAAACGGGCCGAGGATCATCTTCTACTCTCCCTCTGCCAGACTGGATATTTGCTGGAGGGTTAAGTTGAGGACCTCCTGGAGCTGGCACATTTGGTGAGGTGGAACAACACCATGCTCAAATTCTTGCTTCTGGGTGGGAATGATGATGAGATTTGTCAACTCTTGTCTCAGTTTGAGTATTGCGTGCCCTTAGCTGAATCCCTTAATTATGTCCTCTTGGTTATCGGTTCTGATTTTATTGTCAGGGAAGTAGAGAACATTTCCTGCTGTCATCCCATTCTACCCGGAAAGCAGTTTAGGGCTCCAGCTCACCCCAGACCTTCCACTCTGTCTGCTCCAGTGTGCCAAACTCCTCCGTCTGCTGTCCAGAAGAGGTGACATTGACTGAGATGCACACGGCAATCTTATGTGTGTGGGTCTCACAGATGTCAGCCCCAGCCCGAAGTTAAAAATGCTCTCCAGCACTCACTCTCATCCCAGAGCTATCTTGCGTGAGACTTCATTGTCCATCTAAAAAGAAATCCAAGCAAAATGTTCCTCCATCCTTCAAGAACATGACCAGTAGCTGACAGTAGCAGTAGCAGTGGCAGTAGCTTCCACTGTTATTCATTCAGTCTGTACTCTTCAGTAGTGGCTCAAAACCAGTTTTTCCCCCCCACAGGGGCAATCCACCTCTCAGAATCAAGGTTAGGAGGCTATGCCTTGGTTATGTGTAGGAATCCTGGTTTCTCTCGTATGGCAGCTCCATCAGCAAATGGATTACACCTCAGCACACTGTGCCCATTTCTTTATGGTGCCCTGTACAGACATCTGTGCCATCCGTGTGCCATCCGTATCTTGAGGGAGCCAGGGTGCACCGGTCTGAGGCGGGTTTTCCCAGCTGCCGCCCGTGCGTCAGGTTGCACTGGGGAGGTAGCCTCCTCCGATGAGGGTCCTAGAGCACTCACTCCAGGTGCTCCCTGTTGGACAGGCCCCTGGAGTGGTTGTTCAACAAATACCAGAGGTCAGTCTGGAGAGCCTTTTTCACTCAGTGAAGTTTCTGGTCACGTTTCTGGTCATCTCTCAGTAGGTCCTGCGCTGCAGGCTCTGGTTATGGAACAAGAAGTGAACTCACTGCTGGAGAAAGAGGCTATAGAATATATACCCCTCTCAGCCAGAGTTTCTGGGTTTTCATTTCCAAAGAAGGATGGAAAGTCGATCTGAGGACTGATTTGTTACTTTAAATGCACTCTCCCTTTCGATCTAGCTCTTTCACCCCGCACCTTCAAGACCATGCATGGAGGCAGCACTTGGTCAGAGTGGATTGATATACTTCCAGTATATCCATGTTCTGAACTTTATCAACAATTTGTTCGGGCAATTAGTGGTTCAGCATTGAAATGTCGGACTCACTCTCTTGAAGGAGCTGGGACTGAGACTTTAAGCAAAGAAGAGTGTGCTTTATCCTCTCCTGAGGATAATACCTTTTAGGTGTTTTGTGGGATTCTGGGGCATTGTCATCCTGGCTTTACCCCGGGCTCATCAAAATTGACAAAATAACAAACAGAAATGCAAGGGTCAAAAATATATTTGTATCTCAGAGCACTGAGTTTTGATTTCTAAGTGATCAAATTATGTACATTTACAATATAACCAGACGTACAAGGAGGTAAAAAATATTAATTTATTTGGTCTAAGGTAATATGGTCTAGGGTGGAAGAAGACTAAGCATGCCATGTGCAAATTCCAAGCACAAAGGGCCACTGAAAGGGTTTGCAGATCTCCAACTCTCAGAGGAGATGTAAAATAAAAGAGGAACGATCAGAACTTGACTGGAACCCTTGTAGACATGCTCACAGGGAGCCAGGGATAGACAAGGCCAAATCCCAGGGCAGTGTTCTTGTGCATACTGCAGGCCTAAGCCTCAAAGTGCCACAGAGGAAACATGTTACCAGTGGGTCTCTCCCTAAAGACATAATACACAAAGGAATGTGGAAAGCATGAAGGCCACCACATATATCTTTAAAGTGAAAGGGAATAGCCCTGAAGGGAATTGCTCTTGCAAGAACTCCAGGATTGTACCAACAAGGGAGTTAACTGGGTCCAGCTAATTATTGTCATAAACCTGGGTGGGACTTTAAGTTATGGTTTCTTTATGAAAGCTTTGACAGAATTGTTGAAAAAAAAAACTCACTTAACTGCAAGCTGAGGATCATTACCTTTAACACAATACCTTTTAATTAAACATGACATTGAGATATGCACATTATCTTAGGTACAACACATCAAGATGATTAAATAATAAATGGCATCTGACCTTATAAATACAGATACAGAGCCTTTATCTAAGTCCATATGGGGAGGACTTATTATTAGATTTCATGGAATAGTTCATCTGTATAATTCCTATATGGTGCAGAGAAGAAAAAAAACATGAACTTATGATATTTGCAGTGTCACAACAGCTGCAAGGCTCCCAAAGGAACTTAAACAGTAGCACACAAGCTGTAAAATCAGATGGATAAGGTAACCGTTTGTGTTAGCACACTAGAGATCTAAAAAAATGTTTAGCATCAATGTCAGTGGCCAACAGCACAGATCTACAGCAGTTATTAGTAACAGGTTTCATGTTCCAGTGCCCCAAGCAAGTGATTTTTGACCAGACACACTTTAACTCAATTTTCTGTTCAGTGCTGGTATATGACTGTATTCAAACCATTTAGATCGAGTTAGAGAGATAACTGTAATCACTTGAAAACATTTTTTGTCACCTTGCTTTGTATTAGAAATTATTTTGGTCACTTTGTTGTACTTCTGGTTTGTGAAATGAAATTGTGAGATATATTGAACTAAACTGTGACTGGTGTGGAGATACGTGGACAGTGAGGCTAAATGCATGTGTGTAAGTGAATACAGGCAAATGAGCCTAGTGTTTTGACTGTGAATAAGGGTGTGTTTCAAATCCCTGCATTGTGTGGACTCATTACCTTAAATGACAGTGACAGCACAGGTGCAGCTAGACGCTTGAATGCTAATCACCATCTCACTCACGTTAGCTGTTTTTAAAGTGTTTAAACTGTGTACGCTGAACTAATGGCTATACATTATGCATCACACATGTACAATACTTAATTATTACATTTATTCAGCAAAAATTCATACAATTGTTTAAAAGTGTCAGTTAAGACTTTATCGTTGTTACAATATAAATTATATTTTAAAAAAGCTGTTATTTTTTACATTCTATTCGTCTGAGAATTAATAATATAAATATTATATTATTAAATATTATTATTAATTCGTCTGAGAATTAATAATTCCAAATAATATGTATCAGTGTCAAACTAAATATTAAGCAGGACAACTAATTTGAACATATTAGATAAGAAGAAATGTTTCATGAACAGAAAATTGTGACACTGAAGATAGTAATGAGTAGATCGACTTTGGAGAGTAATGATGCTCAAAATTCAGAATATATTAAAAAAGGAAACGTGTTTTAAATTATAATAATATCTTACAATATTGCCTTGGTGAGAATGAGAGACTCAAAAATGAAATGGTTACCCACTTTTCAAAAAACAAACTAAACTAAAACAAACTCTGCACACACCACACACACACACATATATATACACATATATATACATATACACATACATATACATATACATACATACATATATATATATATATATATATATATATATATATATATATATATATATATATATATATATATATATATATATATATATATATATATATATATATATATATATATATGTATATATATATATATATATATATATATATATATATATGTATATATATATATAAATTGTATATGTGTGTGTGTGTGTGTGTGTGTGTGTGAACATTATATAAACTACAAGTATGCCAGGAGAAAATGATAGGGTCTAAAGCTTCTTTTCATCACAAACTCAACTGATTATCTGTCATCATTATATTTGTCATCTGTCTCTGTATAATTATACCTTATACTGAAGTGTTCCCTATAGTTATGACGATTTTCATTGATTCAAATAATAACATATTCAGGTTTTTTTTAGCTTAACATGGTATAATTGTCTTAAAATATACTTGGAGGATCCAATCATGTTATTCACACCATCCATTGATGCTAACAGTAATTCGATGAAGCGAGTAGGTCCGAATATCTGCAGTGACTCTGCGTAGGCGAGAACAAGATTAAAATGAAGACTCGGACACTTATTCATTCCTCCCGCCGACCTCAATCTATCCCTCTTTTTCTCACCCTCTCTCTGTACCGCTATGTCCCTCTCTCAGTCTATCTATTTTGCTTCATCTCAGCACAGAGCATTCACTCAGACAAGAAAAAAGACTCTAATGACCTCCAAACCTCCTGCCAAATAGGATGATGGGTAACATTATTCCGGGCAGGTGTCCCTGTGTTGATGAAAAGAAACTTAGAAATATGCACCTGCTATTCATAGTCTCTTTCCCTGTCTTTCATTCTTCCTCCTTGAAATCCAAATTGAAGTTTTTTGGCTTTTAGTATGAATATGTTAGCCTTTTATCTATAAGGTAGTGTGCTCCAAAATGATGACAAAATTCATATTTAGAAGACACAAGCATTAAAACAGTCTCTCACTTCTACATATATGGATCAATGATTTTGGTGACACCAGCTTCTCATCAGATTTTCTGTCCAATCAAATGCTCTCTAGAGTCTTTTTTTTTTTGCAGAGCTCTGACACTACCATTATGTCTAGAGTTTTGTGTGTGTGCGCACGACTTCGAGGGTTCGAGTCGCGCTCACTCTTGTCTGTGTAACGTCTGGTGTGCGGGTCATGATGTCCAGTCCCGATACTTTGGTCTGGTTCAGTTTCGGTTTTGTGTCGGGATTCGGGCATTCATGACTCGTGTGTTCATCCTTGTCGTGAGCGCGCAAGATGGGTGGTTGCTCGTTCTCATGCGCTCTACATTATGTGAGTGGGCGCGGTTCCGAGCTCTGCTTGAACAGCGCGCTCTTGTGTCTTTGTGCATTGTTGGAGCACACTGTTCGTGTTTACATTGGCCGTGTGCTTTCATGTTGTGTTCTCGTGTCGCAAAGCTGTCTTTGTGAACATGCAGCGCTGCGTGTTCATGTCTTGTCATTGAGAACCCCACCCACCTTGTTCCTCCATTATACTTTGATTTGTCCAATCTATTTCCAGTTCAATTATCCTCCCTCCTGTGTCTATTTAATCCCTTTGTGTTTGCTGTCCTGTGTCACTTCATTGTCTTCTCTTGTCGTCTTTCATGTCTTGTGTGTGCATCTTGTCTTGCCGAGTCAGTCCTGTTATGGTTTACCCCTTCGGGGTGGTTTGTGTTTGAATTTTGAGTCTTTATCAATAAAGACCCTTCCCACCTGCATTGTGAGTCCTCGCTCTCTGATACCTGACATTTTTCACAGGGCCGAATGATGCCTGGTTTCACGTTAATGTCATGCAAACTGCCGCAAAGCGATCTGATCCGATTTATTGGCTGTTTAAAAAAAGGGGAGGAGTACGTCCCACCCTGTCTTTCTGTTTCAGTGTAAATTACGTCAACAGATTGAATGATACTTTTAAGCACTTGAATAACGAATAGGTACTTTAGTGGGCCTTTATTCACACACTTAAAAAAAGCACTGCTCAAGTGATTACTTGCACTGGTGACAAAATTTAGTGTCTGGTTACTTTTCATTTAGGCAAAATTTTTAGTATTTATTTTATTTTTAATAATTTTTACTTTATAAAACTGCATGGTGTTGTTTTTAACAATAGATAAAGTGGCTCTTGTAGTTTAAAAAATAGAGTTTGACGATCAATTTTTATTTAATTTTTTGGGAGATTTTTCTAGAAAAAGAGTGATTTATTTTTTAACAATATATGCTGGTGCAATTTACACAAAAGTAGTGCACTAAAAATAAACAAATTAATAAATACATCAAAATATTACACACATTCAACCATATCCTCCAGCGACGTAAATATTTTCCAGTTGTCAATGTGTTGTTCACAGCAGGGCATAAGTGTTGCCCCTATCAGGGCTTGACTGCGGCTCAGAGTGTGGAGAGAACCTCGCTTACGGCTTGACTACTACATCTCCTCATCATCAGCGGGTTCACCCAGCCTGCACTTAGCCCACCACCAGCTAGTGCTGAAATAACAGAAGACCCCTCTCTGGGCACACATGTCTGCGCTTCAGATAAACACTGTAATGCATGAATAGCATGTCCTGGTGCAACTGCAGTGATAATTTTGGAATCCATCGATTATAGCTAATGGCGATGTGGACACCCAGGTCATAAAGTCAAGGTTACAGAGGCTACCGAGGTGGAGAATGCAGCATTCTTCTTCACTATCCACATTTCTCCTCTACCTCAGGGACTGTAGATGCAGTAAACTGCACAAAAAATAGAAAACTAAAAGATTTCAGAGATTTCAAAATAGATTTGCATTACCTGAAGGGAAATACTACTACTTGCCAGGCAGAAATAGAATTGCGTTAAAGCTCTAAGTAGGGTTAAGTTTTAGGATTTGGTTCTGTGTAAATGAAATGCTAAATACAGCCACTTTACTGTTGTCATGACACTGAGCACAGGTCTTTTTTTCAGTCGACTGTCAAGGAAAATGCGAAATCTGAAAAAACTCCACAGCATAAAATCTGCATTAAATAGTTTCAAATACACAAGAAATTCAGTATGCAAATATTACAATGACATCATCACTCTGCCATATGTAAGAATGCTGTTAACATTCTTTGGACACTGCAACAATAAAGGGCTTATATGTTTAATAATTTTATTATAATAATAAAGTTTATCATATACTCTACTTTTGCTCAACACAGCAAGTCTGCAAGTTGGAAGCTCTTGTTCTTTATACTGAGCCAAAGTTTCTATGTCAAGGAAAGCCAGTTCACTCAGTAGCCATATTTGCAAAGCCCCCAAGCAGCTATTTTTGGCATGGAAGACCAAGTCCAAGCCACATGAATAGATAAAAACTGAAATCTGAACTGAAATCTCACAAAATTATTGCCAGACTCACAATTAAATAGCATATTTACACTATGTTTTACTCGCATCTAACACAGATTGGAATTTGTTTCACACATGTAAACACCAAAATCCGCATACACAATTCCCCTTGGAATTCCGAGCTACCGCAAGCTGAGGATGACACGTTTACCCACAAAAATACTTTTTAATGACGTATTATAAAGCAGACATGCCAAAATGCACTAGCACTAAAACATTAAAACAGCTTTTTTACTGAGGTGGGAAAAGAACTTTCAACTTTCAAGAGCATTGTTTTTTGTCCCCTGTCCTATGAATATTTATAAATAAAACAGCTTCGCTACTAAAAGTCACATTATATTGCTCAACAATGCTGCGATAACTTTTCTGTTTTTGTAATTAAACTCAAGCTGAACTATAACAATACAGTTCCTGTACAGATACACACAGGCACCGTATTGTTCTGAATATAAGAATGAAAAAGGATGTATGTAGACCCAATCTATATGCCTATCCATTCAGACACATTTTGTGCTGCAAACATCCATGACAGCTTTGAACTTATCCAGGCCGGCAAATTCGAAGGGTCAAGCATGTCACAAAGTAAAGCAATCACATAACGGATTTTGGCCATGGATTCATGTAAACACAGATATCGGTTAACAGTCAGGTCTAAAGTGAATGTAAACAGGCAGGATAAAAAAAAATCATATCATATCCGTGCATTACAGTTTTTTACAATTGCTAAGCAGCTGTGAGCACAACTGGAGTCACATGTGCAAAACTCTAACTACAGTCT